>JAUCBN010000044.1:7745000-8370000 GCA_035048815.1 Abelmoschus esculentus
AAACAGACGAATACACGCCCCCAAGACGAGGATGGACCAGGGACTTCTGCCACAAAGTCATGCAGATCACACAAGCAGAACCTGTCCAAGCAACGTCGCAGCAGTTCACTGCCGATACTGCTGTCGGGGCCCAGTACACGGCAGACATGCCTGGTACTACCCACACCTCTGCCGCAGCAGACCCATACCAAGAAATCCTGCAGCGAATGGCCGTAATGGATCTTCGACAATAACGGTACATGGAGTACCAACGGGACTTCAATGGCACTCTAGCCCAGATGATGCTGCATGCCTTCCCGGACCAAGGTGTACAATTCCTGGAGTTCCCAAGCAACATGTTCGTCACCGCCGCACCCTACACCGAGACTACACCAGCCCCGGGAGGACCACGACCTTTCTTCCATCCGGACCCTCAGCCCCAATACCAGGCTACCGGCCCATCTAGGGCGGTCGATTCTGCCGCGGCCTCATTTATCAGCTGAAGGCCATCCAAGCGGAGGGCCGTCTTCAGCACTCCACCCAGACCGCCAATTATCATGGGCAGTCTATCCGCCGAGATAGATGCATATGTGCACCAAAGTTCCACTGCTGCCGGCCCAAGCACACACCACACCGGAGGAGCAACTGCGATGGGAGGAGGAATGGACGTGATGATAACCGAAGAGATGGCGGATGTTGAAGAAGGAGAAGAAGTAGAAGCCCCGATGCAAAGGACTCCACCCACTCGAGTCCAGCCGCCGAGGCAAGCAAAGGCGCAACCATCACCCTCCCCAAGGACAAAGCATTTGGCATCAAGGCCACGGAGGAAAATTGTTACAAGCAACTCTTCGGAGTCGCTTTAAATATTCTTTGTCCATTAATTCAATTGCTTTTATTGCTTTTACTTGCTGCGCATAATTCATATTCTGTTTTGCCGTTTATTCCTTCAAAATATAAAGCATTGAGGACAATGCTTGGTTTGAGTTTGGGGGTACAAATTCACTGCCAAGGCAGCAATCTGCTGCCGCGGCCGTGCCAAAAAAAGGGAGTATTCCAGTGATATTTTTTTTAAAAATTTTTATGCTCCTCGCCTTACTTGAATTCACTGCTTACACTCTTGCACTGCTCATCATCAGTATTGCTTTAGTTTATTCTTTAAGGCTATAGAAATCTTTCTCCTTACCATGTTTAGGTTCTGCTAAGAAGGGCTTAACCTTAGGATGCTTAAGGATAAAAATTTATAAGCTTACTATAGGTAAAACTTTAAACTTTAAACACTTTTGAGACTTGTTGGATTATAGGAATTCTTTTAATGAACTTAGGTGATAAAGACTTAGATTTGTGGAAAGTAACTAGAGGTGCCTACCACCGGCTCTAGAAAGTCTCTTCTACATGCTAGAGGTGACCGAAATTGGCTCTAGTATGTGTTAAGGAATATTAAAAAGAAAGAAGGATTTTAGTGAAAAGAAAAACACAAGTCTTTGAGGTGCCCGAAATTGGCTCAAGATTTGGGGTTTGAAAAAAAAAGAAGAGAACACTTAACCAATGTCTATTTGTCTTGAACTTAGAGTTTATCTAAGAACGCCTTTAATCAACTTGTCCACAAAAACACACACACTCACAATTCCTATAGTTTGCTTCTAGGTAAATCCTTGAGTAACCGAATTGTTAAGGCTTAGAAATAGGCCTAGTTATGGTGGGGAGAATAGATGGACAAGTAAGACCAAGAGAGAGTAGAGTTCGGCAAATTGATGGTTTGCATTGCTTGAGGACAAGCAATAGTTCGAGTTTGGGGGTGTGATAAGTGCTCAACACACTATCACTCTTTACTCCTTTCATGGGCATTAATTACCAAATATACACCTACTCGGACCAATGCATGTGCTTAATGTGATATATTTAGAAGTTATACTCATATAGATAATATTTACAGAAAAAGGCACGTTTTACTGCGTTTTCATATCTGTGCAGGAGAACCATTGCCGCGGTAGAGACAAGGCCGAGGCAGGACCTAATGCCGAGGCAGCAACAGAAAGACAGGAAGCAAGATTATAGGCGATGGAAAGACAAAAATCCAAGGAACGTGTCTGGACTTGAAGCCCATGAATCGGAGCTGGCTAGCACAAGGAAAAGCCCAAAGGAACACCACGCGGGAAAGCCCCTTAGCCGAATATAAACATGGAAATATATTATTATTATGTACTTGACTTGTTCCCTACTCCAAGTTGTATTCTACTTAGGAAAGGTTTACCCTAGGTGTAGCCTATATAAAGACCTAGCCACCCAATGTACAACATACGAAATACCTAGGGAGAGAGCATACTTCTACTCTTGTTTCTTTCCTGTCCATCATGTTCTAAACCTTCTTAGGGATTAGGTGAAGGTTTTAGAGTATTTGTGAGAGGAGATTGTACTTTATCTTTCATTCAATGCAATAAAGTTATCATGGTTTGCTTATCCTTTGTTATTCTTTGTTTTCACAATTGAGCTCGGGAGAGGATATTGTGAATCATCTATTCATCTAAGCTCGGGAGAGTTAGATTCACGAAAGGGATAAGTACGGTGTTTCAATCGCGAAATACTAACTCGGCTTAGGATTAGGTTAAGAGTTTCAGCGGCTAAAAGAAGTGTGAGATTGGTTGGTGAGTATAATTGGTTCACGCCGGGAGGTATCATCAAGGACTAGTCATCAACAGCACTCTGACTTAGGGATAAGCGGAGTCATTCAAGGACACTTTGCCGAACTTTGGTAAAGTCTACCCACGAGCAAGGGATTGCTGCGGCAGACAGTGTTATCGCTGCCCAGGCAGTAAACTGTATTGCTGCCGAGGCAGTGATATACGATTGCATTGGACAGAGACAAGTCAATCAATTCCACAATACGACGCAACTGGTTCCTAGCCCATTTCTCTCTACTATTTCAATCTTTTACTTTTATTTTAGTTATTTTAGTTTAGATAAATCAAATAAACTTATTTTTGTTTTTATCTTTCTACAGAACAAGGAGGTGAAGGAAGCATATTAAGTATACCGGTCCCTGAGGAGACGATAACTCAATAATATACTTATCACTTATTACTTGCGATGTGTCCACTTGCACTGAACGCGCACTTTTGACACGCGACAGGAGTCGCCAAGCTGTCGCAACCCCTTTTTCAAGCGGTTCAACGATTTTTTCTTTTAAAAAAAAACAACAGATTCGCCACCAATATTTTTAAAAAAACAAGGTTCGATTGGATCACCTAAAAAACAACAATTTTGGTCCGCGAAAACACAAAAACAGTTTCGGGAGTCAGTTACGTGTGGGGAAGGGTTAGCACCCCTACATCGCCCAAAAATTGGTACCTAGCCGATTACAAAAGGTTTCAAAGTTGGAATTTCCAAGTTTGTATAAAATTTAAAATATTGTTCATTGATTAATTTGATTCTATTTTAACAGTCTCATCGCCAGGAGAGTAAACTTTAATCACCGCCAACATTCCTAGCGCTAACCCGTTACCTCCCTTTGGTAAGACACCGCATTAATTAAGTTTCACTTTTTAATCACGAAAGAAAGCAAAGAAAATTAGGTGTGTTGAAGGTTTTATTCTAAGTTAGTGATTATTAACCTAAAAAATATCTAAGTGAATTTTATCTATTAAAGTTAAAATGTAGTTAAGTGTAATTTATTAAAGTGAGAAGAATTTTTTTAAAAAAAAGCTCTAACTATGACATTTAAGTACCTAACGCTAAGGCTTTTATTTTAATTAATAAAAGGTAACATATATTACAACGGATAATAAATAAGAAAGAAAGAAAGAAGGTAATAAAGGTTAAACAAATATTAAGAACAAGATTTCAATTTATTTTTTACTTTTATCAAAGATGGTAATATTAATAAAAGGTCACTTAGAATAAAAATACATAGAATGGGTTTTAATAAAAGTGATTGAGCCATAATTATGAAACCCCGTTTTTAAACAACTCAAAAACTGTATTTCAATAAAGAATGGATCAAAATATCATCTTTTAAATTTTTTTTAAATTTCTTGATGTTCTTCAAGAACGAAGAACACTGGGAACGAACCACCGTGTCATTCGCCTTCCACCGGCATCGACCGCCGTTGCCGACGGTGGGAATAAAAAAATCCTTTAATAAAAATATCTCTTCAAATCGAATAAATCAAAATAAAAATACTTAAAATTTGAGGAAAAGTGTGATATTTAAAATTTTTGAACAAGACAAATTTTATTATTCTTTATAATATACATCCAATAATAATCAAATAAAAACAAATAAATAAATAAATAAAAGGAGATGCCTCAAAAAAGCTTCCAAGTTCTTATTCCAACACAAATCCAATTACAAATCGAAGTATTCTCTAGAGAACTTTCGTGTGAAATATCTTGTGCAAGTGTTGTGCTTCAATTGTGGTTGTGGTCTGTTACAAAGGTGATGGAGAGGGGTTTTTATAGTGGAATTCATATCCAAAATTACAAAAATTCGGAATAAAAAATACCCAAATTTGTGTTATTCTTTCCCTTTCCAATTGGTGAAAAATTGGAAGTGATTTGGGGTTGATTCCTTCTTAATTTTCGTCTAAAATTGAGTAAATTTGAGGTTGAATCTTCCCGTTTTCCTTTCCATATTCGAACCAAACTTGATTTCTGTAACCCCCTTAGCCCGGCCCAGACGGAACCGACACTAACGGGTCACACGGGGAATATTGAACTAAACCCGTTAAGGTCCAATTCGATAAACAACCCTGAAAACCGATTTTTTTTCTTAACTAGATGCATAATTTGGTTCCTATATGTGTCGAGGTCATGCGCAACAAAAATGAAAACATTCGACTCACAATTAATCATTCAATTCGCATGTCAGTACATAAGGACCAAAACGCAAATAATTCTTAATTCCAAAAGAATAAAGCGGTAATTCGATCTACCATAGTTCAATTCAACATGCATAGCATACTCGTAACAAAGTTCAGATCAAACGGACCATTAATGCATCGTCAATTTCATGTTTCATACAATAGGGACCTAATTGTAAAGCTCAAGATATTATAGGGACTAAAACCAACATTTGTTTACCAATACAAATCTAAATGAACACCATGCATTAAAGGGATGTTATCACTCAAAATATTATTCATTGCATCTGTATTTGATCGTGGAAAGACATCTGACCCTAAACATGATTTTCCACACTTAAAATGTCATTTTTGGGTGTCGGTATCGATACCTAGGGTCTCGGTATCGATACCCTATCGTGGAGTTAGCCTCCTTGCACTTCGAAGGCTATTGGTATCGATACCCCCATAGGTGGTATCGATACTCCAGCGTCCAGTGGAGTAATTGCATCGAACCATGATTCGAACCACCCCAAATTAAGCCTTAGGGTATCAATATTGGTATCGATACCCCCTGTGCACTTTGACAAGTTTGAACATTCTAAGTTAATTCCACCCACTCAAACATAACCCTTGATCACCCTTAACTATATGCATAATTTCCTAAGCATAAGGAACAATTTAAAGCATACATTTATCACATCAACGACCCCAAACAATCTATAGGCATGCTTCGTAAAATATGATTTAAAATCAACAATGTTCATTCATGTCCATGTCTCAATAATCCAAACAACACCATAGTCCATCGATTAACAATCCAAACATTAGAGGTCTTATTACAACATTAACCAAAGCAAAAATCACACACTTCACAAGGGTTTGATTTACACATTGCCAAGCCCAAATTATTTGCCAAAACATACCAAAAATTGAGACAACTCTTCCCCTTGGTTCCCTTGCTCCGAACGTGGCCTCGAATATCTCTATTTTTCTGCAAGTATGAAAAGAGAGAGCTTAAGCACAACATGCTTAGTGAGGAAGCTCTAAAACAAGTTCAAAATCATTTATAAATTCATACTTGCATTCTTCATGATTATTTGAAATATGTAAAACCAGAACATGCTTATCAATAATGTCAAAACATTTCATGTGTCATGCACAAATAAATCATTCCATTTCTTATATGCATATTGGCTTTCTAGTGATCACTTAATATGAACTTTTAGTTCACCGAATACACGGATTCTTTTTTCCATAATTGGAGACACTTGGTCTCAACATGCATCGGTCGGACACATAGTCACCCTTGTATACATGTTACCCCCGCTACGCACGGTCGGACACAAAGTCACCCTTGTTTACGCTTGGGTCAACTATATGCACGGTCGGACACAAAGTCACCCTTGTTTACGCTTGGGTCAACTATATGCACGGTCGGACACAAAGTCACCCTTGTTTACATATAGGCAAGCTCTACACGCACGGTCGGACACAAAGTCACCCTTGTTTACGTGTAGGCAAACTCTACACGCACGGTCGGACACAAAGTCACCCTTGTTTACGTGTAGACATCATCATTATTCTCATTATTTTTATAGTGCACTCAATCCTAATGACATGTCATTTGTATTCGAATCTAAGGTTAGTGTCACTAAGCCAATATCAATTCCAATCATGCATGTTAACTTGCTGCTCATAATGCACTCATTAAATGTTCATCATGTGAACTAAAATCATGCTCAACGGCTTTATCAACATAGGGCAAATAACCTCATCATATTCCAAATTCTTTTTCATGCTTACACAAACCATGAATACCTTAATAAACCATGCATTTTCAGCAATTAACACATGCATGCATCATTTCAAAACCGAATATATGCAATTCCAAAATCATATTAAATCATTGTTCACATATATGCCATTACCGAAAATAACCGAAAATCGAGATAATGCATCAACATCATTTAAAATACTTACTCTTGAACTATGGAAAGTTTTCACACTATTCCATAGCCCCCAAAACAGAACCGAACCAATGCGATTCACTTTAAATCCAAAACCACTCACCGACAAGCGAAACGAGCCCTCGTCGATGCTCCGATGGCAACGCCAACGCACCAGCCACTTATGCACCTTCTTGCACTACCTCTACAACATTAAAAGCAGAGCAAATTCACATCACAAAATTCTCAAAACAGCAGCCACATTTAACCCTCACAAAACTATCGAAAACCTTACCGAAAAGACCGAAAACTAAGCCGAAACGCATCCGAAACATCATCAGCCCAAAACCTAATGAATCTAACATCTAATCCACTTCAATTATGAACCAAAAACACTTCCAAACCATCCTTATACCTCCAGCAATATTAGAACACCTAAAACAGCCCCTAAAACAACCTAAAACCACCTTAAAACACCACCGATTGCATTATTCCGGGATTAATTTATTGTTAACTCATTTCAAGACTCAATCAACCATTTAATTGACCTAATATCATAATTAAATCAACCTAAATCCAGCATCAATTTAGATCTCAAAAGATTTCATAAAATCCATCATAAAACTCATAAATCTTGAATTAAAAACACAAAATAAAATAGCAATAGTTGATGAACAAGCCAATACTTGGGAATTTCAATAAAGAACCTTAGAAAAAGACTAAAAATCAGAATATTACCTTTGAGATTAAATCCACCAAAAGGATGAGAAAAGCTTCCTTGATTTCCTTGAAAAAGATGTTGATTTTTGCAAAATTGATGAGTAGGTTTTGTAAAGAATGAAAGGATGAATAAAATGAAGTAAATCTTGTACAAAATGATGAAGAAATCAGCAAGTAATTGGAGAAATTTGGAGAAGAAGATGGAGAGAAAATCTTGAGAGAAAAGATGAGAAAATAGGAAGTTACAAAAGAAAATGGAATTATCATTTAAATAAAACAATTTAAAAACAATTTTGGTGGATAAATTATTAATTAAAAATAAATTGGGTTTATGGCCCTGTAAGGATTCTAAGTATGGATTACTTTCCAATTTAGTCACTAAAAATCCTTATTGCCGAAAATTACTAATTAAATCCCCAAAACTTTCCCAAAATTACAATTTAGTCACTAATACAAAATTAGCCTAATTAAAAATCAAATTAAAGTTCAAATAATATTCCTTTAACTTTAAAACACCATTTTAATATTTTTAGAACCATTTTACAAAAGTATTACTTATCCGATTAAAATATTATTATTTTAATTTTTCCCGGTGGAGAAAAAGAACCCGCGTGGGTCTCACGTGTAGTGCGTGGGACCCACGCACTAGGTTTGACCAACCCTCCTCTTTGATCTAATATGGACCATTGGATCTTATTTGGATCCAATGGTTAATAATTGGCTGCACATGGAGATAAAATAAATAGTTAGGGTTTTTATTTGGGATAAATGGATCTCATTTAAAATTAAACGGACCATTATTTTATTGGGTTAAATGGATCTCATTTAAAATTAAATGGAACATTATTTTATTAAAAATAAAACAATGAATAAAAAATTATGGTGAAAATTTAGTGTCAAAAATAAGAAAAGTGGTTTTTACCGGTTTATGCAATTAATGCACGAGTTAGTGGGATGAATGTGGTTACTCTTTTTCTCTTGAAACTTGAGCATTGATTTTGTTTTGTGTTTTATATTGAGATGATGTTAATAGATATAAGTTGATTGATCAACAGGATGTACAATGCACTATAAATTACAAAATTCTTATGTGTGAAATTCCTTACTGATGCATTAGAGGTTAGCCTAGTGTTGTATCGTATTACTATATTCCTATCACTTTCGGGTATGACGAACTATCTCAGATACTGAGGTGGGAAATTGTGATTGATGGTTTATTCAATCATGTGCGTGACTTGGCTTTACTATGCCATCATGTATTGTCTGTTTATCCCAATGATTATAGGTAAGTTTAATGGGATCACTAATACCAACATGTGAAAACGCAAGTGTAAAGTAATTACTGTTTTTATTGCAAATTGAGTTTGCATGTGTTTTGATATTGATTTCAAATTATTTATAAGCCACTCTATGTGTATCTTGTAAGACTTGGTTTTGCTTACAAAGCATGTGATTTCAAAAGGTATTTTTGAAAGATTTTGTGGCTTGTGAGCCATGGTTATTTAAACTTGTTGATTTTTTTTTCAAATAGTGGCATTGACGACCATGATATTTTTTACTTAGAGCATGCCTTGATTTAAAATTCAGTTTGGTATATTATGGGCTACATTGCAAGATGTTTTTAAATATGTTTTTATTTTCCTCACTAAGATTTATGTTTAACCCCTCTCTTTACCTTGCAATGCAGAATATGTGACGTTGAGGCAACAAAAAGTAAGCAAGTATTGTGGTGAGGCTTTGGAAGTCCTACGACTTAATGCAAGCGTACACCTTTTTTTCAGGTTATAGTATTTTAGATGTCGAACCTACAGGGGATAGATACCGACAATTAATTAAAATAATAAAAAAAACTAAGTAATTCATTAAAATCAAAATGAGAATGGAAAAGCTAGGTTGATTGCTTTGTAGTATGGAATCCAGTAGCACAATATTCTTCTCTTATTAATGTAGAAGGTTGAAGTGCCGCCTCGGCGGGTCGCTGAAGGGTCACCTTAGCTGCCTCAGTATGTTATGCCTCATCGAAAATTCAACAACTAATAGCTCGACAGAGCATCCTTAATTGCCTTCTCCTGACACGCATCGTATAGTGTCAAAATAAATTCTTTATTCTCAAACAATAAATAGAAAATTAAATATAGTATAGGAGAAGTAAGGGTCGATCCCATAGGGACTAGAAACTTCCTGATTACGCTTGTTTGAACTGTGATCCAAGAATGTTGAATAATATTTTAAAAAAGGGGTTGTTGTTGAATAAAATTAAACTAAGTAAATGAAGAGAATAAAATAAAGAAAGTGATTTAAATATAATAAAAACTAGCCTTAGGCTTTCGCTTTGACTCAAATTTAATAGATCATTGGAAAAAGATTTTCACTTCGGGATTTTACGTCGGTAATTAACTTTCAAGGTTCAATCCTTGAAGCAAAACTTTTAAACTGAATACCCAAGTCTATCTTTGATATTGGTTTCATGGATTAATCTACCAACTCAATGTTTGTAGAAAAATCATTTAAATCATTTAAACCGACTTGGATTATGTTATTTCAATAATAATTTATCCAATCTTAGTTTTCTTCTTATCAATCAATTTGCTAAGTGTGTTCTCAAGAAGTCGGATAGCTTCAATTGCCGATCTTTCCTCCCACATAAGTAATTAAATCAAAGTCTTGACTAAAGTTAATCTTTAGTTTTGAAATCAATTTAATTTAAAAATAAGTTCAAAAGAAAACTTAAAGAAATAAAAAGACGAAGTTATTGATATGCTTTTTCAAAACTCTAGGATTAAAAGATAAACTCCAGATTGTTTTAGGCTTACCAAAGGTGGGTATTTATAGCCTTTTACAAACCCTAAAATAAGGGGATAAATCCTAGATAATTCTAAAAATATTTAACTTCAAATTATTAAAGATAAATCATAATTTAAAATTCAAAATGCGGCTGATAAACTATCACGCGTTTGCTGACGTCATCTTCTAGAAGCTTCTAATCGAATGTCACATCAGCTTTTCATGCCCAAAGTTATTCCCATCAATCTAGACTTGATCCGTAAAATAAAAAAAACTTCAAAAGTCGATCATTTAAGTGCATTTTCCAGATTCAGAGTCATGCACAAAAACACACGAAAAACACTAAGATCAGTAACTTAATTCATCAAATCAAGTAGTAATTAAGTATAAAATAATAACTATTTTGAACACTTATCAAATTCCCCCTCACTTATTCAATGCTTGTCCTCAAGCATTCCTCAACTAACATACCAAAATCACAAGTTGCCAACCATTAATTCACTGCATGTCTCAATTTCCTCAATGAAAGAAAATCAATGCAATTATTGTAACTAAGAAACAATCAAGCACGTGGAAGACTAGAAACAATTTCAAAGGAAACGAGATATTCCAATTCTTAGATAATTTAATGATGCTAAACTTGATACCCTCACAAGGATTCACTCAATTCGCTCAAAATGTTTAAGTTCAAAAGAACCGCTCAAACCGAAACTGATTAAAGCATTACCATAAGCCTGCAAATAAATCTAATCTCCAGTACTACCAAAAATTGAACATGATGCAAAAGTAAAGAGGTCTTTAAACAAGGTTGTAATGGGGTAGGGTGAAGGTAGAAAAAAAGGCCGAAAAGAGGGGTTAAGTGTCAAGACAAAAGATATAAAACATAAGAAGTAATCCATAATATAAATTAAGCACAAAGAGATGGAAAGAATAAATAAATCAACTTTTTTTTCAAAAGTTTTGAAACTTCTCTTTTTTCTCATTTTTTTCAAAAGGTACACATTGGTAACCTTTATTTTTTTATTCTCTCTTTTTTTCAATTTTTTCTTTCTTTTTTTTCGAATTCTTTTTTTTCCCGAATACTTTCATCATCTCTCTTTTTCTTTCTTTTAATTTTCGTGGAAAAAATACAATCTTATGTCTTGAAAAGGGTACAAAAAGATGGAAATATGAAAAAGATAAAGTTTTCGGTACATCAATAAGGTGAAAAACAATAAATAGGTATAGGCTCAAAGTGGTTCACTAAGAGATAAAATTAAAGGTTAGGCTATTTAGTAAGTGAAGTGGTTAAACCTAAGTGCCTCTATCATTCCAAAGCATCAAATTCATGAATGTAGTCTCAAAAAGCATTGCATCACAGGTTCTAGAATGCTAAAAATCAATTCGGTACACACAAATGAAGAAAAGAGCAATAATGAAAAGATATGCTCATTAGGCTCAAGATCTCACAAAAAGGGTATTTGTATCAAGTAGCAACATTTTAATTAACCAATCATGGAATATCAATGTATCTTAATCAAAAGTCACTAATTATGCCAACACACTATCATGCATCCTAGGTTCTATTAAGCAATGACTAAAGTAGGAAATGGATAGTCTTTTATTCACAAAACTTGGTTTAAATCAATGACACTTATCCTTTATTTATACAAGTTTACTAAACTGATGAAGCTTTTAGTTTTTTGGTTCGTTACAACTGATCTGAAAACTAGTTGAAATAACAACCTTAACTGTCTAATATTCACCTCGCTTTCTAATTTTCTTGAATTTCTTCGATCTTCCTTAATGAGTTGTTCGATAGTCAATGAACTGAAGTTCTTGGAACAAATGAACTATCACGGTGAGTTGATAGAGACGGTAAACCAAATGATTTCTTCCTTCAATCATCATTCTTTCGTACGAAGTTCTTTTAGAAACAAAATTTGTATTTCTTCTTTGGTGGTTTACTGAGAATCGAAGGTGTTCTTCATCCTTTCGTTCTTCTTTACTCACCTTTTCATTCTACAATTTCTTTCCATTCAAAACTCTTTCAGAAATTAAATGATTTCAGAAATTTGCTACTAACAAAACCATCCAAACCTTTAACACTAGTTATCGATATTAATAATGAACAACAATCCATGATCATCAGCAACCCGTTGCATCAAACTATTGGCTTCACCTTCGTTTAAACCTTTGTTCAATACTAGGCAATCCACGCAACAAATTCTCCACAAGAAACTCTGAACTACCTTTACATCTCTTAAAGAAAAGGTGTTTCAAGAGCTTATCTGTCGAGGGTTGCTTTGCATGATCTTTATCGAGACAAGAAGCAACCATATCCCAAAATACTTCTAAAAACGTCTTGGTTGTGACAAGGGCAGTCATACCGAACGACCATATATCAGTCTTGAAACTTGCAAGTGTTTGCAATTTAATTATCTCTTGGGCCACCCAGTACAAGATTTCAAACTTCTGTCCGAAAAATGACCTCGAATATCCGTAATCCACAAGCTTAATGCATTTGTTAGAGTCCAACAAGATACTATTACCCTTTACGTCTCCATGTATATTCCCTCGGCTGTGAAGATACGACAATGCTTTTAGGATTTCCTTGAGAATAAGGATCGTGTATTTCTCCAGTAAACCATCCGGGAAAAAAGATGAGATGGAGTGTAGAAAACCGTAGGACATGAACACCTAAGCATTGCGGTCAACATTGAAGGAACAATGAGAAGCGAAGATGTTAGGGTGCGAAGGAAAGGTTATTGACTGTGCTTCACGTTCAAGGATGTCGAAAAAGCCGATGCACTGTTCACGATCAATGGCTTTAATGGCTAAATCCATGGGAATACATACGACTTTGTAAACTACAACACCAGCACCAGCAGAGATTACATCGGCGATCAGCTTGTAAGAGCTCGGATGTAATGGGAATTGACTGATCTTGGAGTTATCTTATTGTTCATTCTCCATGAGAATTCCTTCTTGTTTTCTCGGATGTAATGGATAGTGTTTTCTTGGAGGATTCTTGAAGAAAAACTAACAAGACACAATGGGGGTTTCAAACTCAGGAACTTCGTCACTGACGATCTGCGTTTCACCAATTTCAACAGAACGCAGGTTGGCTCTTTCACCATCATGATCTATCGACATCGACGGAGAAAAGAATGAACGCAGGTTGGCTCTTTCATCATCATGGAGAAAAGAATGATCGCAGCAATCTCTCCAAAAAAAAGTAGAACGATCAGAGCCCAATAGATTACAGCGGAAGAAGACGCCAAGATCTCTCAGCGAGTGATACCATTTTAAACAATGACTAAAGTAGGAAATGGATAGTCTTTTATTCACAGAACTTGGTTTACATCAATGACATTCATCCTTTATTTATACAAGTTTACTAAACTGATGAATCTTTTAGTTTTTTGGTTCGTTACAACTGATCTGAAAACTAGTTGAAATAACAACCCTAACTGTCTAATAGGTTCCAATTAAAGTGAGATTAAAATTCACTACGAAATTTTAAGAAACGTAACAAAACAAATAATCGACAACAAGAAATTTCAAGTGCATTAATATCAAAATAACTCAATTCCAAGCAGAAAATAAGCAAAGTGAAACCGATATGCGATTATTCCCCTCCCCCTCACTTAAACCGTTTTGTCTCAAAACGTAAATAAAAAATTAAAAGAGAGGGAAAAAGAAAAATCCCCAATCTAATGAAAATTGTGTGCGCTTTCACGTTTAATTTCTCGCAAAATGTTGAAAAAAATGCTAAGTATTGGAGTCGGACGCAGAGTTGTTTTGATCAAAACCTTGGTGTTGCATAAATGGATTGGTCCCATGAAAATTTCCAAAGGCATTGAGATTGTGGTCAAAGGTGGGGTCCAAGGTTCCTTTGAATTTTTTTGGCTTATCTCTTGAATTCAAATTTATTTCAAATCTTAACCTGTAAAATAGATAAACAAAATAATTAGAATCAAGATAATAAAAAAAATTAAAGTTTAAAATATAAAATATAAAATAAAGATAAAGATTTATTTTAAAATGCAAATGGATAAAATAAAACTTAATCAAAATAAATTATTACTGTGTAAATTTATTTAATTATTATGAACCTAAGTAAATAAAATAAAATTTACTGAAAATAAATAAATTAAAAATGGGTTACCTCCCATTCAACGCTTTTATTTAACGTCGTTAGCTCGACAACCTGATTCAGACTACAGACGTGTTCAAGTCGAGTTCTTCGATTAAATCAACAGAGACGTTCTCATAGTACGACTTCAACCGTTTTCCGTTCACATTGAAATGAGCTCCTGAATCATCTTTAACTTCGATGACACCATGTGAAAATACTTCAGTCACAATAAAAGGTTGTGTCCACTTTGATCGCAGTTTTCCTACAAAAATTTCAACTTGGAATTAAAAAGTAAAACTTTTTGACCAACATAAATTTTTTTAAAGGAAATATGGCGATCATGAAATTCCTTTGTTTTATCTTTATAAATCTGAGCATTGTCATAAGCGTTGCATCTAATTTCTTCGAGCTCTTGAATGTCAAGTTTCCTAGTTTCACTGACGGCATCGATTTTCATATTACACTCTTTTACCGCCCAGTAGGCTTTATCTTCTAATTCAACCGATAAATGAAATGGTTTACCAAAAACTAAGCGATATGGAGACATGCTGATAGGTCCTTTGTAAGCAGTTCGATATGTCCATAAGGCATCATTCAATTTTAAGCTCCAGTCTTTTCTTTTTGGTTTTAAATTTTATCCAAGGTGGATTTAATCTCTTGATTCGAAACTTCGGCTTTTCCATTCGTTTGAGGATAGTAAGCCGTGGCGATTCTTTGCGTGAAACCATATTTCTTCATTATTGCTTCAATAATTCGATTGACAAAATGAGTTCCTTGGTCACTAATTATCGCCTTTAGAGTGCCAAACCTGAAAAAAAAATACAAGACTTTAGAAATTCTGCAGTAGTTCTAGTATCATTATTACGAGTAGCTTTTGCTTCTACCCAATTCAAAACATAGTCAACAGCTAAAATTATATAACAGTTACCAAAAGATAAAACGAAAGGACCCATGTAATCGATACCCCATACGTCAAATATTTCACAAACATGAATAGAAGTAAGAGGCATCTCATTTCTATGACCTAAATTACCAACACTTTGGCATTTATCACAAGATTTACAAAATAAATATGCATCACGAAAAATGTTAGGCCAATAAAATCCTCATTCAAGTATTTTGTGCGCGGTTCTTTTGGGTCCAAAATGGCCTCCACAAGAATAAGAATGACAAAATTGAAGGATCAAATTTACCTCGCTTTCGGCAATACAACATCGAATTACCTGGTTCGAATAATGTTTCCACAGGTATGGATCATCCCAAATGTATAATAGAGATTCTCGCTTAATTCGGCTTACCTCAGAACGTGGTAGATCAGGTGGCAGCACTCACGTGGCTAAATAGTTAACCATGTCCGCAAACCATGGCACCATCATTTACGCAAGGAGTAAATGTTCCTTGTGAAATTTTTCTTCAATTGGTTCGCCATATTGAGGATTTGGATGTCGACTCAAATGATCTGCAACTAAGTTTCCACACCCCTTTTTATCTTTGATTTGGAGATTAAACTCCTGTAAGAGTAGAATTCACCGGATCAAGCGGGGTTTTGTCTCTTTTTTATTTAACAAGTACTTTAATGCTTCATGATCAGAATAAACAATAATATCAGTGCCTAAAATATATGAACAAAATTTTTCTAAAGCAAAAATAATAGAATAAAGCTCCTTTTTCAGTAGTCGAATAATTTCGTTGAGCGACATCAAGTGTTTTGGAGCATAAGCTATCACATGAGGTTCCTTTCCAAACTTTTGTCCAAGTACGGCCCCTACGCTCGTATTCGATGCGTCACACATAAGTTCAAATGGGTACTTCCAATTCGGCGGTTGAACGATTAGGGCGTACACAAGCTTTTCCTTTAATTCATCAAAAGCATCCATGCATTTTTTGATCAAAATCGAATATTTGATCTTTCTAAAATAAATTACACGGGTTGCGCCACCTTTGAGAAATTTTTAATTAACCGGCGATAGAATCCTGCATGAACTAAAAAGGAACGAATATCTTTCACAGTTTTGGGGTAAGGAAGTGAGCGAATAATATCTATTTTAGCTTTATCTACAACAATACCATTAGATGAAACAATATGTCCTAATATTAGTCCTTTATCAACCATAAAATGACATTTTTCATAATTTAACACAAGATTAAAATCAAGATATCGTTTCAAAACTTTTTTCAAATTCGATAGACATTCGTCAAAAGAATTACCATAAACTGTAATGTCATCCATAAATACCTCGATTCCTTTCTCTACGTAGTCGGAAAATATGCATACCATACATCTTTGGAATGTCGCTAGGCGTTACATAGTCCAAATAAAATCCGTCGATAGGCGAATGTGCCGAATGGGCAGGTAAAGGTAGTTTTTCTTGATTTTCAAGTGCCACAGGTATTTGAAAGAAACCTGAAAAACCATCAAGACAATAATAGTGAGATTTTCTGGCTAAACGTTCTATCATTTGATCTAATTGGAAAATGATCTTTTCTAATTAATGAATTCAACTTCCTGTAATCGATGCATACGCGCCATCCATTTTGAACACATGTTGGAACTAATGCACCTTCTAAATTTTTAATTACCGTTAATCCGATTTTCTTTGGAACCACATGGACCGGACTTACCCAATTACTGTCTGATATCGGATAGATGATGTCGACATCAAGAAGTTTTTGTATCTCCTTTTCCACAACTTCCATCATTGGTGGGTTTAATCGACGTTGTCCCTCCCGAGATGGTTTTGCTCCTTCTTCAATCTTTATTTTATGCATGCAAGTCGAAGGACTAAGTCCTTTAATGTCTGCGATAGTCCAACCAATCGCTTGTTTGTGTTCGTGCAATAAACTTATCAAACTATTTTCCTCCTCCCTTGAAAGTTTACTTGAGATAATTATCGGTAAAGAATTATCTTTTCCTAAAAAATGCATATTTCAGGTGATCTGGTAATTCCTTAAGTTCAACTTCAGGTGCCTGCAAAATCAAAGGTAAAAGTTTAGATTTAGAAGAAGTTAGAAATAAATTGGAATTGACAAAGGAAATATTTTCCAACTCCATTTCATCCTCTTCGTTGCAAAATTCTTGAATCCTGTGAAAATTGAAAAAATTAGTTTTTATAAATGTATCAATAAGGGGATCAACAATATCAACAAAATTTATTTTATCAACTTGCTCAGGATATTTTATTGATTTATAAACATCAAATTCTACAATCTCACCATCAAATTTCATTGTTAAAATACCGCTTCTTACATCAATTTTTGTATGTGCGGTGCTCTAGAATGTTCTTCCCAAAAGAACTTCAGAAAAAGTGTTTGTTCTATCGCTTTCTATGTCGATGATATAGAAATCGGCAGGAAAAATAAGAACGTAGACTTTTACCAGAATATTTTTGAGCACTCCTTCTGGATAAATGATGGAATGATCCGCCAACTATATAGTCACTCTTGTTTCCTTCAAAGGCTCTTTAGTAATACTTTTATAAACAGAAAGAGGCATAACATTAATCGAAGCTCCTAAATTGCACATTGTACGATTAATTAAAATATTTCTTATTTTGCAGGGTATAACAAACATACCTTGATCTTTAATTTTTGGTGGAAGCTTTCGCTAAAAGACTGTAGAAACGTTTTCTGCCAAATTCACTTTCTCATGGCCAGTTAGTTTCTTTTTTGTAGTGCATAGTTCTTTTAAAAATCTAGCATACCTTGACACTTGTCGGATCACTTCCAAAAGGGGTATGTTAACTTGCACTTTTTGGAAAACCTCTATAATTTCCTTTTCCTCAACTCTTTTGTCACGTTTCGTCAATCTTAACGAAAATGGTGGTGTGATCTCTTGAGGAATGGTAAGGGAAGGTGGTGGGGATGTAGGAGGTATACCTTGGGATTCTAAAGTTGGAGTTTCATTCTCCTTCTCAGTCTGTGGAATGTTTTTTGGAACTTCAGGATTAATAGTTGTCCCACTTCTAAGGGTGATCTCACTAACATTTTCTCTTGGGTTTATCTTTGTTTGGGAGGAGTATTTTTCTTGCAATTCTAGTTTTCTTACGGTTTTAGCTAAATGGGAGATTTGTTTGTCTATTTCCTGTAGGTGAGTCTCAGTGTGATTTTGAAACTTCTCTTGGAAACTTGTTAGTCACTCAACAATAGACTCTAATGATGACTTTGGACTTGTACCTATCTCGCAAAGTCTAGAAACGCCTTTTTTATCTGCAACAAGATATTGAATAATGTCAGTTAATTTATCGATTTTATTTTCTAATGAAACTGTACTTACCTCATGAACCCGTCGAGATGGTTCACTTGCAGAGTGAAATTGCTACGAGTTAGCGTCCATGGTAGATATTAATGTTTTAGCCGCGGTAGGAGTCATATTCACAAGTGCTCCTCCACTTGCCGCATCAATTACTTTCATATCCATAGGCGTTAAACCTTAATAAAAATATTGGAGGAGTGTTTATTCGCTTAAGCCATATTATGGACAATTAGCACATAGCTTTTTAAATCGCTCCTAGTAATCATATAAAGTTTCAGTATCCTTTTTTGGATAATCAAGATACTTCGCCTTAATTCACTCGCCTTAGCTACTGGAAAGAACATGTCAAGAAAAAGATGAGTCATATCAGTCCATGTTGTAACAGAACTAGAAGGTAAATCAAATAACCAATCTTTTGTTATATCAGCTAAAGAAAAAGGAAAGGCGCGAAGTTTAATTTGGTTTTCAGAAACTCCCTGTGGTTTTGTACTTAAGCAAACCATATGGAACTCCTTGAGGTGTTTGTGAGGATTTTTGCTCGGCAAACCATGATAGGTTGGAAGGAGATGAATTAATCCAGTCTTAAGGGTGAATGGCGTATCACCATTTTGGAATGTTATGCACATCGGCTGATAATCATTAGGTGCTGCATTGAGTTGTTGGATGGTTCGATTGTTATCTCCTATTCTAACTTGTTCTCCAGATTTTCCTAATAAGAAATCAAACAAAATAAAATCAGTAACTTTGTCGTAGTCCACGACAACGACGCCAATTTGATACGCATCATATGGTGCAAAATAAATTCCTTATTCTCAAATAATAAATAGGAAATTAAATATAGTATAGGAGAAGTAAAGGTCGATCCCACAGGGACTATAAACTTTCTGATTACGCTTGTTTGAATTGTGATCCAAGAATGTTGAATGATATTTTAAAAAAGAGGGTTGTTGTTGAATAAAATTAAACTAAGTAAATGAAGAGAATAAAATAAAGAAAGTGATTTAAATATAATAAAAAATAGCCTTAGGCTTTCGCTTTGACTCGACTTTAATAGATCATTGGAAAAGATTTTCACTTCGGGATTTTACGTCAGTAATTAACTTTCAAGGTTCAATCCTTGAAGCAAAACTTTTAAACCGAATACCCAAGTATATCTTTGATATTGGTTTCATGAATTAATCCACCAACTCAATGTTTGTAGAAAAATCATTTAAATCATTTAAACCGATTATGTTATTTCAATAATAACTAATCCAATCTTAGTTTTCTTCTTAGCAATCAATTTTCTAAGTGTGTTCTCAGGAAGTCGGATTGCTTCATTAGCCGATCTTTCCTCCCATATAAGTAATTAAGTCAAAGTCTTGACTAAATTCAATCTTAAGTTTTAAAATCAATTTAATTTAAAAATAAGTTCAAAAGAAAACTTAAAGAAATAAAAAGACAAAGTTATTGATATAATTTTTTAATCCTCATGTTTGGATCGAGTCATTGCTTAAGCCCTTGGCTAAAAAGAAATTAGCTGAGCATAATTATGGAAAGAATTATGCTCGACATAATAAAAAAATAAAAAAAATAAAAGAACAAAAAAAGAAAAAGAAAAAGAAAATAAAAGATGAAAGAAAACTCTAGGATTAAAAGATGAACTCCATATTGTTTTAGGCTTACCTAAGGTGGGTATTTATAGCCTTTTACAAACCTAAAATAAGGGGATAAATACTAGGTAATTCTAAAAGTATTTGAATTCAAATCACAAAAGATAAATCCTAATTTAAAATTCAAAATGCGGCTGATAAGCTATCTGGAACGCTGATAAGCTGTCACGCACTTGCTGACTTTATCTTCTAGAAGCTTCTGACCGGATGCCACGTCATCTTTTCATGCCCATCAATCCAGACTCGATCCAGAAAATAAAAAAAAAAACTTCAAAAATCGATCATTTAAGTGCATTTTCCAGATTCAGAGTCTTGCACAAAAACACACGAAAAACACTAAGATCAGTAACTTAATTCATCAAATCAAGTAGTAATTAAGCATAAAATAATAACTATTTTGAATACTTATCATCTCCTTATCCCTAATTCGGAATAATATTGATGACCACATCTTGATGATACCTCCCGGCGTGAATCAAGGGCGAACAATAACCGATGATATGCTTACTTTTAGTCACTGAAATCCTGGTTCGCTTATCTCTAAGCCGGATTATCCAATGCCCAAAAGCAAAGACCGTATTCTCTCGTTTCGTGAGCCTAATTATCCATAGTCTAGACAAATGGGTAGAAAGAGTATGACCCAAGAGAGAATAAACTATGAATCTTTAATTTGCATTAATAAGAATTGAATAAAGTTACAACCTTCCTCCACAACTACTGCACAGTTAATCTATGCCTTAAGAGGGATTTAGAATATAATGCGGGTGGCGGCGGCTAAGATTTTAATCGGGGAAGCCGACTTGTTTTTCCTAGGTCTAAGGGTTAGCTTATATAGGCCAAGCCTAGGTCAAAGTCTCTCATTGGTAATAGGAGTTCTACAAAGAATAAAATAAAATTTCATAGAAAAATACAAACTCTTTATTTTATTTTTTTTAATTTTTCTCCTTTTGGACTCTTGAATTTCCATAACTTTGACCATAGCTTGACTTTCTTTCCTTAATTATGTTTCTTCTCCGATTGGGCTCATTGGATTCTGCTTTGGTGGGTGTTTCTCTACGAATGATCCTTGTTTGCATTTTTTTGGGTCCTGTATCTATTGATGATATTTGGTATCATCAGTAGTTTATTTCTTGTCTAAGAAAGAAAACTATAACCAAATAATATATAAAAATGACAATTAAGCGCTAGGATGCTAAAATGTAAAAAATACGCAGAATTATCCAATATTGTCATTAAATATATTAATTACCAGCAATAATTGAGTGGATAAATGATATAAAATATAATATTTTTACGCACTAATCAGATACACCCAAACTCGAACTATTTTTTGTTCTCAAGGAATGCAATTATATCTTTTAGTAAGAACTTTTATAGTAATATGCCTTCCTGCCTGCCGCGGCAGAGCTCCTTTCTTGGCTCGTCCTCTTCTAGGTTCTAGTTGGATTTGTTTTTATATTTTTCAATTTTTCAATTGCATTGTATTCTCCTTTTGATTGCTTTATTTATCAATGGAAGCCAAATTATTATTAAAAAACATGTAAACGTTGAGAAAAAATAGTATTTTATTTCTTATTTTTCTTTTTATTATTTATTCTAATAAGATGTTTGGCGTTACTCGTCATTTTATTATTTAGTTTTTTTGTTTGTTTCTTATTTGATACTCTTTATGTCTTATAAATATTATTTTTAGAGTTATTTTTTAATTTTGATTCATAAAATTTAAAATTTATTACTGATAATAATATAAAAATATATATTTTCAAGACCTCTGATCAAGTAGATTTTAAATATAATATTTTATAAAATTTAATTATTTAAAATATTTAATATAATTATAATCAAAGTTTAAAAAAATGACTTTAAAAAATCAATAAAAAATAATATTTATAGGAAAGAGTATATAATGGTATATAAAAGGAAACGATTGAATTTAGATGAAAGTGAAATATATAGTTGGCTCTAATATAATGAGTTTTTCTAACGTGAGGCGGCAGGGACGGAGCTAAAGACGGGTGGGAGGGGCGATTGTCCCTTGTCACCCCCGAAGAATTTTTTACTTTTGTTTCTATATTTAAATTCTTTTAAAAATTATCTTTTTATGAATTCCCCCTACTTTTAAACATTTATTGTAACCCCCTTAACCCGGCCTAGACGGAACAGGCGCTAACGGGTTACACGGGGAATATCGAACCAAACCCGCGAAGGTCCGATTCGATAAACAACCCTGAAAACCGATATTTTTTTTTATATCTAGATGCATGATTAGGTTCCTACATTGTCTAGTTCATACAAAACAAGAATGGTAACATTCGGTGCTCAGACAACCATCCAAATAGAACATGCGTAACTAAAGGACTAAAATGTATAAACTTCAAACCAGAAATTTAATCTACCAAATTTCAATTAGACATGCATAGTATACTCACAATAAAATTCAGTTCAATCGGAGCATCGTAGCATCATCAATTTCACGTTTCATTAATTAGGACCTAAATATAAAACACATAAAACCTAGGTACTACATCCAACTTTAATTAACCAATGTGAAATTAATATAATTTTATGCATTACAATGATATTTCAACTCAAAATGATATTCATAGCATCCCTATTCGAATACAAGAAGACAAATGACAACACTCGAAATTCCAACACTTAAAATTCTTCCTTTTTGGTCATGGTTATCGATACCACCAAGCATGGTATCGATACCATGACATGGTTGTGGCTAATTAAGCCTTCAAAAGCCAAGGGTATCGATACCTCCCTGGGTGGTATCGATACCTTGCTGTCTAGAGAGGTAATGGCATCGAACCATGGTTCAATGCCGCCTCAAAATTGCCTTGGGGTATCGATACCACCACAGGGTGTTTCGATACCCTCTGTCCAATAACACTAATTAGGCAATTTTGGTTAGTTTAAACCCCATCCAAACACAACCATTGATCACCCTCAGCTATATGCATACTTCCTAAGCATAATGAACAACTAAAAACTTACAAATACCAACTTCAAAGACCCCCAAAAGAATAACCTATAAGCATGCTTCCTATATTATGATAAAAAAATCAAGAACGTTCATGCATATACATGCTTCAAACAATCCAAAACAATACCATAATCCATCAAGCGACAATCAAGGCAGTATAAGGTCTTATTACAAGTCATTAACCAAAGCAAAACACATTTTTCGTAAGGGATAGGTTTACACATTGTCGAGCCCCTATTTATTTGCCAAATCATACAAAAAATGTGAAGTCTTTTCCCCTTGGTCCTCTTGCTCCGAAAGTAGCCTCAAATGTCTCTATTTTTCTACAAAGATGAAAAGAGAGCTTAAGCAAGACATGCTTAGTGAGGAAGCTCTAAATAAGATCATCAATGCATAAATTAAAAATCATTTTAAAGGCCACGCTTGCATCCTTCATGCTCAATTGAAATAGGTGAAACCAAATCATGCTCATCAACATAATCAAATCATTTCTTATGTCATGCATATTGATACCAAATCGTTTCATGTATGCATATTGGCTTTCTAGTGATCACTTATTGTGAACTTTAAGCTCACCGAATACACGGATCCCTTTTTCCATAACTGGAGATGCTTGGTCTCAACATGCATCGGACGGAAACATAGTCACCCTTGTATATATGTTACCCCCACTACGCACGATCGGACACAAAGTCACCCTTGTTTACGTATGGGTCAACTATATGCACGGTCGGATACAAAGTCATCCTTGTTTACATATAGGCAAGCTCTACACGCACGGTCGGACACAAAGTCACCCTTGTTTATGTGTAGGCATCATCATTATTCTCAATATCTTTATAGTGCACTCAATCCTAATGACATGTCATTCGTATTCGTATCTAAGGTTAGTTTCGCTAAGCCAATATAATTTCCAATCATGCATGTTAACTTGCTGCTCATAATGCACTCATTATATGTTCATCATGTGAACCAAAATCATGCTCAACGGCTTAATCAATTATAAGGCAATAACCACATATTGTACCAATTCATTTTCCTTCCATAAGCCATGAATGTCTTTCTAAACCATGCATTTTCAGCAATTAACACATGCATGCATCCTTTCAAAATTAAAGATATGCAATTCCAAAATCTTATTGAATCATCATTTATAAAAGCCATTACCGAAAAAGCTGAAACTTAAGGTAATGCATCAACATCATTTAAATCTCTTACTCTTGAACTATGGAAAGTTTTCACACTATTCCATAGTCCCCAAAATAGAACCGAACCATTGCGAAACACTTTTAACCCGAAATTACTCACCGACAAGCGAAACGAGCCTTTGCCGACGCTCCGACGGCAACGCCAACGCACATCATAACATTAAAAAAACAGAGCATATGCACATCATAACATGCTCAAAACAGAAGCCACATTAAACCTCCACAAAACTATCGAAAACCTAGCCAAAAAGACTGAAAACTAAGCTGAAACACATCCGAAACAACATCAGCCCTTAATCTTATGAATCTAACATCTAATCCACCTCAATTATGAACTAAAAACACTTTCAAACCATCCTTATACCTCCAGCAAAAGCAGAGCATCTAAAACAACCCCTAAAACAACCGAAAACCACCTTAAAACACCACCGATTATATTATTCCGGGATTAATTTGATGTTAAATCATTCTAAGACTCAATCAATCATTTAATTGAAATTATATCATAAATAAATCATTCTAATCACATCATTAATTGAGATCTAAAAAGATTTCACAAAAACCTCCATAAAACTCATAGATCTTGAATTAAAAACACAAAATTAAATTTCAATTGTTGATTAGCAAGCCAATACTTGGGAATTTCAATAAAAAACCTTAGAAAAAGATGAGAAATCAGAATTTTTACCTTTAAGATTAACTCCACCAAAAGATGAGAATTCTTCCCTTGATTTCCTTAAAAATGGATGTTAATTTGCAAAATTGATGAGTAGGTTTTGTAGAGAATGAAAAGATGAGTAAAATGAAACAAATCTTGTTGAAAATAGAGAAGAATTCAGCAAGTAATTGAAGAAATTTAGAAAAGAAGATGGAGAGAAAATGGAGAGAAAATTTGGGAGAAAAGATGAGAAAATGGGAAGTTACAAAAGAAAATAAAAATATCTTCTAAATTAAAACTATTTAAAAAAACAAATTTGGTGGATAATCTTTAATTAAAATAAATTGGGTTAATGGCCCTCTAAGGAGTCTAAGTATGGCTTACTTTCTAATTTAGTCACTAAAAATTCCAATTTCCGAAAATTACCAATTAAACCCCATAAATCTTTCCAAAAATTTACAATTTAGTCACTAGTATAATTATTAAGCTTAATTAAATCCAATTAAAACTCAAATATTATTCCTTTAATTCCAAGATACCATTTTAACATTTTTAAAACATTTCCACACATTTATTATTTATCCAATTAAATTATTATCATTTTAAATTTCCCGGAATTAATGAACCGAAGAATCCGATTCGACCCAAATCGAATCTCCCAAACCAACACTCAAACTACTAACCCCAAAACCGGGATGTTACATTTATGTTTTGCTCCCCTTAACTTAAAATCCTGGCTCCTTCCTTGTTAGGCGGGTTAAAATGAGATTAAAATAAGGTACAATCGAAATTGTTTTAAAAATTATAAGATTTTCGATATCAACTTTTTGATATATACCGAAATCTTTACACTTTCAAAAATTTTAAAATTTTTTATAATAAATTTAATATATACTAAAATCCTTATAATTAAGTATATATCAAAAAATTAATATTAAAATTTTTATAATAATTTTGTTTCTATCTCATTTAATCATATTTCAACTCGTCTCACCCAAATATATATATGTATACATTCTTATGATATAAACTCAGTCTCGATAGATTTGTTTGTCTTATGGTTGTGCTGAAAACTTTTGGATCTGTGATTCAAACACTGGACAGTTTATTAAATATGGGATATTAAATGGCAGATCTTTGATTTGTTTTATGTTGAGTCAGTCTGTCTCAGTCTCTTTCAATCTCTGGCTATCAGGGAACTGAGGCTCCCGGTTCAGGCTACTGAAGATTGTCATCTTATGCACATATGAAACAGACAGACACCAGGAAGTTTAAATAGGACCATTAGGTACTATTATTATCAAATTAAGATTTTTTTAAAAAAAAAAATTGGTGTAACATTATTATAATAAATTCTTCACATAAACCTAACAAGTTCTAAAATAATATAATTTATTTTATTTAAACTTATTATAAGAACACTTCAAATCCCGAAATATTCCCACCTAAATTCTTTTTTAAATCTTTGGCAATATGATTAATTAATCCTAATTCAATCTCGTTGTACACCTATAATGAGTTCTAAGTGAATTAACGGTCGTCTGACGTAACACCGTACCTTAAAAATTTACGACCATTAGTCTACGAATATAAAATAAAACTCGTCGTTCAAGCACAACGAGTTTCATTTTGTATATGTTAACCAAGGGTCGTAATTTTTCAAGTGCGCTACATTGTTTAGTATAAATAGATAGTTTGGTGTAGAGAATATGATCACCCAAATTTTCTTCCATTTGTTTAATTAGAGCAAAGCTATAAAGATTATGAAAACATTTGATTTTCGTAGAGCACTGAAAAAAAGTAAGAACTCAAAATATTTTGAAAGTTCAAAGTTAATGTTTTTTTTTAGTTTTCAGATTATGGTATTTGTGAGATTGTTTTGGTAAAAATGATTGTTAGATTAGGGATTATGATTTATTTGATTATGGTTTAGGAAATTATTTAGATACGTTATTTGGTTGTTTTTTACAGTTAAAGATTTTTTAGCATAATATTATAAAAAAAATAAAGTTAAGACGTTAAGAATCACACATTATAAACAATATGAAAGGATTGGTAAAAATTGATAAATTCTCTTACAAATTTTAATTTGTTTTTTGTAAATGATGAAGTAGTAATTTAATTTAAATATTTTGTTTATAGACGAAGGAAACAATATATCGGCCCCAGTTGTCATAGAGTGATCCGCCGAGCATGGAAATAAAAGGATTTCTAGAGATAGCGGAATTTAGTTACACGACAAAGATTCATAATTTTAAATTACGATATAGTTGATTAATGTATTAATAAAACGTTGGAGACTAGAGTCACACACCTTTTATATATCTTACGAAAATCGTATAATCACCCTCAGTGACGTTACTATAAATCTTGGTGTTCTAATTTCGGAATTATAGTTATTGTGTGTATTAAGTATATTCTTTTTTTTTTTTTTGAATTAGCTAACAGTGATTACAATAGAATATAATCTTTATCATTTGATTATTAACTATATTCTTAAATATTATTTTATGAATTATTTGGAGAAGGCACCAAATGTTTCATAGATGATTTTAAAGTGGATCAAAATTTCACAGCGATAGAAGTTGTTTTTGCTGTTCGGGTCTATATATTGCGCCTTCTCGGTGGGATGCTACTACCTCAACTACAGGACAAATAGACTTTGTACACACATAATATCTCTTATTCTTGGAGACGTTATTCTTAGCAAGAATATACAGTTGGAGATTTGTAATATTAGGTTTCATGTACCAGATTTGTGCAACACAATGACACAAAATCTTTAACGGCAGATTCATGAATATCAGTATTGGTGTAGGTAGAGGTGTTCAAATGATTAATTTGATCGGTGGTCGAATCGAATTATCAAAATTCAAATTAATCAATTTTTTTTAAATCTTTAACCGTTAACCGAATCGATTTTTTTTTCGAAATACATTAACCAAACCGAACAAATTTCGGTTAATTGGGTCGGTTAATTCAGTTAACTGAAATTTGTTATAAAATTTTGGGAAAATTACACAAATGATTACTCAACAATATTAAAATATTTTTTAGCCACCCAACTTTCAAAAATTATAAAACAACCATTAAAATTATATAATTATTATAAATTGATCATTTAATTATTGATAAATTTTAAAAATTTTAATGAATATTTTTAATAATTTATAATTATTATTTTATATTAATTTGATGAAATTTAATTATCAATTTATAATTTTAAAAATTTAATGACTAAAAACAAATATATATATAATATAAAATATAAAAATTTTGGTTAATTCGGTTAATTAACCTATTTCGAACCGAATTAATCGTTAACTGAACTTTTTAAAAAAAAATTAACCACTCAATGACCGAATGAAGTTCGGTGACCGACCGTTTAACCAAATTAATTCAGTTTGGTCGGTTAATTCGGTTTAGCCAACCGTTAAAGCACCCCTAGGTGCCAGGACTGTATTATTAGATATTTTCGGGGTCCTGAGAGAGAATTTGAAAATATGACCCTATAAGTCGAAAGTACATTTTAACTATTTAAATTATTAATTAATCACAAAAACAAGATTAAATGATTTTTTTCCAGAAATGTAACAATCAATTTTCAGAAATCCAAAAATATGGTCCCTACTTGTTTATTTTCAGAAATATGGTACTTTCTACAGTGAAATTGAGGACGGGATCAAGAGAATCCGACTTTAAACAGTAAACACATCTTTTAGAATAAAGATATTGAAGTCAGATTCAAAATAATCTGAATTTGAACAATATTTTACATTGAAGTTGGAGCCTCCTAGTATCATCTTTATTTTTTTTATTTGAATTATTCAAATTGCTATTAAAGTCGAAATCAATTGAATTTTTCTTTTACGTTATTGTAGAAATAACAATATTTCTAAAAATAATTTGGGTATTTCCATATTTGAGGGAAAAATATTAATAGTAATATTTAAATAAAAATTCTATTAAAATCTTTTAACATAATGTTTTAATGTTAGATGATTAAAATATTTAGGTAAAAATTAAAAATGTAATAAAAAATTAATTAAAAAGATAAGAATAGAAACAACACATGATTTTGAGTTAAATAATTTTAGAAATTATAAGAGACTAATATGATTCTTTAGAGAATCGAGAACGTGAGGTGTTTGTAACGACCTGGATTTCGTATACGAGTGTCAGGTTAACATGAAGTGTTGGGTTTCGACGTTTGGGCCTCGGGTTTGAGTGTTAAGCTTGTTTTGGGCCTTGGTTTTGGGTTATTTTTGGCTCAAAGAGGTTTTGAGGGGCTTTTTGGTGATCTCCTTGTTGAAGACAAAGAGAAGGGGGTTGGAGAGAATAACTTCATCATCTTTTGCTTTTTCTCTTCATCTTCCTCCTCCTTCAAACGAAGACAAAGGGAGTTAAAGCTTCAAGCTTGACTATTTTGAGTGGGAATCTCATTTTATAGCTTAAGGGAAAGTTGTTGGGCTGAGTGTGATCTATCTAGCAAGGTAAAAAGGTTGAGGTTTTGTGGTGGAAGGTTTAGAGTGAGCTTGAAGAGACAAGAACAAAAAAAGGGAGTTTATTGTATGGTTCTCAGTTGTTGGTTGATGCTTTTAGCTTCCAAAATCATCCATGAAAAAGTATAATGGTTGGTTTATCTCTTTTTTGTAGAGAAAGTATAATGGCAAGGGGCAAGCTGAGTAGTAAAGATGTTTTGGGCTGCTTTAGCTTGAGGTTGGTAGCCTTCTAATTCTCATTTCATCATACATCTCATGAAAATAGGCTATATTGCTTGTGATATGTATGCTTGTTTGGTTTGTTAGCTTAGGAAGCTTTAGTGGTGGATTTCGAATTTGGGTGCTTCTTGGCTTAGAATTGATAGCAACTCGCCTTAAACACTTAAATAAAATATAGGAATAGTTTGAGAATCAATGGGAGTGATTTGGGTAGTGTTCTATGTGAATTTTGGGTCCACACCTGCTTTTTCGTACAAGCATAACGATACCGGGTGATCGCGTATCGATACCATAGAGACGAAACTAAGGCTTGGGATGCAAGTGTTTCGGAATGCCATCCCCGTGTTCCGATACCAAAAACTCTAGTAGCAAATCGTTTCGATATCTCCTTGGGAGAGTATTGAAACTTAAGGCATATTGATGCCCCTTATAGGTGTATCGATATAAGTAGGTTTCCTTTGGTCTTTTTGAAGCTATCGTATCAGCGTATCGATACGCAAAGGAAGCGTATCGATACTTAGGCATATTGATGCCCACCAGAGGCATATCGATACTAGAGCATTTTGATACCCCATATAGGAGTATTGATACCCCTGGGTAATCTATACAAATAATTAGTGTTTGAGTTCAGGGGGTCTATATTTCGTGATAATGAGTTCTAAGAGTCTCTTATGGTGTAAAATAATTAATATAATCGAGAAACTGATAAATTAAACCTTGTATGTGAATAAATGGGACTATAAAGTTGGTAAGCTTTGTTGATTAAATTGAATGGTATTCACCATAGGGATCCTTGATGTTTTTGATGCTTTGTGGTAGCTAGAACCTTGTTATGTGCTGATAGGTTTCTTAGCTTAGGATAAACCCTTATGTAATGGGAATCCGTATACCCTAAAAAATAGTCTTGTAACACAAATGAGGTCATCCAATATAACATTCCGGTTGATTTATTGAAGACTTTTACAAATTGAGGATCCCAATGTTGTGTGGACGCGAGCCTCATTTTAAGATGTTCGATGTAATATTTTGAGCATGGGATTGAAGGATACAGATTCTGTGTGGACGCGGTCCTCAATCCTTGGATGTAGGATCCCGATGTTATATGGACGCGAGCCTCATCCTGGAGTATGGGATCCCGATGCTCTGTGGACGCGGGACCTAATCAAAGTGTAGGATCGCAATGTTGTGTGGACACAGGCGTTACTCGTAGTGAAAGATCCCGATGCTATGTGGACGTGGGTCTCACTATCCTGTTTTTTGGTTTGATTTGACATGTATATGATATTTACTTATATTGCATTGCTTTATTCATGATATGTGTGTAGAACTAATTTTTTTATATAATAATTGAAAAATAGTTTTGGACTAATTTGAAAAGATTTTAAAAATGCTTTTTAAGTCCAAACAACTTGAAAATAACTGAGACATTTTTTAAGCTTTTCAAATGTGTTTCAAATGCTTTAAAGAAGTCAAAGTGTACTAAATATCCCAGGCGTTTTAATATGCTTTCCAAGCGTTTCGATACAACTTGACTATTTTCAAAAGAAATTGTGTAGGCGTTTCGATACGCCCCTTAGGTGTTTCGATACGTTTTGCTACTAAAATTTTTGGTTTTGATACCAGCCTTGGGAGTTTTGATACACCTTCAACGACTTTATGAAAAAAAGCTTTATTCATTGCAATACCATGAGCTAAGGGTTTCGATATGCCTTCTAGGCATTTTTTATATCAGTTATTAAATATAGGTTCAATGACTATTTTCCAAAGAGGTAGTATCAAAATGAATTCCATGCCTTTTGATACCATATGTACCAGAAACAAAAATCAGAAACAAGCTCCAAATGACTCCAAATCAATCACAACGGTCGCCTACGACAAGAAACTCAATTAGGATGATAGGAAGTCTCAAGCATAAAGAGAATAATAATGCTTCAATTGTAACAACATTATCATCAAAAAACGTCTTAGTGCATAATTCTCATCTTTTGGGTAGACAACACTTGTGAGCTTAATGTATATGTATGCTCAAGTGTCTTAGGATTATGCGAGAGGTTAGATTGCAAACACGAGCCTTATTAGAAGGATTAAAAAATTTGTTAAGTTTTCTCTTTGTGAGTGAATTCCCAAAATTCAGTTGTGAACTTTGGATGCTTGATTCGGGTTGTGAATCAAGATTGTAAGGTTATCCCTTTCTTCCTAGAAAGGTTGAATTCTTATTGAATTGTGGAAATCTTTATTAGGAAGCTAAGGTAGTAGATGTAGGACTTGGGTTAGAAGTTCGAACCACTTTAAATCCTTGTGTCCAAATTCTTTATTTTTTGCTTCCAACACAAATCACCCAAATTAACATTTTCCATCACTTAGCTAAGTTCATCGGTTGTTCATCGAGCAACTTCAATCTTAACAATTGGTATCAAAGCAAGGATCAATCGAGAAGGATTAACACCCTATTGAGAAGATCTAAATAGGTCAACCATTTACCGATCAACCGACAATCTGTGGCTCATTCCATTGATAAGACACCATTTTTGACAGGTCTAACTACTCCCAATGGAAGATAAAGATAAGTTATTTCATAAATTCAAGAGATTACAAGCTTTGAGATATAATGAAAGACAGACCATTTGTGCCAAAAGGAACTAAGGTGGAATAGAGCATTGAAGACCGCAAAAAGATGATGCTAAATTTTAAAGCATTGCATATTCTCTTTTTTTCATTCCATCCTAACATCTATGAGAAGATGTTTTCTTGTGAGAGTGACAAGAAAGTTCTGGACAAAGTCGAAGTTACATACGAGGGTACAAATGAAGTAAAGGAGATCAATATTGGACTCCTCAACCAAGAGTATAAGAACTTCAAGATGAATCTAGACGAGGATATTACAAAGATTTTCGATCAGTTCTCCACCATTAAAAATAGACTTAGAAGATATAAGGAGATCATTCCGGAGGATGAGCTTGCTCGAAAGCTTATCTATTCCCTTTCTATGTTATGGAACTCCAAAAGGACCATCATCAACGAAGCCAAAAATATAAAGACTCTCAAGCTTGATGAACTCATGGGGTTACTCCTCACACATCAAATTATGATGAAAGAAAGAGAAAAAAAGAAGAAGAAGAAGAAGGTAGAGATTAAATCGATGGGGAAGAAAAAGATTCAAGAGCTTGGTGTAAATGTCAACATCATTGCTCTCAAGTCCTCCAAGTGCATCCACTTTGAAGATTCAAGTGAGGAGGATATCGAAGAAGATGAAGAGTTTGACAAACTCTTCATGGACTTCGATCGATTCGTATTGAACAAAATAAATAAATCTTCAAAGAACGAATCAAAGAAGAAGATAAAGGATTCCCACAAGCCAATCATAAAGGGATCATCTTCAAAGAAGCAAGCATATGTGGCTACTTTGAGTGATGAGGACTCCACTGAAAATGAAGAAGTCAACCTATGCTTGATGACCCTCAATGAGGGGCGATAACTTCCAACTCATCTATTTCCAATTCATATTTATTTGATGAGTTACAGGAAGCCTATGATAAATTGGCTTTTGAGTTTAAAGTTTCATTTTCTAAAAACAAAGTATGAAAAATGATCATAAAATTGCTATAGATTATCTTAAGAAAGAAAATTTTGATTTCTAAAGAGCTTGAGAAGAAAAATAATTTGGGAAAATCAAACTTTTATTTGAAACAATCTAGTGTCCCTAGATTTGAAAATGGAAAATATTTTAGAAGTGTTTGAGTCCCAAAAGGATAATCAGTTCAACTAAAATGGATGAAATTGAAAAATACATTTCTAAGGGGACTAAATTTTGTTCTTCTAATGCTAAAGGATCCAAAGCAATTTGGATACTAAAAATTTCTTGATTGTTTCATTTAGGTGTGATGGAAGTATGAGCAACAAAGTGCAACATTAAGGGGGAGCTCCATACACACAAAAAGGACACTTGAAGAACGAAGGCTTCACATCCTCCCGTGAATTCAAATATGGTAAAATTTCTAGTTGAATTTATTTTTATTTGCTTATTTTCCTTTATTTATTTCAACTAGATTATCATAATTGTTGGACTAACACTTAGTGATACCTTGAGTAAGGGGGAGCCTTTTTGTTTTCAATAAACAAACTTTTGGTATTTGATTTTAAAACAATTGACATTTTAAACTCTCATATCTTATGTATGAGCTTTAAAGATTTTCAAACTTGTTTTGAACCATTTTGATATAACAAAAAGGGGAGAATATTGTGAAAAATTTCTTTCCAATTGTTTTCAAATGGATAAGAGGAAACTTTAAATGATTTTGATTCTTTTATTCTCTTATTCAAGTTTACTAAGTTTTCTCTTTGTGAGTGAATTCCCAAAGTTCGGTTGTGAACTTTGGATGCTTGATTCGATTCATGAATCAAGGTTGTAATGTTATCCCTTTGTTCCTTAAAATGTTGAATTCTTAGTGGATTTTGGAAATCCTTAGTGGGAAGCTACACTTGGTTTAGAAGTTCGAACCACTCTAAATCCTTGTGTCCGAATTCTTTATTTTTTGCTTCCACCACATATGATCCAAATTAGCATTTCTTCATAACTTGGCTAAGTTCATCAGTTGTTCATCGAGCACCTTCAATCCTAACAATGTGCGATGTTGGTCGAGTGGCGGTGTACACAATGAGCTTATGTAGCTCAGCATTTCGAAATGTCTTTTCGTACGTAGGTTATGTGAAGTCGAGGACCAGAGGAGCATCATCGAGGTTGGAATTTCAGCATCAATTTAGTGTCAGAGTAAAAATTAATTGATGTAATGGGCTAGTATTTTTTGAACCCTATATTTTAATACTTAACTCTTATTTAAACTTGATAGAGTTTAATGTTTTATGGTTTGTATTAAATGGAGGTCCAACTATTTTGATTTACATGGATTTATGTTTCGATTTGGATTTGAATTTAAACGGATTTGTTATGATTTGGGTTTGGACTCGTTATTTTAGGCTTTTGAAATGAAATTTTTGAAATACGAGTTTTGGACCGAAGGCCCAATGTGACACCGAGTCTAGAGTGTCCAGTGTTAGTTCGCAATAAGTGTATAAGAGAATGACAACTAAAGTTTGAAAATAATTTTTTCTTTAATAATTCTAGTATGATTAAACTATTTTTAAGACATTAATTCTCAATATTTTTTGAATGTTCAATTAATAAAATTTAAATAAAAATTGTATATCAAATTTGTTTTTTAAAACCAATCTTTAATTATATTAGTATTTATTTTTTAAAGCATTTTGAATTAATTCCTTCTCCTTTTCAATATAATACAATTTGATTAAAAGTAGAAGTTTCACGTAATAAAATTTTAAGTAAAAATTAAAAAAAAATATTGTTTCAGAAAATTATTTTCTATTTTATACAACCAATTTATTTTAAAAAATATTTATGTATTTTTTATATAATATATATTTTAAAAATCTAATTGATTATGAGCTATGAAAAAGCAATAGAACAATTAATGTTAGAAGCAACAAATAATAAAATGGGGCCCAATTTAAAAGCTCAAATTTTAGGCATTTTCTATCCATTTTATAAGGCCCTATGAGAGTAAGGACCCTGAGCAAGCACTCAGGTTACTCCTGCTCTTAGCCAACTCTGATTGTTGTGTATGGTGTGTAGCTATAATCATAGGTTTGGTATGGACTTCCATTTATGGTACCATTTTATGATGTCCCGTATAAATTCCCACATGGTAATAATTTTAATTTACATATTTATTTGTAATGTTATTTAAGAAAAGAATGTTGTATGTGTATTTGTATTATACAGATGGGCCTAAAAATTCAGAAAGAAGGCTTTGCAAGCTAATTTAATCCTCGAAGTTAGAACAAGGATTAACCTCTACTATTAAGATCAAATAACATAAATTTTCTTTTCATTGGTAGTTGAAAAATTAAATTGATTTATATGCGATAGATTTTTTTTATAAACGAATTATTCCAGTTCTAATGTTTGCCATATTTGGATGATGATTGTCTAGTGGTATTTTTGAATGACACGTACAAAGATTCCGAAAATTAGTATTTTATAATACCGCTGATATATTTGTGATTGTTGAGGTGTTTTATAGTGATCGAGTCCTTAAACAATTTAGATACCACTAACTTGTATAGAAAGAGGGGACAAACATAGATGACATGGAAGAGGTGAACTTACGTGGTAAGGGTGAAGTGAATTGACCTACGAAATATTCAACATGCATAACATCATGGCATGAAAGGTTAAACAGGTTGCCTTCTCATGTTCCCATTCGGGGATGATTTGTGACGCACAATAAACCGTACTTGACGACCCATGTTTAATGAAATGCTTTTCTTGTATTTTTCGAAACCTACGAGCCTAGAAAGTATTGAGTGAGTCATCATCGGATTGGGGTTTTCTAGAGATAGATCCGAGGGGAAGAAAGGTTGAGGTCGATCTGAAGTTGGAGGTTAATTTTTAGGAAAAGATGCTAAATCAGAACAAAAACTAAACCAAAAATGAAACCTCCATTGCCGATGTTGACTTTTATCCACTATCATATGGGTCCTCGAGTACGAGTACAAGGACAAGGATCTAGTATTTGGCGTAGTCAATGACAAGAATCTGTAGTACAAGTTCAAGGATCTGAAGATATTTATGTGTCACAACAGCATGATATGGAGTACATGACATCATTTAGGTCGACATTATCCATACAAGGTCTTATATTTGTTGGTTAAGTAGACTGCAAAACAGGATATCAGTATTGAAATATAATAATAATAAATAAACAAAAACAAAAGATAAACCATATCGTGGTCAGGTACGGAGCTAGGATCATACATTTGGAGGGACCAAGATCTATTAAGCATTTAAATTTAAAAATTGGAAGGGGCAAAAACCTTATTTTATTACTATTTTAACTAAGAGGGACCTCATGTGCAATTATACCAAAAAAAAAATTGGGAGCGGAAAGACCCCTCCCATGTGGTATAGAGGTCAGTGCCTTAAAAACAATTCGTCTCGATGTGTGTAATCGCTGCTTTAGGTGGTTGTCCCTCGAAGGTTAACATGATCGCTTCAAACGATGTACAACCAAAGTTTGGAGTGGACTACGGAGGTAGTGATCGTCTAATTAAAAAAGAAGACTCAAGATTTGTGAATAAAACTCTCAAATTTCAAAAAGAAAGCAAAATGCTTTCCTAACTGATTATTGAAAAATGAGAAGCGGAACCTCTTATTTATAGGTTGAAAGTAAGGACAAATATGTTTGAAAATCAAATAAAATTCTGATTTAAAATTGAAATTTTAAATTTAATAACAGATAATATTCGGTCAAATCTCGAATAATATCATATAATATCCATTCAAAATCTTGGATAATATCAGATAATATATATTCCAATTAAATTTAATAACAAATAATATTCACTCAAATCTCGAATATTTATTAAATCTATTCGGTTACACATTTAAAATTCAAAAGAAATTTTAAATTGACCGAAGTGCTCTCATGCCTATTATAAATATAGAGTGGGATTCAAGCATTACCCACAATCCCCCACTAATGCGAAGGAATCCTCCTAAAATAAAAAATCACAGAGTTCGACTAACATTAGACAACACTAGTGAGATTGGTTACTTAAGTATATAGTGAACGAATCTTGAACTAGTAAACTAGTCTTGAACTTTCTAAGATCGGAGTGAACTCATAATACATAACTAATCCATTCACCCACCAAAGTCCGCGATGTGAAAATATGTATATACACGAAGTATATATTTAGCTATCTTACCTCGGGATTTTAGTAAGTTTACTAGAAAAACGGTCTATCGTTTTTCATAGAAGGTGGCTAACCCTTCTCACTTACATAGGTTATTTCCTGAAGTTTATCTCAACATAAATCAGCCAAAATTGGGCTATGAAATAACTAATAGCTTTGTATAAAGCTCAACCTCACATGAAAATAAGATGATTTTCTTCAAGTTCATATTAAATGAACCACCCAAACTCTAGGATAAGAAATCATTAAGAATAAAAATTCAACCTCTTTGTTTGGTAAATTCAATAATGTTCTTCTCAATAGAACAATTCAAGCTCTTTGAATATAATTTATTAAGAGTTAAAAGAAATTCATCTGTTCGAGCGATAAGTTTCAATTAGTCCTTCGCAATATGTCTAAAAACTTATTAACAGTAATTATTCAACCAAAATCGATAAATTCATCAAGTCTTTCTCACTAAGACCACCCAAACCAAGGCTATGAATTTATTAAGAGCATTAAGCTCAACCTTAGCATGTACATGAAACGTCATAGGGATTGGGTATATGAATATGTACACTATGATTCGTTCCATGATTTCATTTGACCGCATTGAACTTAGATAACTAAGTTGGGTATCCTCCATGAATCACTCAACCAATAGGATTAAGACCAATCCCCCTTGATGAATTCAGAATTTGTTTCCTACTCAATACTTTGGTAGGAGGATCAACCAAATTCATCTCCGACTTAACATACTCTCAAGAGAGTACTCTATTCTTTATTAAGTGCATCACATATTTGTACCTTATGCAAATGTGTCTCTTCTTAGCATTATAAGATTGATTTAAGGCCACGTGTATCGCAAATTACGAATCACACAATAAAGATATCGGAAAAGTAGATTTTCCCCACATAGTTACCTTTGCTAAAAGATTTCTAAGCCACCCGACTTCTTCCCAGCTAAGTCTAGAGCTATAAACTTTGACTCTATGGTGGAACATACAATACAATTATGCTTGACAAACTTCTACGAGATTACAACTCCACCTAAAGTGAAAATATATCCATTCGTAGAGCTTACCACATTATTATCATAAACCTAGTTGACGTCACAACATCCTTTCAAAGTAATAGGATAGCCAACAAAATTGAGTTTCTATCCATAGTACCCTTAAGGTACTTTAGTAAGCGTCTAAGATTCGTTCAATGTTCACCACTTGGATTATGAGTATATCTACTCATAACATAGACAATATCAGGTCGAGTATCGTTCATTAAGAACATTAGGCTTTCAATAATTTTAGCATATTTAACCTAGAAAATAAAACTTCCTTTATTTTTAATGAGATGAGTGCAAGAGTCAAAAGAGATTCGAGCAAAGATGAAATCCCAACTATCAAAACTCTTTAATATTTTTGAGTGAACCATATGACTACTAGCCTATCCTTATATCTGTGGATTGACCCATTTGACATGAGTTTCCTAAAAACCCATTTGATATTGATAGCTTTAAAACCTCTAGGCAAGTCTACCAATTTCCAAGTATGATTTAAACATTATTGACTCTAGTTCAACATTAACATTGCATCTCTAAAAAAATAGCGTTAATAGATATCATAGCTTCTTCATAAGTTTTAGGATCCTCATCTAACAAGAAACATGATCTATAGGATCTAATAAGTTGTCTAAATCATTTATCTCATAAATAACGGAAGTAACAAAGTTTGGTCCAAAAGTGGTTTCTAACTCAAACTCTAGAGAATCTCATGTGACACAGTTGGTACCATACTCAGTAAATACTACATTAACAGTTTTGGGATCGATGGCGGACTTCTTAAAGTCAGACCAACATACTTTAGCTAGAAGCCCCCACACTTTTAGATATTACAAGTTAGGTACTTAACCTTTCCACAGTTCACATGGAGTTGAGTCTAATTTCTTATGAGACACTCAATTTAAGATATAATTTATTGATAGAATGACTTCCCCTCACATGTTATCAGCTAACCTATAACTTATAAACAATGAATTCATCACCTATTTTAAATTTCTATTTTTCCTCTCGGCTATATCATTCTGTTAAGGAAAATAAGAGGCAAAAGTTACATGAACTATGTCATTCATCTCACGTACCTCTTTAAGAAAATTAGCTTCAAACTCACCACCTCAATCAGATCTAACACGTTTTATCTTCTTATCAAATTGATTTTCAACTTCTATTTTATAGATTAAAAAAAGTTTCCAACTTTATCTTTAACTCTAAGAAGATAAGCCGTTGTATATTTAGAGTAGTCGTTTACAAAGGTGATGTAGTAGTATTTTCCTCCCTTATTCTCACAGTTTCTAAATTATGCACATACTAAAGGTTTCAACAATATTATATATTTCTTTACTTAATCATATTAAAGTACAGAAACATTTTAGTTTTTCATAAAGAGAATTTTCATGGAGATTTCTGCACATTTCTAAGATAGACAAATCTTTTTTTTTCCTTCTTAAAACTCTAAAGAAAAGAGCTTAAAGAGATTTAATGTCTACAAACATCTTTTAATAGCATTATTGCCTATCATTTCTCTTTATTTTTGATAAGAGCATTGTCTTAAAAGACCACAAGAAATATTCATCTACTTTGACTAAAAGAAAGATATCTTAGAGATTTTTAAGATTATTATTCTAACTTCTGCACTAAGTATAGAATATTTATTTAGTCATAGTATTTTATAAATTAGAATAATGAGCATAGTATTACACCAAGTAGGTTTAGAAAGAGAGGTGGTGCATAAAGCATACTTAAATACCAAGTCTTTCAAAGAACCAATCCTAGACATGTATTTTTTAAACATGCTTAACATAGTACTCACAAAAGAATTTTATTAAGCATATTTAAGATAAGTTTTGTACTAAAAAAAGTCATCTACCCTTCCTTTACAACCTAGTCTAAAACATACTCACTACCTCATCTATTTTGATCATGCCTACAACTTTAATCCTTGCATCATGACCCCTAAAATTTATCGTGACCGATTAAATTTACAAAATTCAAATAAAAATTATACATGGTTAATCACGTAAATAATTTACTGACAACAATAAAAATAATTCACTAATAGTAAGAAATTTTTATCTTCAACTTCATCACCTTCTTCAATAGTTGATCCGTCGAGTGCGTCAAGCTTAAACAAATCCAAAAACCAACTTGATGATTATGTTATTTTTGCAGTAGAATTGTTTCTAAGTAGTTTGTTAAGTAGACTGCAAAATAGGGTGTCAACACTGAAAGGTAATAATAATAAAAAAATAAGAAAAAAAATAAAGGGTAAACTACTGCGCTAGTCACTTTTGTTTACCCTCAATACACTTTTAGTCACCAATTTTGAAAAAACGACCAGTAAGGTCACTATCAGTTTCGGGGTGTAAAGTTTTGGTCACTCTAACGTTAAATGTCGTTAAATATTGAAGAAAAAATAATCTGATATAATAAAAAATGATAAATTACTTAAATAGTCCTTAAACTATTATTATACTTTTGTTTCATCTTAATTTGAAACTAAAAAACTTCATATTTTTACTATCTTCCTTAAAAAAAGTCTAACCTTATCCCAAACCCGAAATCCTCACCCGAAATAACATTGAAACAAATTAAAATAAACAATAGAGTTTGAATCACCAGATACTCATTTCTTTATTCATATATATATATATATATATATAAGAAGAAGAACAAACCTTACAGATCCTGAATTACTGAACCCCATGGCTTTGCTTCTACTAGATTTGATCTAAGAAATGACAAGAGAGAAAGGCAATGTATTTTACAAAGGGTTAGTCATAAAACGAATTGTTTATAGATACAAGGTCAAAAATTAACAGAGATTGACACGGTAAGTCTCAAGAGCTTGGAAAAATAAAGGGGCATCTTCAATGGCTTATTGAACCATGAATCATGCGACCAATAACATGAAAAAGATAAACTTCACTTCATATGAAGTAGTTCTAAAGATCATCCCCTCTTCTTAGGCCAAAAAAGCCGGTCAAACATGTGAGTAATCTCTCCAATTTCAGTCTTCTCAAATGGAGTCTTTTCAGACCACCTTAAAAAAGATGCCTTGCCTGATATGAATTTCAGAGTTTGAAACATAAAATATATTGAACAAGTGAAGAATCATAAGTTATGTCTGTGTTTTTTTATCAAGTCAAAAGCAAACACCCAAAGTATAAAACTTTCAATACCCCTTCATTAGAAGCCAAAAGAGGCTTAAAAGTCAACAAGATTCTGAACCACTTGGAGAGAGGAATAAGTAAATAAAAGAAACCTAAAAGGAATATGATTCTAAACAGATAAAAGGGTAATTACAAATTAGTTATTTTATACCGATTCATGCTTCAACATATAGGGGAATTTATAGGTTGTTATTTACTGGTTGCCACCAAAGAATCTGATTTTCTAGAGAAATACAACAATATATCCCCATTTGATTATTTCATTAAATTATTCTTAAAACAAATAATGTTGGAAATTTTAAATTTAAATTTTAGTATGTAATTATTTATTTTCAATTCTATTAAGAATGAAAACATTGTATTTTTCACTGAATGGAGTGCTTTTTTTATTATTATTAAATTTCTTCTAAGCTGAATTAATTGTGAATTATTTTTTTATTATTATTTGCTTGGTTGAGCTTACCCCAATTCTTATTTTAAAAGTTGAATGAGTGGTAAACAAAAGTGACTAACACAATAGTTTGAAGGTTACCACGGGCGCTCTAAACGATGTACACCCAAAGTTTGGAGTGGACTACGGTAGTTGTGATTGTCTAATTTAAAAGGAAAAACTTAAGCTCTGTAAATAAAACTCTCAAATTTCACAAAAAAAGCAAAAGATTCCTAACTGATTATTAAAAAGTGAAATCTCTTCTTTATAGGTTGAAAGCATAGGCAAATCTATTAGAGAATCAGATAAAATCTGATTTAAATTTTAAATTTAATAACAGATAATCTCCGATCAAATCTCGAATAATATCAGATAATATTCATTCAAAATCTTAGATAATATCAAATGTACCTATTCAAAAGTAGATTTAATAAAAGATAATATCTACTCAAATCTCGGATATTTGTTAAATCTAATTTGTTACACATTTAAAATTCACAGAAAATTTTAAGTTGACCGAACTATTTCATGCCTCTTATAAATATGGGACATGAGATTCAAGCATTATGCACAATATTCTCAGGTATTGTTAGGGCAGTTGGGTGTGAGTATATTCAGCCAATCGTATTGCATGATTTGATCATGAAGAGATGACACAGACATGAAGGAGAGTGAAGGAGTTTTCAATGCTGCTACTGCTGAACATACAAAAGAAACATCGATTCAAGTTCAACCTTGAAAGCTACATGGGCCACAACGCTATGACCAGATACACTTAAGACACAACCAAGACTTAAGGCCCAAGAGAAGAAGATAGATAAATTTGTTTTGTTTTGAATTTAGTTGTTGATTTGTTTTGTTTTATAGTTAATTATGGATAAATTTAATGGATTTTTTAATATTTATTGTTAAATTTTAGATAAATTGACATTTTAATTTCAAATAATTTAGAATGTTAATTTGATAAAATTAATAAGTTGACAAATTTAAAAACTTTTGCAAGGATTGGTCTTCAGGCTATTTTATTATTTTATCTTTTAATGTTTTCAAAATTTGTATTCCATTTTACAAGTCCAAAAGGACTGATCCCCTAGTTAAAGAGATCAATCACTAGTCAATTTAGTCGATAATTTATAGTATTGTCCATTAAAATTAATTATTATTTTAAATAATTTTAAAACCTATTTTTCCCCCTAAAATGACCATATTAATAGCTTATAAAATGGTTTCCCTTCAAACTGAGTTTCGAGTATTTAAAAATAATAAATGAATTTAATATATTATAAGGGCTAAAGTTGTCAGACCGTTTTAACAGCTAAAGTTGTCAAACTGAGTTTCCCTAAAAAGACCATATTAATAGCTTAAGACAAGAGGCAACTTTTGAGTTTCATCGTAAATAATATTATAAGAACTTCTTGTACATAATTCGTGCAACATAGTTGTCAGACCGTTGATCATTTGTGTGCAATGGTGTTTAAAAAAATTTGATTAGATTATTTATTGATTTGATTTAAAAATTTAAATATTTAATTTAGTTTTTATTTTCGGATCAGATATTTAATTTAATTTTAAATTTTTTAGATTAGATACGGATTACAATATTTTAAATTTTGGGTTATTTGAAATTTAAGAAATTCAAATTTTTATTAATATTAAAATTGCTATATTTCATAATTTTGTGCATGTTATATTAAAAAAAAATTAAAATAGTTGAAGCTTTTATAAATATAAATCTTGTTATATTTAGTAATTTGTTGTTTATTATATTCGAAATTCTAAAATTTTCATAAATATAACTTTCATATTTCAAAAATTAGTTTAATCAAATTATATTTTTGGATAATTGGATATCTGATATCCTCATTTTTCTAGATCGGATACAGATATAAATAATTATATCATCAATCTAAAAACCCGAATATCCATAAAAATCAAATCCGATCCGATATCTAACAATGAACACCCCTACTTGCGTGAATTATGTAAGTCATTGTTGAGAAGCGAGATGACAATATGGTGAAAATCTATAATTTTTCTAGATTGAAGACTAGATTAAATTTCTACATGGAAAATTTTATGTGGGGCAACGTCAGAAAGCTTCTAGAAAATGACGCCAATAGCTTAGATAGCTTATCCACACGGGTGATAGCTTTTTCGCTCGGTTGATAGCTTATTAATTTGAATTTAGGATATTATCTTTTAGGATTTAATTTAAATTATTTAGGATTTATCGTTTGTATTTAATTTAAATTATCTTATCACTTTAGAATCTTTTTAGGGTTTTAAAAGACTATAAATACCCCACTTGGGGTAAGTAAAAACAATCTCTCATTTTATTTTTTTTATTTTTATTCTGAGTTGTTTTAGCTTTTAAAAGTGTTGAATTAATCAATCGATTGACGTAATTAATTCACAAAAGAATTGAGATATAAAAATTAATTTTAGATTCTTGATTCATTTGAGAAAAAAACAAGTTATATGGGTTGGACCCTATAAACTGTATAATACCCGAATTTCGCCCGAGTTTAATAAATAATAAAATAAGGCTATAAATAATGAGTTTAGTAAATAAATCCCATATTTATGGGAATGTATATTACTTACAATCATTCATTTGTGTAGGAACAAATCCCACATTAATAGAAAATATTTAATACATATAAGCACGTATTTTAGTTTAGGAAATAAATCTCACATTAGAAGAAAGCATAAACTTTCCCTCCATAAATGCCTATAAAAGGGAGGGATGTTTACTTAAAAAGAAGAAGAAAAAAAAAAGGAAAAAAATGGTGGGAGCATTGGAGCAATTCAAAGGGGACTATGTATGGCTCTACAATGTCAAGATTTGGTAAGTCATCAAATTTTTTATTATGTTTGTTTAGTTTTTCAGGTATTAGAATTTGTAGTTAGAATATTTTAGGTATTATAATTTGTAGTTAGAATATTTTAAGTATTAGAATTTGTAGTTAGATTTTTTAGTTGTTTAACACTTGTAATTGAGCATTTAGTTTAATAAAATTTAATTTGATCCTCTTATGCCTTGTTTTATTCTTTGTTTATTTATTTAAATTATATATATGCTTTAATTGAATATTATTTTTTTAATATCATATAGTATGCAATGTTTAGGATGACTTAGCTCACGCTTAGTAAAATTTAAATAATACACGTTTTAATCAAATTTTGATTTTCATAATTAATAATTAAAAGCAATAAAACTTGATTTTCAAAATTCAACCGTCAGGCTATTTTTACAAGTCAATTTTAAAATGGTCACGACAGCTTGACTACTCTGTTGGGGACCTTTTTTTGAATCAGGCCTTAATAATTAATTACACGCGACATTTTGATATTTTGAGTAATAATATAATTTTCTTCAATAGATTGTCGAATGGATTTTCCAACGAATGAGGATAGTATTTTATTGTGTGATATATTTGTCATTCACGCATCAACTCTCAATCCGAGCTTTCACCCTTGAGTGGGAGATAGATGTAATCCGACTTGATGCTTTCCAGCTCAGAGTTTGGATTTATGTCTACTTTCGGTATACAAACCTTACGCGTTGTGGGCCCTATGCCTCTATTGTAAAGGACCTATACTACTGAATAGATGTCTTATTATCGCAGTAGATATTAACGACGGTTCGAGAACCCAGAGTCTAGACCGAAAACCACATGTGTAGAGTAGAAACCCACCTCTATTAGAGCCAGACAAGGAATATAAGATAAGGCGGTATGGTGCGAAATGCCGCCAAAATAGAAGTTTTCTCTAGTTATTTATTGCTTTATTTAAATTGTTCTTTGGTTATTTTTATGCAATATGAATCATTCTCTAGTTTTTTTTTTTTGCAATTTAAATTGTTTTTATATCAATTTATTTTTCTCAAATTATTAATTCACCATAATGACTTTTTTTGTGGTGTGTTTGAGCTTTGCATCACATAGCATCATTGGAGGTATCGATTCAAGAGCTAGTTGAATTGGCAATGGTAATAAACTGAAGGGTTTGATAGTAAAGTGGAAGACAACATATCGGAGTAGACCATATTCAAGAAGACTCGGTACGAGATTAGAGTTAACGTTCGGGGAGACCAAATACCAATAATACTAATGTGTTTCAGAAGACCTCAAGTATGGTACATGTCTGTAAAAATTAAGGGTAGTTTGAGAATTCTTGGACGATGATATGAAGAGTCACTTTCGATAAAGTTTTTTAGTTGTTGTCAAAAGAATGGTTACAACACCAAAAATAGGAAATATTAGGCTTTGCTACATTATTCTAGTGGGTGAAAATAGTTAGATTTAAATTGTTATCAATAATTGTTTGAGCTTCAAGTCGGGTTCAGGGGCAATTGTAGAGATAAAAGAGATGCGATAGCTAAAAGGTGAAGATAATCAGAAAACGAATATATGACAAATAAATTAGGGAAATCCTAAGGGTATTATTGAAAATGAAACTCGAAGAGAAAAAGGGATTGCGATCCTAGGATCGATATTCAACTTTTATGAATGACGGAGTTATCGAAAGATGAAGCTGATAAATAAAATGATGAAATTAGAAAGTACGACACGGTATGCAGAAAATCAGTTTGCGAGTTTTGAACTAGCGCTTCAAGTGAAGGACAACATGGTGAAAGCTAGACCGAGTTGTCACCAAAGTTATGCAAAATGGAGTTGGTGATCAACTTTAGAACCAAGTACAAAAAATGTCGGATATGAGTAGATTTTATTCGATAAAGTATTAGATCTACCAATGGATTTTTATCAACATACTAGAGCAATCGCTGAACCAAAAGCTGAAAGAAGTGATCAACCAAAAAACTCAAGCTAGCTGTGTCATGTCAATAAATTGACTTCTCCTTATATTCGACCTTTTGGTTAAATGAGTGTTGCTCTAATGACTAACTCTTGAAATCGATATATCTTGCATTCATGCATTGCATCATTTAAATTTTGTATTTTTAGGAAAAGATAAAATAATAAAAGATATTGCATTTTGTTTTAAATATATTTTTTTAAGTTTCATTGAATTTTGACAAGCATAAGTTAAAAATATGTTAAGATTAAAAAATTTCATAAAGTTATTGAAAACCGTTTGGATAACATGTAAAAAGATCAACCGGTCTTAGAATCAAAGTACCATTTTTCATATTTCTTGAATTCAGGGAAATCAAAAAAGATTTTTGAAAGATTGAAATGGAAATTTATCTCATACAAGAGTTCAATTTGAAAGATTTTTTTTTGAAAAAAAATAAAAAAAGAAAGAAGAAAAGAAAAGGACAAATGAAAAAAAAAAGAATTCGAAAAGAAAAAAGGTCAATTTCAATTCAAAACAATTGGGCCAGCTACAAGAAATCTAGAAGATCAAAGTTTGAGCTATGAAAGCAACAATAAAGTGTTCGATTATGATGCCAATTGTAATAACCATTTTTGTCCTACCCTACCCCTAAACCAAAACTCTAAACCAATTCCTTAAACCAAAATCCTAGACCCTAAACCATATCCCTAAATTATTATAAATATATATAATAAATAAATAAACCATAATTTTAAAAAATCCAAATTATTATTATTATTAAACCAAAAATCCATTAAATAACCCATTACACTAATTTAAACCAAAGCCCAACACCACCTAATTACAAAACCAGCAACCCACATCTCTTGAACCCAATCTATTATAACCAAATTACCATCCAACCCAATTCCATTGCTAAACCCATTACAAACATAACCCCATAACCATAGCCATTACACCCATCAGCTAAACCTTTTATCCGGTAATCACCAAACCCATATCCAATACCCGGTCCTCGACCCGGATTGACCCGACCTTTCCTTTTCCAAACCGACCCCTCAGTTTCCGATGTTCTTTACAGCTTCTGGAATTTCCAGAATGGTAACCGTTCGTCTTCTTGGCAACCATTCAGTTCGCGCACGCAAGATGGTCCCCTCATCTCCTCTAAAGAACCCGGCTAAAACGGAGGGAATAAGAATGGTCCCTCTCCCCTCGTACATGCCAGCAACGAATCAAGACAAAACAGAGGGCAAATCAGTATTTCAGATCCAATCTCAGCATTTCTATTTTATTTTTTATCAATGTAAAATGGCTATAAAATCCACAACAGAAGATTGTAAATTTTAGACGGGATTTGAACAAGAAATCAATATAAGGTATTCAAAATTTTCTAGAGCTTTTCGTTTTTGTTTTTTTATTCGATTACAAGAAACGTTTAGGGATTTACTCTTAAAACCGTCCGGTTCCCATCGCCGGCGTGGGCTCCTTGTCTTCTTCCTTTCGGTCTCTTCAAATCGCCTCCCCTTTTCCTTTGAGCTATAGGTTTTGGGGTTGCCGATCGATATTCTGGAGAAGAAAAACGGAGGTTTTGGTTTTATTTTTTTGCTTTTTAGTTGAAAAGGTGTTTTAAGAACCCAGTTTTCAACATAAAAAGGGTTTCTTTTTACTTGTTTTTGAAAGGGAAAGGGTCTTCTTTTTCGAATCAAAATCAGATTTAACATAGAAAAGGAGATTTCTTTTTGGTTTGGATCTTGAAGGATTTAGAAAGGATTCTTCCTTTGAACAAAAAGAATATTTTTAAAAAATCACAGAAAGGAATTCAGTTTTGTTTATTCAGAGTATTCTATGCTTTTTGTTTCAATTTGATTGAATATGGAGAAGTGAAAACGTTTTCTTATTTACAAATTAAAGGAGTTTGACTATTCTCATTCTCATCCTTTTACTCCTTTATTATATTTAATAAACTTTAATTTTTTATTTCCTGTTTTGCTTTATTTGCAGCGATCAATGCATTTGGTTTATTAGATATTAATTATATAATAAATGTCATTGTCTTGTTTCTATCATGTCGATTAATTATATATTATTTATTTTTCCTTTAATTATTTTATTTCCAACCGTTTTGTTTAATGACATAACTTTCCATTTCTTTGAATTTTGGTCCCGTCTGTTCATTTCTTTACATATATACATACATACGTATAATTATAGTATAAGTTTAATTTATTTTTTCTCTTTCCTTTTTGACATATATAATTATATATTATAGCTGTGCATCATACATTGTTATGTGGTTATGTTAATTATATTATACTATATATTATAGTTTGTTTTATTATATGTTTTATAGTATGTCATTTATGTATTTACTTTGCATGTATTCGTTGCATTTATTCATTTTATTTATTCTTTGTTGAAATCGGTTTTACGGTGACCCGCAACGGGGATGATCTGTATTATTTATAACTCGTTTATTGTAAATAACTAACATCTAACTTTTAATTTATTGCATTTTATTTATCGTATTTATTTTTCTTACAATTTAATTTTCTCGTATCTAACATCTAATATTTAATTTATGCACTTTACTTTATCGCATTTACATTCTCGTATTTAATTTCTCGCATTTATTTTTCCTGTATATATCTTGTTGTAATTTAATTTCCGCATTTTATTTTTCGTATTATTTTATTTATGCTTGAAAATATTCGTACATTCGAATCATTTATTCAACATTTGTCACACCATCAATTTAATGAACCTAATAAACATTTCTTTATTCGGTCGTAACAGGCCCGTCACCAAGCGTAATGGTGGCGGTGTATGCGTTTACCTTCGGATAAAGATACAGTAAAATTAAAATATATTCACATTCTTAAATGGATAATAAATTAATAAAAATTTGAACTTGCAAATTTCCAATTCGGGAAACTATATTCGAATAGGTACCAATTTTTGGGCGGTGTGAGGTATTTTTATCCTATCCGTAACCGACTTCCGAACCCATAATTTTTAGAATCTCTGGTTTCAACGGTGTCCGGTCTACCAAAGTGACCGGTGGCGACTTCAGTCTTTTTCAAAATAAATTCTTCTTTTTTATCCTTTTTTAAACCTAAATTATTTTATTTTCAAACCCTATATTTTAATTCTTTAAAACCCTAATTTTTAAATTATGTCCATATTTTTAAACCTCCCAATTTTAAAGCCTAACCCTAATTTAATTCACCATTTTTGAAAACCAATTTTTAATCCATAACTTCAAACAAAGATTTTTTTCTAACGACCCCTACATACTTTAAACTTTGTATTTTTTTAACGACGGGAGAGTCGTTACACCAATAAGTTGAAGATGACCAAGTAAGCAAGCATAGAAGACTTAAATTTGTCGATTGATTGCTCAAGGGCAATTGGAGGACATACTGATTTGATACGAAGAGACTGGAAAGCTTTTTCAGAAGGAGAGATAAGATGTGGATTCTTATGTCATGCTCAAATTTGCAGTCTTACCTTGTACATATTAACTTTCTTTATTGGTGTTTAAAATTGCTCTCGAGGTTATATGTTCGATATGATCATATCATTAGAAGGTACGAGAATAAACTGGTCATCACTCATGTTGCCCGTTGTGAATCATTCAAAGCTTCACTATCTTGAAAGTCTATCCATCCAGAGTTGTTCTAATTATTGAGATTCATTGCGAGTTATGATCTAGACGTTGAAGATTGATGCAAGCTTAAAATTTTCTAAATTGTAAAGATCGATGTTGAAGGTCATCTGATTTAGATATGTAACTTAAGATATTGCCCCTGGTGAGAGTTGATGCGGTTGAATTGCCAAAGTACGAATTCTAAAAGTTGTTCGAAGATGAGGAAATGAAAGTCAACAATTGAATGAGAATAATTCTAAGCTCATCTTCTCGTAAATATGATCCTAATGATGATTGTGAGCGCGAGTATCAAATGGAGCAAATCAAGGAACAAATTAGTAATGAAGTTGTGACATTAGAGTTACTCTAATTATGAAAGTCAAAAGGCGACAATTCCTGGTTCAAAGGAAATTATTTATCAGGTATCTTAGTGACAATGGAAAGATTCGTGTTCCAGAAAGACGAAGGAATTGAATAAAGTCATGGAGTTAGAGACGAATCAGATGAAAGATTGAATGTTGGAAAAGTTTTGGGATTACAAAAAAGTTCAAAGACCTGGGGTATTTGTTCACCCTAAATTGTACAAGTGGGGCAAATTTTATGTATTCATGAAATTATTAGTGTCATTATGAAGATGGAAACCAAGAAGATCAGACCAAACAGGGTGAAAAAAAGGAGAAGCTACATTGATTCTTCAAAAGCAAAAAATTCAACACCGAAATAGAAGCAAGATGAGACAAATGTTCATAGTAAAAAAGGGTGGCAGAAGTTCACTTCATTTTATCTTGATGAATGATAGACAATCAAATCACAGGGGATCTGATTGCATCTTTAGGACCGTTGAGGAGTAATACCCTAAACCATCTCAATCGCTTTTGCCCGTGAGCATTAGGAGTCCTTTGTAAGGGAGACTATTTCAATTTATTTTTCTATTATGTTTTCTTTCTTATATATCATTCTCAAGTGGCAAGAACTTCATATTCTTTAATTCTTTTCTTTGGGTAAATTTTTGATTAGCCATAAATATATGTATATATTATCTCTAATTTCTTTCTTTCAGGTCTTGAATATTAATTGCAAGAATGACTTTAAATCAAATTCAATAATGTGACTCATTTCTACCATGTTAATGCCAAAAGGAAAATATTAATGAGTGTTCAAGAATCATGGGAAAATCCCAGATACAAATTTTGAGTGAATTTTCTCTCAATCATTGTTGACTAAGGTCTTTGAATAAAGTGATAACCGAAAGCATCGTCAAATTGAAGGTTGTTTTTCTTTAAAGGTATCCAAGTATGAGATGATATTTTCTCAATAAAAGAAAATAAGAAAAAAATCATTTGTTGTCCCCTTTGAGCATGATATTATTTTTCTTTCGATTTAACCCAAACAAAGGATCACCCCCTACATTGGGGGAAAAGAGGATGAAAATATGTTCGAAAGTGAAATATGTTTGGTTGTGATATTGTTGGGCTTGGAGGTGCTCGATGTATTACCGATTAAACTCACCAAGTGGTGGAGAAATGGTTAATTTGGGTGGATTTGTGTGGAAGCGAAAGGATAGACAATGACACAAGGATTTATAGTGGTTCGACCACGCTTACATCCACTACCTTAGCTTCCCACTAAGGATTTCCCAAATTCACTAAGAATTCAACCTTTTGAGGCTAAAGGGACAACCTTACAAACCTTGATTCAAAACCGAACCAAGCATCCAAAGTTCACAACCCAAACTTTGGGAATTCACTCAAACAAAGAAAACTTAGGAAACTTGTTTAATCCTTCTAACAAGGCTAATGTTTGCAATCTAAGCACTCATCCAATTCCTAATTACACTTGAGCATATATTGACAATTAAGCTCACAAGTGTTTTGTCAACCCAAAGATGAGAATTTAAGTACTAAGATAAATCTTTGATCATATTGTTGTTTACAATGAAGCATTAGTCTTCTCTTGATGCTTGAGGCTTCCTTTTATCATCCCATGTGAGCTTCTAGCCGTTGGTGACCGTTGGGATTGGTTTGGAGCCGTTTGGAGTTGATTTCAAGGCTTATTTCCTCTTCTGGTACATGAGGTATCGATACCCCTTACACTGGTATCGAAACACCCTCTTTGGGAAATAGCCGTTGACCTGTATTTATGAACTGGTATCGATACTAGTATTGATACCGCTCCTAACCGTTAGGGGTTTTCATAAAATCGTTTATGACCGTTGGGGGTGTTTAGAAACTAGTATCAAAACCAAACATCACAGTGGTAAAAGGGTATCGATAACAGTATCGATACCACTATGATTTCTCCTTTTAAAACAAGGCGACATCGATACCATTATGAATGGTATCGAAACACCTAGGTTAAAAATGTTTCTTTGGTTTCTTCATTTAAAACATATTTAAAATCTATCAAAAACATCTTAAATAAATTTTCAAGTAGCTTGTACATAAGAACCATTTTTGAAATCTTTTCAAATTAGTCCAAAACTATTTTTCAATTATCATATCAAAACATTAGTTCTACAATCTCCCCCTTTTTGATATAATAAAACCAACTTGAAAAATTGTTTTTGAGATTGCTCCCCCTTTTTGAAATAAACTTTGAATAAGAGAAATAAGAATATCAAAACATTAAAGCTCCCCCTTACTCATTAAACCATTTTGAAAAATTGATTTTTCACAACATTCTCCCCCTTTTTGTTATATCAAAAATGGTTCAAACCAAGTTTGAAAATATTTAAAGCTCATAACATAGGAGAGTTTTAAAATGTCAATTGTTTTAAAAACAAATATCAAAACTTAGTTTATGAAAAACAAAAGACTCCCCCTTACTCAAGGCATCACTAAGTGTTAGTCCAACAAATATGATAATCTAGTTGAAATGAAAGGCAAATAAGCAAATAAACACAAAAACAACTAGAAATTTTACCACACTTGAATCAAAGGTAGGATGTGAAGCCTTCCTTCTTCAAGTATCCTTCTTGTGTGTATGGAGCTCCCCCTTAATTTTGCACTTTGTTGCTCATATATCCATCACACCTAAAATAAGCAATCAAGTAATTTTTGGTATCCAAATTGCTTTGGATCCTTTAACGTTAGTAGCACAAAGTTTAGTCCCCTTAGAAATCCATTTTTCAATTTCATCCTTTTTGGTTGAAGTGATTAGTCCTTTTGTGACCCAAATACTCCTAAAATATTTTCCGTTCACAAATCTAGGGGCATTAGACTATCTCATGTAAAAGTTTGATTTTCCAAATTATTTTTCATTTCAAGTTCTTTGGAAATCAAATGTTTTTCCTTCTTAAGATCATCTAAAGCAATTTGATGATCTTTTTCCATCGTTTGAAGCAAATTTTGTAAATCGAAAATTTTAAGCTCAAAGTCTTTCAACCTTGATTCAATTTCAAAATTAGTTTTTGAAAGCAAATCATTTTCTAATTTAAGCTTTGAAATCATCTTTTTGTTTTTAGAAAATGAAGCCTTAAACTCAAAAGCCAATTTGTTATAGGCTTCTTGTAACTCATCAAATAAATATGACTTTAAACTAAATGAGTTAGAAGTTACCTCCCCCTCATTGAGGGCCATCAAGCATAGGTTGGCTTCTTCATTTTCGGTGGATTCCCCATCACTCCATGTAGCCACATATGCTTTCTTCTTTGAAGATGATTCCTTTATGATTGACTTTTGGGAATCCTTCATCTTCTTCTTTGATTCGTGCTTTACGGATTTATTACTTTTTTTCCTCACGAATCGATCGAAGTCAATGAAGAGTTGGGCAAGCTCTTCATCTCCTTCACTATCCTCCTTACTTGAATCTTCAAGGTGGATGCACTTGGAGGATTTGAGAGCAATGGTGTTGAAATTTACAACAAGCTCTTGGACCTTCTTTTTCCCCATCGATCTAATCTCTTCCTTCTTCTTCTCCTCTTCTCTTCCTTTCATCATAATTTGATGTGTGAGCAGTGACCCCATGAGTTCATCAAGCTTGAGAGTCTTCAAATTCTTTTTTTCGATGATGGCGGTCCTTTTTGAGTCCCATGACTCGGGAAGGGAATAGATAAGCTTACGAACAAGCTTCTCCTCCGTAATTATCTCTCCATATCCTCTAAGTCAATTGGTGATGGTGGAAAACCGATCGAATATCTTTGCTATGTCCTCTTCCGGATTCATCTTGAAGTTCTCATACTCTTGGTTGAGGAGTCCAATCTTGGTCTCCTTTACTTTGTTAGTACCCTCGTATGTGACTTCTAGCTTGTCCCAAACATCCTTGGTACTCTCACAAGAAGATATCTTCTCATAGATGCTTGGATCGAATTCACAAACAAGAATGTACAAAGCCTTGGAATTAAGCACCATCTTCTTCCGATCTTCTACGCTTCATTCTGCCTTTGTTCCCTTGGCACAAATGGTCCGTCTTCCACTATATCCCATAGCTTGTAGTCTCTTGAGTTGATGAAATACTTCATCCTTATCTTCTATTGGGAGTAGTTGGACCCTTCAAAGAAAGGTGGCTTGTCAATGGATTGCGCCATGAGTTGTCGGTTGATCGGTAATTGGTCGAATTCACTGAATCTTCTCAATAGGATGTTAATCCTCCTCGATCGAGACTCGCTCTGATACCAATTGTTGGGCTTAGAGGTGCTCGATGAATAACCAATTAAACTCTCCAAGTGGTGGAGAAATGGTTAATTTGGGTGGATTTGTGTAAAAGCGAAAGGATAGACAATGACACAAGGATTTATAGTGGTTCGACCACGCCTACATCCATTATCTTAGCTTCCCACTAAGGATTTCCCAAATTCACTAAGAATTCAACCTTTTAAGACTAAAGGGATAACCTTACAAACCTTGATTCAAAAATGAACCAAGCATCCAAAGTTCACCCAAATTTTGGGAATTCACACAAACAAATAAAACTTAGCAAACTTGTTTAATCCTTCTAACAAGGCTAATGTTTGCAATCTAAGCACTTACCCAATTCCTAATTACACTTGAGAATATATTGACAATTAAGCTCACAAGTGTTTTGTTTATCCAAAGATGAGAATTTAAGTACTAAGATAAATCTTTGATCATATTGTTGTTTATAATGAAGCATTAGTCTTCTCTTGATGCTTGAAGCTTCCTTTTATCATCCCAAGTGAGCTTCTAGCCGTTGGTGACCGTTGGGATTGGTTTGAAGCCGTTTGGAGCTGATTTCAAAGCTTATTTCCTCTTTTGGTGCAGGAGGTATCGATACCCCTTAGACTGGTGTTGCGTGTCAAAAGTGCGCAAATTGTGCAAGTGAACACGTCGCAAGTAATAAAGTGATAACCATATCAGATATCGTCTCCACAAGGATTGGTCTACTTAATATGTCTTTTTTTGTCTTTTTGCTCTGAAAAAGAAATAAAATAAAGACACAAGTAAAATTGGGGTTGATAAAACTAAATAAAGAAAACTAAATAAAAAGAGAATAAACAGATTAAAGAAGTGACCAGGATCCAGTTGTGTTGTATAGTGGATTCAATTGACTTGTTTCTGTCCAATGTAATCGCACAACACTGCCTCGGCAGTACTGCAAATTACTGCCTCGATAGCGACGATGCTAGTCTGCCGCGATAATCTCTTGCTCTTGGGTAGACTTTACTAAAGTTCGACAAAGTGTCCTCTGATGACTCCGCTTATCTCTAAGTCGAAGTACTGTTGATGATCAGTCCTTGATGATACCTCTCGGCGTTTAAGTTCAAAATGGGCTGCTTCAATCTCGGGTGCAACGACTCCTGGGTTTAGTCCATTTAAGTCCTCCTCCAAGAAATCTCTGACAGTCAACTGCCGCGGCCCAGGTGGCGGCGGTAGACCTTCATTGCCGGTGGGTATGTTTTGTCCTGCCTGAACCTCTGCCATGACTCCTCGGATTTGTCTCCTCAACCTTAACCTTGTTCTTTCAATCTCAGGATCTAACTCGTATAAGAGATTGGTTGGATTGGCCCTGGTCATACACCAAGAGAAACAAAAGTAAAATAAAAATAAAAAGGAACAAGAAAATAAGAAAAACAAAATTTAGTTGCCAGTCCCCGGCAACGGCGCCAAAAACTTGTCGCGTGTCAAAAGTGCGCGTTTAGTGCAAGCGGACACATCGCAAGTAATAAGTGATAAGTATGTTATCGAGTTATCGTCTCCTCAGGGACTGGTATACTTAATATCCTTCCTTTATCTCCTTGCTCTGTGGAAAGGTAAAAGCACAAGTGAATTGGTGTGATTTATTTAAACTAAAATAATTGAATAAAAGTAAAGAGTCGAAATATTAGAGAGAGAGATGGGCCAAGATCCAGTTGTATTGTATTGTGGACTTGATTGACTTGTCTTTATCCAATGCAATCGCATATCTCTGCCTCGGCAACACTGCAGTTTACTGCCTGGGCAGCGATAACGCTGTCTGTCGCGGCAATCCCTTGATCGTGGGAAGACTTTACTAAAGTTCGGCAAAGTGTCCTTGAATGACTCCGCTTATCCCTAAGTCAGAGTGTTGTTGATGACTAGTCCTTGATGATACCTCCCGGCGTGAACCAATTATACTCACCAACCAATCTCACACTTCTTTTAGCCGCTGAAACTCTTAACCTATCCCTAGGCCGAGTTAGTATTTCGCGATTGAAACACCGTACTTACCCCTTTCGTGAATCTAACTCTCCCGAGCTTAGATAAATGGATTACTCACAAACTTCCCTCCCGGGCTTGAATGCAAGAACAAGGAATAACAAAGGATAAGCAAACCTTGATAATCTTTATTGCATTGAATAAAAGACAAATTACAATCTCCTCTCACAAATACTCCACAACCTTCACCTAAACCCTATGAAGGTTTTAGAACATGATGGAGAGGAAGTAAACAAGAGTAGAAGTCGGCTCTCCCTAGGTTTTTCGATATTTGATACATTGGGTGGCTAGGTCTTTATATAGGCTAGATCTAGGGCAAACTTTTCCTAAGTAGAATACAACTTGGAGTAGGGAACAAGTCAAGTACATAATAATAATATATTTCCAAGTTTGAATTCTGCTAAGGGGGCTTTCCCGCGTGGTCTTCTTTTGGGCTTTTTCTTGTGCTAGCCAGCTCCGAATCATGGGCTTCAAGTCCAGACACGTTCCTTGGATTTTTGTCTTTCCATCTCCTATCACTTTGCTTCCTGTCTTCCTGTTGCTGCCTCGGCATCAGGTCCTGCCTCGACCTTGTCGCTGCCGCGGCAATGGTTTTCCTGCACAGATATGAAAACGCAGTAAAACGTGCCCTTTTCTATAAATATTATCTATTTAAGTACAACTTCTAAATACATCACATTAAGCACATGCATTGATTCAAGTGGGTGAATATTTAGTGATAAATGCCGATAAAAGGAGTAGAAAGTGATAGTGTGTTGAGCGCTTATCAGTAACAATCAACTTTTTCGGCTTTGTTGCGGACTGTTTGATTTTTTATGATGGTGATGGTTGAGTTTTGTCTTGTCGTGGTGGTTGGACTCTTGTTGGTGGTGTCCGTTGCATTGGAGCGTCCACTTCGTCTCCTTCTTCTTCTTCGACAATTTCCTCTGTGACCATAATATTTGCCCCGCCTTCATTTGTTGCGTCTGTGCAGGCATTGTGAATGCTTGGCCCAATAGCGGTTGAACTTTGATGTACATAGGCATCTATCTCTACTGAGAGACTACCCATGATGATGGGGGATCCTGGTGGTGTGTTAAAAACTGCCCTTGTAACCCCTAAAATTAACATAATTTCTTAGATTAAAAGTTAGGGTTTATTTTACTAAATCTTGTTTCGCAAGTTAGGGTTTTATAAAATAAAATAATATTATTCAGATAAATTATTAAAATAAATAATAATTTAAAATACTGAAAATAATATTCAACGTTTAAAATACCGAGTTCAACCAATAAACATTAAACAATCCAAATCCAAATAATTATTCAATGTCCGGTACATAATTAATAACTGAAATAATTAAAAAGTCTGAAATAATAAAACATACGGAATAACAAATTTCAACAGTCCTCCAAGTACCGAGACCTATGATCGGGTATCTGAAACAGAAACTGAAAGGGTGTAAGCTAGGGAGCCTAGTGTGTCTCTAATAAGAAGGTAAACAGAAACAGGAGTAATATAATAGATAATGACATGTATGCATGATATGCACCCAACACCGAACACCATTAGAAGAGTAGGTTCCCCCTAAACCACTCTAACTCCATCACACCAACAGAAGTGGAACTCAACCCGTAGGTAGAGCCACTGAATAGAAGTGGTATATTACAGAACCACTGAACAGAAGTGAATTTAATCACTAACTTCCTCCGTACAAAAATATTCCACCAGATGCAATGTTAAGTGCAGATATAAAATCAGAATGCAAGCCTAATAATTTAACAGGAGGCGTACATGACAAATTCAAAATCAGAAATATGATGTCAGGATGATGCATGATCATATGAAATTTAACAGAAATTTACACACATGGAATAACAGAATTAACGGAATTAACAGAAGAGAACACACCTGAAGCAGAAGACTCAACGAAGATATTGACGTCGACTAGACTCGGCTCTACCACCAGAATGAGCAGGTGTAGAACCTACGAATAATAATTAACATTAGACACTCTACTATGCCACTATATCGAGAAATACACTAAACAGAATTAAACTAGTACTCACGTGCAGGTCCCGAATGCTGATGAACGGGTGGTCGTCTAGGAGGAGGAGGAGGTAGGTGCTCTGGGTCGAAATCCACGTCACCTGAAGCAAACAGAAACGATTTCAAAAACCACTAAAGATAACTTCCAGATAAGGCATTCAAACTTAAAAGCCCTAAAAACGATACTTCGGGTTCGAATTTCGAAAAACGAACATCGCCATTAGACTCAGGACGTCTAAAAACATAAAGTAGGACCAGGTCGAAAAAAAAAACAACTGTTGACGTCAGCACTGGTCAACGCTGACGTCAGCAGTGACGTCACTGGGTCAACGCTGACGTTAGCAGATGACGTCAGTAGTGACGTCAGCCGGGTCGGGTCATGGGTCGGTTCGGGTCGGTTCGGGTTCGGGTCAGGTCCGGGTCGGGTCGGGTCGGGTTTTCGGGTCATCGGGTCGGTCTCGGGTTTTCCAGAATTTTCCTAGGAACCAAACACGAATTTTTAAGCATTAAAACCCTCCTTTTTAATTCGATGCACTCTCCCCTTGATCTAATTCGGTACTAAAACTCAAATAAACACTTCTTCATTTCCAGAAATCGATCAAACAACCAAATCACTAAACAAGCCTTTGAATCAAACAACCCGAACTCAAAACCGAACCCATTTCTTGCACTCTAAAACCATTCGACTGAAAACAAAACAAAACGATAAAAACTATCCATCTAACCTACTAACCAAAACAAAATAAACCAGAAAGATGATCAAAAGCTTACCGAAACCAAAGGCTACCACAGGAGATGAAACGAAAGGGTATGGCTCGGTTGATTCGAAAAGGACAGAAGAAACAAGGGACAAGGCTCGGTTTGAAATTTTCAGAAGTAAACTCTTAAATTTCCAAAATAAACATAAGAATTAAAAGGGTGATTAAAGGAGAAAATAAGGAAAAGAATCAGATTTTGAATCGGTTTCTGAGGAGGAAGAAGACTTGCCAAAAAGAAAAAGGTAAAATTACAAGATAAGGGCCTGAAGTTTCAAAACCCACTACAAGACCTCTAAACTTCCGGAAATTGCAAAAAGGTCACCAATTCAGAAATCTAAAACCCCCAAATTTTAGGGCATATTTAGGGATTTTAACTTTTAATTGGGGAAAAACATTGGGGTGTTACAGCCCTCCTCTTAGATGGTCATTTGTTGGCAGATGATGCCACGGTAGAGTCTGCTGCCCTAGATGGGCCAGCAGCATGAAATTGTTGTTGAGGGCCAGTAGTGTGGAATGGTCGTGGTCTTGAAACTGGAGTCGTCTTGGTGTAGGGTGCAGTTGTGACAAACATGTTGGTGGGGATTTCTGGAAACTATATCCCTTGGTTTGGAAAGTTGTTGATCATCATCTGGGCCATGGCTGTGTTGAAGTCCCTTTGGTATTCCATGTAGCGTTGTTGCTTGAGGTCCATGGCTGCTATCCTCTAAAGGATATCCTAGTAGGGCTCTGCCGCAGCAGTGCTGTGGGCAGTATCAGGTATGTCTGTCGTGTACTGGGCCCCGACATTAGTGTCAGCAGTGTATTGTTGAGGAGTTGCCTGGACTGGCTCTACCTGTGTGATTTTCATGATTTTGTGGCAGAATTCCCTAGTCCACCCACGCCTTTGGGTGGTGAATTCATCCGTGTCTGCCATTGGTACACCTGCAGCATTGCAAATACCCGTAATTAAACAAGGAAAATATAAAGGTCCTCTATCCTTCTTACCGCACTCGTAGATTTCCTTTAAAATTATCTCTCCAACATTGATGCTTCGTTTGTTGATTATGGATTGAATGAGCACCAATCTTCTTCGGTCCACCTTGCTGTTGTAGGATGTTGGGATTAGGCGTCTTTTGACGAAAGTATTCCACAGTTTTGCCTCGGGCTTAAGATTCAGCCTTGCTACCGATCCTCTATGGGTACCGGTTTCCCAATGAGTGTTGTCGTAGCAAAGGTCGTCTTTGATTAGCTCATAGTCTTCATTGGTGATGTCCTCCATGAATGCAGCATGGTCATCACGAACAATGGTTAGGCTGTAGAATAGATTGATTGTCTCGGCATCAAGTCTGACAGGCCTACCTCGGCAGTAAACATATAGAGAATCATTGCTTGGCCTGTGCGCATAGAATTCCCGTACAACTGTGGCATTGGCCTGGGGCGGTTGTAGGCAAAAGATCTACCAATCTTGATATTTGATCTTGTCGAACAAGTAATGCTCAATGTCGTAATTCTCCTCATCGGAGTGTTGGAATCCTTGCTCTTCCCAAAGCTGCCGAGCAATGAAAGATTTGTTGAAGCGTTCTTCAACAGCGGCGAGGGCAAATTTGTTGTATGCAACCATGTACGAGTAGTGGAGATTTTCTGAATATCTTGGAGAGTTTCTTGGAGAGTTTCTAAAAAAATTAAGAGAGCTTTGAGATTGTAAAGAATATAGCAAGAGAGAGATTTAGTAATAATTCTAAAGAAACAAGAATGCAAGAGTGAATAGTTCAAGAGGGAGGGGGTGCTTATAAAGGCCTCGGCCTTGTAGCCATTTGAACCACTAGCCGTTTTGTAGCCGTTAGCCTTTACTGCTGTGGCAGGAATTTCGGCAGACTAGCCGTTACATTGTTCTACCCGTTGGGACTGCTGCGGCCCTGACAGTGTTTTCTGCCCCGGCAGCAGATTTCCTGTTGTGAACTATTGCTCCTTTATTCTTGCTTATTGTCCTAAAATAACAGTAAACATAATTAAATAAATAAAAAATATACTAATAAAATTTAACTCTAAACTAAAATTATTCCTAATATAACAAAGATAAGGGGAAATAGATTATGTCCTGGGGGAGTGCATGCAAATGCATCTCCTAAGGTGATTGTCTCTTGTTGGCCAGAATAATGTTTCAAATGTTGGCCATTCTCCTTGAACTCATGCCCATCCCTTTTTGATTTGATCTTTACTACACCATGTGGTTCTGACCATTTGGACCTGAATGTGCCTTGACAATGCGCTTTCCTATTTGCTGTCTCCACCTCTAGCTTAATCTTACTGCCAAATATTCTGTCGTAACAAGCATCGATTTTTCTGCTGAGCTTACTGCCAAGGCAGTGGTTGCTGAGACAGGATATTTTAGTGCCTGCATCTATGTTGTGGATAGCTTTGCATTCCTCTAGATCATCATGTCTTTTCAAATTATGGAAAGCATTGAGTTTGACTTGCTGGTCATTGACCCTCATTGTCAATTCTCCTTTTTCCACATCAATTAGAGTGCGTCTAGTGGCAAGGAATGGTCTCCCCAAGATGATCGGTGCATTGTCATCTGCTTCACAATCAAGGACAAGAAAGTCAGCGGGAAAAATAAATTTATCCACCCTTACCAGTATGTCCTCGATCTTTCCTTTTGGTTGCACATATGATCTATCCGCAAGTTTGAGCATCATTGTTGTAGGTTTTGCCCTTCCTATTCCAAGCTTTTGGAAATCAGATTTAGGCATCAAGTTTATGCTTGCTCCAAGGTCGCATAAGGCATTTCCTTCGTAGTGGTTACCTATCGCACAAGGTATGGTGAAGCATCCAGGATCCTTCAATTTAGGAGGCATGCGATTGGGTAACATTGCCCTGCATCCTTCAGTGGCAGCCACTATTTCTAACTCACCAAGCCTCTTTCTCTTAGACACAATGTCTTTCAAGAACTTAGCATAGTTTGACATTTGTTCAACTGCCTCAACCAATGGCAAGTTGATGTGGACTAGCTTCAAGATATCTAGGAACTTTTTAAATTGGTGGTCTTGTTTATGCTTTTTCAACCTTTATGGGAAAGGTTGTGGTGGTCGCATTTCTTCTAGGGTCTCATTTGTTTGGAATTTAATACCTGGCACCACTAGGTCTCTATCTGTCTCGGCAGCTTATCGAGGTACTGCCGAGTTCTCTGCTGGGGCAGTGCCTTTTGCTGGGATATCTGTGGCATGATTTTTTAGTTCAGCATCCAAGTCCTCTTTGTCGGAATCTTCTTGTTCTACTGGTGGGATTTTTTCTGCTGAGTTTCCTACTTTCTCCTTAAGTTGTAGACCACTCCTAGTAGTAATTGCTTTGCATTGTTCATGGCCCATTACCTTAGCAACTTCAATATTGCTAGGTAATCCTCCTTGTGGTCTAGTGTTCATGTTTTGAGCAAACTGCCCAACCTGAGTTTCCAGTGATTTGATTGTTGCCTCTTGGTTCTGCAACCTCATCTCAGTTCTATTTATGAATGCATCTGTTCTTTTGATGAAGTTACTGTTCTCTGCCATGTATGATTCTGTTTTCATCATAAAGGCCTTAAGAGAATTTTCTAGTGAATTTACAGGTTGCTGCTGATGCATCTGCTGCCGCGGCAATGGTTGTTGGACTTGCTGTTGCGGTAGATGTTGCATTGGTTGTTGGAAACCTGGGGGTTGAGTATTTGGATTCAAGGCATTGTTGGGATTACTCTATGAAAAGTTTGGATGCCTCTTCCATGCTGGGTTGTATGTGTTGGACATCATATTGTTCCTATTGTAATTTCCAACATAAAGGCTAGACTCTTGATTCTGCATACATTCAGAAGAATTATGGTTACCTCCACATAAATTGCAAAAAGAATCTATGGCCTTAACCTCATGGGTATTGTGCTGTAATTGCATGTTTTGCACCATCTTAGTAAGAGAGGCCAATTGTGCTGCCACTGAATTGGATGTTTCTAACTCATTCATTGTGGCTTGGCATCTTACTCCTCCTCGCCTAGATGTAGGGAATTGAAAATCGTTCTTTGCGAGTTTGTTTAAGATCTCTATAGCTTTCTCATGTGCTTTATCAAGGAGCGTTCCATTGGCAGAGGCGTCTAACATCATCCTTGTTGGGGCATTGGTGGCATTGTAAAACATGGTTACTTGTGTCCACAAGTGAAATCCATGTAAAGGACACTTGTGCAGTAGCTCCCTATAGTACTCCCATGCCTCATACATAGGTTCATCATCTGCCTGCCGAAAAGAGGTAATTTCATTACGAATACGATCATATAAATTTGTAGGGTTAAAACGTGTAATGAAATCACGACATAATTCACTCCAAGATCCTATAGATCTTGCTTGAATGCTATTTAACCAGGTTTTTGCCCTATCCCTTAGTGAATAGGGAAATAATTTCAATCTCAAGATATCTTCATGGACTCCTTGAATTTTGAAAGAGTTACAGATCTCCATGAATGATTTAAGATGTTGCCTGGCATCTTCTGTCATAGACCCACCAAACTGTCCAATAGTGTTGAGCATATTGAACATGACAGGTTTCAGTTCAAAGTGGGCTGCTTCTATTTCTGGTGTAACCACTCCAGGATTTAACCCATTTAAATCTTCTTCCAGGAAATCCTTGACAGTGAGCTTCCTCGGTATTGGCGGCGGCGGAAGGCCTCCATTGCCGGCAGGTAAGTTATGATCTCCTTGATTGACTACCATAGCTCCTTGGATTTGTCTCCTCAACCTTTGCCGTGTACGTTCGATCTCTGGATCTAGCTCGTACAAAGGGTTGGTTGGGTTGGCCCTGGTCATACACAAAGAAAAACCATAGTAAAATAAAAATTAAAAAGCAAGGAAATAAAGAAAACAAAATTTAGTTGCCAATCCCCCGCAACGGCGCCAAAAACTTGTTGCGTGTCAAAAGTGCGCAAATTGTACAAGTGAACACGTCGCAAGTAATAAAGTGATAAGCATATCAGATATCATCTCCGCAGGGATTGGTCTACTTAATATGTCTTCTTTTGTCTTCTTGCTCTGGAAAAGGAATAAAATAAAGACACAAGTAAAATTGGGGTTGATGAAACTAAATAAAAAGAGAATAAACAGATTAAAGAAGTGGCCAGGATCCAGTTGTGTTGTATAGTGGATTCAATTGACTTGTTTCTGTCCAATGCTATCGCACAACACTGCCTCGGCAGTACTGCAGATTATTGCCTCGACAGCGACGATGCTAGTCCATCGCGGCAATCTCTTGCTCTTGGGTAGACTTTACCAAAGTTCGGCAAAGTGTCCTTTGATGACTTCACTTATCTCTAAGTCGAAGTACTGTTGATGACCAGTCCTTGATGATACCTTTCGGCGTGAATCAACTATAATCACCAACCAATCCCACACTTCTTTTAGCCGCTGAAACTCTTAACCTATCTCTAGGCCGAGTTAGTGTTTCCCGATTGAAACACTGTACTTATTCCTTTCGTGAATCTAACTCTCTCTCGATATTGGATAAATGGATTACTCACAAACTTCTCTCTCGAGATTGTATGCAAGAACAAGGAATGGAAAAGAATAAGAAAATGTTGATATTTTATTGCATTGAAACAAGAAACAAAAGTCAATCTCTTCTCACTAATACTCTAAGACTTTCACCTAAGCCTAAAGAAACTTAGAACATAATAAAAAGTAAAAGAGAACTCTAAAATCTAAGATGAAGTCGACTCTCTTTGATGTTAAGTGCTTTGTGCCGAAATCTCCTCTCCCCCTTTAAACGACTATGGCTTATATAGGCTTGGTCTAGGGAAAACCTTTCCTAAGTAGGAATACAACTTGGAGTAGGACGCAAGTCAAGTCCATAAATAAAATATTTCCAAGTTTATTCCAACTAGGATGCTTTTCCCGCGTGGCCTTTGACTTGGGCTTTCCATGTGCTACCCAGCTCCGATTCATGCGCTGCTTGTCCAGAAACGTCCAACTCATTTTTCTCTTCAGCTTGCCTACAATATCGCTACTTGTCCTTCAGCTGCTGCCTCGGCATCAGGTCCTGCCGCGGCCTTAGTTGCTGCCGCGGCAATAGTTTTTCCTGCACAGACACAAAAGTGTAGTAAAACTTGCCCTTTTCTATAAGTATCATCTTTATATGTTACAAAAGCATAATATCTAATTATCTCACATTAAGCACATGCATTGGTCCAAGTAGATGTAGATTTAGTGATTATTGTCTATGAAAGGTGTAAAAAGTGATAGTGAGTTGAGCACTTATCAACTGGTATCGAAACAACCTCTTTGGGAAATAGCCATTGACCTACATTTATGAACTGGTATCGATACCGCTCCTAGCCGTTGGGGGTGTTTAAAAACTGGTATCAAAATCAAACATCACAGTGGTGAAAGGGTATCGATACCAATATCGATACCACTGTGATTTCTCCTTTTAAAACAAGGCGGTATCAATACCATTATGAATGGTATCGAAACACCTGGGTTAAAAATGTTTCTTTGGTTTCTTTAAATCATTTAAAACATATTTAAAATCTCTCAAAAACATCTTAAATAAATTTTCAAGTAGTTTGGACATAAGAACCATTTTTGAAATCTTTTCAAATTAGTCCAAAACCATTTTTCAATTATTATATCAAAACATTAGTTCTACATATGTCTTGTGAATCAAGGGCATGAAATAAAAGTGAAGTGTGAAACCAATAAAAATAAAATAAGTGAGGAGGAATATTCTGAATCAACTCGTAAAAAATGAAAAGAATAGAGTAAAAGTTTGTTTCTGAGAAGTGAAGTTCCAATTTTTGACAAGAAAGTTGAAGCAAACGAAAAAACAAAAAACTGAAGAAAAAAAAAGTTCTATGAGATATTTTGCTGAGATGAGCTCCCATCAAAAGAAGTGTGAAAAGGAAATGATCTCTAGGATGAAAATCCAAAAACGAAATTCTAGAGTGATTCAAAAGAAAAAAAGTATTGTAACACCCCAAAAATGGTCTTAGATGTTATCATGGTCAGATCAAGGGAACGGTTGAACCGGTTAAGCCAATTAGCTTGGATTCAGGATTTAATTTTTATAAATGGTTTTCAAAGGAAATAAAATATGGAAAAATAATCTAAAATTCTTATTTGGACTATATTTGAACTTGGTCAAATCAATTTTGGAAAATTACACTAAAACCTTGACATTTTAGAAAGTAGTGACTATTTTGTAAAACTGTAAAACTGGACTGTTTTTGTAACATCCTTGTTTTGGGGTTAGTAGTTTGAGTGTTGGTTTGGGGGATTTGATTCTGGTTGAATCGGATTCTTCGATTCATTAATTCCGGGAAATTTAAAGTGATAATAATTTAATCGAATAAATAATACATGTGTGGAAATGTTTTAAAAATATTAAAATGGTATCTTTGAATTAAAGGAATATTATTTGAGTTTTAATTGGATTTAATTAAGCCTAATTATTTTGTTAGTGACTAAATTGGAAAGTAAGCCAAAGCTTAGAATCCTTAGAGGGCCATTAACCCAAATTATTTTTAATTAAATATTATCCACCAAATTTTTTTTGTTTTTAATTAATCTTAATTAAGAAATTATATTCATTTTCTTTTCTAACTTCCTATTTTTTCATCTTTTCTCCCAAACTTTCTCTCCATTTTCTCTCTATTTTCTCTCCTTAATTTCTTCAATTACTTGTTGAATTCTTCTCTATTTTCAACAAGATTTATCTCATTTTACTCATCATTCCATTCTCTACAAAACCTACTCATCAATTTTGCAAAATCAACATCCATTTTCAAGAAAATCAAGAAGAGAATTCTCATCTTTTTGGTGGAGTTAATCTCAAAGGTAAATTCTGATTTCTCTTCTTTTTCTAAGGTTCTTTATTGATATTCCCAAGTATTTGGCTTGCTAATCAACAATTGAAACTTAATTTTGTATTTTAATTCAAGATCTTTGAGTTTTATGGAGGTTTTTGTGAAATCTTTTTAGATCTCAATTAATGTTGTAACTAGGATGATTTCTTAATGATATTATGTCAATTAAATGATTGATTGAGTCTTGAAATGATTTAACATCAAATTAATCCCGGAATAATTGAATCGATGTTGAATTAAGGTGGTTTTCGGTTGTGTTATGGGCTGTTTTAGGTGCTCTGATTTTGCTAGAGGTATAAGGATGGTTTGAAAGTGTTTTTAGTTCATAATTGAGGTGGATTAGATGTTAGATTCATTAGGTTAAGGGCTGGTGTTGTTTCGGATGCATTTCGGCTTAGTTTTCGGTCTTTTCGGCTAGGTTTTCGATAGTTTTGTGGAGGTTTAATGTGGCTGTTGTTTTGAGCATGTTATGATGTGCATATGCTCTGTTTTTAATGTTGTAGAGAAAGTGCAAGAAGGTTCATAAGTGGCTGGTGCATTGGCGTTGCCGTCGGAGCATCGGCGAAGGCTTGTTTCGCTTGTCGGTGAGTGAATTTTGGTTAGAAGTGAACTTCAATGTTTGGTTCTGTTTTGGGGACTATGGAATAGTGTGAAAACTTTCCATGGTTCAAGAGTAAGTGACCTTAATGTGTTTGATTAATTTTTTTGAGCTTTGGTTACAAATACATTGGTTTCATGGAAGAAATTTATATTGATGTTTTGGAAATGCATAGCTTTAATTTTACAATGATGCACGCATGTGTTAATTGCTGGAAATGCATGGTTTATAAAGACATTCATGGTTTATGGAAGCATGAAAATGAAATGGAATAATGTGAGGTTATTTGCCCTACATTTTGTAACGCCGTTGAGCATGATTTGTGGTTCATATGATGAACATATTATGAATGCATTATGAGCAGTAAGTTAACATGCATGAATAAAATTGGTATTGGCTTAGTGACACTAACTTTAGATATGAATAAAAATGACATGTCATTAGGATTTAGTGCACTATAAAGATTATGAAAATAAAGAAAAATGCCTACACGTTGCGAGGGTGACTATGTGTCTAACCGTGCGTGGTAGAGCCACCCACACGTAACAAGGGTGACTTTGTGTCCAACCGTACGTGGTGGAGCTAACAAGGGTGACTTTGTGTCATGTCAAGGGTGACTTCGTGTCATGCAAATGGTGACTTAGTGTCATGACGAGATTAAGGGTCTAAACAATGGATCTGCGTATTCGGTGAACTTAAGGTTCACAACAAGTGATCACTAGAAAGCCAATATGCATACATGAAATGATTTGGTTTCAATGTGCATTACATATGAAATGATTTGATTATGATGATGAACATAAACTAGTTTTGTATACTTGATCAAGCATAAGAGTGCAAGCATGGCTTTTAAGTAATTTTAATATTGCATTGATGATCTTGTTTAGAGCTTCCTCACTAAGCATGTTGTGCTTAAGCTCTGTTTTCATCTTTGCAGAGAATTAGAGACATTTGGGCTCCATTTGGAGCAAGAGTACCAAGGGGAAAGTCTACAAATTTTTGGTATGATTTGGCAAATAAAAAGGGCTTGGCAATGTGTAAACCAATGCCATAGGAGAGTGGGTGTTTTGCTTAGTTAAAGACTTGTAATGAGACCTAATACTGCTTTGGTTGTTGTTTGATGGATTTGTGGTATTGTTTTGGATTATTTGAAGCATATTCATGCATGAATGTTTCTTGTTTTTAATCATAACATAGAAAGCATGCCTATAGGTAATTTTGGGGTCTTTAATATTGGTATCTGTGTGCTTTAAATTGTTCATTATACTTAGGAATTATGCATATAGTTAGGGGTGATCAATGGATATGTTGGGATGGAGTTAAACCAACCAAAATTGCCTAAACTTATATTCTGCGCATAGGGGTATCGATACACCCTGTTCTGGTATCGGTACCCCAAGGCAATTTTGGGCGGCATCGGACCATGGCTCGATGCCATTAGCTCACTAGACACTAGGGTATCGATACCGTCCAGGCAGTATCGATACCTCTGGTATTTTGGAGGCTCGTTTAGCCACTGCCACGTCATGGTATCGATACCATGCTTTGAGGTATCGATACCTATTACCCAAAAGTGTCGTTCTAAGTGTTGGAATTTCGTGATAGGTCGGACATCTTCCCGTAATTGAATATGGATGCTATGGATGTCATTTTGAATTGAGGTTTCACCGTGTTGCATGAAAATAACTTAATTTCGTATTGACTAATTAAAGTCGGACATGGTTCCTAGAATTTAGGAGTTTTACATATTGGTCCCTAATTAAGGGAATATGAAATTGACGATAGTGTGATGCTCTGATTGATCCGAATTTTTCTATGAGGGTTCTATGCATGTTTAATTGAACTTTTATAGATTGGAATTTCTAGTATGTCATTCGAATTAAATTATTTACGTTTTAGTCCTTAATCACTTATATGTTAATTGAACGCTCAATTGTGGACCGAATGTTACCATACTTGTTTTGCATGAATCCGACACATATAGGATCTTAATTATGCATCTAGTTAAGGGAGAAATGTATCGATTTTCAGGGTTATTTATCAAATCGGACCTTTGCGGGTTTGCTTCGATATTCCCCGTGTAACCCATTAGAGCCGGTTCCATCTAGGCCGGGCTGAGGGGGTTACAGTTTTAATGACTAAAATGTAATTGTGTCAAAACTTAGAATCTTTAAGGGGCTATTTATCCAATCTTTCTCAGCTGATCTAACCTTCCAAAAATAACTTTTGTAAATTCTTTTAATCACCAATTAAGATTTAATTTAGACATATTTCCCATTTTTAACCAAAACCATCATTTCATGTAACTTTCTATTTTCTTGGTTTCCAATCAAATTTATCTTCAATTTTATCAAGGTAAATCATATCTTTTTTATTCAATTTCGTTTACATTAATTTCTCCTTGTTTATCTTTAATTTTCTTATACTTCACAACTTGTTTTCATGGGGTTTACAATTTGAAGGAGGTTCGATCATGTTTAGAGGTAAGAAATCACTCAAACCTCTGAAATTTAAGTTCTTTATTGAAATTCCCAAGGGTTTGATCCATTACATTGAGTTCTTGATTTGTTTAAAGGTTTTAATTGATGATTTTCGGTTTTTATCTATTAATTTTGATTGAATTAATGCAATCCCGTAATAAGGTGATACCTGATGGTTTTCAATGGTTAAATTAATAAATTTTGATGTGTTTTAACATGGATTTAAAGGTTCTTGGATGGGTAAACCCGGATCTTAGGTTTTGGTGGTGTTAATTGGCTTAGATCTTTGGTTTTTGGTTTGTTATGGTAGCTGAATGTTTGTTGTTGGTTTAGGATGGTTAGATCATGGTTCTTGGATGTGTTTTGATTTTGAGAAGTGGTAATTTTTGTTGGTTAAGGTCTAGAGGTCATTCGGATGAGTTATAGATATGTTTTCGATTTTCTTAAGTGTAGTTTTTGAGGTTGATTGTTTGGGAAGTGTGAGAGGTTGATTGAATGCATTAATATGTATTAATCTCTCTTTTTGTGTGTGTGTGTGTTAAAATAGGGCAAGATGTTGAGCTAAGTTTGGAGGTGTTTCGGAAAAGGCGAGAGTGTCGGTTGGCTTCGGCAAGCGAGTTTCGGACAAGTGGTGAGTGGGTTGTCATATCGCAAGGTTTTACTTGTTTTATCAAAGGTTTGTGAGTGTAGGGATAGTGTGAGAAACCTCCATACATTCGGAAGTTAGTTAAATGATTTTGCTCTCTTAATGGTTCCCACATCGCTCCATATTTCCCATGTTTTAGTCATGCTCTTAATGTAATTTTTGAATATTTGATTTATGCATGAAAAATGATAAGTTCTTTGGCTAAATTGTATCGGATATGTTTTAGTAATTGAACATTCTATGAGTTTTATTAATTTCTATGAATTTGGTAACATATCCAATGATTTAGTAATGTTGCATTGGTTTTATGAAAGATGCTTATGAAGAAAAAGGTTTCCAATTCATGAATTGAATTTGAAAATGATGAACGCATGTGTTAGCTGTTGTATATGCATGGTTTATGATGGTTTCCATGACTTTTAAAGCATGAGAATGTTTTGGATTAAATTATGGTTATTACCTTTCCCTCGAATAAAGTCGTTGAGCATGATTTGAGTTCACTTTGATGAACATATGTTGAGTGCATTATAAAACAACAAGCTTCCATGCATAATGAGAATGATATTGGCTTAGTGACACTATTTAAGACCACGAATACAAATGACATGTCATTAGGATTAAATGCACTATAATATTGAATTAGTATGTTTTGTTGACTACACGTATACAAGGGTGACTTTATTTCCGATCGTGCGTGTAGAGCTTGCCCAAATGTAAAAAAGGGTGACTTTGTGTCCGACCGTGCATATAGTTGACCCATACGTAAACAAGGATGAATTTTTGTCTGACCGTACGTAGTGGGGGTAACATGTATACAAGAGTGACTTCGTGTCCAACCGATGCATGTTGACACCAAGTGTCTTTAGATAAGGAATAAGTAATCTGAGTATTCGATTGGTATAAGGTTTGAACAATACTAGTCACTTAATTGTCAATATGCATGGTTTATGATTTGAGACTTTTGTGTATTGAAAAGCATGAGATTGTGGCACATGTTGATATATAATTGTTTAGAAAATGTAATGTTTTAAGGTCATGAGTTTCACAAGCATGTGTTTTTGACTAAGTTTTGTGCAAGGATATGAGCACGAGAGAATGACCTAAGCGTTGCTATGTGTTTGGCATATAAGACTTGTATCTTGCATATTAAAGTGCATATGGTTTAAACTTTCCTAGGTGAATAGCATGTAAGACTTGGGTGAGTTCTTAAATTGCGAACATTAGCCTTGTTAGAAGGATTAAACAAGTTTGCTAAGTTTTTCATGTTCGAGTGGATTCCCAAAGTTCGGGTTGTGAACTGTGGATGCTAGATTTGAGGATAGAATCTAGGATTGTAAGTTTATCCCTTTGTTCCTCAAAAGGTTGAAATTCTTAGTGAATTTGAGAAATCCTTAGTAGGAAGCTAAGCTAGTGGATGTAGGACTTGGGTTAGAAGTCCAAACCACTATAAATCATTGTGTTCATTGTTTGCTTTCATTGCTTCCACAACAAACACACAAATTACCATTTCTCCATCAAATTGACAAGTTAATCGGTTGTCCATCGAGCACCTTCAAGCCTAACAATTATGTTGAAAGATTCATCATTAATGTGTTCATGAATTAGGAATATTTTAATTCTAAATTTGAGGAGAAGTCCAAAAAGAACAAATTCTTTAAGATTGAAATTAATATAATTAGTGTGGTTTATTTTACAGTTTTAAATGCTTTCAGAAAAGGGACATTAAAGCATTCCATGAGTTGGAGAAAAAGACAGGGTTTTAATAAAATCTTCATTTATGCTTAATTCACTTTTTCTTCATCATTTCTATATGTATAGTAAAAATAAGAAAATAATATATGAGTGATTATTTCATGATAAACGAATACTTTTCCACAAATGGCTTATATTTTCATAGGTCATAGGATTTAAACAGTAATTTTTAATTATAATTATAAATTATAATTATAAATTATAAATCTTAAATGTAATATTGTCATAAATCTATTTATGTGATTTTAAATTTAGATTTTAAATATTATATTTTAAATCTATATCTTAAATCTCTGATAAAGTATACGAAAACATTAGAGGTATCCGTTTGTGAAAACATTTCAATGTATTTCGTATAATATATGGATTGATATTTTGATAGTAAAAATAAAAAGTTTTTGCAAGCGCCTTGGTTTATAGGTTTAGGAGTAAGGATTTTGAATTTACGGTAGAGGTTAGGGTTTAGTTTTAAAGTAGTATGATTGAGATTTAGATTGTAACTTATATACCCTAAATCTTAAATTCTAACCCTAAATCTTAAATTCTAAATTCCTATACCTAAACCTCAAACTCTATACCTTAAATTAAATATTTAAACCCCTAGACTAAGGTGCTTGCAAATGTATATTGTCATGCCTGAAAAGAAATAGAGAGTATTAATCCCACATCGAAAAGAAAAAGAGAGATATTGAGATATATAAAAGATAACGCCTATGAGTAAAATAGATAAGGTGAACAACTATGATAAAATTTCAATCATAAGATTGAATGTGAGTGAATGTCATATTTAAGGAGAAACAGAACATTAATTCCCATCGAATTAGGGGTACGGTGCTAATTATACTATGTCTTCCGTTTAAAAATAATTGGAACTTTACTCTTTTGTTTTCAAATTCAAGCGCGTTGGATCCATCGTAATCTGCTCGAAATTTTGATACTATGGGGGAACAATGGATCAAACTTAAATATAAATTCAAATACACATAAAATGAATAGACGAACCACTAAATTTAATTTTTCACAAATTCAACAGTCTCTATTATTATTTATGGATGTAAAATCGATGAATAATATATAAAACAATAACATAATTGAAAGATCTCGATCCCACTTGTGCTTAGTGGAGGGGAAAACTATATTCGTTGAAAGAATTAACCTTTTTAAGAAAAAAGAGAGAGAAGATTGTCTTAAATGAAAAAAAGGACAAGCCGAAGTTGAAACATGTAACTAGACGAGGTATCCAGCATATTATGGTTGATCCCATGTTTGTATTGTATTGTAGGATAGATTTCAGGGTTTCCTTTGTATTGATAAATTGAAGCCTAACAGTCATTAAATGAGTATTGATGGCAAACACATTAAACATGATGGCAAGTTATCAAGATACAACTTTGAAAGATGAATACATAGGCAAATGACAGTCAAAGTAGATCAGTTGAATTGATGTATTTCTTTGGCTGTATTGTGATGAAGATTACATAAAATGAGTATTGATATATAATCCCCAAGCCACCCCAAGAAAATGAAAAACAAAAAGGCAACTGTTTGTTATTTTACTCTGTTTCATGTTCTTGCTTAAATGTTTACCAGATCAGTGTATAGATTTAAGCAGATTATCAGCTGCACATGTAAATGTCAGATTATCACATGCCAAAAAAAATTTCACATGGAGTTCAAGGCCTTGCAAAGTTTCAACACCTAATCCACTAAACAAAAAGAACAGAAACATACACTGGAACATATTTGGGTTCCTTTCACGTGGGATAAACAATTCTTATGCAGGGTCGTATAAGGGAAGAAAAGAAGTCAAAGGTTCATTTATCTTCAAATTCTAGACCACCCACGGTTCTCGATCGAACCAGTTCAACCAGTCTGATTTTTTCATCACTGTCGTAAGAAAACAGCTTCACGTTAAAAAACGTGATAGGGGAAGAGTGACCAACCCTGGGGTAGAAAGTTCAGTATATAATTCAAAAATTGCTATTAAGCCTACATATTCAAACAAAATGAAAGACAAGTTGTTCCTTAATTTCCCAGAACTTCCTTAGTTTGTTTTAAAATATTTGTTAAGATGTTAAGATTATCAATTTCATATCAACATTCCATCCTATACTCTTGTGTTTTTCTACTAGGATTTTACAGGGGGCTACAATACCCGTGTAATAAGTAATTCTCCCTCGGCCTGGAGAGATGGACAAACATTGATTCTAGCTTGAAGCAAACTGGTTATGTTGATAACTGGTTGGCTTGGATGAATGCTTGAAGCAAGCTCCGAGCTACAAGGGTTTGATCTGGAGTCCCAGATATCAACACGATTCCCTTGGTTTCACCAGGGAATGGATCATGAACTTCCACTGTTGCACCTGAGATCTGATTTTGTAGCGCCATACATAAATTTATAATAAAAAAGTTGTACACAATTCAGGAAATGGTAGGGATACAAATACAGCATGCTCAGAGGTCAATTGTTTTTTCAAGCGAAAGTGATGATTACCTCTTTGAGACGAGCAAGGTTGCCGCCATTTTGTCCATAGAAAGAGACAAAAGCATCTTCATGAACTACAATCTCTACACTTGTTTTTTTCACAATAGTCGATATTTTACCACTGCATATTGAGAAACAAAAAATCAAATTAATTTATGTAGTAATTATATTAGCAACAAATGTGGTTGTTCTCCTACTTGATCACGAAGAAAATAAGTAGGATGGTATCATAAAGTACCCACAAAACAGATTAAAAAGGATAATTATTTTTATTTATTAGTCTCAAATCAAAATTCCCCTTAGCTGGGGAGGATTATTACAAGTGAATGAATTGAGTTCCCGATAACCCCAAGTGTGTGATGAATCCACTTCCAACAAAAGGTATGATGCAATGGCCTACTATTATTCATGAGTCATGGAAGCAGATATCATAAAACCAACATAGTGCATGCATTTCCCCATAACCATAAAGATAAACATGAAAAACGAAAAAATATATCATGGGTCAGTCCCACCACCTGTTGATGGGACCAACCAATAAAAACAGCCAACTTTATCAATTTTTCCATGTCATAATTTTTTCCCAAGTGAATCTTCACTTGGAAAATTAAAAAATAATGAGGTGGACAGTTTCTATTGGTTAGTCCTATGGATGACGTGGTGGAACTGACCCATGATATAATTTCTCATGAAAAACACTTTCCTTGCTTAATTTAAAAACAAACGGGTAGGAAAAAACAGCTTTTATATAATACTAACCTTTCAAGTTCTAGACCCCCTTCACTATCTGCATTGTCCAACCCGTGTCTTCTTTTCATGGTCTGCAATTGCAGCCAGCCCAAAACACTTCAGGTCCTTGGACAGAACTTATGTCCTTTAATTACTTAGGGAACAGAAGCAACAAAGAAAACTGCAAAAGAATAAATAAAATCTTTCACCTCCAATAGCTGAGATTCCTGTGGACAGTCTACATCATCAAAGAGTTCAATATTATCTATTGCTCTTGTTAAAGCACTCTCTTGATCAGAAACAAGTGACACATCCAAAGATTGAAGCGGCCCAGAAAAATTAGTTTCACTCTCTCCATTGCAGGGGCTCCTGCCTCCCACTTCATTAAGCATATCACCTGGAAGTAGAAAATTCAGAGAGCTCTCAATGTCAAAACTCCCTCCAAAGGTAGTTGAGTCATGCTGAATATCATCCACGGAAACTGTATGCCCATTTCCTGCAGTCTGCAAATAAATCCACCCAAGCGTTGAGATCAGTGTACATATTCCAATAATATTAATGAAAGCAATATTTCAAGAGGAGAAAAAGAAACAAAAGAGAAAGAGCTTTCACCTGTTGTGGCAGCAGTGTTACTGGCTGTGGACCATAAGTATTTTCTGAGTTACCTGGGTGCATTCTTTGAGCTAAATTAGGCCCACGATCATTATCTAATGTTTGTTGGAGCACTTGAGACGGATTTGTCTCCCTTACTTCTCCGAGGCAGTTCCCCCCACTAATTTCATTCAGCACTTCAGGTGTCAAGAGATTATCCCTTAGTCTACTAGTAACTTGAAAGATGGCGTTCTGCACGCTTTTATAGTCACCAGTAATCTGCAAGGATAAAAGTAATACACCATTGATTATCAAGGTGGCACCCAAAAGTTCACTTATTGAAGTAACCAGAAACTGAAAATTATACAAAATGCTGAAAAAGCCCCCGTGTTAAGAAAAGATGGAAGGAGTTAGAAGTTATATTTACAACTGAAAGTTATGCTATTGATATTTCACCAAAAAGATGGAAGGAGTTAGAAGTTATATTGCAAACCAAAAGGGGGAAATTACCCTATGGTGCTAAGAAGAATTCTTCTTATACTTAGAAAATTATGTTTCTAAATGATAATTATACTAAAATAATGTAACATATTTTGCATCATCAATAAAATTGAATAACATTGTGTAAGCATCTACAGTTGTTTGAAACGAAAAAATAATGGGAACTCAACTGATCCCTACATCTGGACAAACTTAAGCAGCAATATTGAGAAAACAAGGGTTAATATTTGCACCTGTACTACACTCTGTGGATTATGGCACAGTGAGAGCTCCTCATCAAAGATTTGCACATCAGCACCAGTGGATTCTACAATCTCAGAAAGTACCCTACCTTCTTTCTCCTTCAAGCAGCTGACAAGGTCAGAAGTGACTAGAAGCCTAAGAGTTGCATCAGTGCCCTTATTCAGGCCTGATGAAAACCCCTTTTCAATGTCAGATTCAACGGATCTTGCAAATACAAGAACAAGAGCATTCTGTGCAGGAGAATGATGTGATTCAAGGTTCTACAGTAAACAAAAACCATTTTCAGAAAAAGAAAAAAAAGATATGCACAGGTACTGCTGTCAATAAAAACTACTGGAGTTAGAAAAACTTCTGTCATCAGCATCGGGACTAACCTCCAATGCAGAAATGGTGACAACACGCTCGCGATACTCGGTTTCAGGGGACTCGAACATTATAGAAGCTCCTGTTTGATTTTGCAAAGCTCTGACTATGGTACCCTTCTTACCAATGATGGCCCCAGCAGCAACATTGGAACAAAGCATTCTAAAGACAACTTTATGTGTATCATTTGAATCCATTCTGGAATCTCCATTAGCAACCACAGATGAAAAGTTCACATGTGAAACACCACTAAAGGCATTTGCTAGCATAGGTGGCAAAAGTGAACCAAGGTGTGGAAAAAGTTCTTCGGGTGAATCAGGGAAGGTCCCACGTGAAGGTTGCTCAGTAGGTGTACTCATGGGTGTTGGCTCTTGATCTATAGATGGGCAAGCTTGAAGATAGCCAGATACAGCAACCAACGCTTTCTTTACAGACAAAGAACAACCAGTTATCTGCAATATTACTAAAAATAATTAGTCAAATTTTATAAAGTAGACTCTGACTAAAAAAATTTCAAATAAAATTTGAATGGTAAAATGGTACCCATAAACTAGACTAACTCATTTTTTTTAACTCGATCCAAGTCGATCGAACTTTCAGCCCTAGTTATTGTGATATTAATCTAGTCCGAAGATAATTCCTAATGCTAGTCTTGCTCCACCAAATTACAATTTTATTCATGTATCCATCATTCAATTGCAGGAAGTACAAGCACAATTAGGCACAAACATTTCCAGATTCAGACAATATAAAGACCACTAGAGAAGTTTCCACCATAAATTTAGTTCAAGCGACTCAAAAAGAAAACTGCTTGTGGTATATTGTTGAATACTTTAATTTTTCTTACTTTCTTGAGAAATAAGACCTTACCTGAATTAACTGATCAGTTGTTCTTCCGCATGGCGGCGCCGGCAGAATCCTAATTTTAGCTCCACTCTCCATCCTCATCCTCACAATATTCTTCCCTCCTTTCCCCACAACGAGACCAATTTGTGCCGTATCAGCGAGTACACCACAGTAAGCTTCTTCTTCCTCCCCATCGCACGCGTTTCCCCACTCTCTCTCCGCTTCCACTTCCCACAGGCGCACGAAGACCCTGATCATTGCTTCCTGAGCACACGAAACATCACACACTTCTCCCTCTCCCAAGCTAAACCGTCTATCGACCGATCCAGACCCGACTATCAGTATAACCCGGTGATCCGATCCGCGGACAGATTCTTCGCAGTGTATTCGAGAGTTAGTGTCGCGACGAAGTTGAGAAACAACTGCTCCGGAGCTGCCGATGAGTCCGCCGATGGATGATACGTGGCAGATAACACGAAATGATACCTGTCCCGGTAAGGGAATGATCTTCGGCGTCGGGCATTGTCGCCCCCTCCGATGGTTATAAGAGTTTTGCATTTGAAAGAGAAGAAAAAACAGGTCGGTTAGTCTCTTCGGAGTCGCGGGGCGAGGACTTTGATTAGGTGAATCACTGCGCTGGGTACATGCGGAACGCGCTGTACGACTCTGAGAGAATCAGGTACTCGGAATTCAGCTGCGGGATTAAATGAAAAATGGCATGGCTTAATTCGGGTGTTGGTTCTTAAAGAATTTTTTTCATATTTTTATATTTATTTTATGTTCGGAATCTGACTGTTCGAATTTAGATATTTTAAATATAATAACTCTTGTTATTACATCTTATAGACTTATACAAGAAAAAAATATTAAAAATAAATTAAAATTCATTGGTTAGATATTTGACATAATTACTTAAAATCATATACAAGTATTATGTTTATATAATTATTATGGTTAATAAATTTTATTAGATCAAATATAGTTAAAATACTTAATTATGGAGAAATTATATTACAAGCTTGGTTTATCACATCAACTATAGTTTTATCTAATCATAGTTAAGTCATTTTTTTCAATTAATGAATCTTTGTTATTTTTTCATGCCATTTAAAAATATATTTTTTGAAAATTAGATTAATAATATGGATGATTAATTATAGAATAAATAATTTTTATTGATTATAGACCACGAGTAATATAACGAGTCAGACATATGATATATTCTCTTCTTATTATTGGTGAATTCAAAGAAATGCTGCACAGGAAAACTCGTTCTCTAGTTAAATGAGTTAACAAAGAAATCAATATTTTATGAAACTCGTTCTCTTCTAACGTTATTTTTTAAAAATTAATGGTTATATTTAAATTAATCATGATTAACGTTATATTATATTCAAATATATTTGAAATGTAGTTTGTCGTTTATAAAATCTTTTACGTTTTAGAAGTTATAGATTAAATTTAGAGTTTATAAATTTAATTTATATGATTTAATATTTAAAATTTATTATTAAATTTAGGGTTCTAAAAAATAAATATGAGTATTTGTATAATAATTTAAAAAATTATTTTATACGAAATCATTCATCAAATCTTATGATTTCTAATGTACTCAACACACGGCAAAGGGACCGAGTTACTCGAAGAAAACTTCCTCGAAAGTTAATGAAATACAATATTACTACATGAAAGAGATACCCTCTTTAGGATTTGTCATTGACTCATTGTCAATGGAAACTTACTCTGCAGTTAGATTTGAATATTGTCATGCTTTTTTTGGTGGGGGGTTGGGGTTTTTTCTCTCAGATTTCGGTTGTTTTTTATGATTTTATCTTAATTAATTTAAATTGATTTATATTATACAGTTAATTTTAATAGTGAATTTCTTAATAAAAAAATTATATACATAAAACATCAAATTCCAAATATATTTATATAATATTAAATTATTTATCATTTAGACCAACACATTAATTAATACCGTTCTACATTTATATCATAAAATCATATAAACTCAATATTTGTACTCAGTTTCTCTTATATAGTGTTTGTTTAAGATTAAATATAATAGTTAACGTTAATTACAGACGATTCCAATTTACACTATATGTAATAACTATTTTTGTCCTACCCTAAACTAAAATCACGAAACCCTTAAACCGAAACCTTTAAACCAAATTTCCCAAACTAAAACCCTAAATTATAATATATAAATAAACCGTATTTATGATAAATCATAACCAAAAAATTATTATAGTCTAAAAATAAAAAAATATTATAAATATAATAAATAATTCATTTCTATTTATCAACCAAAACCCATTTACAAACCAATCCATTACATTACAAATCTGTCAACCCCACAATTAAACCATAACCCAAAACATTAACCAACCGGTAGCCCAATATTACAACCTAACCTGTTAGCCCATAATTACCCTTACCCAACAAGCCCGATACACCAAATACCCGCTAACCCAAACAATAAATTCAATCCATGTCCAAACCCGATTGCCCGACCAAGATCCAGATTTTGACCCGGCTCTCCAAACCGTTCACCTTCTGAAATTTCCAGAAGGATCCGAAGATGAATCGTTTCTGCCCCTTTAGTTCTAGTATGTCCGTTCATCTTCAGCGTCGTCGGAGACCATGATAGCCCCACCTGGAGCCTTCACCAACAATGTCGACCGATCAATCACGTAGTCGTCCACGTTAGATCCACGACAGCCACACAATCTGGTTCTTTCTCCCCTTTGAACCGAGCCAAAAATAGAGCAGTGGTCCCCTTTTTGTTTGCTCGTACATTTCCTCCAGCATCACCAACATACAAACAAAAGACAGGGGGATATCAGAAGAATCGTAGAGCCAAAGTCAATCATGTTTTTGTATTTTATTTTATTTTTTAAATCAAAATCAATGTAATCGGCTATAAAGCCCAAATCTCAACTATGTAATATTTAGACGGGTCTTTACCAAGAAACCAATACAAGCAAAACAATTTTTCAGAGCATTTTTCTTATTTCGAATAGCAAAAAGAATAAACAATTTAGGTTTTTTACCTTTCGGATCGATAACCGATTCCCGTCGCCGGTCTCTCCATCTTCTTTTCACATCGCCAAATGCTCAAACCATTTCAAACCAATGAAAGGGGCTTAGGGCTTCGGTTATTAAAGGTTCAAATAAAAAAAAGGATTTGGAGGTTTCGGTTTTGTGTTTTCAAGTCAAAAAGGAGGATTTTGTTTTAAATCGGAAAGTTTCCTAAGTTTTCGAACGAGAAAATAAAAAGTTTTGGTTCGCCTGACGCTGCTAACGGCGTCCGTGGCGACCGGATTCTGGTTTTCAAACAGGGGGCCTGGGTTTCGAAATTTTCAGAGCATTTGGTCTCTTTCCTTTCTGGCTTTGAAGCAAATGAGGAGGAAGAAGGGATTATGACCGGTCTTGGCTTTTCCTTTTGTTTTTTTATTACAAGAGCAAAACGTTGCCGTTTTGGCAGCACGACCCACGCGGTGACCCGACTCGGGGAAGGATCCGTGTGTTTATGGTCGAAGGGTTAATTACTAAGTCAGTTCCTCATTGTTTTTGTCTTTTCGACTTAGGCGCTGGTGATCGGCCTATGCTACTATAAATTATGCGGATCACATATGTGCAAGTATACACAGTCATACAAGTAATAAAGGGTGAGTGAGTATCGTTCCCACGAGGATCGGGGTAAAGTGTGCAATCAAATTTGTCAAGGCAAAAAGGTGTCACTAAACAAAAGGAAAATAAATAAAATGATATAAACAAATGGAAATGAATATGTACGGTTCAGTGCTATGGTGAAATGCTATGACAATTTTAGAATGCAAGCAATCAAAATATGTCAAGGAAAAATGAAATGGATGATGGTGGCACGATAGATATATGGATGTGGTGTGTGAAGGGTATGGTAACGTGATTGCGAGTAAATAAAGAAAATAAAGGAAACAGAGGAACACTTTGTAAATGCCAAGGCAAAAGCAAGATAAGAGAACATAGGTGAGCAATATGTCGTAATGATCCTCAATTGATGAGCCTTACTGGGAATGATTGGTGGAGGTTCCTATGGACTTCTTAACCTTACTCCTACGAACATATAGCAACTATGGTGTACATCTACTTGACAGAGGTTTCTAAAGTGTTCCCGCTCTTTCGAGTCATAGGAACCTGACAAACTAAAATGCCATGGCATCTCGTGTCATTCGAGTAGCACTAGTCTATCGATAAAGCACACTCCTTTTAGTCGTTGAAGCCTTCACCTATGCCTCTTTCGAGTGCTCTAGGATCCAACTAGGCTCTATTTGCAGTCTATAACCCATTGCTCACGTAGATCCTCCCTTAGCTCCTTTCGGATGATCTAAGGATCTATAGCTACGCCTCTTTCGTGTGCTCTAGCATGCACCTAAACACATGACACTTTCGTGCCTCTTACAATGCTTAAATGATTATCAACAATGAGCAAAGCAAATACACAAACACATAGAAGGCTATATATTAATAAAGAGCAAAAGATAATCATCCACAAAAGCATCCACCAAATAAAGTTAACACATGGTGGGTGAAAGAGTTTAAGAACAAATATTAACCACTAATACCATCCTTAAATCATCCACATAAACCTCTCAAAAATATAAAATAAATATAAAGCAAAGGGAAAGGTTGGAAGACACCCTCAGTCCGCGCCACCGCTGGCTCTTCGACCACCATGGGACGCCTTAGCGTGCTAGCCCCTCTCAGGAGCCTAGCACACCACTCTCTTCAAGCTCGATCAACAGAGGTCCCTTCGGACGGTGGTTGGGGAAGAAAGGTGAGAGCTTTCCTCCACCGCTCTTTGCTCTTCTTGTGCCTCAAAATCTGCTCCAAAGGTCCTCCTTTTCCAAGGAGAAAGGTTGCTCCTTTATATGGTCACCATGCCTTATCAAATGGGGGGTGAAAACCCTAGGGTTTGCTGGAAAATCCATTTTTGCCCCCGTTCACGTGATGGCATTTCTGCAGGACTGGCAGTGGTGACAGTGGTCCCCTACTGAGGTGGCTCTCAATCAGGCAATATTGGTTGTGGTCCCCTACTGTGGTGGTTGTGGCCAGGCTGTAATGGCACCAACTAGCACTCCTCCCTCTCAAAATATCTTCTTGTCTTGTAGTGCAGCACAAGAGATCTCTAGAATTGCCATGGCATTTTCCCATTGTTATCCTTCTACGAATATTTGACATGGTAATATCGGATCCTCCAGTGGCATAATAACATTGATACCAATATCGAATTTAGAGGGTCCTCTTTCGTTGACTTTGGAAATGGTCAAAGGGTATCGATACCAGTATTGATACCCATGTTTCGATGCCTTCTTTGGGTGGGTATCGAAGCAGGGTGGTTCGATACCCCACATAAGGGTATCGATACCCCTGCGAGAACTCAACAAGTTTGGTATTGTTTAGGGTTCGATAAGAGAATTAAGAGTCCTAATGAATCTTATAAATGATGAAATGAATTGTTAACATGAGTTGATGATATTAAATCCTGAATGACTAAATTATGTTAAGTCTTGATGTGTTTTGATGTGAGTATCCTAGGTAGATCATTTGTGTGTATCGAGTCCTTGTTTGATGGAAATACGGATATCCAAAAGTGTTGCAACACATCAAAGGCCATCCGATGTAACATTTCGGGTGATGTATTGAAGACTTTCATTCCGAGTGTTGGGCGACCTCACTCGAAGATGTTCGATGTAACATTCCGAGCATGGGATTGGTTGGGCGACCTCCATCTCTTTCCAAACGTTGGGCGGCCTCGTTTGAAGATGTCCGATGTAACATTCCAGGTATAGGATTTGAGGGCGGCCTCAATCCTTATTGTAGGATCCCGATGCTGTGTGGACGCGGGCCTCACTCTTGTGTGTTATTTTGTGATGTGACATGTATATGCTGTGTGCGATATTATATATTGTTTATGCCATGTGTTAGGCAAGCATGCTAGACCATCATATCATGCACGAGATTTATATGCTATGCTTTATTGCTTATGATATGCATGGCCGAGTTCGGCGTACTCACTGAGCTTTTGTAGCTCAGCATTTTGAAATATGTTTTCGTGCACAGGTTAGGTGAAGCCGGTTTCTGTGGAGCATCATCGAGGTTTGGATTTCAGCATCGACTTTGTTGTCAGAGTACATGTGTTAGATGTAGTGGGTTAGTACTATGTCGAACCCTATGTAATGTAACTCTGTTCATTTTAATTTGAATCGAATGTTTTTAAATGGGTTGTAATATTTTGGAGCTCCGAATTACCTTATATTATTTTGGACTTATGTTTTAACTTAAATGGATCTTGCGAATCGTATTTTGGACTTGTATTAGATTTTATTTGTTGGGCTTTCGAAGGAAATTTGAAATACAGGTTTTGGGCCAGAGGCCCAATGTGACATTCGTGTGAGGGTGTTACATTTAGTGGTATCAGAGCTTAGGTTGAGTCGGTTCTAGGAAGTCCCTGGGGGAGTCTAGTGTGTTATATAGGTGTTAGACCATTACATGCCCACGAGTCGATATCGTACTTTCTTTAAAGCTGAAATTTTGATGGTGTACTCTTGTTTGTTGTTATTGTTCGTGCAGAAGTGGTTAAGTATGCCGAGACGGATGCTGGATCAGGAGGAAAGTCACGGTTCTCGTGGAGGAGACTCCGACTATGAGTACGAGCCCGATGAGGAGGTTCCATCGGATGATGCAGTTGGTCAAGGGGCCAACTACTTTGCTCAGTTGAACTGGACTCTGTGCAGGATAGTGAGAGGTATACCGAGGCCATCTTCTACGCCTCGTGAGGCACCGGTGGAGAGGGTGCGGAGGCAGAGAGCCGTTGACTTCTTTGGTACGGGACATGATAACCCCATGCAAGCGAATCAATGGCTGCATGACACCAGGTGGATAATGAGACAGATGAGGTTGAGGTCAGAGGACAAGCTGTCGTTTGTGTTGTCGCTTTTGAAGGGCAACGCGAGAGAGTGGTAGGAGACGGTGGAACAAGGTTGGTATCCTCATCGTCCTAAGTGGGAGGACTTTCTTGAGGAGTTTGAGAGCAAGTATGTGGGTGAGACTCACATCGACACCCTGAGGGAGCGGTTTACCCACCTTGTTCAAGGGAACCGTTCAGTCTTTGCTTATGAGCAGGAGTTCCTTCAGTTGATCCGGTATGCTCTAGAGCTCGTTGCTACGGAGAAGATGAGATGTAAGAGGTTCTTGAGAGGTCTGAGGAAGGAGATCCAGACTTATCTCACTGCTACACCGCCTAAGGTGTTTTTTGAGTTGGCTGCCAGTGCCAATTCATTGGAGCAGGTTTAGGGTTTGACCAATGGGTCGTCTGTTGGCCAGGGAGTCATCAGTGGAGCTAGTTAGAGTCTTACGGGTAACTCTCAGTCTCACTCCGGCAGGAGTAGGAGCCGTTGGAATCAGAACAGATGAGCATCGAACCAGGGTTCAAGGTTGAACCAGAGATCAAAGTCTGTGGGACGTAGGAGGCAGTCTGTGTCTTCTTCTTTTGGGGGCCCAGAGAGTTTACAGAGGAGTGTCAGTGTTCAGACTTGTAGACGTTGTGGCAGGACCCATCGAGGAGAGTGTTGGGGCAATGTCAGAGTTTGTTTTCAGTGTGGGTCTTCGGATCATCTTGTGAGGGACTGTCTAGAGGTTGTGATGTCACCGCCAGGTCAGGCTCAGAGGACCGTGTCTCAGGCTCAGAGGGGTCGTGGGTTCTCACGTGGCGGAGCTAGCCACGCATCGGGAGGCACCTTTCAGTCCACTGCTAGAGCACCGATAAGGCAGTATGCGGTGAGGGCACAAGAGGACTGTGCTGCGACAGATGTGATCTCAGATAGGTTAAGTTTGTTTTCTGTCCCTATAGTTGCTATTGTGGACTCGGGATCTACCCACTCATATATCCGTAGTGGGATATCGCAACAGTGGGGGTTACCAGCAAAGGATCTAAAGGTAGGAGTCCGTGTGACCAGTCCGTTGGGGTTAGATATGTGGGTGGATAAGGTTTATCGGAGGTGTCCGATCGAGGTGCAAGGGTCTATCTTCTCGGCCGATCTTATGGTGTTACCTTTTTAGGAGTTCGACGCAATCCTTGGGATGGATTGGTTGTTCGAACACGATGCGAGTTTGGGGTGCAGATCTAAGAGTTTGAAGCTTCGAGTGGCTGATAGTTCTAAGCTTGTTGTGAGGGGTGAGAGAGACCCGTGTTTAGCGAATATTGTATCAGCTTTGTCAACTCAGAGGTTGATCCAGCAGGATTGTGAGGCTTTCTTAGCTCACGTGGTGGATGTGAGTGTTGAGAGTCCAGTTTTAGAGAGTTTGAGGACAGTTTGTGAGTATCCTGATGTTTTTCCAGAGGAGTTACCTGGTTTACCTCCCGACCGTGAGTTGGAGTTTCGGATAGAGGTGTTACCAGGGACAGCACCGATGTCCATATCACCTTATCGTATGGCACCGGCGGAGATGAGAGAGTTGAAGCAACAGATCCAAGAGTTGCTTGAGAGAGGTTTTATCAGACCGAGTGTGTCACCGTGGGGAGCACCGGTTTTGTTTGTGAAGAAGAATGACAGATCGATGAGGATATGCATCGACTACCGTCATCTTAATAAGGTCACGATCAAGAATCGTCACCTTTGCCTATAATCGATGATCTGTTTGATCAGTTGAGGGGTGCCCGTGTGTTTTCTAAGATTGATCTGAGATCAGGGTATTATCAGTTGAAAGTGGTGGATGAGGATGTCCAAAAGACTGCTTTTAGGACGCGATACGGACACTATGAGTTTTTAGTGATGCCGTTTGGGCTCACGAATGCACCTGCAGCTTTTATGGACTTGATGAACCAGATCTTTCAGCCGTATCTAGATCATTTTGTGGTTGTGTTCATCGATAACATCTTGGTATATTCACGCTCGGAGGAGGAGCATGACTACCACCTAAGGGTTGTCTTCAGGTGTTGAGGGATAGGCGTCTGTATGCCAAGTTTAGTAAGTGTGAGTTCTGGTTGTCAGAGGTGGCGTTTCTTGGCCACATAGTTGCAGCAGATGAAATTCGAGTAGATCCTCAGAAAATCCAAGCTGTGGTGGAGTGGAAACCACCAAAGAATATAGCGGAAGTCCGTAGCTTTCTTGGACTTGCCAGATACTACAAGAGGTTCGTTAAAGATTTTTCGATCATATCGGCACCTTTGACCAAGTTGGTTCAGAAAGGTATTCCGTTTGTGTGGAATGAGAAGAGACAGCAAAGTTTTGAGCAGCTTAAGGCTTATTTGACAGAGGCACCGGTCTTGACGCAACCGGAACCGGGAAAAGATTATGTGGTGTTTAGCGATGCTTCCTTGAATGGGTTAGGTTATGTGCTTATGCAAGAGGGTAAGGTGGTTGCTTACGCCTCGAGGCAGTTGAAACCCCATAAGAGGAACTATCCTACACATGATCTTGATCTAGCGGCAGTTATCTTCGCCTTGAAGATATAAAGTCATTATCTCTACGGGGAGAAATGCTACATCTACACCGACCACAAGAGTTTAAAGTATTTGCTTACCCAGAAAGAGTTGAATCTGAGACAGCATCGGTGGATAGAGTTGTTGAAGGACTATGACTGTGTCATAGAGTATCATCCCGACAAGGCGAATGTGGTCGCCGATGCTTTGAGTCGGAAGTCCATGTCGGACTTGAGAGCTTTGTTTGCTCGGTTGAGGATGACAGATGATAGAGGTTTGTTGGCAGAGTTGCGTGTGGAGCCCACGCTTGTTCAGGAGATAAAGAGAGCACAAGTGTTAGACGAGGAGTTGGTTGCTCAGTTAGAGGCTGTTCAGAGAGGTGAGTTGTTAGACTTTGAGGTACGAGATGGTGGGTTCTTTTACTTTCAAGGTCGGTTGTGTGTACCAGCTTTAGAGGATATAAGGGATCGTATCTTGAGGGAAGCTCACTGTAATCCGTTTTCTGTTCATCCGGGTAGTAACAAGATGTATTAGGATCTTCGTCCTTTCTTTTGGTAGCCGTGCATGAAAAGGGATGTGTCAGAGTTTGTGACCAGGTGTCTAGCGTGTCAGCAGGTAAAAGCGAAACATCAGGTTCCTTTAGGTTTGCTTCAGCCTATCCAGATTCCACAGTGAAAGTGGGATCGAGTGACCATAGACTTCGTCACCGGGTTGCCGATGACGTTAAGGTTGCATGGTGTACCCACATCGATCATATCGGATAGGGATCCGAGGTTCACAGCGAGGCTGTGGAGGTCTATCCATGAGGCTTTAGATACCAAGTTGCACTTCAGTACAACTTTTCATCCTCAGACCGATGGACAGTTTGAGAGAGTCATCCAGATCTTGGAGGATATGCTTCGGTGTTGTGTTGTGGACTTCGCTCGTAGTTGGGAGGAGAAGTTACCGTTGGTAGAGTTTGCTTACAACAACAGTTATCAGTCAAGCATCAAGATGGTTCCTTTTGAGGCCTTGTACGGGCGTAGGTGTAGGACACCCTTGTGTTGGACAGAGCTTAATGAGAGAAAGATAGTAGGTTTAGAGCTTGTTAAGGAATCCGAAGAAAAAGTTCAGATCATCAAAGAGAGGTTACAAGCAGCTTTTGACGGACAAAAAGCCTATGCGGATAAGAAGCGTAAGCACATCGAGTATGAGCTTGGTGAGAAAGTGTTTCTCAAGGTATCTCCGTGGAAAGGGATCATCCGGTTTGGTCGCAAAGGAAAGTTGACTCCTAGGTACATCGGACCTTATGAGGTTCTTCAGAGGGTTGGATCGGTAGCCTATCGGCTAGCTTTGCCTCCAGAGTTGGCCCGTATACACAATGTGTTCCACGTGTCTATGTTGAGGCGTTACCGTTCCGATCTTTCGCATGTGGTTCAGCTTGAGGAAATAGAAGTCAATGCAGATTTGACTTACGAGGAAAGACCTATCGGAATCTTAGACAGAGGAGTTAAAGAGCTTCGGAACAAGTGCATTCCTTTGGTAAAGGTTTTGTGGAGGAATCACAGAATAGAAGAAGCAACGTGGGAAGCGGAAAAGGACATGAGAGATCAATATCCTTATCTCTTCCTGACAGGTAAATTTCGAGGACAAAATTTTCTTTAAGGAGGGGAGAGTTGTAACGATCCAGATTCGGATCCGAGTGTCGGTTCCGATGGGTTTGGGCTTCGGTTTTAGGCCCCGTGTTGTGAGATTTTGGGACTTGTTGGGCCTTTAGCTTGTTGGGTTGAGTGTTGGGCCTTGTTTAGTGAGTGTGTTTTAGTAATCCTCTAATTGAGGACAAGAAAAGGTAAAAGAGAGGGGGGTTCTGCAGAGTGATATCACCCCTTACATCTCTTTTCCTTCATTTTTCTTTCTTGGCAAGAAGAAAAGGAGAGTGGCTAAAGGAGGAATCTTTGTTAGTTGGTTGAAGAATCCCAGTTTGGGTCTTGAGGGTAAGTTTTAGAGCTGCCAAGGATCTATAAAAAGAGGTAAGGAAGTGTTGGTTTGGTGAGGATGGAGGTTTAAGAGGGGTTTTGAGTGGAGTACGGGATTTGGGTTTTGGAGAGCTTAAATCCTAGTTTGTTAGTGTTTTTAAGCTTTAAGGATCATCTTAGAGTGGTTCTAAGTTGTTGTTACCCTTCCCTTTGTAGAGAACCAAGTGGAAGAGCCATCATCAAGCTTGAGGAAGGATAAATCTTGAGGTTGATCTTGGAGCTCGGGTTGTTGTTTTGTTGTTGTTCTTGCTTAAGGTTGGTACTCCCAACTCATCTCTTTATCATTCACATCATGGTAGTATGCATGACATGTAGATTTTGTGCTTGAATGCTTGTGTTGAGCTTTGAAAGCATTAATGATGAAATTTGGATTTATGTGCTAAATGACTTGAAAATGATGTTAAATTATCCTAAACACTCCTAATAATGTGTAGGAACACTTTAGGATTGATTTGATCAAGTTTAGGAATGAATCCTTGAAATTTCTAAGTGCAGACCTGCATTTCGTACAGGGGTATCGATACACAGGCTACAAGTATCGATACCTACGAGTGAAAATAGGCTATATGGGCAGAGGTATCGGACCATGGTTCGATACCGGATCCTCAAGTGACATAATTACATCGATACCAGTATCGAATCTAGAGGGTCCTCTTTCGTTGACTTTGGAAATGGTCAAAGGGTATCGATACCAGTATCGATACCCATGTTTCGATGCCTTGTTTGGGTGGGTATCGAAGCAGGGTGGTTCGATACCCCACATAAGGGTATCGATACCCCTGCGAGAACTCGATAAGTTTGGTATTGTTTGGGGTTCGATAAGAGAATTAAGAGTCCTAATGAATCTTATAAATGATGAAATGAATTGTTAACACGAGTTGATGATATTAAATCCTGAATGATTAAATTATGTTAAGTCTTGATGTGTTTTGATGTGAGGATCCTAGGTGGATCATTTGTGTGTATCGAGTCCTTGTTTGATGGAAATACGGATATCCAAAAGTGTTGCATCACGTCGAAGGCCATCCGATGTAACATTCCGGGTAGTGTATTGAAGACTTTTATTCCGAGTGTTGGGCAGCCTCACTCGAAGATGTTCGATGTAACATTCCGAGCATGGGATTGGTTGGGCAGCCTCCATCCCTTTTCGAACGTTGGGTGGCCTCATTCGAAGATGTCCGATGTAACATTCCGGGCATAGGATTTGAGGGCGGCCTTAATCCTGATTGTAGGATCCCGATGCTGTGTGGACGCGGGCCTCACTCTTGTGTGTTATTTTGTGATGTGACATGTATATGCTGTGTGTGATATTATACATTATTTATGCCATGTGTTAGGCAAGCATGCTAGACCATCATATCATGCACGATATTTATATGCTATGCTTTACTGTTTATGATATGCATGATTTTGGGCCGAGTTCGGCGTACCCACTGAGCTTTTGTAGCTCAGCATTTCGAAATGTGTTTTCGTGCGTAGGTTAGGTGAAGCCGCTTTTTGTGGAGCACCATCGAGGTTTGGATTTCAGCATCGACTTTGTTGTCAGAGTACATGTATTAGATGTAGTGGGTTAGTACTATGTCGAACCCTATGTAATGTAACTCTATTCATTTTAATTTGAGTTGAATGTCTTTAAACGGGTTGTAATATTTTGGAGCTCCGAATTACCTTATATTATTTTGGACTTATGTTTTAACTTAAATGGATCTTGCGAATCGTATTTTGGACTTGAATTGGATTTTATTTGTTGAGCTTTCGAAGAAAATTTGAAATATAGGTTTTGGGCCGGAGGCCCAATGTGACATCCGGGTCGGAGTGTTACAGGTTATTAGGAGATTGTTTTCCTTTTAAATCTACCATAATTTTAGTTTTTATAAATTTATTTTATTTCTTTTTTATTAATTATTTCTTACCCTTTTAAATATTAATTGACTTTAATTTCCCTTTTTTTACTATCGTGTGGAATGAATCCATTTTTTTATCCTTTTTTCTTGACTGCCGCATTTTTTACCTTTTCTATATATTATTTATTTTCTTTATACATTTATCTTTAATTGTTTTACCTTTATTTATTCGACCGACTTTACGGTGACCTGCAACGGGGATGAGCCATATTATTTATAGCCCGTTTAGGGTAAAATAACTAACACCTAACATTTAATTTCTCGTATTTAATTTTTCGCATTTTACTTTCTTGCAATTTAATTTATTCATTCTAACCTCTGACATTGACTTTTTAGTATTTAATTGATCACAATTTAATTTTCACGCATTTACTTTTTCGTAATTTAATTTATAGTATTTATTTTCATGCAATTTATTTTATCGCACTTTAATTTATCGTATTTATTTTCTCGCTTTTTTAACTTACCGCTATTTATTTTGATGTAATTTAATTTCTAGCATTTATTTATACTTGTAAATTTGTATATATTTGTTCTAACATTTAATACTTAATAAAAAATGTGGTATCTCAATATACAGTTGTAACGGGCCCGACACCAGACGTAGTGGTGGCGGTCTATGCGTTTACATTCAAATATCTAGGTCTTTAAAATATATTCGCATTCTTAAATGGACAATAAATTAATAAAATTTGAACTTGCAAATTATATTCGATTAGGTACTATTTTTTTGGGTGGTGTGAGGTATTTTTATATCTCACCCGTAACCGACTCCCGAACCTATTTTTTAGAATCTTTGGTTTTAAAGATGTCCGGTCTACCAAAGTGACGGTTGGCGACTTTAGTCTTTTTTAAAATAAATTCCTTTTTTTCCAAAATAATTCCTTATTTTTTAATTCTTGAACCCTGGTTTTCCAAATAAAATGCCCAATTTTATAATTTAAACCTAATTTTTCTAATTCACCAATTTTGGCCTAAATTCTCAATTCTTTAAATAAATCCCTAATTCACAATTTGGAACCCTAATTTTAAAATCTTCCTCAAGTTCACAATTTATCCTAAATCTCTTATTCTTTAAACCTAGTCCCAAGTTTTTACAAAAATTCAAACTAAAGTTTTTATTAACGATCTCCGCCGAGGGGAGGGTTTTACACTATACAAGTCGCCTAGATTCCTAAAGGGGTTTGTTTAGAAATTGAAAAGTTAATTTGGAGTTTTATTTGGCGAACTATTACAGATCACTACAATGTTAGCCTAGTTTGGTGGAAGAAATGCAATTATCGGTGATTCAAGGAGGTCTTGATTTCTGTGATCTTAAGATGAATAATTTAACGAGTAATGCGAGCCGAATATAGATGGGAAGAAATTGTTTCTACCACTCTCTACGATGGTAGTAATTCTCAACATTGATCTGTGTTGACAATATTGGTGTGTATGGAGTTGCATGGTATTAAAGGCGTTAAGCTTTCTGGTGAAGTTTGTTCATTCTGTAACAAACTTGGGTTCCATTTTTCTTCTGTTACGATAGGTGCCTAGTTGTTATAACAGATTGATTAATCAATAGCCATCTCGTTATTCATGGGGCAATATAAATATAGGGTCTATTATCCTGACTAGAATTAATTGATTCTTAGCTGATAATCACCTAATCTACACCTAATTGGACTAAAGCATGTACTTAATGTGAGATATTTAGATATTCTGTTTGTGTGACTTATAAAGATGATATTTATGGAAAATGCTGGCTTTATGACACCTTTTATGCAATTGTAGGAATATCCACTGCCGCGGCAGTAATCGAGGCCGAAGCAGAATCTGAGGCCGTGACAACAGCTGAAGGACAAGTACCGATATTGTAGGCGACTTGAAGAGAAAAATGAGGTGGACGTTTCTGGACAAGCAGCACAAGGATTGGAGCTGGGAAGCGAGCAGAAAGCCCAATTCAAAGGCCACGCGGAAAAGAATCCTTGTGGGAATAAACTTGGAAATAAAACAAATATTTTATTTATGTACTTAACTTGTGTTTTACTCCAATTTGTATTTCTACTTAGGAAAGGTTTGCCCTAGGTCAAGCCTATATAAACCATATCCGCCCAAGGAGAAGGGAATCATACATACGCACGAGAGAATTTAGATTTTTAGATTTTTCTTTGTTTCAATTATGTTCTAAACTTTCTTAGGGTTTAGGTGAAGGTTGTTAAGTATTTGGGAGAGAAGATTGAACTTTGTTTTCTTGTTTTATGCAATAAAATATTAAGGTTTGCTTATTCTTTGCTATTCATTGATCTTGCATTCAAGCTCGGGAGAGAAGTTTGTGAGAGATTTATTTGTCTAATATCGGGAGAGTTAGGCTCACGAAAGGGATAAGCACGGTATTTTTCTAGCTGGAAAATACTAACTCGGCCTAGGGATAGGTTAGAGTTTCAACGGCTAAAAGAAGTGTGAGATTGATTGGTGGTTATCATTGATTCACACCGAGAGGTATCATCAAGGACTAGTCATCAACAATACTTCGAATTAGGGATAAGCAAAGTCATCTAAGGACATTTTGCCGAACCTTAAAGAAGTCCACCCAAGAGCAAGGGATTGCCGCGGTGGATGCTGGTCTTCACTATCGAGGCAGGAAACTGCAGTTCTGCCGAGGCAGTGTTGCATTATTGCACAGAACAGAAACAAGTCAATTGAACTCACAATACGATTCAACTGGATCCTTCCCATTTTCTAAACTTGATCTTATTTCCATTCGTTATTCTTCTTTTATTTTTCAGTTATTTTAGTTTTCAAAACAACCCAATTAATCCGTGTCTTTTATTTCTTTTATAGAGCGAGAAAAGAAAAGAAAGCATATTAAGTACACTAATACCTGTGGGGACGATACTTGATACTTATCACTTTATTACTTGCGTCGTGTACACTTGCACTATTTGCGCACTTTTTTTACACGCAACAAGTTTTTGGCGCCATTGCCGGGGATTGACAACTAAATTTTGTTTTCTTTATTTTCTTGCTTTTAGTTATTTTTATTGAACTTCGGTTTTTACTGGTGTATGACCAGGGCAAACCCAAGCAATCCATTATACGAGCTAGATCCAGAGATTGAACGCATGTGTCAAAGGTTGCAAAGACAAATCTGAGAAGTTATGGCAGATCATCCGGCAGAACAAAACTTACCTTCTGGCAATGGAAGGCTTCCGACGTCACCAGGGCCTCGGCAGCTCACTGTTCGAAATTTTTTGGAAGAGGATGTGAATGGGTTAAATCCAGGAGTCGTTACACCAAAGATCGAAGCATCCCACTTTGAGCTAAAACCTGTCATGTTTAATATGCTCAATACAATTGGACAGTTTGGTGGGTCAGTGACTGAAGATGACAAGCAACACCTCAAACCGTTCATGGAGATATGCAATTCATTCAAAATCCAAGGAGTCCATGAAGATGTTTTGAGACTTAAATTGTTCCCCTATTCACTGAGGGATAGGGAAAAAACTTGGTTAAATAGCACTCCAGCAGGATCAATAGGATCTTGGAGTGAACTCTGTCGTGATCTCATTACACGTTTTAATCCTACTAATTTATATGATCGTATACGTAATGAAATTATTTCTTTTCGGCAGGTAGATGATGAACCAATGTATGAGGCATGGGAGCACTATAGGGAGTTACTGCACAAGTGCCCTTTGCATGGATTTCCATTGTGGACATAAGTGACCATGTTCTACAAAGCAACCAATGCCCCAACGAGAAAGATGTTAGACGCCTCTGCTAATGGGACACTGCTTGACAAACCACTAGAGGAAGCTATAGAAATTTTAAATAAACTCGCAAAGAATGACTTTCAATTCAATACATCTAGGCGAGGAGGGATGAGACGTCAGGCCACAGTACATGAATTAGAAACATCCAATTCAGTGGCAGCACAATTGGCAACTCTCACTAAAATGGTCCAAAATATGCAAATACAACATAATACCCATGAGGTTAAGGTAATAGATTCTTTGTGTGATTTATGTGGAGGTAATCATAGCTCTTCTGAGTGCATGCAGAATCAGAAATCTTGCCTTTATGTGGGAAACTATAACCGAAACAACAACATGATGTCCAACACATACAATCCAGCTTGGAAAAGGCATCCAAATTTTTCATGGAGCAATCTCAATTATGCCTTCAATCCGACTGCTCATCCCTCAGGTTTCCAGCAATCAATGCCAATGCAACACCCGCCGCAGCAGCAACAGTCATTGCCGCAGCAACAGATGTCACAACATCAGCCTGCAAGTTCACTGGAAAATTCTCTTAAGGCATTTATGATGAAAACTGAATCATATATGGCTGAGAATAGTAACTTCATTAAGAGAACCGATGCTTTCATAAATAGAACTGAGATGAGGTTGGAAAATCAAGAGGCAGCCATTAAAACATTGGAAACTCAAGTTGGGCAGTTCGCTCAAAGTCTGAACACTAGACCTCAAGGAGGCTTACCTAGCAATACTGAATTTGCAAGGGAAAAAGCCATGAGCAATGTAAGGCAATCACCACTAGGAGTGGTTTACAACTTAAGGAGATTTCAAGCAGTCCGTATAAGGTCTCAACAAGGGAACAAGAAGAGTCAGACAGAGAGGACATAGATACTGCATTAAGTGATCATGCCACAGTAGACAAGTCGATCCTAGTAGAAGGCACTGCCCCGACGAAGAAATCAGCAATCCCACGCCAAGCGGCCGAGGCGGCACCAACACCAGTGGTACCAGGTATTAAATTCCAAACTAATGAAACACTGGAGGAAATGCGACGACCGCCACCTTTTCCACAAAGGCTGAAAAGACAGAAACAGGATTATCAATTTAAAAAGTTCCTAGACATCTTAAAGCAAGTACACATAAATTTTCCATTAGTTGAGGCAATAGAACAAATGTCAAACTATGCCAAATTCTTAAAAAACATTGTTTCCAAAAGAAGAAGGCTTGGTGAATTTGAAACTGTTGCCGCAACCGAAGGATGCATGGCCATGCTTCATAATTGCATGCCCCCTAAATTGAAAGATCCTGGCTGTTTCACTATACCATGTGCGATAGGAAGCCACTACGAAGGAAAGGCCTTGTGTGACTTAGGAGCAAGCATCAACTTGATGCCAAAATCTGTATTTCAAAAGCTTGGAATAGGAAGGGCAAAACCTACAACCGTGATGCTCCAATTGGTGGATAGATCATATGTGCAACCGAAAGGAAAGATCGAGGACATATTGGTAAGAGTAGATAAATTTATTTTTCTAGTTGACTTTCTTGTTCTTGATTGTGAAGCAAATGACAATGCACCAATCATCCTGGGCCGACCTTTCCTAGCTACTAGACGCATCCTTATTGATGTGGAAAAAGGAGAATTAACAATGAAGGTCAACGACCAACAAGTCACACTTAATGTTTTCCAGATTTTGAAAAGACATGGTGATCCAAAGGAGTGCCAGGTGATTTGTACCAAAGATGTAGACAGTGCAATACCTTGCCTCAGCAAACACTGCCTCGACAATAGTGACAATAATTCTTCACAGCACTGCCTCGGCAATACAGTGGACGAATGCTACAACAGCATATTGAACAGTATGCCTGAAGTTGATGCAGTTGAGACACAAGGGACGAAGGAAGTTAATTGGACAGCACACCTCCCAGGTAAGTACTTCAAACCTCTAAATTATCCAGGTAAGGACGAAAAACTTTCGAGTGAGGAACCATTAAAGATCGAATTAAAACCTTTACCTGATAAATTAAAGTATGTTTATTTGGGACCGTGACCGGTTGGAGGGTTTGTATGGACTATCGCAAGTTAAATAAAGCAACTAAGAAGGATCATTTTCCGTTGCCTTTCATTGATGAAATGCTTGATAGACTCGCCGGAAAGCCTTTTTACTATTTTCTTGATGGTTACTCAGGTTATAACCAGATTGCGATAGACCCTAAGGACCAGGCAAAAACTACCTTTACTTGCCCGTATGGAACATATGCACTTTCGAAGAATGTCGTTCGGCCTTTGTAATGCCCCGACAACCTTTCAGCGATGCATGATGGCAATTTTTCACGACATGGTGGAAAACTTCCTAGAGATATTCATGGATGATTTTTCAGTCTTTGGAGATGAATTTAATCATTGCCTCGACAAATTAGAAAAGGTGCTACAAAGATGTGAAGAATCTAACTTAGTACTCAACTGGGAAAAATGCCATTTTATGGTCAAGGAAGGTATTGTTTTGGGTCACAAAATCTCACCACAACGCATAAAAGTTGATAAGGCCAAGATAGATGTGATAAAGAAATTGCCTCCATAAATTTCAATCAAGGGAGTTAGAAGCTTCTTGGGTCACGTAGGTTTTTATAGGAGGTTTATTGCTAATTTTTCAAAAATTTCTAAACCTCTCTGTACTTTACTTGAACAGGACAAGAAATTTGAATTCAGCAAGGAATGTATCGAAGCATTCGAGACCCTCAAAGAGAAACTGATCACTGCACCAATCGTAGTTCCCCTGTAACATCCCAAAAATGGGCCTAGGTGTTATCAAGGTCGGATCAATGGTTCGGTTGAACCGGTTAAGCCAATTAACCTAAATCCGGGAATTAATTTTTATAAGTGGTTTTCAAAGGAAATAAAATATGGAAAAATACTCTAAAATTCTTATTTGGACTCTATTTTAGTTTGGTAAACTCAATTTTGTAAAATTACGCTATGAACCTTGACATTTTGAAAAATAGTGACTATTTTGTAAAATGACAATTTTAGTGACTAAAATGTAAATGGGTCAAAACTTATAATCTTTAAGGGGCTATTTATCCAATCTTTCTCATCAGATCTAACCTTCTAAAAATCTCTTTATAAACTCATTTTAATTACCATAAAGATTTTATTAAGATATATTTTCCATTTTTCACCAAAATCACAATTTCTTGTAACTTCCCATTTTCTCTCAACTTCTCTTAATTTTCTTGGTTTCCAATCAGAATTCTCTTCAATTTTATCAAGGTAAATCACATCTTTTTGATTTAATTTCGTTCATATTATTTTCTCCTTATTTCTCTCCAATTTCCTTACACTTTACAACTTGTTTTTCATGGGTTTTTCAATTGGAAGGAGGTTGGATCTTGTTTGGAGGTAAGAAACCATTCAAAACTATGAACTTTGAGTTCTTTATTGAAATTCCCAACTGTTTGATCCATTGCATTGAGTTCTTGATTTATTTTATGGTTTTAATTGATGATTTTCGGTTTTTATCGGTTAATTTTGATTGAATTGATGCAATCCCATAATAAGATGATACCTAATGGTTTTCAATGCGTAAATCAATGAATTTTGTTGTGTTTTAACATGGAATTAATGGTTCTTGGATGGGTAAACCCGGATCTTAAGTTTTGGTGGTGTTAATTGGCTTAGATCTTCGGTTTATGGCTTGTTTGGGTGGCTGAATGTTTTATGCTGGTTTAGGATTGTTATATCATGGTTCTTGGTTGTGTTTTGATGTTGATAATTTGTGGTTTTCGTTGGCTAAGGGCTGGAGGTCGTTCGTATAAGTTTCAGATGTGTTTTTTTCAGTTTTCTTAAGTGTAGTTTTTGGGGCTGCTTGTTTGGAAAGTTTGGGAGGTTGATTGAATGCATTAATATGCATTAATACCTCTGTTTTGATATGTTAAAAACAGGTCAAGGTGTTGAGCTAAGTGTTGAAGGTGTTTCGGAAAAGGCGAGAATGTCGGTTGGCTTCGGCAAGCTAGTTTCGGACAAGTGGAGAGTGGGCTGCCATATCGGCAAGGTTTTACTTGTTTTATAAAAGGTTTGAGAGTGTAGGGATGGTGTGAAAAACCTCCCTACACTCGGAAGTAAGTGAAATGGTTTCTCTCTCTTAACGATTCCCATATCGTTCCATAATTGCCATATTTTAGACATGCTCTTAATGTAGTTTTTACATATGTGATTTATGCATGAGAAATGATAAGTTCTTTGTCCAAAGGATGTTTTCATTATTGTCCATTAATATTGGATATGCTTTGACAATTGAATACTTCATGAGTTTTATTAATTTCTATACTTGGTAACATATCCAATGATTGATAATGTTGCATTGGTTTTATGAAAGATGCATATGAAGGAATAGTTTCCAATGCATGAATTGAATTAGGAAATGATGCATGCATGTGTTAGCTATTGTATATGCATGGTTAATGATGGTTTCCATGACTTTTAAAGCATGAGAATGATTTGGATTAAAGTATGGTTATTTCCTTTTTCCCGAATAAAGCCGTTGAGCATGATTTGGTTCATCTTGTTGAACATATAGTGAGTGCATTGTAAAACAACAAGCTACCATGCATAATGAGTATGATATTGGCTTAGTGACACTATTTAAGACCACAAATACAAATGACATGTCATTAGGATTAAGTGCACTACAAAGATTATGAGAATAATGATGTTGCCTACACGTAAACAAGGGTGACTTTGTGTCCGACCGTGCATGTAGAGCTTGCCTATATGTAAACAAGGGTGACTTTGTGTCCGACCGTGCATATAGTTGACCCATATGTAAACAAGGGTGACTTTGTGTTTGACCGTACATAGTGGGGGTAACATGTATACAAGGGTGACTTTGTGTCCAGCCGATGCATGTTGAGGCCAAGTGTCTCTTGATAAGGAATAAGGAATCCGAGTATTCGATGGGTATAAGGTTTGAACAAAGCTAGTCACTTAGTTGCCAATTTGCATGGTTTATGATTTGAGATTTTTGTGAATTGAAAAGCATGAGATTGTGTCACATATTGATATAGAATTGTTTATAAAATGTAATGTTTTTCACAAGCATGTGTTTTGTAACATCCCGGTTTTGGGGTTAGTAGTTGAAGTGTAAGTTGGGGAAATTCGATTCGGGTCGAATCTGATTCCTAGGGTTCGTTATTCCGGGAAAAATTAAAATAATAATATTTTAATTGGATAAGTAATAATTTTGTGAAATGTTTCTAAAAATATTAAAAAGGTGTTTTAAAGTTAAGGGAATATTATTTGAATTTTAATTTGATTTTTAATTAGGCTAATTTTTGTTCAAGTGAGTAAATTATAATTTTTTGGAAAGTTTTTGGGATTTAATTTGTAATTTTTGGCAATTAGGATTTTTGGTGACTAAATTGGAAAACAAGTCATACTTAGAATCCTTAGAGGGCCATAAACTCAATTTATTTTTAATTAATAATTTATCCACCAAAATTGTTTTTAAATTGTTTTATTTTAGATGACAACTTTATTTTCTTTTGTAACTTCCCATTTTCCCATCTTTTCTCTCAAGATTTTCTCTCATTCTCTCTCCATCTTCTTCTCCAAATTTCTTCAATTACTTGCTGATTTCTTCATCATTTTCTACAAGAGTTATTTTATTTTACTCATCCTTTCATTCTCTACAAAACCTACTCATGTTTTCTCATGTTTTTGGTGGAGCAAATCTCTAAGGTAAAATTCTTATTTCTACTCTTTTTTCTAAGGTTCTTTATTGAAATTCCCAAGTATTGGCTTGCCCATTAACAATTGATATTTAATTTTGTGTTTCTAATTCAAGATTTATGAGTTTTGTGAAGGTTTTTATGAAATCTTTTTAGATTCCAATTAATGCTGTAATTAGGTTGATTTAATTATGATATTATGTCAATTAAATGATTAATTAAGTGTTGAATTGATGGCACATTAATTTAATCCCGGAATAATGCAATCGGTGTTGTTTTAAGGTGGTTTTCGGTTGTTTTAGGGGCTGTTTTAAGTGTTCTAATGTTGCTGGAGGTATAAGGATGGTTTGTAAATGTTTTTGGTTCATAATTGAGGTGGATTAGATGTTAGATTCATTAGGTTTTGGGCTGATGTGTTTCGGATGCGTTTCGGCTTAGTTTTCGGTCTTTTCGGCAAGGTTTTCGATAGTTTTGTGAGGGTTAAATGTGGCTGCTGTTTTGAGCATGTTGTAATGTGAATATGCTCTGCTTTTAATGTTGTAGAGGTAGTGCAAGAAGGTGCATAAGTGGCTGGTGCGTTGGCGTTGCCATCGGAGCATCGGCAAGGGCTCGTTTTGCTTGTCGGTGAGTGATTTCGGGTTTTAAAGTGTTTCGCAAAGATTCGGTTCTGTTTTGGGGGCTATGGAATAGTGTGAAAACTTTCCATAGTTCAAGAGTAAGTGTTTTAAATGATGTTGATGCATTACCTCGATTTTCGGTTATTTTCGGTAATGACATATATGTGAACAATGATTCAATATGATTTTGGAATTGCATATATTTGACTTTGAAATGATGCATGTATGTGTTAATTGCAGGAAATGCATGGTTTATAAAGACATCCATGGTTTATGAAAACATGAAAAATGAAGTGGAATATGATATGGTTATTTGCTTTACATATGATGGTGCCATTGGGCATGACTTTTAGTTCATTTGTTGAACACATTATGGATGCATTATGAGCAGCAAATTTGCATGAATACTTGGACTTGATATTGGCTTAGTGACACTAATTTTAGATTCGAATACAAATGACATGTCATTAGGATTGAGTGCACTATAAATATTATGAAAATAAAGGAAAAATGCCTACACGTAACAAGGGTGACTATGTGTCCAACCGTGCATGGTAGAGCTTGATAATGGTGACTTCGTGTCATGTCAATGGTGACTTTGTGTCATGACGAGACTAAAGGTCTCTAATCAATGGATCCGTGTATTCGGTGAACTTAAGGTTCGCATTAAGTGATCACTAGGAAGCCAATATACAAACATGAAAATATTTGGAACATTGCGCATCATTTGTGAAATGAATTGATAATGCCATGCATACTCAAGGAAAGGTTTTTAGTATTGAACATGAACATGATTGTTAAGCATGTTTGGTTTTAGAAAGGCATTAAAAGTTATGGTTTTAAATATGGTTTTAAATTGATGCATTGATGATCATGTTAGAGCTTCCTCACTAAGCATGTTTTGCTTAAGCTCTCCTCTCATCTTTGCAGAGAAATAGCGACATTCGAGGCTACGTTCGGAGCAAGGAAACCAAGGGGAAGGTTGTCTCAATTTTTGGTATGTTTTGGCAAATAATTTGGGCTTGGCAATGTGTAAATCAAACCCATGTGAAGTGTGTGAGTTTTGCTTGGGTTAATGTTGTAATAAGACCTATAATGTTTTGGATTATTAATTGATGGACTATGGTGTTGCTTGGATTGTTGAAGAATGTACATGCATGAACATTTTTGACTTTAAATCATATTTTAGGAAGCATGCCTATAGATTGTTTGGGGTCTTTGATATGAGAAATGTATGCTTTAAATTGTTCTTAATGCTTAGGAAATTATGCATATAGTTAAGGGTGATTAATGGTTACGTTTGAATGGGTGGAAATAACTTAGAATGCTCAAACTTGTCAAAGTGCACAGGGGGTATCGATACCAGTATCGATACCCTAAGGCTTAAATTAGTGTGGTTCGAACCATGGTTCGATGCAATTACTCCACTGGACGCTGGAGTATCGATACCACCTACGGGGTATCGATACCAAAAGCCTTTGAAGTGCAAGGAGGCTAGCTCCACGATAAGGTATCGATACCGAGACCCAAAAATGACATTTTAAGTGTGGAAAATCATGTTTAGGGTCGGATGTCTTTCCACGATCGAATACAGATGCAATGAATAATATTTTGAGTGGTAACACCCCTTTAATGCATGATGTTCATTTAAATTCGTATTGGTAAATTAATGTTGGTTTTAGTCCCAATAATATTGTGAGCTTTACAATTAGGTCCCTATTGTATGAAACATGAAATTGACGATGCAATAATGGTCCGTTTGATCTGAACTTTGTTATAAGTATGCTATGCATGTATAATTGAACTATGGTAGATTGCATTACCGGTTTATTGTTGGAATTAAGAATTATTTGCGTTTTGATCCTTGTGTACTGATATGCGAATTGAATAGATCAATCGTGAATCGAATGTTTCCGTTTTTCGTTACGCATGACCTCGACACACATAGGAACTTAATTATGCATCTAGAAAAAAAATATCGGTTTCAGGGTTGTTTATCGAATTGGACCTTAACGGGTTTAGTTCGATATTCCCCGTGTGACCCGTTAGTGCCGGTTCCGTCCAGGCCGGGCTAAGGGGGTTACATGTTTTAAATAAGTTTTGTGCAAGGATATGAGCACAAGAGAATGGCCTAAGTGTTGCTATGTGTTTAGCAAATAAGACTTGCGATGTGCACATTAAACTGCGTATGGTTTAAGCTTTGCTAGGTGTATAGCATATAATACTTGAGATGATGCATAGAGATGCATATGTATTAAAAAGGCCATAAGTATTGTTGTTGTTTTAAAAGCATGAAAGTCTTGTGAATTTTAGTTTTGAGTTGTATGAGATAATTGACACTTGATAAGGAAACGGATTTGGTTTTGCAAACCATGTTTGAGATACTTTTAGTGAGCATGATATGTCATGATTTAAAGAGTTTATTGATGGACTTATGGGCTGCATTGTAAAGGTGTTTTCTTTATATTTTACCCCTCACTAAGCTTATGCTTACCCTCTCTTTTACCTTACAATGTAGAGACATTAATCGAGGCGGCCAAGGAAAGCAAGGTTCCAAGTGTATGTCGATTAATAGCTCAAGTATGTGTTCTAAAATGTAGTAGTAGTAAGAGAGAAATGGGGTATAGTTACATTGTTGTAAGAATTGGCTTTTGATTTGTAAATGTTGCTTTGATTATTTGAACTTGAGTATGTATTGGATGTTTAAGTTGCTCTTGGTGCCTAGGAATTATGCATATAGTTAATGGTGATCATTGGTGGTGTTTTGAATGAGTTAGATCTACTTAAAAAGGACTGATTTTATGTTTCTGAACATAAAGTTTCGAAAACTTAGAGAAAGTTTCGAAACCTTTATCAAATAGTTTTGAAACTTCTAGGAAGGTTTCGAAACCTTGCGGGCTAGTTGGATATTAGAACCTTACTGGAATGAAAGTTTGGAAACTTTCAAGGAAAAGTTTCGAAACCTTTTCCATAAAGTTTCGAAACCTTTAATGAAGGTTTCGAAACCTTTGTTTGGTTATTAGTTGATAGTTGTTGGATTTACATTTTAGTCCTGAATATCTTTCTATGTTTAATTATGGTAGCTAAAAATGTTATTTTGAGTTGAAATTTCACCTTGATGCATAAAGTTGACTTAATTTCAAGTTGGCTAACTTAAATCGGAGGTAGTCCCTAGAAATTAAAAGTTTTACATTTTGGTCCCTAGTTAGTGAATCATGTAATTGATGATGTTAGAATGCTCCGTTTGGTCTGAAATTTATCATGAGAGTTCTTTGCATATTTAATTGAAATTTGATGGAATGAATTTCTACCTTTTCAAAAGAATTTAAAATATTCATGTTTTAGTCCTTAAGTTGCTCATGTGTTAATTGAGTGCTCATTTGTGATCGAATTGCTACCGTTCTTGTTTTGCATGAAATCGAAACACATAGGAACATAATTATGCCTTTACATAAGATAAAGAAAAAAAATATATAACGGATTTTAGGGTCGTTTATCGAATTTAGCCTTCACAGGTTTGGTTCGGTATTCCCCGTGTGACCCATTAAAGCCGGTTCTGTCTAGGCTGGGCTAAGGGGGTTACATTTGGTGGTATCAGAGCTAGGTTTAGAATCTTTTGGGGAGTAGATGATAAAGATGGTGATGTATCTCGTATGTTGTATAACATGGACTATTTTTCTGCTATGCACGGTGATTGATTATTGTTTAAATGCAAGCATGTTGCTAAGTATTAATGCTAAATGTTTGATCTATGTTATGGTAAGCTAAAAATGGTCTTGTCTAACAATATGGTGTATGCAAGTATAATTTTATCTTGTTGCATTAATACGTCATGGGTTGATAAATGAAAGTAAACATGATCTTTTGCTGATAAAAGAATGGTTTGAGCATTGTATGACTATTGTGTGGATAAGCATGGTGATTGTATTATGCTTTGATGAGATGGTATTGATATCATGGTATATGGTTGTTGTGTCATGTAATGGTTGAATTTGTTTTATTGGGGGAATTATTCCGGGAGACCCATTGCTCTAACTACTACTAGAAAAAAAAAGTGTTTTATATTATACTTGAGCTACTTGGAACTTGCTTTGTGCTAGCCTTATTATTTTGTAAAAAAATGTTGTTATTCATTGTAAAATTATGATGTTTTCTGATATGGGACTGATAAGAGAGCTGAGATTTGTTAATAGAGGATTTGTGGAGGAACGACGAGTTCATGTTATGATATGGTGTTGAGATAACAGATTTTGAGTCGATTGAGTCCTCAATCGTGTCTGAGTGTGAAAGGGGTTTTGGATTAGCTCAGTCTAGGAACCTAATGTGATTGTGTGTAGCAGGTGGCTACGTCTATATGAGTACCAGGCTTCGAAGGTTTTATGTGTTGATGTGTGGGAGAGGTTTGCAGGTTAGTAGTTGGATTGTTGGAGTTGAGGATGTTATTTGTGAGTGTGAACAATAATCATGCATAGTGTAAGAGCACCTATATGTATATATCTATAGATATTATAGGACATGCATGCATTCCCGAGCATAACATTAGAAATTGCATTTACATGCACTTGCACATGCATTTATGAGGGCATATAGGAAACCATGCATACATTTGTTCACACTTACGAGTATCTCCTTTGAAGATGGAAGTGGTGCATTGTTGGTGGTTGGGAGTTAAAAAGAATGGGTGTATTGAAAGAGCCTCCTTGTTGGTCTTGAGCTTGATATGTTATGGGTGAATTACTCTTTTGGCTAGAGTATAATCCAGGATAAATATTGGTTAGTTACGCTCGGAGCTGTGAATGTTTGAACCCGAGGGGAATACCCTGAGTTATGGTTAATTTTGAGTTGTTTATTATGAGATGTAAGGTTGAGTTTTGCGGACTCTCACCAGTTGGGGTTTGGAGGTTGTAAGAAGGTTGTAGTATGTTATGTAATGTAAGGCGGTTTGGTTTTTTTTTTCCAGTGTAGTGTGGTTTTGTTTTGAAAAAAAAGGGGTGTTGTTTAATCGTCATGTTTGATGGAAAAAAGAATAAGAAAGAACGGGGAATCCTTTGTGGTATGTTTTAGTGTGCGGTTAGATCTAGGGTTGTGACCGATCTGGTGTTTTTTGTGAGGAGTATCGGGTGGAGTTTTAAAAATAAAGTAGGAGATATATTATTATGGGAGTTGTGGTATATTGGGTTTGAATCATGGTTTGTTGTGACCCTAAGAGGTTTAGTTGTGCAGTAAAGGTAGAAAATGTACATATTGTGTTTTTAAGGAGTTATGTTGGGTTTACCTCAGTTAAAGTTAGGTTATGGTAATATTTGAAGTGGTGTATCGAGGACCGCTGGACAGTTTATGGTTTGTATCAGTTGATCGATCTTGTGGGCTTACTTTTATTGAAAAGTGTTGTAAGAGTCTGTGTTCAGTGGGTTCATGTCTGTGGATGTTTCATCAACATGGTTACTGCTTTGGCAAGGTTGTAAAAAAAAAGAGATGTTGGAGCGAGTGGAAGGAATAGTTTTACAAGCTTGGATTTTGTTGTGGTATAGGTGGGATAAGAGTTGGTTTATCGATGAGTTGATTTTGGAAAGGAGTTTTGAGTTAAGTGTCAAGGCACATAACGATGTGTGGATTTTAAAGTTTGAAATATGGTGTTGAGTTAGTTGTGGTAGCTAAACCTTAAGTTGAAAGTATTTTCGTTGAGATGAGTATAATGTTGGGTATTGGCACAAAGTTGGTAAGTTCCTTGTATGGTATATTTTGTGGAATGTTAGCTATCGAGGATGACATGGCTTACATAAGGATGCTTGCGATGGGAGTTTGTTTTGTGGGGTAAGCCAGGGTTGTTGTGGAATTAAGAGGGAAGTTGTTCGGTTAATCTATGTGGAGACCTAGTAAAATGGTGCAGCTATGAGCGGGACTCTACCTTGGTTAAGTTGATCAAGGATAAGTCGTGGTCAGATGTTTTTTGAGGGTCTAGTTGAGGATGTGTTTGGCAAGGTTTAGTTTTGTGTTGAGAATCTTTTTATGTTATATGAGCTGCATGGTTGTTTCGAAAGGGGGCGAGTTAGAGTGGTATCTTAATCGGAGCATATGGTAATCTTTTCTATGTGTTTGGTGTACAGTGTTGTGGTAGAAGTTTGGGGAGTAGGTGTTTTTGAGTGGGATTGTTTTGGATATGGTTGAATTATGGGTGGATGTTGTCCTGCCTATAAGTTAAGTTGGAGTATCATTTTTTCTTTGGGTTTTGGTATCAGTCAAGGTGCCAAGGTAATTTCGGAAAGAATCATCATGAGTTTGGTGGTAAAGTTTTGGGGATGGTATGGAGTTGTCCTATGAGTTTTGGTGGATCAATCTTTTGTTTGAGTACGATTTTTCTTGGGTTTCTAAGTCCCATTGGAAAGATGGGTGAGTGGTGTATCTATAATATGTTAAGATTCGAGGGTTTTTAGGACCGACATAGGTTGCCGTTTGAATGTCGGGTTTTATCATCCATCCGATGGATGATATGTTGAGGTGTTGTGGTATGGTTACCATGTCTCTTAGTGAATGTGTTGTCGTTGATGGAGTTTGCTTAAGACTATGTTTAGCAGTTTTGTATTAAGTTTGTTCGAGGCTTGTTGGTTGAACGTCGTTGTGTGGACCGAAGGTTGATGAGAGGCTTATATGGTTACCCGGTATGTTGGAGGATGTTGAAGAAAAGGGTTAGTTCGACAGTTATAATATGAAAACCGTTATGGTTTTCAAGAGTTGGTTACTGATCTTAAATAAGAAAAAATGGTTTCTCTTTGAGTTATGTTCTTTTTGTGAGAGTTTAGATGGGGTAGTGGTTTATATGTTGTTGCTTTGGTATGAGGGACGGATCTGTTGTTGTCCAAGGACGGTAAATTTTTGGTTGGAATCTTTTATTATCTTAGTGGGTGAAAGGTTTGTTAAGATCTTATTTTATAGGATCAAGGTTTGGGTGGCAGGTTTGTCGTGTGGTTTAAAGCACTTTTGGTGGTAGCAGGGTGCTAAAAAAGTTGTGTAAAAGTGAAAGAAGTTTGGAAGTGAGTAGTTCCTTACCTCTTCTCGCTATTTAAATTTCGAGGACAAAATTTCTTAAGTGGGGGAGAGTTGTAACATCCCAAAAATGGGCCTAGGTGTTATCAAGGTCGGATCAAGGGTTCGGTTGAACCGGTCAAGCCAATTAACCTAAATCCGGGAATTAATTTTTATAAGTGGTTTTCAAAGGAAATAAAATATGGAAAAATACTCTAAAATTCTTATTTGGACTCTATTTTAGTTTGGTAAACTCAATTTTGTAAAATTACACTATGAACCTTGACATTTTGAAAAATAGTGACTATTTTGTAAAAATGACAATTTTAGTGACTAAAATGTAAATGGGTCAAAACTTATAATCTTTAAGGGGCTATTTATCCAATCTTTCTCATCAGATCTAACCTTCTAAAAATCTCTTTATAAACTCATTTTAATTACAATAAAGATTTTATTAAGATATATTTCCCATTTTTCACCAAAATCACAATTTCTTGTAACTTCCCATTTTCTCTCAACTTCTCTTAATTTTCTTGGTTTCCAATCAGAATTCTCTTCAATTTTATCAAGGTAAATCACATCTTTTTGATTTAATTTCGTTCATATTATTTTCTCCTTATTTCTCTCCAATTTCCTTACACTTTACAACTTGTTTTTCATGGGTTTTTCAATTGGAAGGAGGTTGGATCTTGTTTGGAGGTAAGAAACCATTCAAAACTATGAACTTTGAGTTCTTTATTGAAATTCCCAAGTGTTTGATCCATTGTATTGAGTTCTTGATTTGTTTTATGGTTTTAATTGATGATTTTCGGTTTTTATCGGTTAATTTTGATTGAATTGATGCAATCCCATAATAAGATGATACCCAATGGTTTTCAATGGGTAAATCAATGAATTTTGCTGTGTTTTAACATGGAATTAATGGTTCTTGGATGGGTAAACCCGGATCTTAAGTTTTGGTGGTGTTAATTGGCTTAGATCTTCGGTTTATGGCTTGTTTGGGTGGCTGAATGTTTTATGCTGGTTTAGGATGGTTATATCATGGTTCTTGGTTGTGTTTTGATGTTGATAATTTGTGGTTTTCGTTGGCTAAGGGCTGGAGGTCGTTCGTATAAGTTTCAGATGTGTTTTTTTCGGTTTTCTTAAGTGTAGTTTTTGGGGCTGCTTGTTTGGAAAGTTTGGGAGGTTGATTGAATGCATTAATAACTCTGTTTTGATATGTTAAAAACAGGTCAAGGTGGTGAGCTAAGTGTTGAAGGTGTTTCAAAAAAGGCGAGAATGTTGGTTGGCTTCGGCAAGCTAGTTTCGGACAAGTGGAGAGTGGGCTGCCATATCGGCAAGGTTTTACTTGTTTTATCAAAGGTTTGGGAGTGTAGGGATGGTGTGAAAAACCTCCCCACACTCGGAAGTAAGTTAAATGGTTTCTCTCTCTTAACGGTTCCCATATCGTTCCGTAATTGCCATATTTTAGACATGCTCTTAATGTAGTTTTTACATATGTGATTTATGCATGAGAAATGATAAGTGCTTTGTCCAAAGGATGTTTTCATTATTGTCCATTAATATCGGATATGTTTTGACAATTGAATACTTCATGAGTTTTATTAATTTCTATACTTTGGTAACATATCCAATGATTGGTAATGTTGCATTGGTTTTATGAAAGATGCATATGAAGAAATAGTTTCCAATGCATGAATTGAATTAGGAAATGATGCATGCATGTGTTAGCTGCTGTATATGCATGGTTAATGATGGTTTCAATGACTTTTAAAGCATGAGAATGATTTGGATTAAAGTATGGTTATTTCCCTTTTCCCGAATAAAGCCGTTGAGCATGATTTGGTTCATCTTGTTGAACATATAGTGAGTGCATTGTAAAACAGCAAGCTACCATGCATAATGAGTATGATATTGGCTTAGTGACACTATTTAAGACCACGAATACAAATGACATGTCATTAGAATTAAATGCACTACAAAGATTATGAGAATAATGATGTTGCCTACACGTAAACAAGGATGACTTTGTGTCCGACCGTGCGTGTAGAGCTTGCCTATATGTAAACAAGGGTGACTTTGTGTCCGACCGTGCATATAGTTGACCCATACGTAAACAAGGGTGACTTTGTGTCCGACCGTACATAGTGGGGGTAACATGTATACAAGGGTGACTTTGTGTCCAGGCGATGCATGTTGAGACCAAGTGTCTCTTGATAAGGAATAAGGAATCCGAGTATTCGATGGGTATAAGGTTTGAACAAAGCTAGTCACTTAGTTGCCAATCTGCATGGTTTATGATTTGAGATTTTTGTGCATTGAAAAGCATGAGATTGTGTCACATGTTGATATAGAATTGTTTATAAAATGTAATGTTTTTCACAAGCATGTGTTTTAAATAAGTTTTGTGCAAGGATATGAGCACAAGAGAATGGCCTAAGTGTTGCTATGTGTTTAGCAAATAAGACTTGCGATGTGCACATTAAAGTGCGTATGGTTTAAGCTTTGCTAGATGTATAGCATATAAGACTTGAGATGATGCATAGAGATGCATATGTATTAAAAAGGCCATAAGTATTGTTGTTGTTTTAAAAGCATGAAAGTCTTGTGAATTTTAGTTTTGAGTTGCATGAGATAATTGACACTTGATAAGGAAACGGATTTGGTTTTGCAAACCATGTTTGAGATACTTTTAGTGAGCATGATATGTCATGATTTAAAGAGTTTATTGATGGACTTATGGGCTGCATTGTAAAGGTGTTTTCTTTATATTTTACCCCTCACTAAGCTTATGCTTACCCTCTCTTTTACCTTACAATGTAGAGACATTAATCGAGGCGGCCAAGGAAAGCAAGGTTCCAAGTTTATGTCGATGAATAGCTCAAGTATGTGTTCTAAAATGTAGTAGTAGTAAGAGAGAAATGGGGTATAGTTACATTGTTGTAAGAATTGGCTTTTGATTTGTAAACGTTGCTTTGATTATTTGAACTTGAGTATGTATTGGATGTTTAAGTTGCTCTTGGTGCCTAGGAATTATGCATATAGTTAATGGTGATCATTGGTGGTGTTTTGAATGAGTTAGATCTACTTAAAAAGGACTGATTTTATGTTTCTGAGCATAAAGTTTCGAAAACTTAGGGAAAGTTTCGAAACCTTTATCAAATAGTTTTGAAACTTCTAGGAAGGCTTCAAAACCTTGCGGGCTAGTTGGATATTAGAACCTTACTGGAATGAAAGTTTCGAAACTTTCAAGGAAAAGTTTCAAAACCTTTAATGAAGGTTTCGAAACCTTTGTTTGGTTATTAGTTGATAGTTGTTGGATTTGCATTTTAGTCCCGAATATCTTTCTATGTTTAATTATGGTAGCTACAAATGTTATTTTGAGTTGAAATTTCACCTTGATGCATAAAGTTGACTTAATTTCAAGTTGGCTAACTTAAATCGGAGGTAGTCCCTAGAAATGAAAAGTTTTACATTTTGGTCCCTAGTTAGTGAAGCATGTAATTGATGATGTTAGAATGCTCCTTTTGGTCTGAAATTTATCATGAGAGTTCTTTGCATATTTAATTGAAATTTGATGGAATGAATTTCTACGTTTTAAAAAGAATTTAAAATATTCACGTTTTAGTCCTTAAGTTGCTCATGTGTTAATTGAGTGCTCATTTGTGATCGAATTGCTACCGTTCTTGTTTTGCATGAAATCGAAACACATAGGAACATAATTATGCCTTTACATAAGATAAAGAAAAAAATATATAACGGTTTTTAGGGTCGTTTATCGAATCGAGCCTTCACGGGTTTGGTTCGGTATTCCCCGTGTGACCCATTAGAGCCGGTTCCGTCTAGGCTGGGCTAAGGGGGTTACACCCCAAATTGGGCCTTGCAATTTGAAATAATGTATGATGCTAGTGATCATGCTGTCGGGGCAGCACTTGGGCAGAGAAAGAACAATATATTCCATGTTATCTACTATGCTAGTAAAACCCTTAATGAGGCCCAAATTAATTATACCACCACGGAGAAGGAATTACTATCAGTATTATTTGCCTTTGATAAGTTCTGATCCTACCTTATCGGAACAAAAGTGTTTGTCCACACCGACCATTCGGTAATCAAGTACCTTTTCTCAAAGAAGGATGCCAAACCAAGACTGATTAGATGGATTCTTCTTTTGCAGGAATTTGATATAGAAATTAAGGACAAGAGAGGTACGGAAAACCAAGTAGCTGACCATCTTTCCAGATTAGAAGTTGAGGAGAAAAACATGCCACTGGAAGAAATACAAGACGTATTCCTAGACGAGCACATCCCACGAATCTCAGCAGTAGCAGAAGACACTGCCGAGACAGCAAGCGCGGCAGTATACAACTGTGCTGCCACAGCGATAAGCGAGTATATTTCGGCAACATTGATAGAAGACCTTGCCGCAATCATAGCCACTCCCTGGTATGTTGATCTTGTTAATTACTTAGCCAGTGGTGTTCTGCCTTATAACCTTAATTATAATGAAAAGAAGAGGTTTCAACAAAATGCAAAGCATTATTTTTGGGACGACCCTCTTTTGTTTAAGCAATATGTAGATCAGGTTATAAGAAGATGTGTTCCCGAGGATAAGCAACAAGAAGTGCTCTGGCACTGCCATGATTCACCTTGTGGATGACATTTTGGAGGAAATAGAACAGTAGCCAAAGTGCTTCAATCAGGCCTCTATTGGCCCACACTTTTTAAGGATGCCCAACTTTATTACAAGCACTGTGATCGATGCTAATGTACGGTCAACTTTATTACCCGTGGAAATTGAGCATAAAGCATACTGGGCAGTCAAGAACCTGAACATGGAATGAGAGAAAGCTAGCCAGAAAAGACTGTTAGATCTTAATGAAATTGAAGAATACCGAGCAACAACCTATGAAAATGCTAGAATTTACAAAAAAAGACTAAAAGATGACATGATCATAAGTTACTGTCGAGACAGTTCCTGCCGGGGCAACAAGTCCTCCTTTTCAATTCTAGGCTCAAACTGATGGGCACGAGTTCCTGCCGAGATAGTTACTGCCGAGACAGTCACGATAAAATCACACAAAGATGGGCACGAGTTCAAAGTGAATGGCCAACGTTGAAGCATTATTCTAGCACACATGACATGAGGTTTATGGAGACCATCACATTAGGAGATGCACTTGCATGCACTCCTATTGTGAACTGATTTCATTATTCAGTTTCATTTTATTTTTCTGCATTTTTAGGATTAGTTTAGTTTAATAGTTTTTTATAAGTTCTCGTTTTAATAAATTTTTATAATTATTATAATTAATGCTTAAGTTTTTATTTTAGGACAAGAATCAAGATGCAAAGTGAAGTCATTCTGCACTCTGCCGCAGAGCACAGTGTCAGGGCCGCAACAATCCAACGGGCAGAAATAGCCTAATGGCTAGTCTGGCGATATTCAAGGGCCATAGCAGTTAATGCCAACGGCTAGAAAACGGCTAGCCCAAGGTCGAGGCCCATATAAACACTTCCGCCATTTGCACTATTCACTCCTGCATTCTTGCTTTCTTGAGAACTCTCTATTTCTTTTTGCTCTCAACTATTTTTTCTCAAATTCTCACAAATTGCAATGGCAACTTACAACAGATTTGCTCCCGCATATTTGGCCGAACGTTTCAACTACTTTTTTGTTGCTCGGTAGTTATGGGAAGAGCAAGGCTTCCAGCATTCTGACAAAGAAAACTATGGTATCGAGCATTACTTGTTCGACAGAATCAAATATCAAGAATGACAAATTTTTTGCCTGCAACCTACCCAAGCCAATGCAACAATAGTGCGGGAATTCTACGCTCATGGGCCGAGCAAGGACTCTCTGTATGTCCACTGCCGAGGCAAGTCGGTCAGACTTGATGCCGAGACAATTAATATGTTCTACGACCTAACCCTTGATCGTGATGACCATTCCACATTCATGGAAGACATCACAAACGAAGATTATGAGCTAATGAAAGACGACCTTTGCTATGACAACACTAATTGGGAAACCGGTTCCCACCGTGGCTCCGTGGCAAGGCAAAATCTCAAACCCGAGGCCAAGTTGTGGAACACATTTGTCAAGCGACGACTCATCCCCACCTCCCACAATAGCACCGTCGATAAGCGGAGGCTGGTTCTTATCCAGTCAATAATCAATAAACGCAACATAAATGTGGGGGAGCTGATCATCCAAGAAATTTATGAGTGTGGCCGGAAGAAGAAGGGACCATTATATTTCCCCTGCTTAATCACGGGCCTATGCAATGCTGCGGGTGTCCCAACCAAGAATACCGATGAAATCACCGTCCACAGGCGCGGTTGGACGAGGGAGTTCTGCTACAGAGTCATGCAGATCACACAAGCAGAACCAGTCCAAGCGACTCCCCAACCAGGCACTGCCGATACCTCGGCCGGGGCCCAATACACGACAGATATACCTGCAGCCTCACACAGCACTGCCACAACAGATGGTTATCAGGAAATCCTCAATAGACTGGCTGCAATGGACATACGACAGCAATGCTTTATGGAGTATCAATGCGATTTCAACATGACATTGGCCCACATGATGGTAAGTAATTTCCCAAACCAAGGGGCCCAGTTCCCGGACTTCCCCACTAGTATGTTTGTCACAGCTGCACCCTACACCGAGACCACTCCAGCACTAGGAGGACCGAGGCCATTTTACACTACTGGCCCTCAGCAACAGTTTCATGCCGCAGGCCCATCTCAGGCAGCAGAGCCTGCCGCGGCATCCTCTGCCAGCCAACGACCCTCCAAGACAAGAGCAATATTCAGCACGCCACCAGGTTCCCCCATCATCATGGGCAGTTGATAAGTGCTCAACACACTATCACTTTTTACTCCTTTTATGGGCATTAATCATCAAATATACACCTACTCGGACAAATGCATGTGCTTAATGTGATATATTTAGAAGTTATACTCATATAGATAATATTTACAGAAAAAAAGGCACGTTTTACTGCGTTTTCATATCTGTGCAGGAGAACCATTACCGAGGCAGGACCTGATGCCGAGGCAACAGTAGAAAGACAGGAAGCAAGACTGTAGGCGATGGAAAGATAAAAATCCAAGGAACGTGTCTGGACTAAAAGCCCATGGATCGGAGCTGGCTAGCACAAGGAAAAGCCCAAAGGAAGACCACGCGGGAAAGCCTCCTTAACCGAAGAAAACTTGGAAATATATTATTATTATGTACTTAACTTGTTCCCTACTCGAAGTTGTATTCTACTTTGGAAAGGTTTGCCCTAGGTCTAGCCTATATAAGAACCTAGCCACCCAAAGTACAAGAGACAGAATACCTAGGGTGAGAGCCGATTACTATTCTTGTTTCTTTCCTCTCCATTATGTTCTAAACCTTCTTAGGGATTAGGTGAAGGTTGTCGAGTATTTGTGAGAGGAGATTGTACCTTGTCTTTGATTCAATGCAATAAAGTTATCAAGGTTTGCTTATCCTTTGTTATTCTTTGTTTTCACAATTGAGCTCGGGAGAGGATATTGTGAATCATCCATTTATCTAAGCTCGGGAGAGTTAGATTCACGAAAGGGGTAAGTACGGTGTTTCAATCGCGAAATACTAACTCGGCCTAGGGATAGGTTAAGAGTTTCAGCGGCTAAAAGAAGTGTGAGATTGGTTGGTGAGTATAATTGGTTCACGCCGGGAGGTATCATCAAGGACTAGTCATCAACAACACTCTGACTTAGGGATAAGCGGAGTCATCCAAGGACACTTTGCCGAACTTTGGTAAAGTCTGCCCACGAGCAAGGGATTGTCGCGACAGACAGTATTGTCGCTGCCCAGGTAGTAAACTGCAGTGCTGCCGAGGCAGTGATATACGATTGCATTGGACAGAGACAAGTCAATCAATTCCACAATACGATGCAACTGGATCCTAACCCATCTCTCTCTACTATTTCAATCCTTTATTTTTATTTAGTTATTTTAGTTTAGATAAATCAAATCAACTCATTTGTGTTTTTATTTTTCTACAGAACAAGAAGGTGAAGAAAGCATATTAAGTATACCGGTCCCTGAGGAGATGATAACTCGATAAAATACTTATCACTTATTACTTGCAATGTGTCCACTTGCACTAAACGCGCACTTTTGACACGCGACAAGTTTTTGGCGTCGTTGCCGGGGACTAACAACTAAATTTTGTTTTCTTTATTTTCTTGTTTATTTTTATTTCTATTTTACTTTTGTTTTTCGTGGTGTATGACCAGGGCCAATCCAACCAACCCCTTGTACGAATTAGATCCAGAGATCGAAAGAACAAGGCAAAGGTTGAGGAGACAGATCCAAGGAGCCATGGCAGAACACCCGGTAGGACAAAACTTACCTGCCGGCAATGGAGGACTTCCGCCGCCACCTGGGCCGCGGCAGCTCACTGTCAGAGACTTCCTGGAAGAGGACTTAAACGGATTAAACCCAAGAGTCGTCACACCGGAAATTGATGCAGCCCATTTTGAACTAAAACCCGTTATGTTCAATATGTTAAACATAATTGGACAATTTGGTGGGTCTGCAACTAAAGACGCAAGGCAGCACCTCAAGTCCTTCATGGAAATTTGCAACTCTTTCAAAATCCAAGGAGTCCATGAAGATGTCTTGCGATTAAAGTTATTCCCCTATTCACTGAGGGATAGGGCGAAAGTGTGGTTAAATAGCATTCCAGCAGGATCTATTGGATCCTGGAGTGAACTTTGCTGTTATTTCATTACTCGTTTTAATCCTACTAATTTATATGATAGAATCCGTAATGAAATTACTTCTTTTCGACAGGCAGAAGACGAACCAATGTACGAGGCATGGGAATGCTACAGGGAGCTATTGCACAAGTGTCCTTTGCATGGATTTTCCCCTATGGACACAAGTGACAATGTTTTACAATGCCACGAATGCCCCGACAAGGATGATGTTAGATGCCTCGGCAAACGGAACACTCCTGGATAAAGCACCTGAGGAAGCTATTGAAATACTGAATAAACTCGCAAAGAATGACTTTTAGTTTCCTACATCTAGGCGAGGAGGAGTAAGACGCCAAGCCACGGTAAATGAATTAGATTCATCAAGTTCAGTGGCAGCACAATTGGCCTCTCTTACCAAGATGGTGCAAAACCTACAATTACAAAACAATACCCGTGAGGTCAAGGTAATTGATTCATACTGTGACTTATGTGGAGGTAACCACAGTTCCTCTGATTGCATGAATCAAGAAACTGGTATGTATGTTGGGAACTACAGCCGCAACAATGTGATTTCCAACACATACAACCCCTCATGGAAGAGGCATCCAAACCTATCATGGAGTAACCCAAACAATGCCTTAAACCCAATCACCCAACCTTCGGGATTTCAGCAACCGATGCCGCAGCAGCAAGTCCAGCAGCCGATGCCGCCGCAGCAGATGCAGCAGCAACTGGTAAGTTCATTGGAAAACACACTAAAGGCCTTCATGATGAAAACTGAGTCATACATGGTAGAAAATAGTAATTTCATCAAGAGGACAGATACCTTCATGAATAGAACTGAGATGAGGCTGCAAAATCAAGAAGCGGCCATAAAAACGCTGGAAACTCAGGTTGGGCAGTTTGCTCAATGCATAAACACTAGACCACAAGGAGGCCTACCTAGCAATACTGAAGTTGCTAAGGTAATGAGCCATGAACAGTGCAAAGCAATCACTACTAGGAGTGGTCTAAAGCTGAAGGAAAAGATCCCAGAGAGCCAAATTCAATCAGCAGATCAAGCAAAAGAAGAGGCCGAGCAAACTGAAGCTGATAGCACTGCCCCGACAGAAAGCACTGCAGCTCCTGAGCAGCCTGCCGAGGCAGCAACAATTCCAGTGGTGCGAGGTATCAAATTTCAAACTAAAGAAACTCTGGAGGAGATGAGACCACCACCACCTTTCCCGCAAAAGTTGAAAAAGCAAAAACAGGACCAGCAATACAAGAAGTTCCTCGACATCTTGAAGCAAGTCCACATCAACATACCTTTCGTTGAAGCTATTGAACAAATGCCGAACTATGCCAAGTTCCTAAAGGACATGGTGTCAAAGAGAAAACGAATAGGTGAGTCTGAGACAGTGGCTGCTACCGAGGGATGCATGGCAATGCTGCGTAACCGCATGCCACCAAAATTAAAAGATCCTGGTTGCTTTACTATACCTTGTGCGATAGGAAAGAGCTATGAAGGTAAGGCCCTACGCGACCTTGGAGCAAGCATAAACCTCATGCCTAAATCAGTCTTCCAAAAGCTTGGAATTGGAAGGCCGAAGCCTACAATAGTGATGCTCCAGCTCGCGGATTGATCCTATGTGCAACCCGAAGGCAAAATCGAGGACATACTGGTAAGAGTTGACAAGTTTATTTTTCCTGCCGACTTTCTTGTCCTTCATTGTGAAGCAGATGCCAATGCACCGATCATCCTTGGGAGACCTTTCCTTGCAACTGGAAGCACATTAATTGACGTGGAAAAAGGAGAGTTGACAATGCGGGTCAATGACCAACAAGTCAAACTCAACGCATTCCACAACTTAAAAAAATATGATGATCTAGAGGAGTGCAAGGCCATCCACACAGTAGATAATAAGATATCCTGCCTGGGCAGTCTGCTCAGCAGAATATTCCACAAGAAGATTAAGCCCAAGGTGGATGGACAGACAGCAAAAAGGAGTGGCCCACAACCGATACATAATTTGGGCCTAAGGGAGAGAATAATTTTGGGAGCTGCATTTGCATGCTCTCCACCAGTAACATAAGCTCTCCCCTTTTTTTATTATATTAGGGTTAGTAGTTTATCTTTATTTTTTCTAAATATTTTTGTTTTAAGTATTTTCTCTTTCGTGTGTTTTATTTTTTTAGGTTAATAAGCAAGAATAAGGGAAAAATAGTTCACAGTAGGAACTCTACCGAGGCAATAAAACAGTGTCAGAGCCGCAGCAGTCCCAATGGGCAGAACAGTGTAACGGCTAGTCTGCCGAGATTCTTGCCGCGGCAGAAGAAGGAAACGGCAGAAAAAGGAAACGATTACAAAACGGCTAGTGGCTTCAACGGTCACAAGGCCGAGGCCTATATAAGAAACTCCTTCCTCTTGAACTATTCACTCTTACTTTCCTATTTTCTTTAGTATTCATAACAATCTCTCTCACATTACTCTCTGCCTACTAATTCTTGTAAAATCTCCAGATTCTCTTCAAGGAAACCTCCAAGAACTCATATCTCTCAATCTTGATGGCAACATACAAAAGATTCGCCCCAGCCAACGTTGAAGATCGATTCAACCGATCTTTCATCGCTAGGCAACTTTGGGAAAAACAAGGTTTCCAGCATGCAGACAAAGAGAATTACGACATTGAACACTACCTCTATGACAGAATTAAGTACCAGAATTGGAAAATTTTCTGTTTGCAACCTGCCCAGGCGAACGCCACGATCGTGCAGGAGTTCTACGCTCATGGGCCCAGCAAAGACTCCCTGTTCGTTCACTGCCGCGACAGACTAGTCCAGCTCGATGCCGAAACAATAAACAACTTCTACGGCCTTACCCCAAACAGTGATATCCATGCCGAATTCTTGGAAGATATCACTGCCAAGGACTATGAACTCATTAAAGACGATCTTTGTTACGGGAACACCCTATGGGAAACCGGTACCCATCGAGGATCCGTAACAAGACAAAGTCTAAAGCCGGAGGCCAAGATGTCGAATACCTTCGTCAAACGACGCCTCATCCCAACATCACACAATAGCACGGTGGATCGCAAGAGATTGGTGCTTATCCAATCCATCATCAACAAGAGGACCATCAATGTTGGCGAGATTATCCTAAGGAAAATTCACGAGTGCGGTAAGAAAGATAGGGGACCATTGTATTTCCCTTGCTTGATTACGGGTTTATGTGTTTCTGCAGGTGTACCCATCAAAGAAACAGATGAATACACGCCCCAAAGACGAGGATGGACCAGGGACTTCTGCCACAAAGTCATGCAAATCACGCAAGCAGAGCCTGTCCAGGCAACGCCGCAACAGTTCACTGCCGATACTACTGCCGGGGACCAGTACACGGCAGATATGCCTGGTACTGCCCACACCTCTGCCGCAGCAGACCCGTACCAAGAAATCTTGCAACGCATGACAGCAATGGATCTTCGACTACAACGGTACATGGAGTACCAAAGGGACTTCAATGGCACTCTAGCCCAGATGATGATGCACGCCTTTCCGAACAAAGGAGTACAATTCCCGGAGTTCCCAAGCAACATGTTTGTCACCGCCGCACCTTACACCGAGACTACACCAGCCCTGGGAGGAACAAGGCCATTCTTCCATGCGGACCCTCAGCCCCAATACCAGGCTGCCGGCCCATCTAGGGCGGCAGATTCTGCTGCGGCCTCGTCTGTCAGTAGAAGGCCATCCAAGCGAAGGGCCGTTTTCAGCACTCCACCCCGATCGCCAATTATCATGGGAAGTTTATCCGCCGAGATAGATGCCTATGTGCACCAAAGCTCCACTGCCGCCGGCCCAAGCACACACCACACCGAAGGAGCAACTGCGATGGGAGGATGCTTAAGGAAGAAAACTTAGAAGCTTAGGATGCTTAAGGAAGAAAACTTTTAATTTTTTATGCTCCCCGCCTTACTTGAATTATCTGCTTACACTTTTGCACTGCTCATCATCAGTATTGCCTTAGTTTATTCTTTAAGGCTATGGAAATCTTTCTCCTTACCATGTTTAGGTTCTGTTAAGAGGGATTAACCTTAGGATGCTTAAAGAAGAAAACTTAGAAGCTTACTATAGGAAGAACTTTAAACTTTAAACACTTTTGGGAATTGTTGGATTATAGGAATTCTTTTAATGAACTTAGGTGATAAAGACTTAGATTTTTGGAAAGTAACTAGAGGTGCCTACCACCGGCTCTAGAAAGTCTCTTCTTCATGCTAGAGGTGCCCGAAATTGGCTCTAGTATGTTTTAAGGAATGTTAAAAAGAAAGAAAGAACTTAGTGAAAAGAAAAACACAAGTCTTTGAGGTGCCCGAAACCGGCTCAAGATTTGGGGTTTGAAAAAGAAGAGAACACTTAACCAATGTCTATTTGTCTTGAACTTAGAGTTTATCTAAGAAAGCCTTTAATCAACTTGTCCACAAAAACGCACACACTCACAATTCCTATTGTTTGTTTCTAGGTAAACCCTTGGGTAACTGAATGGTTAAGACTTAAGAATAGGCCTAGTTACGGTGGGGAGAATAGATGGACATGTAAGACCAAGAGAGAGTAGAGTTTGGCAAATTGATGGTTTGCATTGCTTGAGAACAAGCAATAGTTCGAGTTTGGGGGTATGATAATTGCTCAACACACTATCACTTCTTACTCCTTTTATGGGCATTAATCATCAAATACACACCCACTCGGACCAATGCATGTGCTTAATGTGATATATTTAGAAGTTATACTCATATAGATAATATATACAGAAAAAGGCACGTTTTTCTGTGTTTTCATATCTGTGTAGGCGAACCATTGCCGCGTCAGGGACAAGGCCGAGGCAGGACCTGATGCCGAGGCAGCAGCAGAAAGACAGGAAGCAAGACTGTAGGCGATGGAAAGATAAAAGTCCAAGTAACGTGTCTAGACTAAAAGCCCATGGATCGGAGCTGGCTAGCACAAGGAAAAGCCCAAAGAAAGACCACGCGGGAAAGCCTCCTTAACCGAAGCAAACTTGGAAATAAATTATTATTATGTACTTAACTTGTTCCCTACTCCAAGTTGTATTCTGCTTTGGAAAGGTTTGCCCTAGGTCTAGCCTATATAAGAACCTAGCCACCCAATGTACAAGAGACAGAATACCTAGGGTGAGAGGCGATTACTATTCTTGTTTCTTTCCTCTCCACTATGTTCTAAACCTTCTTAGGGATTAGGTGAAGGTTGTCGAGTATTTGTGAGAGGAGATTGTATCTTGTCTTTGATTCAATGCAATAAAGTTATCAAGGTTTGCTTATCCTTTGTTATTCTTTGTTTTCACAATTGAGCTCGGGAGAGGATATTGTGAATCATCCATTTATCTAAGCTCGGGAGAGTTAGATTCACGAAAGGGGTAAGTACGATGTTTCAATCGCAAAATACTAACTCGGCCTAAGGATAGGTTAAGAGTTTCAGCGGCTAAAAGAAGTGTGAGATTGGTTGGTGAGTATAATTGGTTCACGCCGGGAGGTATCATCAAGGACTAGTCATCAACAACACTCTGACTTAGGGATAAGCGGAGTCATCCAAGGACACTTTGCCGAACTTTGGTAAAGTCTGCCCACGAGCAAGGGATTGTCGCGGCAGACAGTATTGTCGCTGCCCAGGTAGTAAACTGCAGTGCTGCCGAGGCAGTGATATACGATTGCATTGGACAGAGACAAGTCAATCAATTCCACAATACGACGCAACTGGATCCTAGCCCATCTCTCTCTACTATTTCAATCCTTTATTTTTATTTAGTTATTTTAGTTTAGATAATTCAAATCAACTCATTTGTGTTTTTATTTTTCTACAGAACAAGAAGGTGAAGAAAGCATATTAAGTATACCGGTCCCTGAGGAGACGATAACTCGATAAAATACTTATCACTTATTACTTGCGATGTGTCCACTTGCACTAAACGCGCACTTTTGACACGCGACAGCAGTCTCTCGGCAGAGATAGATGCCTATGTACATCAAACTACAACAGCTGTCGTGCCAAGCACTCATCATACCTGGGCAGACCCAATAAATGTGGAAGATGAAGGCGGGACAGACATAATGGCTACTAAGGAAATTTCCGACGAAGAAGAAGAAGAAGAAGAAGTAGATGCTCCAATGCAACGGTCACCACCTACAAGAGTTCAACAGCCCCGACAAGACAAAACTCAGCCATCACCATCCCCAAAAATGAAACAGTCAGCTCTTCGGAATCTCTTTAATTTTAAATATTTATGCTGATTTTATATATTTACATGTTCTTTTTCATATGTTGTTTCCTGCTGTGTGGCATGATAATAAACATTGAGGACAATGCTTGGTTTGAGTTTGGGGGTGTAGATCTATTGCCGAGGCAATTCACTGCCGCGGCCTTACCATGAAAGGAAGTTTTTAAGCTATTTTTAAATTTTTTTATGTCCACCACCTTACTTGAAATATTGTCCATACTTTTGCACTGCTCTACATCAGTATTACCTTAGTTTATTCTTTTGAGGCTATAGAAATCTTTCTTCTTACCATGGCTAGGTCCAGTTTAGAAGGCTGAACTTTAGGATACTTAAGGAAGAAAACTTAGAAGCTTGCTATAAGGTTGATTTTAAGATCACTTTTGGGACTTGTGTAATTTTAGGGATTCTTTTAATGAACTTAGGTGATAAAGACTTGGATTTATGGAATGATAACTAGAGGTGCCCGAAATTGGCTCTAGTATAAGCTGAAAAAAAAATTTAGCTAGTAATAAAATACAACCCTTGAGGTGCCTGAAATTGGCTCAAGTGTTGGTACTATAGGAAGAAATCATAAATTCCAAAGTCTATTTGTCTTGAACTTAGAGTTTGTCTAAGAAAGACTTTAATCAAACTTGTCCACAAAAACGCACACACTCACAAAATCTTATAGCTTGATTCCGAGTAAATCCTTGGGTAAACGAAGGGTTAAGGCTTAAGAATAAGCATAGTTATGGTGGGGAGAATAGATAAAACATAAGACCAAAAGAGAATAAGGTTTGGCAATTTGATGGTTTGCATTGCTTGAGGACAAGCAATAGTTCGAGTTTGGGGGTGTGATAAGTGCTTAATTCACTATCACTTTTTACACCTTTCATGGACAAAAATCACTTAATCTACACCTACATGGACTAAAGCATGTACTTAATGTGAGATATTTAGATATTCTGTTTGTATGACTTATAAAAATGATACTTATGGAAAATGCAGGCTTTACGACACCTTTTATGCAATTGTAGGAATATCCACTGCCGCGACAGTAATCGAGGCCGAAGCAGAACCTGAGGCCGCGACAGCAACTGAAGGAAAAGTACCGATATTGTAGGCAACTTGAAGAGAAAAATGAGGTGGACGTTTCTGGACAAGCAGCACAAGAATTGGGGCTAGGAAGAGAGCAGAAAGCCCAAGTCAAATGCCACGCGGAAAAGAATCCTTGTGGGAATAAACTTGGAAATAAAACAAATATTTTATTTATGTACTTGACTTGTATTTTACTCCAAGTTGTATTCCTACTTAGGAAAGGTTTGCCCTAGGTCAAGCCTATATAAACCATATCCGCCCAAGGAGAAGGGAATCATACATATGCACGAGAGAATTTAGATTTTTAGAGTTTTCTTTGTTTCAATTATGTTCTAAACTTTCTTAGGGTTTAGGTGAAGGTTGTTAAGTATTTGTGAGAGAAGATTGAACTTTGTTTTCTTGTTTTATGTAATAAAATATTAAGGTTTGCTTATTCTTTGCTATTCATTGATCTTGCATTCAAGCTTGGGAGAGAAGTTTGTGAGAGATTTATTTGTCTAATATCGGGAGAGTTAAGCTCACGAAAGGGATAAGCACGGTATTTTTCTATCTGGAAAATACTAACTCGGCCTAGGGATAGGTTAGAGTTTCAGCGACTAAAAGAAGTGTGAGATTTGTTGGTGGTTATCATTGATTCACGCCGGGAGGTATCATTAAGGACTAGTCATCAACAGTACTTCGACTTAGGGATAAGCGAAGTCATCCAAGGAAACTTTCCGAACCTTAAAGAAGTCCATCCACGAGCAAGGGATTGCCGCGGCGGATGCTGGTCTTCACTGTCGAGGCAGGAAACTGCAGTTCTGTCGAGGCAGGAAACTGCAGTTCTGCCGAGGCAGTGTTGCATTATTGCACAGAACAAAATCAAGTCAATTGAACTCACAATACAATTCAACTGGATCCTTCCCATTCTCTAAACTTGATCTTATTTCCATTCACTATTCTTCTTTTATTTTTCAGTTATTTTAGTTTTCAAAACAACCCAATTAATCTGTGTCTTTTATTTCTTTTACAGAGCGAGAAAAGAAAAGAAAGCATATTATGTACACCAATCCCTGTGGAGACGATACTTGATACTTATCACTTTATTACTTGCGTCGTGTTCACTTGCACTATTTGCGCACTCTTTTTACATGCAACATTAGCCAACATTCCTTGGCTTCTTTTTCATTTCTTTAGGGTTTTGTATAACCCATATTCTTGCAAATTTCTCCCTTCAACATGGTATCATTCGCTTGGAAGGTCCTACATGCGTTCACCTGATTTTGTTTCCTACTTCCTTGGTGTTCTTGTGTCTGACAATTCCCAACTCTGTGACTTTAAGCTTTGGCAATGGTGAGGCCAACACAACGTTGAGATCTGTAATGAAGTTTTTCAATAAGAAAGTAAACATTTTCTCAATGAGTCAAACTTTCTAGTTTGGAAATAATAAATTTTGTTCACTGTGTGAAGCCATCGTCTCGAAGAATATCTCATCGGCTTAAGGAAAGCTCTACCATCGATACTCTATCAATAAGATGGGTCGGAAGTTGAGAATGATGTTTATGATGAGTTTTTCGTTCAAGATGCTGCCCTAGCATCTTGTCTTTTTTCAACCATGAGCCCACATATGTTAACTCACTTTGTAAGTGCCGAAACGTCGGCTGAAATCTAGTCTATCCTGAGTGATTTCTTCAACAGGTTATCTATGACCACAATAATGAGCTTACATTTCAAACTCCGTTCTATCCGTAAGGGTGATCTCAGTATGAGGGCATACATAGGCAAGGTGAAAGAGATATGTAGTACTCTTGCGTCCTGTGTTAGTCCCATCTCACCAAAAAAGGAAATTACAACGATTCTCAATGGGCTTCCACCTGAATACAAACCCTTTATGGCAGTTATAATGGCCACTCAATCTCTCTCTATCGATATTGATACCACTATTCACATAGATGTTGAAGCACAAAATGGGCTTAGATGTTAGTGGGCTAATTTAGTCGGTTTAGCCTAGTTCGGGATTAAATACTTAAAAATATGTTTTAAATCAAAATAAATTGAGGAAAAGTATCCTAAAATTCTTATTTAGCATATATTTGACTTTGGTCAAATCAATTTTGAAAATTCACCCTTGAATCCCTAAAATTTTGAAAGTAGTGACCATTTTGTAAAAATTGAAACTTTGAGGACAATTTTATAAAACAAGCCAAAACTTTGAATCTTTAAGGGTCTTTAATCCAATTATAATCCTAGCTGGTCTAGGCTTTCCAAATTTTAATTAATTAAACCCAAAATCTATTTTAAATTAATTAAGTTAATTAAACCCAATTTTAAACTCTTAAACCCTTTTTAAATAACCTGAATATCACATATTTTTCTAATTTTTTGTTTTCCTTCATTGAAGGCATCCGTTCAACAAGTTTTCAAGGTAAAAACTCATCTCTTTTCAATTAAAATTGTTTACAATAATTATCTCAACTTTTCTTCTTCAAATTTTCTTGTTTTCTCACCGTTTTCACGTTTAAAAACCCGGAAAGCGATTGAATCAGTTTTGGAGGTGAGATCTCATCAATCCTATAGAAAAATAAAGTTCTTTACTAAAATTCCCAAGTTATTGGCTTGGAGAAATCGTTTTAGTCCTTTAATTTCATAAAAATTGGTTTTTCAGCTAAAAATTCTAATTTTCGTTCAAGGGTTTTGATCCACTATTTTGGGATCCTAAATTCATGATTTTAAATCTATTATAGTGTTTATAACATGTTTTAAACATATATAATCGTGGACTATAGGCTTAGGTGAAGTTTGGTGTGTTTCAGAAAGTTTTCGGTTTAGGTTTTGATAGGTTTTAAGGGCTGCTATGTAGGGATCTAACTTGAGGGATTCTTTTGTGTGTTTAGAAGCATTAAACCCCTTGGTTTTGATGCTTGAAATAGGACAAGAGTTAGGATATCGCGTTTGAAGGTGTTTCGGTTCATTTCGGTGGCTTGGCGAGCAAGTAATGGTTATCGGTAAATGGTTTATGAGAGTTGCTTGTTCGACAGTGTTTTAAACTTATTTTAAAGAGGTTTGGGAGTGTAGGGAAGGTGTGAAAACCTCCCTATACTCGAAAGTAAGTAAACGTTTAAGTTTGTGTGAAGGTTCCCATATTACTTAATGTTTTTATTATGAATTTTGTCATGCTTAGTGTTGATTTTTGTTGCGTGCTAGAGGGTGATTAAAATGTGATTGTGATTAGCGTGCAATAATGTGCAAGTATATACATCGAACAAGTAATAAAGTGTGTGAGTGAGATCGTTCCCACGAGGATTGGGTAGGTTATTTCAAAAATAGTTAACATACACAAAAGATAAAATAATCCTTTGTATGATCATATGCTAAAGCAATTCTGCAAATGTCACCAAAATGCTTTAGCAAAATAAAGATGTCACCAGTGATGCTGGAGCAAAACAAAGATTGTCACGAAAATGCAGTAGCAATTCAACAGATATTGGAGAAATAAATAAAGCTGCACAAATACAACACAAAGAAGATATTCAAGCTTAAGACAGGCTAGGCTTGCAATGGTATGATCTCACTGTTCTCCTGAAAGCTATTGTTCCACTGGTTTACTAGTGCTCGACAGAGTTTACTGAAAATGCCTCCACTATCCCTAGTCAGAAGGCTTAACACTCGAAAATGCTAAGGCATTACCTCCCGGTTTCAACCCTAACACTCCTAATGTTGATAAAGTGCTACCCCTTTTAGTCGTTGAAACTCTACCTTATCCCTAAGGCAGGTTAGGATTCTGCTCCCGCAGCAACCCCATTGTTCAAGTTGGTCTAGCTTTGCCTATCCCTAGATCTAAGCTTCCCGAACACCTTGAGCTATGGCTACCTCCCGGTGCTCTTACAAACCAAGGTTTAGAGTGAAAATGTGTTAGCATTCTTGAACAAAGCACAAAGTTAAACACTGGAAACAGTAATCATTCATTAAAACATAATGAAAATCATCCCAAACAAGTTTTAGTCATACTAGTTTAGTTCATGGCTAGGTAAGAAAAACTATTCAACTTGCGTCCTTTGAAATACATATTCAACAATTTAGAAAAGAGGTAAACAAAGTGAAGAGGAAGGAAGTCTCAAACGCTTGTGCCGTGACACTTTTCCTAGCTTGCCGCTCCTCCCGAAGTCGCGCAAATCCCTTGCTTGAAGCTCTCCAACAATGGTGGCTTGGCTAGAGGTTGAAGATAACCGAAAGTGGCCTCCTTTCTTCTTTCTTCTCCCTCGTGCTTTCCTTAAAGCTTGCTCCTTTATGGCTCCTTAGCTACTGATTTTTCTCTTTTTCTTGCTCCGAACATGATTGTTGAAGAAGGCTTGGCCTTGTATTTATAGGAGGCTTCTAGGGTTTGGTGCCCTAAAGATGCCAAGGGAATATCCCCTGACATTTGCTGCAGCAGATGGCAGAAATGCATGGTCTGCAGGGGACCATTGCAGGTCTGCAGAGGTGGTGCAACGTTTGCAGAAAAGTGTGGCAGGGTGCAGGGGCGGTGCGACGTCTGCAACATTTGTAGAGATGTAGGGGATGTGCAGCTGGTCTGGAAAACGCGTGAGGACAGTGGGCTGTAGGTGTGTCCTTTCTTTCGTTCTGTTTTGTCCGCCCACAATTCTGTAGCATCCTTGAAGCTCGATCCAACACCATAGAAATATGCTACAACATCTCTTCCGATCATTCCACTTTGCTCCAGCATCTGCACAACAGAACCAAGAAAATATCCTTCAAAGCAACATCTTTTAAAATAAAATAAAATCCTAATCTAAATGCAAATGCACATGAAATGCAGCTAAATGCAATGAAATGCAATGCAAATGAACTTGAAACCAAACAAAACCTAAAGTGAAAGGGTATAAAATATACGCTTTTTTGAGCGTTAACACCCCCCCAAACTTAAGATATTGCTTGTCCTCAAGCAATGACATATAAAAATGCTATGACATTACTTTCAATTCTTGACAGCAGTTTAGGCAAAATATCAATCCTCAGATTGTAAATGCTATAGCAATCTAAATGATATTGAGAATTCCAAGAACTTGAACTAAGACAAGATACTTTGCTTGTGTTTGCTGGATTGTATCTAATATATGCTTAAATGTTAGAAAAATTCTAGTTTTGCTTATTCACTATACCCTAGTTCCTAAAAATTACTCCCATGCTTAGTTTTTTTTAAACTGGTGTGAAGGGTGTCAGCTCATCACAACTACCATCCTTAACTCTAGATGAGTATGGAGCAAACATCTCATCCCCGAGCTAGTAGGTAGAGTCATCCCGTGACAACTTTCATTTGCTCATATGCTGCAGCATTATTTATGTTCAGAACATAGGCTAACTTTGCATAGAGGAGCGTCCTTCTACAGTTTTTATGCTAAAGCATTTATTCATGTCTCTCTCTCTCTTTTTATATACTAAAGCAAAAATGAGTTTTTCTTTTTAAACTAACCAAGGCATAGATTCTAAGTTCTCTAAAAAATTCCTACTACTCAAGCAAAGGAAACATACAATCGTGTCAAATAAAATCCAAGGTATCAAGTCCTAATCCAGTTCAATTTATTCTCAATATGTTCTAATTCAGTTCAAAAGCATCAAAATTCTCATCATCGGATATCATTTATTCTAATCCTAAAAGCTGTCTTGAATTGAATCTAATGCTATAGCAAATTCATATGTATGCAAAATGGAATGAAAATGCTAAGGCGAGGACTTTGCTACCCCCAAACTTGAGGTTAGCATTATCCTCAATGCTATGAGGAATAAAACTAAAAAGAAAAAGCAAAGATGCTTACTTGGCGTCGGGTCTTGTTTTGTGGATGGCCATCTTGACGCATTTCCATGGCCTCTCTAGCGGTGATGGGTCTGTGACTTCTGGATGATCTTGGTCTGTGTCTTGCTCTGGTTCTACTATGCAATGGGAATCTGGTCCTCCTCCACTCTAAAGGAAGCGTGTCTACCAGCAGTACGCTTGACCTTGCGACGTGGGACGGGGGTGTCTAAAGGATCAACAGGGGATACCTCGACTTGTGGTGAGTTGAGGTCGAAGTCTCCACTTCTTATTTCAACTGTGTGTTCCCCATAGGTCTGTGATTCAATGGCAGGCTCCTTGCCCGTCCTGTGGTGGTTCAGATGGACCGGCAGGGACCTTGTGCGATGCTATAGCAGAAGCAGAAGGAGATGGTTCAGATGCTGGTACAGTAGGCTCAAGCTGTTGGTGTGCTATGGCGTGCTCATGCATAGAAGTAGGTTGGCTTTGCTGTTGCTGTGGCGGAGTCTGTTTCTGCGGAGGAATAGGCTCGGGCTCATTTTTCTGGAAGAGGTGAGCTGGGAAGTTGGGAAAAGTGTAGCCACCATCTGGTAGAAAATCTCGTAAATTCAGCTGGAGGATTAAATCCCTCTTTTGGACATAGCTCATGTAGGACATGAACTTGCTGTGGAGTTCTGCCAGCTGCAGTTGCAGTCCTTGAACTGTAGTATGTAACGAGCTGAGATTTGTTGGAGCATATCTTGGCTTGGCGGAAGGCTCAGCAGATGCTGGAGCATTTTCCACTAATCCCATTAACTCAGGAATTTTCCTCAAAGAGATTCCTTGACACCCCTTTACCTTGAAGTCTTCATCGTTTTCGAACACTCTCTGTTTCCTACAGAGGGATGTAATGAGGTAAGGGAATACAAGAGAGATTTGTTTCCTCTTGAGTGCTGCGTAGGCTTCTTCGATAATAATCTTGCCCACATTGATCTTTCTGTTCCTCACAATTGAGTGCAACAGTTGTAGTCGGCCCAAGTTTACTATGGCTGTATGAGTTGTTGGCATCAGGTTTGACTTGATGAAATGCATCCAAATTTTGCCCTCCGGCTTTAGAGATGTGCGGTCCACCGCAGTGTTTACTTCGTCCCAAGTGGTGCCTTCAATGCATAGTTCTTGGAGTAAAAAGTCCTGGTCTTGCCCCAACATCGAGGCGACAAAGACAGAGTGTTGGTCTTCTACATCCAGTCCATAGAACTGGTTTATGGCTTCGACAGTGAATGGCGAAGCATCTCCTTGGACGTATACTGTTCGTTGCCTCGGCCTGGTGTAGTGGGAATATAACTCTTTTACCAGTGAGATGTTGAGGGGTTTAGCATCCTTCTTTGCTGCAAAATGTCGTGCAAAGGCCTCCCATTTGTGGCGTTTTATGGTTAAAGCCACTTCCTCTGGCAACTTTTGGAAGGTTGCAGTGTTGTAGGCGAAACCCTTTTCCTGATGAATCGTTCTACCTTTTAGCTTCTGGAAGCGATCCTTTGCTGCGTCATCCTTAAACTTTCGAATTTCAATCGGTCGAGCTTGAGCAGCAGCCCATGAGGATTCCTCTGTATGCTTGCAGCGAACCATTGTGACAGAGAAATATGGGTTATGTGCTTTCGGTTTTCTTGAAGGAGGAGGGAGTTTTGAGAGAATGATGGTTGGTTTCTTTGGAGAAGAAGATAAAGTGGAGGTGGGGTTAAGGGAGATGGATGGTTACTTTATTGGGAAGAGGAGAGGAAAGAGAAAAGTAATAAATGTTGTGTAAGGTTTGGACGGCTAGGGTTATTGGAAAAGTAAAAAGGTGTGACGGGGGAGTTAATTTGAGTGTAAGTGGGAGAGAGAAAGGGTTTTATAGTTAATGAAAAGGTAAATAGAGTGTAAAGAGGGGTTGAATTTTAACTAAACTCCTTCTCTTCCCCTTTGAAAACCAACCGGTTTCAATTTCATGGGCTCCTCAACTCCCTCCTTGGTAACCCAAATCAAATAATTCCAAAACTTTTCCCTCCAAGGCTGGCAGCCGTACAGTCCTTCCTTGCTCCCAGGCTTTCCCTTGCACAGACTGTGCACTGTGCACTATCCTACCTGTGTGTAGCACGCGTCTGGTGGTGTGCAACTCCCTGTGAGCCTCCAATGGTCTGAGCTTGTACCTTCAAAAATTAAAAGCTGAATATGGACAAAAAGGAGATAAAAGCATCTTAAAAAAACTTAAATAAAAACGTCTACTTTTTATTCAAACTGAAATTTAAATGCTAAAGCAAAATGAAAGATAGGGATAGAAATGCTCAGGCATTTTGCAGACTGGAGCCGTCCTTGTCACGCACATTGGGGGCTCCATTATAGATCTTCAGCCTTTGACCATTGACCTTGAATATTCGATCTCCTTCAAGTATTCTGATTTCCACAGCTCCATAAGGATAAACCCTATGTATCATGAATGGTCCAGACCATCGGGACTTTAACTTTCCAGGAAAAAGTTTAATTCTTGAGTTGTAAAGTAAAACTTGTTGGCCCTCTGAAAAATGTTGTGGCAAAGGATGTTTGTCATGCCACCTTTTCGTTTTTTCCTTGTAAATTCTAGCATTTTCATAGGCATTTGATCGAAACTCGTCCAATTCATTTAGCTCCAAAACTCTCTTCTCTCCAGCTGTCTTGAAATCCATATTGAGCTTTTTGATGGCCCAATAAGCTTTGTGTTCAAGTTCCACGGGCAAATGACATGCTTTCCCATAAACAAGCTTGAATGGGGACATCCTTAAAGGAGTCTTGTAGGCTGTCCTATATTCCCACAAAGCTTCATCCAGCTTTGGAGACCAGTCTTTTCTCTTTGTTTTGACTGTCTTCTCTAAGATTTGCTTTATTTCTCTATTGGAGATTTCAGCTTGGCCATTCGTCTGCGGGTGATATGCTGTAGCAATTTTGTGCCTGACTCCATAGCGTTGTAATGCCTTAGCAATGAGCTTGTTGTTAAAGTGGGTTCCTTTATCACTGATTATAGCTCTTGGGACTCCAAACCTTGTGAAAATGTTCTTGTGCAGGAACTTCATGACTGTATTCGAATCATTGCGGGGCGCTGCCACCGCTTCAACCCATTTGCTTACGTAGTCCACTGTTAGCAAGATGTATAAATCACCATAAGATGATGGAAATGGTCCCATGAAATCAATTCCCCAACATCAAAAAGCTCAATTTCTAGAATATTTTGCAACGACATTTCATTCCTTCTTGAGATGTTACCGGTTCTTTGGCATCTATCGCATCCCTTGTATAATGCTTGAGCATCTTTGAAGAGTGAGGGCCAGTAGAATCCAGATTGAAGGACCTTTGCAGTAGTCCTTGATCCACCAAAATGACCTCCACACAATGCTGTATGGAAATGGAATAGGATATCTTTCTGCTCCTCTTCCGGCACACATCGCCGAAGCAATTGGTCAGCACATTGCTTGAACAAATATGGCTCGTCCCAATAGAAAAATTTTGCATCATGTTTGAACTTCTTGCGACCCTGGCTAGATAAATCAGGAGGCAAAATACCACTAACAAGAAAATTAACAATGTCGGCATACTAAGGTAATGCTGTAGCATATAAAATTTTCTCATCAGGGAAATTTTCTTCGATTTCAAAATTCTCTCTTAAATTTTCTATATTTTCTAGCCTAGATACGTGGTCTGCAACTTGATTTTCAGTGCCTTTTCTATCTTTTATTTCAATATCAAATTCTTGTAGCAAAAGTATCCACCTAATAAGTCTCGGCTTAGCATCTTTCTTAGTAACTAAGTATTTGATGGCAGAATGATCACTGTGCACTATCACCTTAGTTCCTATAAGATACGCCCTAAACTTATCAAAGGCAAATACTACAACAAGTAACTCTTTCTCAGTAGTTGTGTAATTAATTTGAGCATCATTAAGAGTTCTACTTGCATAGTAAATAACATGAACGAGTTTACTTCGCCTTTGACCTAGTGCTGCGCCAACTGCGTAGTCACTTGCGTCGCACATCAACTCGAATGGCTCAGTCCAATCGGGTGGTATAACTATTGAAGTTGAGGTAAGCTTCTTCTTCAGTTCAGTAAAAGCGCTGTGACATTTTTCATCGAAGACAAAGGGTTGATTTTGTTGTAGCAAATTGTAGAGTGGCTTAGAGATTTTCGAGAAATCCTTGATGAACCTCCTGTAGAAGCCAACATGTCCAAGAAAGCTTCTAATTACCTTCACAGTTGTTGGAGGTGGTAGCTTCTCTATCAACACTACTTTTTCTTTGTCAACTTCAATTCCTTTGCTAGAAATTTTGTGCCCCAAAACCGTACCTTCGGTCACCATGAAATTGCATTTTTCCCAATTGATCACAAGGTCGGCTTCTTCAGCGTTTCAGTACCTTGGCCAGGTTGCCTAGGCATTTTTCAAAAGTTTCCCCGGACACAGAAAAATCGTCCATAAATACCTCCAAGAATTCTTCAACCATGTCTGAAAATATTGCTGACATGCAACATTGAAAAGTTGTTGGAGCATTACATAACCCAAATGACATTCTTCGAAAAGCATAAGTCCCATATGGACAGGTGAAAGTTGTCTTCTCCTGGTCCTCTGGTGCTATAGCAATTTGGTTGTACCCAGAATAGCCATCGAGGAAGCAATAGTAAGCCTTTCCCGCCAATCAATCCAGCATTTGATCGATAAAAGGAAGGGGGAAATGATCATTCTTTGTTGCCTTGTTCAGCTTCCTATAGTCCAAAAAAATGCGCCAGCCTGTGACTGTACTTGTTGAGAGTAACTCGTTGTCCTCATTTGTGATCACTGTCGTGCCTCCCTTCTTAGGAACACAATGCACAAGACTAACCCATGAACTGTCAGAAATTGGGTATATGATCCCTGCATCCAACCACTTGATAATCTCTGTCATCACTACCTTCTTCATTGTTGGGTTCAGTCTTCTTTGGGGCTCAACAGAATTTCTGTGGCATTCTTCCAGCAGGATCTTGTGCATGCAGATCGTAGGACTGATGCCCTACAAATCGGCCATAGTCCACCCTAGAGCTTTCTTATATTGTGATAGCAAATTCACGAGGCTAAGCTCTTTGTTAGGATCTAAGCTAGAAGAAAAAATCACTGGCAAAGTATTGTGAGATCCCAAATAAACATACTTTAAATGCGGTGGCAGTGGTTTTAAGTCTAGAGATGGTGCATGTAAAAGTGATGGTTTAGGAGGAATAAATTCAGAGAAATCAATTGGTTCGAATTTTGTACCTGGTCTTGGCTTGAAATAGCCAATTTGCTGTAGCTCCAGATGAGCTTCAACTTCATCCTGATCATGCTCCTCCAACATTTTTGCAAAGTCCTTCATTTGCGGAGAATTGTCACAGCAAAAATCTGCATCTTCTTCAATTGTTGCAGCATTTATCCCGGCTATACAATGACATTCTTCATTATCATCCATGTACTTAAGAGTGTTGAAGACATTGATAGTCATGGATTGATCTGCTACTCGCATTGTGAAGTCTCCCTTTTCACAGTCAATGAGAATTAGACAGGTAGCAAGGAATGGTCGTCCCAAGATGATGGGTGCTTTATAGTCCACTTCGCAATCCAAAATCAGAAAATCCACAGGGAACACAAACTTACCAACTTTTACTATGACATCTTCCACTTTGCCTTCTGATCGGACATGAGAATGGTCCGCCAATTGCAAGATGACAGTGGTAGGTCCCGTACTCCCTATACCAAGCTTCTTGAATATTGCCTTTGGCATTAGATTTACACTCGACCCTAGGTCGCATAGTGCTCTGCCCACAAAATTGTCTCCTATCAAGCATGGAATGATGAAACTTCCAGGATCTTGCCTCTTCATGGGAAGCTCAGTCCTCCCAGAATAGAACTCAGATGCTATAGCAACTGTTTCAAAATTCTCAGCTTTTCTTTTCTTTGTAACAATATCTTTCAAAAACTTTGCATATGAGGGCATTTGATCAATAGCATCTAAAAATGAAATATTTATATGAAATTGGTCCAGCATACTTACAAACTTTTGAAATTGTAGATCCTCTTTGTGTTGCTTCAAACGCTGAGAGAATGGTGGTGCGGGTCTTACGTCCTCCAAAGGTTGCATTGATGCTGCTTCTTTTGCTGCAGCATCTGCAAGCTTTTCACCAAATGCCTCAGTATTTAAGTTTTCTCTAGTTTCTTCTTGAGCTAATTTTTCTTCTTTTTGTTCAGCTTCTTTTTGCTCCCGAATGGGAGTTTCTTCTTTCTCCTTTCTTTTGAGTTGTTCCTCCGTGTTGATTTGTCGTCCACTCCTCAAGTTAAGTACGCTGCATTGCTCCTTGCCATGATTTTTAATGACTTCAGTATCACTAAGCAAATTGCCTCTTGGTCTTGCTTGTAATGCTTGAGCAATTTGACCCACTTGAGTCTCCAGCGTCCTCAACGAAGAGCTGTGACTTTGCAGTAGTGCGCCTTGGGTCTGCAACAGATTGCCTTGATTAAAGATGGTGGTGGAATGCTCCTGCAATAATGTTTTCGTTGACGTCAGGAACTCCTTGGTCGAAGCCATGAATTCTTGTAGCGAAGATTCCAAAGAATTGTTGTGACTTTGATGATGAACTGTCCCCTTGTGTTCATTTTGCCATGGCATATTTCCTTGAAAGCCATGGACTCCTGTTTGTGTTGCCACGGGTTGCTGCCTGTTTGAGCTGCTTGCTTGATTCGATCCTTGATTACCCCAAGAAAAATTAGGATGTTGTCTCCACCCTAGGTTGTACGTGTTGGAGTAGGGGTTGTTGGAATTTTTGTTGAAGTTTCCAACGTAATGAGCAGACTCTAAATGAGTTAGGCAGTCTTTATCAAAATGGTTTCCACTACAGTGCACACATCTTAATGCCTTAGCATCTCGTACTTCACTGGGCTGTTGAAGATTCTTCAACATATTTGTAATAGCAGAAAGTTGTGCTGAGACAGAATCATTGGCGTCGAGCTCCAGCTTTCCTTGAGTTCTTCGTCCTGTCCCAAGCCTGGTAGTTGGAAACTGATAATCATTGTTGGCTATTTTGTCCAAAATATCAAATGCTTCTTCTGGTGACTTGTCCAGCAGTGTCCCATTTGCTGAAGCATCTAACATCATCCTTGTGGGTGCATTGACTCCATTGTGAAACATCACGATTTGAGTCTAATCTTGAAAACCGTGATTGATACACCTTTTTAGCAAGCTTTTGTACCGATCCCAACACTCGTACATTGACTCGTCATCCCCTTGTCTGAAAGATGCTATCTCATTTCGCAATTGAGTGTTCATGTTGGGTGGGTTGTATCTTGCCAAAAAGCTTTTGAACAAAGCTGTCCAAGACTCCATCGAACCGGCTGGAATAACATTTGACCATTCTCTTGCTCGGTGTCTCAAAGAATATGGAAATAGCTTGAGCTTTAACACATCACAGGTTTGAGCTCGAAGTGTGCTGCTTGTATCTCAGGTGTCACTATCCAGAATTCAGGTCATCCAAGATTGGTGTCAAGTGATCTCGAATTACCCTTGGTCTTGCTACTATCTCCGGATTTGCTGCAACATTTGAATTTGCTGCAGGTATTGCTCTAGCATTTGGATTCTGTGGATCCTGATTCATGCCTCTTGTTCTTCTTTGCTCTCGCCTACTTTGTCTAAAATACCTATCAATTTCCGGAATAAATGGTTCGAGGCCTTCCCTACGATTCACTCTGGGCATCCACTAACCAAAAACCTGAAAATATAAACAAGAAAACAAATATTAAATCAAAAACAAAAGACTCAAAACAAAAAGCAAAAATAAAAAGATAAAAAGTATGAAAACTATGATTGAAATTGCCTATTCCTCAATCCCCGGCAACGGCGCCAAAAACTTGTTGCGTGTTGAGAGGGTGATTAAAATGTGATTATGATCAGCGTGCAATAATGTGCAAGTATACACATCGAACAAGTAATAAAGTGTGTGAGTGAGATCATTCCCACGAGGATTGGGTAGGTTATTTCAAAAATAGTTAACATACACAAAAGATAAAATAATCCTTTGTATGATCATATGCTAATGCAATTCTGCAAATGTCAGCAAAATGCTTTAGCAAAATAAAGATGTCACCAGTGATGCTGGAGCAAAACAAAGATTGTCACGAAAATGCAGTGGCAATTCAACAGATATTGGAGAAATAAATAAAGCTGCACAAACACAACACAGAGAAGATATTCAAGCTTAAGACAGGCTAGGCTTGCAATGGTATGATCTCACTGTTCTCCTGAAAGCTACTGTTCCACTGGTTTACTAGTGCTCGACAAAGTTTACTGAAAATGCCTCCACTATCCCTAGTCAGAAGGCCTAACACTCGAAAATGCTAAGGCATTACCTCCCGGTCTCAACCCTAACACTCCTAATGTTGATAAAGAGCTACCCCTTTTAGTCTTTGAAACTCTACCTTATCCCTAAGGCAAGTTAGGATTCTGCTCCCGCAGCAACCCCATTGTTCAAGTTGGTCTAGCTTTGCCTATCCCTAGATCTAAGCTTCCCGAACACCTTGAGCTATGGCTACCTCCCGGTTCTCTTACAAACCAAGGTTTAGAGTGAAAATGTGTTAGCATTCTTGAACAAAGCACAAAGTTAAACACCGGAAACAGTAATCATTCATTAAAACATAATGAAAATCATCCAAAACAAGTCTTAGCCATACTAGTTTAGTTCATGGCTAGGTAAGAAAAACTATTCAACTTGCGTCCTTTGAAATACATATTCAACAACTTAGAAAAGAGGTAAACAAATTGAAGAGGAAGGAAGTCTCAAACGCTTGTGCCGTGACACTTTTCCTAGCTTGCCACTCCTCCCGAAGTCGCGCAAATCCCTTGCTTGAAGCTCTCCAACAATGGTGGCTTGGCTAGAGGTTGAAGATGACCGAAAGTGGCCTTCTTTCTTCTTTCTTCTCCCTCGTGCTTTCCTTAAAGCTTGCTCCTTTATGGCTCCTTAGCTACTGATTTTTCTCTTTTTCTTGCTCTGAACATGATTGTTGAAGGAGGCTTGTCCTTGTATTTATAGGAGGCTTCTAGGGTTTGGTGCCCTAAAGATGCCAAGGGAATACCCCCTGACATTTGCTGCAGCAGATGGCAGAAATGCAGGGTTTGCAGGAGACCGTTGCAGGTCTGCAGAGGTGGTGCAACGTTTGCAGAAAAGTGTGGCAGGGTGCAGGGGCGGTGCGACGTCTGCAGCATTTGCAGAGGTGTAGGGGATGTGCAGCTGGTCTAGAAAACGCGTGAGGACAGTGGGCTGTAGGTGTGTCCTTTCTTCCGTTCTGTTTTGTCCGCCCACAATGCTGTAGCATCCTTGAAGCTCGATCCAGCACAATAGAAATATGCTACAGCATCTCTTCCGATCATTCCACTTTGCTCCAGTATCTGCACAGCAGAACCAAGAAAATACCCTTCAAAGCAGCATCTTTTAAAATAAAATAAAATCCTAATCTAAATGAAAATGCACATGAAATGCATCTAAATGCAATGAAATGCAATGCAAATGAATTTGAAGGGTATAAAATATACGCTTTTTAGAGCGTTAACAATTTTGCATAGATGATTATGCATGATGATTTAATGCTCATGTTACCGTTTTATAAAGATTTTGACATATATTTGATTCTCCCATGATTTTATTTCAAAAACATGATATATGAGTTTTTATCGGTTTTGCACTTGGTGCTTAAAATAATGGGATGCATGTGTTTAATTCTGTTTTGAATTAAGTTGAGCATTGGTTTTTGATATACATATTGGCTAGTTAAGAGATGAACCTTATGGAATAAGTTGATCGATCAATAGGGTCTAGAGTGCACTATAAATATTCAAAAGTCGTACGTGTTTAAATTCCTTGTGTGTTGCATTTTGGCTTTTAGTCTAATGCTATGTGATGAGAGTGGTTCTGTCACATCCAGGCTGATAGGAGTGGTACTGTCGCCGAACACTAAGGTGAGATAATTCATGTTGAGAGTGGTATCAACATGCACATGCTCTAAGAGTGGTACTAACATGCGGTTGTCTGTTTATCCTAACGATTTGGAGTGGTACAAATCGATCAATAAAACCAATATAATTTATGTTTTCCATGTGAAATTGCAAGTGTTATATGTTTTTTAGGCTTTGATAGGTAAGTAGCATGTTAGCCTTGTTTTGCATTGAAAGCATGAGATATATTTAAAAAGAGATTTTACTGTTACTTATTATTGGCTTTTGAGCCATGATTTTGTTAACACTAGTTGGTTTTACTATTGGCATTGATAGCTATGTTTATATTGTTTTAAAGAAGCATGACATGTTTTTACTTTGATAAAATTTGAGTATTTAAGGGCTGCATTGCAAGTGATGTTTTAAATGTTTTATTGCCCTCACTAAGCTTCAAGCTTAACCTCTCTCTCTTTTCCTTGCAATGCAGATAAGTAATTGTTTGAAGCAACCAGAAAGCAAAGGCTCGCACGTACCTATTTTTAGTATTTACTTTAGCTCAAGTATGATTTTTCTTAAATTATGAACCTAGGTAGTTGAGAGCAATGGAATAGAGAACCTTTGATTTGAATTCTGTTTTTGGACATATTTTTTTTGAGTTACCTTATTATGTTGAGTAATGAAATTTTGATTAGACTTCTGAGACATGTTATAATATGATCAGTTATGTTTGAATCCTATTGCGACCAAGCATCTAGAATTAGTAGTTGAAGCATGGTTTATGCCCTTAGGGTCTTATACGCATCTAGTAAACCTTGGTTTTTCGGTTAAGGCAAAAACCTTAGGATATTTGTAATTTTCTAGACAGAGGTTTCGATACCTGTTCTTAGGGGATCGATACCTAGGCAAAAATACATTGGATTTATAAAGAAATTAGCCTAGGTATCGAAACCACAAGAATCGGTTTCGATACTGGTTTCGATACCAACCTTTATAGTAACATAATGGTATCAGAACGGTCCCTATGACTGTATCGAAACGCGGGCTTGTAGCGTAGGGCACTGTTCGAGTAATTGAAGGCGTATTGAAACAATTAAAGCCCGTTTCGATACCCCTGTTAGTTAAAACCGTTGTTAAGCTGAAAATTAACTTGAAACTTTTACGTTTTAGTCACTAAACATCTAGTAATTAATTGTGTGACTTGTAAACCTCGTGTTAAGCTGAAAACTGTGACATAAACATGCAACGAACTTAATTTAATATTGGTAACTTTAATTTCACAATAAGAGTATAAAATTTATGGAAATTACAAATAGGTCCCTAAAGCTTGTTCGGTTAAATTAGGACTTGTTTCACATTAATTTCCACTGTATTTTGAACTCAGTCCTTGCATGAACATATAGGATCTAATTAAAGCATCTACATCGGATATATGTATATATAAAAAAGGGTCGTTTATTGGAGCGAGTCTCTGGATTAGCCTCGATATTCCCCGTGTAACTCGTTCGAGTCGGGTGGCGTCTAGACCGGGTTGAGGGGGTTACAACATATTTGAACAAGACATTCACTTCTCATGAGTGCCAAAATTGTCCAAGTCTCCTCCAATTCGATTGGATCTACTTTCAACTCGGCCTTTAATATGTCCAAACGACCTTATTGTCAATAACCCTCAGCCGGTCGTGGTCGTAATCGCAACAGGTTTCAGTGCCAACTATGTGGAAAGTTGGGTCATCTAGCAGACAAGTGCTTCAAGCATTTTGATCAGAATTTTGTCGGTGTATCGGTCAACTTGTATAAATCTCACAAAAATAAAGGTCCACCCACTGCCAATCTTTGTTCTCTCAATGATAATGTGTCACCTCTTTGTGAAAGATCGGGAGTTGAACCCTCTAGTTTAAATTTGTCTGCCTGTCCGCAGTGCCTCTATGTCTCGATGCCAAACATACCCAGATCCTCTAGTCAATGGTTTGCAGACACCGAAGCCACTCATCACGTGTGTAATCCCCTCCACCTGGTCTAGAAACCACCCGACTCGAACGAGCTATACGGGGAATACCGAGGCTAATGCAGAGACTCGCCCCGATAAACAACCCTAAAAATTAAACAACTATTTTTTCTTTTATCTTATCTAGATGATTTATTTTGATCCTACATGTCCATGCATATATTATATTCAATTGTAGTGGAAACAAATAAGGAACGGATTCTAAAACGTACATACATACTTGAGTGACCAAAATGTCATTTTTCAAAAACTAAAGGTCTAATTATGAAATTAGTATTATCAATCTTTAATTTGGTTCATTACATGATTGCATCACAAATTTTAGTCCTAAATATACATTATCCACATATCATATACAACTTACTAGATACATTGCAACCTAGTTAGCAACAATTGGTTCAACTCATAAGCACTCACCGATTTACTGAAACTTGCTCAATAAGTCACCTGAAAACGCGGTTCGACTTTCCAATCTCTCTGAAACTTGTTCCTTTTCCTCTTGAATTGATTCAAGCATCAAAAACAGAGGGTTTAATGCATTAAAACGCACCCAAAGATCCCTCAAGTCGGAATAATACATGGTAGCCCCTAAAAACACCAAAAAAACTAACCGGGATTGTGGTCAACCAACTCTTATCTCACTTAGATTATGACAAAACCAAACTTGTCCCCTAAGCATTTTTAGCTTTTAAAAGCTTGACACCATGCTTCCGTCTACTCCATCTAGCATCCTTTTTAACGTTAAGCAACAAAAACATAGAAGAAAACCAACCGTAAAACTCATCAAACACAACCTTCGCAATACTTCTTGATGATAAGGCAAGCTAAAAAGACCGTTTGACCCATAAAGGTTACAAATTGACCAAAGATCCCCGTCGCACAACTCCTCAATATAGACAGAGGTCACCAAGGATAACATTCGATAACTCCACAAAAACCTGACCATACTCAAGTAAAACCCATCACAGCTCTATTAGAACACTACATGCATAAGCTAAGCCAAACGACACAACCACAACCTCTCAAGGCCCACACAAGTCCATTAAGCATCCCTCAACACCTCAATTTCTTTTCCGATATACTTCTTTCCTTTCCGAAAACCCAACATATACTTCCCAAAACAACAACAACAAAAAAGAACATTTATACCCTTGAGCTAACCACTTTCTAAACCATACCAAACAGAAAATACTAAGTGGTAAATCCACCAAACACATCTTACACAAAATGAACTTTTGCCAATGAAACCTTGTGAAACTAGCCTTCCGCTTCACTAACAATCAACCCTAACTGACATCAAACTCAAGGCACTCATCCTAGGTTGAACCATCAAAATATCCTAGCCCAGATTAACCAATCCTTATCAAGAATTACTTCCAAAAAAAAAAACAATAACTCGACCCACTACACAATAGGGTTGACGCTAACAAGGTCATTTTTCAAACACCTCTTTTGTAACACCCCAAAAATGGGCTTAAGAGTTAGTAGGTCAGTTTAGCCTAGTTCGGGATAAAATACTTAAAAATTAGTTTTTAGTCAAAATAAATTGAGGAAAAATATTCTAAAATTCTTAAATTACATATATTTGAATTTGTTCAAATCAATTTTGGAAATCAACTCTTGAAACCCTAAGATTTTGAAATTAATGACCGTTTTGTAAAAATTGAAACTTTGAGGACAATTTTATAAAACAAGCCAAAACTTTGAATATTTAAGAGACTTTGATCAAATTATAATCCTAGCTGGTCTAGGCTTTCCAATTTTTAATTAATTAAGCCCAAAATCTATTTTAACTTAAATAACTTAATTAAACCCAATTTTAAAGTCTTAAAACGTTTTTTAATTAACCTAAATATCATATATTTTTCTAATTTTCGTTTTCCCTCATTGGGGGCAGCCGTTCATCAAGCTTTCAAGGTAAAAAACTCATTATTTTCAATTAATTTTTCCCAATAATTATTACAACTTTTCTTCTTCAAATTTTCTTGTTTTCTCATCGTTTTCTCGTTTTAAAACCCGGAAAGCAATTGGATTAGTTTTGGAGGTGAGATTTCATCAATAATATAGAACAATAAAGTTCTTTACTGAAATTCTCAAGTTCTTGGCTTGGAGAAATCGTTTTAATCCTTTAATTTCATAAAAATCAGTTTTTTCGGTTAAAAATACCAATTTTTGTTCAAGGGTTTTTACCCTATGTTTTTGGATCCTAAATGGATTATTTTTAATGTGTTAGGATTTTTATAAAGTGTTTTTGAAATCTCTAATCTTGGACTATAGGTTTAAGTGAAGTTTGGTGTGTTCCAACAAATTTTCGGTTTAAGTTTTGACAGGTTTTAAGGCTGCTGTGTAGGGATCCGACTTGAGGGTTTCTTTTGTGTGTTTTGTAGCATTAAACCCCTTGGTTTTGATGCTTGAAATAGGGAAAGAGTTAGGCGGTCGCGTTTGAAGGTGTTTTGGTTTGTTTTAGTGGCTTGACGAGCAAGTAACGATTATCGGTGAGTGGTTTATGAGAGTGGCTGCTTCGGCAGTGTTTTTAAACTTATTTTACAGAGGTTTGAGAGTGTATGGAAGGTGTGAAAACCTCTCTATACTCGGAAGTAAGTAAATTTTAAGTTTTTGCAAAAGGGTTCCCATATTACTCTATGTTTTTATCATGAAATTTGTCGTGCTTAGTGTTAATTTTGCATAGATATTATGCATGATGATTTAATGCTCATGTCACTGTTTTACAATGATATTGATATACAATTGATGCTCCTATGGTTTTAATTCAAAAATATATTATTTATGGTTTTACCGGTTTATGCATTTGATACATGTATTGGTGAGATGCATGAGTTTATTTCATTGTTTTTAACTTGAAACTTGAGCATTGGTTTTTGATAATATATTGGCTAGTTAAGTGATGTATCTATTGGGATAAGTTGATCGATCAATAGGGTCTAGAGTGCACTATAAATATTCAAAAGTCGTACGTGTTAAATTTCTTCTGTGTTGTATTTTGGCTTTTAGTCTTATGCTATGTGATGGGAGTGGTACTGTCACATCTGGGTTGATAGGAGTGGTACTGTCACCGGAAACCAAGGTGAGATAATTCATGTTGAGAGTGGTATCAACATGCGCATGCTCTAGGAGTGGTGATAAGTGCTTAATTCACTATCACTTTTTACACCTTTCATGGACAAAAATCACTTAATCTACACCTATTTGGACTAAAGCACGTACTTAATGCGAGATATTTAGATATTCTGCTTGTGTGACTTATAAAGATGATATTTATAGAAAATGCAGGCTTTACGGCACCTTTTATGCAATTGCAAGAATATCTACTGCTGCGACAGTAACTGAGGCCGAAGCAGAACCTGAGGCCGCGGCAACAGCTGAAGGACAAGTACCGATATTGCAGGCGAACTAAATAGAAAAATGAGGTGGACATTTCTGGACAAGCAGCACAAGGATCGGAGATAGGAAGCGAGCAGAAAGCCCAAGTCAAAGGCCACGCGGAAAAGAATCCTTGTGGGAATAAACTTGGAAATAAAATTTTTTTTTATTTATGTACTTGACTTTTGTTTCACTCCAAGTTGTATTCCTACTTAGGAAAGGTTTGCCCTAGGCCAAGCCTATATAAACCATAGTCGTCCAAGGAGAAGAACATACACAACACACGAGAGAAAAGAGTTCTCCATAGATTTTTAGAGTTTTCTTTGTTTCCATTATGTTCTAAACTTTCTTAGGGTTTAGGTGAAGGTTGTTGAGTATTTGTGAGAAAAGATTGAACTTTGTTTTCTTGTTTTATGCAATAAAATATTAAGGTTTGCTTATTCTTTGCTATTCATTGATCTTGCATTCAAGCTCGGGAGAGAAGTTTATGAGAGATTTATTTATCCAATATCGGGAGAGTTGGATTCACGAAAGGAATAAATACGGTATTTTTCTAGCGGGAAATACTAACTCGGCCTAGGGATAGGTTAGAGTTTCAGCGTCTAAAAGAAGTGTGAGATTGGTTTGTGGTTATCATTGATTCACGCCGGGAGGTATCATCAAGGACTAGTCATCAACGGTACTTTGACTTAGGGATAAGCGAAGTCATCCAAGGACACTTTGTCGAACCTTAAAGAAGTCCACCCAAGAGCAAGGGATTGCCGCGGCGAACGCTGGTCTTCACTGTCACGGCAAGAAACTGTAATTCTGCCGAGGCAGTGTTGCATTATTGCACAGAACAAAAACAAGTCAATTGAACTCACAATACGATTCAACTGGATCCTGCCCATTCTCTAAACTTGATCTTATTTCCATTCACTATTCTTCTTTTATGTTTCAGTTATTTTAGTTTTCAAAACAACCAATTTAATCTGTGTCTTTTATTTTTTTTACAGAGCGAGAAGAGAAGAGAAAGCATATTAAGTACACCAATCCCTGTGGAGACGATACTTGATACTTATCACTTTATTACTTGCGACGTTTACACTTGCACTATTTGCGCACTTTTTTTACACGCAACAAGTGTTACTTGTAACATCCCAAAAATGGTCCTAGATGCTATCATGGTCAGATCAAGGGTTCGGTTGAACTGATCAAGCCAATTAGCTAAGATTAGGGATTTAATTTTTATAAATGGTTCTTAAAGGAAATAAAATATTGAAAAAATACTCTAAAATTATTAATTGGACTATATTTGACTTTGGTTAAATCAATTTTGGAAAATTGCACTTGAAACCTTGACATTTTGGAAACTAGTGACTATTTTGTAAAAATTGTAAAATTTGACTATTTTAGTGACTAAAATGTAATTGGGTCAAAACTTAGAATCTTTAAGGGTCTATTTATCCAATCTTTCTCAGCTGATCTAACCTTCCAAAAATCACTTATATAAACTTCTTTGAATGACTATTAAGTTTTAATTAAGATATATTTCCCATTTTTCACCAAAATCACAATTTCACGTAACTACCCATTTTCTCTCAACTTCTCCCAATTTTCTTGGTTTCCAATCAAATTTCTCTTCAATTTAATCAAGGTAAATCAGTTCTTTTTGATTCAATTTCGTTTAAATCAATTTCCTCTTGATTTCTTCAATTTTCTTATACTTTACAACTTGTTTTTCATGGGTTTTACAATCGGAAGGAGGTTGGATCATGTTTGGAGGGCAAGATGTTGAGCTAAGTTTTGGATGTGTTTCAGAAAAGACGAGAATATCGGTTGGCTTCGACAAGCGAGTTTCGGACAAGTGGTGAGTGGGCTGCCATGTCGGCAAGGTTTTACTTGTTTTATCAAAGGTTTGGGGTGTAGGGATGGTGTGAAAAAACTCCTTACTCTCGGAAGTAAGTTAAATGGTTTTGCTCTCTTAATGGTTCCCATATCGCTCTATATTTTCCATGTTTTGGTCATGCTCTTAATGTAGTTTTTGCATATGTGATTTATGCATGAGAAATGATAAGTGCTTTGACTAAATGATGTTTTCATTATTTTCCACTGGAATCGGATATGTTTTAGCAATTGAGCATTCCATGAGTTTTATTAATTTCTATGCTTTTTGTAACATATCCAATGATTGGTAGTTTTGCATTGGTTTTATGAAAGATGATTATGAAGAAATGGTTTCCAATGCATGAATTGAATTTGAAAATGATGCATGCATGTGTTAGCTGCTGTATATGCATGGTTTATGATCGTTTCCATGACTTTTAAAGCATGAGAATGATTTGGATTAAAGTATGGTTATTACCTTTTCCCCGAATAAAACCGTTGAGCATGATTTGAGTTCACTTTGATGAACATATGTTGAGTGCATTGTAAAAAAAACAAGCTTCCATGCATAATGAGAATGATAGTGGCTTAGTGACACTATTTTAATACCACGAATACAAATGATATGTCATTAGGATTAAGTGCACTACAATATTGATTTAATATGTTCTGTTGCCTACACGTAAACAAGGGTGACTTTGTGTCCGACCGTGCGTGTAGAGCTTGCCTACACGTAAACAAGGGTGACTTTGTGTTCGACTGTGCGTGTAGAGCTTGCCTATATGTAAACAAGGGTGACTTTGTGTCCGACCGTGCATATAGTTGACCCATACGTAAATAAGGGTGACTTTGTGTCCAACCGTACGTAGTGGGGGTAACATGTATACAAGGGTGACTTTATGTCCGACCGTACGTAGTGGGGGTAACATGTATACAAGGGTGACTTTGTGTCCAACCGATGCATGTTGAGACCAAGTGTCTCTTGATAAGGAATAAAGAATCCGAGTATTCTATGGGTATAAGGTTTGAACAAAGCTAGTCACTTAGTTGCCACTATACATGGTTTATGGTTTATGATTTGAGTTTTTTTTTTTTTTTGCATTGAAAAACATGAGATTGTGTCACATGGTGATATAGAATTGTTTATAAAATGTAATGTTTTAAAATCATGAATTTCACAAACATGTGTTTTAAATAAATTTTTTGCAAGGACATGAGCATAAGAGAATGACCTAAGCGTTGCTATGTTTTTAGGAAATAAGACTTGTGATGTGTACATTAAATTGCGTATGGTTTAAGCTTTTCTAGGTGTATAGCATATAAGAATTGAGATGATGCATAGAGATGCATATGTATTAAAAAGGCCATATTGTTTTAAAAGAATGAAAGTCTTGTGAATTTTAGTTTTTAGTTGCATGAGATAATTGACACTTGATAAGGAAACGGATTTGGTTTTGTAAACAATGTTTGAGACACTTATATTGAGCATGACATGGCATGATTTAAAGTGTTTTATTGATGGACTTATGGGCTGCATTGCAAAGGTGATATTTCTATGTTTTACCCCTCACTAAGCTTATGCTTACCCCCTCTTTTACCTTGCAATGCAGAGATATTAACTGAGGCAGTCAAGAGAAGCAACATTCCAAGTACGTGTCGATGAAAAGCTCAAGTATGTGTTCTAAAGTGTAGTAGTAGTAGTAAGAGAGTAATGGGGGTATGGTTTCATTGTTGTAAAAGTTGGTTTTTGGTTGACATGAGTCACTTTGGTTATATGAACTTGAGTATGTATAGAATGCTGAGCAATGTTGTTGTCTTGTAAGTAAAGGCATTTAAAGAAAGTTTGATGTATGCTTTTGTGTTTTCTTAAGGTATGCTTACCCTTGTATGGTTTTGACTATTGTGAAAAAGTTAGCAAGCATGCCTATAGGAGTTGTGGGGTCTATGATGGTTTCAATTTGTTGTATAATTTGCTCTTAATGTTTAGGAATTATGCATATAGTTGATGGTGATAAATGTTTGTGTCTTTTATGGGTTAAATCTACTTAAAAGGGCTGATTTTATGATTCTGGGCACGAAGGTATCGAAACTTTAATATAAGTTTCGAAACCTTTTCCAAAAAGTTTCGAAACTTCTAGGTAGGTTTCGAAACCTTGCGGGCTAGTTGGATATTGGAACCTTACTGGAATGAAAGTTTTGAAACTTTCAAGGAAAAGTTTCGAAACCTTTAATGAAGGTTTCGAAACCTTTGGTTGGTTATTAGTTGATAGTTGCTTGAATTGTAATTTAGTCCCGAATATCTTTCTATGTTCAATTATGGTAGCTACGAATGTTATTTTGAGTTGAAATTTCACCTTGATCCATAAAGTTGACTTAATTTCAAGTTGGCCAACTTAAATTGGATGTAGTCCCTAGAAATTAAAAGTTTTACATTTTGGCCCCTATTTATTGAGGCATGTAATTGATGATGTTAGAATGCTACGTTTTGTTTGAAATTTATCGTGGGTGTTCTTTGTATGTTTAATTGATCTTTGATCTAATGAATTTCTACCTTGACAATAGAATTTAAAAGATTCACGTTTTAGTCCTTAAGTTGCTCATGTGTTAATCGAGTGATCAATTGTGGTTGAATTGCTTCCGTTCTTGTTTTGCATGAAATTGAAACATATAGGAACATAATTATGCCTTTAGATAAGATAAAAAAAATTATATAACGTTTTTAGGGTTGTTTATAGGATCGGGCCTTTGCGGGTTTGGTATGGTATTCCCCGTGTAATCCTTTAGAGTCGGTTCCGTCTAGGCCAGGCTAAGGGGGTTACAGTACTAACATGCGGTTGCCCGTTTATCCTAACGATTTAGAGTGGTACAAATCGGATCACTAGCACCAATATAATTTTATGTTTTCTAATTGAAATTGCAAGTATTATGTATTTATAGGCTTTGCTAGGTGAGTAGCTTGTTAGTCCTGTTTTTGCTTTAAAAGCATGAGATAACTTTAAAGTGAGTTACTGATATTTTATATTGGCACGTGGGCCATGATTCGTGATAATACTTGCTGGTTTTATTGTTGGCATTGTTAGCCATGTGTTTACCTTGTTTTAATGAAAGAATGACATGTTTTACCTTGGTATAATTGAGTATTTATGGGCTGCATTGCAAGTGTTGTTTTAAATGTTTTATTGCCCTCACTAAGCTTTAAGCTTAATCACTTTCTTTTTCCCTTGCAATGCAGATAAGTAATCGTTGGAAGCAATCGGAAAGCAAAGGAGTCAATCGTGCCTATTTTAGTATTTTCTTAGCTCAAGTATGCGTTTTCTTAAGTTATGAACCTAGGTAGTCGAGAGCAATGGATTAGGGAATTATTGAATATGGAACTCTGTTTTGGAACCCTTATTATTGAACTTATTATGATTTTGAGTTATATGAGAATTGTGAAGACTTTTTGAAGTATGTGTTGTCATGTTTATTGATGTTGGATTATGCTTATGATATATATGCTTTGACTTTAGAATTAGGTGACTTCGCATCTAGAATTGATGATTGAAGAGTGGTTTATGCTTATAGGGTCCTTTATGCATTTAGAGAACCTTACATTTTCGGTTAAGACTTGTTACTTGTGAAATATGCATTTTTCTGGGTAGAGGTTTCGATACTTGTCCATAGGGTATCGATACCTAGACAAAAATACGATGGTTTTTTGGAAAATCACGATTAGGTCCCTAAAGCTTGTTCAATATATTTAGGACTCGTTCCACATCTTTTCCGCTGCAATTGAACTCAGTCCTTGTATGAACATGTAGGATCTAATTAAAGCATTTAGATAAAAAAAGAAATTTTTTAGGGTTGTTTATCGGGGTGAGTCTCCGGATTAGCGTCGGTATTCCCCGTGTAGCTCGTTCGAGTCGGGTGGCGTCTAGACCGGGTCGAGAGGGTTACATCTTTAAACGTACACCTTCTCCCTACATGACTGACCACAACACAACTTCTATTTTTAAGAGGGAAACGTTTGTAGATATGGACAATGTATGCATGAGTCCTATATGTCACCCTATATGCCTATGCAAGTGCATGCAAATGCAATCTAATGTCATGCTTAAGAATGCATGCATGTCCTAAGATGTCTAATGTATATGAATATAAGTGCTCTTATACTATGCATGATTATTGTCCATACTCACAACAACATCCTCTACTCCGGAACTTCAACATTCTACATCTTCAACGTTAAGAACCATAGAAACTTAGCACTCAATAGTACACAAACACACCATAAACTAAACGTTTCCAACACGTTCGATTCATCTTGCACACAAAGCACATTTGATAAGTGCTCAACACACTATCACTTTTTACTCCTTTTATGGGCATTAATCACCAAATATACACCCATTCGGACCAATGCATGTACTCAGTGTGATATATTTAGAAGTTATGCTCATATAAATAATATTTACAGAAAAAGGCATGTTTTACTGCGTTTTCATATCTGTGCAGGAGAACCAGTGCCGCGGCAGCGACAAGGCCGAGGCAGGACCTGATGCCGAGGCAGTAGCAGAAAGACAGGTGATAAGTGCTCAACACACTATCACTTTTTACTCTTTTTATGGGCATTAATTACCAAATATACACCCACTCGAACCAATGCATGCACTCAATGTGATATATTTAGAATTTTTACTCATATAGATAATATATATAGAAAAAGGCACGTTTTACTGCGTTTTCATATCTGTGCAGGAGAACCAGTGCCGCGGCAGAGACAAGGCCGAGGCAGAACCTGATGCCGAGGCAGCAACAGAAAGACAGGAAGCAAGATTGTAGGCGATGGAAAGACAAAAATCCAAGGAACGTGTCTGGACTTGAGGCCCATGAATCGGAGCTAGCTAGCACAAGGAAAAGCCCAAAGGAAGACCACGCGGGAAAGCCCCTTAGCCGAATATAAACTTTGGAAATATATTATTATTATGTACTTGACTTGTTCCCTACTCCAAGTTGTATTCTACTTAGGAAAGGTTTGCCCTAGGTCTAGCCTATATAAAGACCTAGCCACCCAATGTACAATACGAATTACCTAGGGAGAGAGCCGACTTCTACTCTTGTTTCTTTCCTCTTCATCATGTTCTAAACCTTGTTAGGGATTAGGTGAAGGTTGTAGAGTATTTGTGAGAGGAGATTTTACTTTGTCTTTCATTCAATGCAATAAAGTTATCAAGGTTTGCTTATCCTTTGTTATTCTTTGTTTTCACAATTGAGCTCGGGAGAGGATATTGTGAATCATCCATTTATCTAAGCTCGGGAGAGTTAGATTCACGAAAGGGGTAAGTACGGTGTTTCAATCGCGAAATACTAACTCGGCCTAGGGATAGGTTAAGAGTTTCAGCGGCTAAAAGAAGTGTGAGTATAATTGGTTCACGCCGGGAGGTATCATCAAGGACTAGTCATCAACAGCACTCTGACTTAGGGATAAGCGGAGTCATCCAAGGACACTTTGCCGAACTTTGGTAAAGGCTGCCCACGAGCAAGGGATTGCAGCGGTAGACAGTATTATCGCTGCCCAGGCAGTAAACTGTAGTGCTGTCGAGGCAGTGATATACGATTGCACTGGACAGAGACAAGTTAATCAATTTCACAATACGACACAACTGGATCCTAGCCCATCTCTCTCTGCTATTTCAATCCATTATTTTTATTTTAGTTATTTTAGTTTAGATAAATCAAATCAACTGACTTGTGTTTTTACTTTTTCTACAAAACAAGAAGGTGAAGAAAGTATATTAAGTATACCGGTCCCTGAGGAGACGATAACTCGATAATATACATATCACTTATTACTTGCGATGTGTCCACTTGCACTAAACGCGCACTTTTGACACGCGACAAGTTTTTGGCGTCGTTGCCGGGGACTGGCAACTAAATTTTGTTTTCTTTATTTTCTTGTTTATTTTTATTTTTATTTTTATTTTACTTTTGTTTTTCGTGGTGTATGAACAGGGCCAATCCAACCAACCCCTTGTACGAATTAGATCCAGAGATCGAAAGAACAAGGCAAAGGTTGAGGAGACAGATCCAAGGAGCCATGGCAGAACACCCGGTAGGACAAAACTTACCTGCCGGCAATGGAGTACTTCCACCGCCACCTAGGCCACGGCAGCTCACTGTCAGGGACTTCCTAGAAGAGGACTTAAACGGATTAAACCCAGGAGTCATTACACTAAAAATTGAAGCAGCCCATTTTGAACTCAAACCCGTTATGTTCAATATGTTAAATACAATTGGACAATTTGGTGGGTCTGCAATTGAAGACGCAAGACAACACCTCAAGTCCTTCATGGAAATTTGCAACTTTTCAAAATCCAAGGAGTCCATGAAGATGTCTTGCGATTAAAGCTATTCCCTTATTCATTGAGGGATAGGGCGAAAGCGTGGTTAAATAGCATTCCAGCAGGATCTATTGGTTCCTGGAGTGAACTTTGTCGTGATTTCATTACTCGTTTTAATCCTACTAATCTATATGATAGAATCCGTAATGAAATTACTTCTTTTCGACAGGCTGAAGACGAACCAATGTACGAGGCATGGGAACGCTATAGAGAGCTATTGCACAAGTGTCCGCTGCATGGATTTCCCCTATGGACACAAGTGACAATGTTTTACAATGCCACGAATGCCCCGACAAGGATGATGTTAGATGCCTCGGCAAACAGAACACTCCTGGACAAAGCACCTGAGGAAGCTATTGAAATATTAAACAAACTCGTAAAGAATGACTTTCAGTTTCCTACATCTAGGCGAGGAGGAGTAAGACGCCAAGCCACGGTAAATGAATTAGATTCATCAAGTTCAGTGGCAGCACAATTGGCCTCTCTTACCAAGATGGTGCAAAACCTACAGTTACAACACAATAACCGTGAGGTCAAGGTAATTGATTCATACTGTGACTTATGTGGAGGAAACCACAGTTCCGCTGACTGCATGAATCAAGAAACTGGTATGTATGTTGGGAACTACAACCGTAACAATGTGATGTCCAACACATACAACCCCTCATGGAAGAGGCATCCAAACCTATCATGGAGCAACCCAAGCAATGCTTTAAACCCAATCACCCAACCATCGGGATTTCAGCAGCCGGTGCCGCAGCAACAAGTCCAGCAGCCGATGCCGCCGCAGCAGATGCAGCAGCAATCGGTAAGTTCATTGGAAAACACGCTAAAGGCCTTCATGATGAAAACTGAGTCATACATGGTAGAAAATAGTAATTTCATCAAGAGGACAGATGCCTTCATGAATAGGACTGAGATGCGGCTGCAAAATCAAGAAGGGGCCATAAAAACGCTGGAAACTTAGGTTGGGCAGTTTGCTCAATGCATAAACAGTAGACCACAAGGAGGCCTACCTAGCAATACTGAAGTTGCTAAGGTAATAAGCCATGAACAGTGTAAGGCAATCACTACTAGCAGTGGTCTACAGCTGAAGGAGAAGATCCCAGAGAACCAAATTCAATCAGCAGATCAAGCAAGAGAAGAGGCTGAGCAAACTGAAGCTGACAACACTGCCCCGGTAGAGAGCACTGCAGCGCCTGAGCAGCCTGCCGAGGCAGCAACAACTCCAGTGATGCCAGGTATAAAATTTCAAGCTAAAGAAACTCTGGAGGAGATAAGACCACCACCACCTTTCCCGCAAAGGTTGAAAAAGCAAAAATAGGATCAGCAATTCAAGAAGTTCCTCGACATCTTGAAGCAAGTCCACATTAACATACCGTTCGTTGAAGCTATTGAACAAATGCCGAACTATGCCAAGTTCCTAAAGGACATGGTATCCAAGAGAAAACGAATAGGTGAGTTTAAGACAGTGGCTACTACCAAAGGATGCATGGCAATGCTGCATAACCGCATGCCACCAAAGTTAAAAGATCCTGGTTGCTTCACTATACCTTGTGCGATAGGAAAGAGTTATGAAGGAAAGGCCTTATGCGACCTTGGAGCAAGCATAAACCTCATGCATAGATCAGTCTTCCAAAAGCTTGGAATTGGAAGGCCGAAGCCTACAACAGTGATGCTCCAACTCGCGGATAGATCCTATGTGCAACCTGAAGGCAAAATCGAGGATATACTGGTAAGAGTTGACAAGTTTATTTTTCCTGCCGACTTCCTTGTCCTTGATTGTGAAGCAGATGACATTGCACCGATCATCCTTGGGAGACCCTTTCTAGCAACTGGACGTACATTAACTGACGTGGAAAAAGGAAAGTTGACTATGCGGGTCAATGACCAACAAGTCAAACTCAACGCATTCGACAACTTAAAGAAGTATGATGATCCAGAGGAATGCAAGGCCATCCACACAGTAGACAATAAGATATCTTACCTGGGCAGTCTACTCGGCAGAATATTCGGCAAGAAAATCAAGCCCAAGATGGATGGACAGACAACAAAAAGGAGTGGCCCACAACCGATACATAATTTGGGCCTAAGGGAGAGAATAATTTTGGGAGATGCATTTGCATGCTCTCCACCAGTAACCTAACCTCTCCCCTTTTCTTTAAATATTATATTAGGATTAGTAGTTTATTTTTATTTTTCTAATTATTTTTGCTTTCAGTATTTTCCTTTTGTGTGTTTTATTTAGGAATAAAAAGCAAGAATAAGGGAAAATAGTTCACAGCAGGAACTCTGCCGAGGCAATAAAACAGTGTCAGGGCCGCAACAGTCCCAACGGACAGAATAGTGTAACGGCTAGTTTGCCGAGATTCCTGCCGCGGTAGAAAAAGGAAACGGCAGAAAAGGAAACGGTTACAAACGGCTAGTGGTTTCAACGGTCACAAGGCTGAGGCCTATATAAGAAACTCCTTCCTCTTAAACTATTCACTCTTACTTTCTTGTTTTCTTTAGCATTCATAACAATCTCTCTCTCAATTACTCTCTGCCTTCTAATTCTTGTTAACTCTCCAGATTCTCTTCAAGAAAAACCTCCAAGAACTCTCATCTCTCTATCTTGATGGCAACATACAGAAGATTCGCCCCAGCCAACGTTGAAGATTGATTCAACCGATCTTTCATCGCTAGACAACTTTGGGAAGAGCAAGGGTTCCAACATGCGGACGAAGAGAACTACGGCATTGAACACTACCTCTATGACAGAATTAAGTACCAGAATTGGGAAATTTTCTGTCTGCAACCTGCCCAGGCGAACGCCATGATCGTGCAGGAGTTCTATGTTCATTGGCCCAGCAAAGATTCCCTATTTGTTCACTGCCGCGGCAGGCCAGTCCAGCTCGATGCCGAGACGATCAACAACTTCTACGGCCTCACCCGAGACAGTGATATCCATGCCGAATTCTTGGAAGATATCAGTGTCGAGGACTATGAACTCATCAAAGATGATCTTTGTTACGGGAACACTCCATGGGAAACTGGTACCCATCGAGGATCCGTAACAAGACAAAGCTTGAAGCCGGAGACCAAGATGTGGAACACCTTCGTCAAACGACGCCTCATCCCAACATCACACAATAGCACGGTGGATCGCAAGAGATTGGTGCTTATCCAATCCATCATCAACAAGAGGACCATCAACGTTGGAGAAATCATCCTACGGGAAATTCACGAGTGCGGTAAGAAAGATAGAGGACCATTGTATTTCCCTTGCTTGATTGCGGGTTTATGTATTTCTGCAGGTGTACCCATTGAAGAAACGGACGAATACACGCCCCCAAGACGAGGATGGACCAGGGACTTCTGCCACAAAGTCATGCAGATCACACAAGCAGAACCTATCCAAGCAACGCCGCAACAGTTCACTGCCGATACTGCTGCCGAGGCCCAGTACACGGCAGACATGCCTGGTACTACCCACACCTCTGCCGCAGCAGACCCATACCAAGAAATCTTGCAGCGAATGGCCACAATGGATCTTCGACAACAATGATACATGGAGTACCAATGGGACTTCAATGGCACTCTAGCCCAGATGCTGCTGCACGCCTTCCCGGACCAAGGAGTACAATTCCCGGAGTTCCCAAGCAACATGTTCGTCACCGCCGCACCCTACACCGAGACTACACCAGCCCCAGGAGGACCACGACCATTCTTCCATCCGGACCCTCAGCCCCAATACTAGGCTGCCAAACCATCTAGGGCGGCAGATTCTGCCGCAGCCTCGTCTGTCAACAGAAGGCCATCCAAGCGGAGGGCCGTCTTCAGCACTCCATCTATCTCGCCAATTATCATGGGTAGTCTATCCGCCGAGATAGATACATATGTGGACCAAGGTTCCACTACCGTCGGCCCAAGCACACACCACACCGGAGGAGCAACTGCGATGGGAGGAGGAACGGACGTGATGATAACCGAAGAGATGGCGGATTTTGAAGAAGGAGAAGAAGTAGAAACCCCGATGCAAAGGACACCACCCACTCGAGTCCAGCCGCCGAGGAAAGCAAAGGCGCAACCATCGCCCTCCCAAGGACAAAGCATTTGGCATCAAGGCCACGGAGGAAAATTGTTATAAGCAGCTCTTCGGAGTCGCTTTAAATATTCTTTGTCCATTAATTCAATTGCTTTTACTGCTTTTACTTGCTGCGCATAATTCATATTCTGTTTTGCCGTTTATTCCTTCAAAATATAAAGCATTGAGGACAATGCTTGGTTTGAGTTTGGGGGTGCAGATTCACTGCCAAGGCAGCAATCTACTGTCGCGGCCTTGCCAAAAAGGGAGTATTCCAGTGATATTTTTTTAAAATTTTTATGCTCCCCGCCTTACTTCAATTATCTGCTTACACTTTTGCACTGCTCATCATCAGTATTGCCTTAGTTTATTCTTTAAGGCTATAGAAATCTTTCTCCTTACCATGTTTAGGTTCTGTTAAGAGGACTTAACCTTAGGATGCTTAAGGATGAAAACTTAGAAGCTTACTATAGGAAGAACTTTAAACACTTTTGGGACTTGTTGGATTATAGGAGTTCTTTTAATAAACTTAGGTGATAAAGACTTAGATTTTTGAAAAAGTAACTAGAGGTGCCTACCACCGGCTCTAGAAAGTCTCTTCTTCATGCTAGAGGTGCCCGAAATTGGCTGTAGTATGTTTTAAGGAGTATTAAAAAGAAAGAAGGAATTTAGTGAAAAGAAAAACACAAGTCTTTGAGGTGCCCGAAATTGGCTCAAGGTTTGGTGTTTGAAAAGAAGAGAAAATACTTAACCAAATTCTATTTGTCTTGAACTTAGAGTTTGTCTAAGAAAGCCTTTAATCAACTTGTCCATAAAAACGCACACATATAAATTCTATTTGTCTTGAACTTAGAGTTTGTCTAAGAAATTTTGATAGTTTGTTTCTAGGAAAACCTTTGGGCAACCGAATGTTTAAGGCTTAAGAATAGGCCTAGTTATGGTGGGGAGAATAGATGGACATGTAAGACCAAGAGAGAGTAGAGTTCGGCAAATTGATGGTTTGCATTGCTTGAGGACAAACAATAGTTTGAGTTTGGGGGTGTGATAATTGCTCAACACACTATCACTTTTTACTCCTTTTATGGGCATTAATCACCAAATATACACCCACTCGGACTAATTCATGTACTCAATGTGATATATTTAGAAGTTATGCTCATATAAATAATATTTACAGAAAAAGGCACGTTTTACTGCATTTTCATATCTGTGAAGGAGAACCAGTGCCGCGGCAGCGACAAGGCCGAGGCAGGACTTGATGCCGAGGCAGTAGCAGAAAGACAGGAAGCAAGACTATAGGCGATGGAAAGATAAAAATCCAAGGAACGTGTCTGGACTTGAAGCCCATGGATCGGAGCTGGCTAGCACAAGGAAAAGTCCAAAGGAAGACCACGTGGGAAAACCCCTTAGCCGAATCAAACTTGGAAATATCTTTATTATTATGTACTTGACTTGTTCCCTACTCCAAGTTGTATTCTACTTAGGAATGGTTTACCCTAGGTCTAACCTATATAAAGACCTAGCCACCCAATGTATGAACACGGAATACCTAAGGAGAGAGACGATTTCTATTCTTGTTTTCTTCTCCTCCATTATGTTCTAAACCTTCTTAGGGATTAGGTGAAGGTTGTCGAGTAATTGTGAGAGGAGATTGTACTTTGTCTTTGATTCAATGCAATAAAGTTATCAAGGTTTGCTTATCCTTTGTTATTCCTTATTTTCACAATTGAGCTCGGGAGAGGATATTGTGAATCATCCATTTATCTAAGCTCGGGAGAGTTAGATTCACGAAAGGGGTAAGTACGGTCTTTCAATCGCGAAATACTAACTCGGCCTAGGGATAGGTTAAGAGTTTCAGCGGCTAAAAGAAGTGTGGGATTGGTTGGTGAGTATAATTGGTTCACGCCGGGAGGTATCATCAAGGACTAGTCATCAACAGCACTCTGACTTAGGGATAAGCGGAGTCATCCAAGGACACTTTGCCGAACTTTGGTAAAGTCTGTCCACGAGCAAGGGATTGCCGCGACAGACAGTACTGTCGCTACCAAGGCAGTAAACTGCAGTGCTGCGGAGGCGGTGATATACGATTGCATTTGACAGAGACAAGTCAATCAAATCCATAATACGACACAACTGGATCATAACCCATCTCTCTCTATTATTTCAACTCTTTATTTTTATTTAGTTATTTTAGTTTAGATAAATCAAATCAACTCACTTGTGTTCTTTACTTTTCTACAGAACAAGAAGGTGAAGAAAGCATATTAAGTATACCGGTCCCTGAGGAGACGATAACTCGATAAAAATACTTATCACTTATTACTTTCGATGTGTCCACTTGCACTAAACGCGCACTTTTGACACGCGACAACATTGAAACTCCCAAAGGCACTCTCAGTGATGTAGTCACCTTGTATTCACCAGCACAACAAATTCTCAGTCTAAACTCATTCAAAACCACTTTACACTCAAACAAGATCGAGGACCCAGTCCATTCAATATCGAATATCACAACACCACAACACAAATACGTCTACACTTTCTATTCTCCTCTATTAGCAAGTTTTAGCTTTCCTTTTGGTCACATATCAAGCACAATTAAATAGAAAAACAATTTTAACATGCATTTTTTTTTGCAAAACTTGTGTAACGCCCAAAAATTGAGCCTAGAAATTAGTGGGCCGATTTAACCGATTAAGCCTTGTTCAGGATTAAATTCTTAAAAATTGATTTTTGGTCGAAATAAAATAAAGAAAATTTTCCTAAAATCATTGTTTAATATATATTTGAATTTGGTCAAACCAATTTTGAAATTTGACCCTTGAAACCTAAGATTTTGAAATTAGTGATTATTTTTTAAAAAATAAAAAATTTGAGGACAATTTTATAAATCAAGCCAAAACTTAAAATATTTAAGGGGATTTAATCCAATTATAATCCTAGCTGGTCTAGGCTTTCCATATTTTAATTAATTAATCCCAAAGATTATATTTTATCCTAAATTACTAATTAAACTTGATTTTTAACTCTTAAAATCCTATTTAAAAGCCATAAACCTAACCTATTTTTATTATTTTTGTTTTCATTATTTACAAGGTAAAGAACCATCAATTTTTAAAAGATAAACCTAAATCTTTTCATTAAAAATCATTTTGAATAATTACTATAACTTTTTCCTCATCAAAACTTCTGGTTTCCCATCATTTTCACCTTTTAAAACCCGAAAAGCAATTGGAACAAGTTTGGAGGTGAGATTTCATCAACCTTATAGAAATTAAAGTTCTTGATTGAAATTCTCAATTCCTGGGCTTGGTAAAAACATTTTTAATCTTCCGTTTTAGAAAAATAGGTTTTTGGGTCAAAATAACTAATTTTCGTTCAAGGGTTTTTACCCATTGTTTTGGGGTCCTAAAAGGATGATTTTTAATGTGTTAATATGTGATTATGTACGTTTTAGAATGCCATCGATATTTTTTTATGTTGATTTTAAATACCTTTATGTTTTGGTTTTTGAAATATGCTAAAAAGAGATTTTTATCGATTTTGCGAGTAAGCGTGAGAAAGTGGAATACTAATATTTACCAACTGTTTTTGATATCAAAACTTGAGCATTCATAATGTTTTGAGTTGGATATTGATAGTATGTTATAGGGATAAGTCGATCGATCGATAGGATGTTAGTGCACTGTTTATTAATTATGAAAATTTGTATACGTGTGTAAATTCCTTAGTGATGCATTACAGTTATTGCTTAATTTTTTATATATGTGTTGTATTGCATTTAAGTGTAGCTTATCCTGGAAGCTAATATAACATCCCGGTTTTGGGGTTAGTAGTTTGAGGGTTAGTTGGAGAAGTTCGATTCGAGTCAAATCGGATTTCTTGGATTCGTTATTCCTGGAAAATCTAAAATAATAATATTTTAATCGGACAAGTAATAATTTTGTAAAATGGTTTAGAAATATTAAAATGATGTTTTAAAATTAAAGGAATGTTATTTGAACTTTAATTTGATTTTTAATTGAGCCTAATTTTACACTAGTGACTACATTGTAAATTTTGGAAAGACTTATAGGATTTAATTAGCAATATTCAAAAATGTGGATTTTAGTGACTAAATTGAAAAGTAAGCCATACTTAGAATCCTTAGAGGGCCATAAACCCAATTTATTTTTAATTAATGATTTATCCACCAAAATTGTTTTTAAATAGTTTTATTAAAGATGATAATTTCATTTTCTTTCTTAACCACTTATTTTCTCATCTTTTCTCCCATATTTTCTCTTCATTTTCTCTCCATCTTCTTCTCTAAATTTCTTCAATTACTTGCTGATTTCTTCATCATTTTCAACAAGATTTATTTCATTTTACTCATCTTTTTGTTCTCTACAAAACCCACTCATCAATTTTGCAAAATCAACATCCATTTTCAAGAAATCAAGGGAGGATTTCTCATCTTTTTGGTGGAGCAAATATTTAAGGTAACTTTGCTGATTTATAATTTTTTTCTAAGGTTCTTTATTGAAATTCCCAAGTATTGGCTTGCTAATCAACAATGAAAACTTAATTTTGTGTTTTTAATTCTAGATCTATGGATTTTATGGAGGTTTTTGTGAAATCTTTTTAGATCTCAATTAATGCTGTAATTATGTTGATTTAATTATGATATTATGTCAATTAAATGATTAATTAAGTGCTGAATTGATGGCACATTAATTTAATCCCGGAATAATGTAATCGGTAGTGTTTTAAGGTGGTTTTCGGTTGTTTTAGGGGCTGTTTTAGGTGTTCTAATGTTGCTGGAGGTATAAGGATGGTTTGGAAGTGTTTTTGGTTCATAATTGAAGTGGATTTGATGTTAGATTCATTAGTTTTTGGGCTGATGATGTTTCGGATGCGTTTCGGCTTAGTTTTCGGTCTTTTCGGCAAGGTTTTCGATAGTTTTGTGAGGGTTAAATGTGGCTGCTGTTTTGAGCATGATGTGATGTAAACTTGCTCTGCTTTTAATGTTGTAGAGGTAGTGCAAGAAGGTGCATAAGTGGCTGGTGCGTTGGCGTTACCATCGGAGCATCGGCGAGGGCTCGTTTCGCTTGTCGGTGAGTGGTTTTGGATTTAAAGTGAATCGCATTGGTTCGGTTCTGTTTTTGGGGCTATGGAATAGTGTGAAAACTTTCCATAGTTCAAGAGTAAGTGTTTTAAATGATGTTGATGAATTATATCAAGTTTCGGCTATTTTCGGTAACGGCATATATGTGAACAATGATTCAATATGATTTTGGAATTGCATATATTTGATTTTGAAATGATGCATGCATGTGTTAATTGCTGAAAATGCATGGTTTATTAAGGCATTCATGGTTTATGTAAGCATGAAAAAGAATTTGGATTATGATGAGGTTATTTGCCCTATGTTGATAAAGCCGTTGAGCATGATTTTAGTTCACATGATGAACATGTAATGAGTGCATTATGAGCAGCAAGTTAACATGCATGATTGGAATTGATATTGGCTTAGTGACACTAACTTTAGATTCGAATACAAATGACATGTCATTAGGATTGAGTGCACTATAAAAATAATGAGAATAATGATGATGCCTACACGTAAACAAGGGTGACTTTGTGTCTGACCGTGCGTGTAGAGTTTGCCTACACGTAAACAAGGGAGAATTTGTGTCCGACCGTGCATGTAGAGCTTGCCTATATGTAAACAAGGGTGACTTTGTGTCCGACCGTGCATATAGTTGACCCATGCGTAAACAAGGGTGACTTTGTGTCCGACCGTGCGTAGTGGGGGTAACATGTATATAAGGGTGACTATGTGTCCGACCGATGCATGTTGAGACCAAGTGTCTCCAATTATAGAAAAAGGAATCTGTGTATTCGGTGAACTAAAAATTCACACTAAGTGATCACTAGAAAGCCAATATGCATATATGAAATGGAATGAAATATTTGTGCATGATACATGAAATGATTTGACATTATTGAAAAGCATGATTTGGTTTTACATATTTCAAATAAGCCTGAAGAATGCAAGTATGACTTTATAAATGATTTTAAACTTGTTAGAGCTTCCTCACTAAGCATGTTGTGCTTAAGCTCTCTCTTTTCATACTTGTAGAGAAATAGTGATATTCGAGGCTACGTTCGGAGCAAGGGAACCAAGGGGAAGAGTTGTCTTAATTTTTGGTATGTTTTGGCAAATAATTTAGGCTTGGCAATGTGTAAATCAAACCCATGTGAAGCGTGTGATTTTTGCTTTGGTTAATGTTGTAATAAGACCTATAATGTTTTGGATTATTAATTGATGGACTATGGTGTTGTTTGGATTGTTGAAGCATGTACATGCATGAACGTCTTTGATTTTAATCATATTTTAGGAAGCATGCCTATAGTTTGTATGGAGTCTTGATGTTGATTATTGTGTGTTTTAAATTGTTCTTTATGTTTAGGAATTATGCATATAGTTGATGGTGATTAATGGCTGTGTCTTGAGTCGGTTGAATTCACTTGGTGTGACGGAATTTTTAGGTTCCAAGCACAAAGTTTCGAAACCTTAGGGAAGGTTTCGAAACCTTTGTCAAATAGTTTCGAAACCTTGAGGAAGGTTTCGAAACCTTGCGGGCAATTTTGATTCTGGACCCTATTGGACGCGAAAAGTTTCAAAACCTTCGGGGAAGTTTCAAAACCTTTTACATAAAGTTTTGAAACCTCTGAGGAAGGTTTCGAAACCTTTGGCTGCCAGGAAATGGAAGTTGCTGGGAATTGCATTTTACTCCCGAATATCCTTCTTTGTTTAATTAGGGTATCTACATATGTTATTTGAGCTGAAATTTCACACGGATGCATAAAGTTGATTAAATTTCAATATGGATAACTTAATTTTGACGAATTCCTTATAATTTGTAAGATTTATATTTTGGTCCCTAGATTAATGAAACTTGCAATTGATGATGTTAGAATACTCCGTTTGACTAGAGATTTACCGTAAGGGATACTTGTATGCTTAATTACACTTTGATGGAAAGAATTTTTAATTTGTCATTAGTACGTAAAAGTTTTATGTTTTAGTCCTTAATTTATTTAAGTGTTTAATCGAATGCTTGTATGTGATCGGATTGTTTTCATTAATGCTTTGTATGAGATTAAGACTTTTATGAACATAATTAATTATGCATCTAGATAAGAAAAAAAATCGGTTTTCAGGGTTGTTTATCGAATTGGACCTTAACGGGTTTAGTTCGATATTCCCCGTGTGACCCGTTAGTGTCGGTTCCGTCCAAGTCGGGCTAAGGGGGTTACAGCTAAGGTGGGAAACATGTTTGGAATTGATTCCATTAGTGTGCATGAGATAGACTCGTGCATGGTATGAGTAGCCCTCATACATGGTATGGTGACGGTTTAGTCCCATACGTGGCATGATTCGACATTTATGTCTTTATGCGTGTATTCGTTTATCCCAATGATTAGAAGTAAACTAATCGGATCACTAATAGCAACACGTGAAAACGCAAGTCTTAAGTTATATTGATTTTAATTGCAAATTAAGTTTGCTGAGTTTGACTTGTTTTCAAACGTTTTACAAAGCCTTGCTAGTGAAGCATGTAAGTCTTAAGGGTTGTTGATTTGTTCCACGTGATAAAACACTTGCTGGATTTTTTATACATGGAGGCGTTTTGGCCACGTATGATTGGTTTTAAGAGCATGAACTTTCTTCCCTCTAAAACGATTTTGAGTATATTATGGTCTGCATTGCAAGTTGTTCAAACTATTTTTTTATACGTCCCTCACTAAGCAATAGCTTAACCATTCTCTTTTCCATGCAATGTAGAGAAAAAATGAGACTCTCGTCCAAAGAAGCAAGGAGTGTCATATTTCAAGTTTGATACATTTTAGTTGGAGTATGTTTACTTCAAATTGAACCTTAGGTAGTAGAGAGCAATGGAGCGAGGAGCTGGAAACCTTATGTTACTTAAGATCTCTTGATGAACGATGATAAGTTGATTCCTGATTATGTTATTTCTAATTTTAGACATGATTATCTGATTTTGAGACTTAATGAAATACTTTTTTTGAATTTCACATGATACTTTGTTTCTCTATGATAATATTTGATGAATTTTGAATACTCTCACATGTTGAATCCCTGTTTTAATTAGGATAAATTGCATCTAGAGAACTTTATGTTACATGTGTTTAATGACCCTTTAGATGAAATTATGCATCTAGACCTTATTGGGCACGTTTAGACTTGAAACCAGAGTAAATTGTTATTTCTGGGCAGAGGGTTTCGATACTCGTTCATAGGGTATCGATACCTAGGCAAAAACATGTCGGATTTATGGGAAATTAATCTCGGATATCGAAATCACATGAACTGGTTTCGAATCAGCAGTGCAAAATCTCAAGGCATATCGATACGGATTAAACGAATTTTGATACCAAACTTTACAGTCCCAAATGGTATCGAAATAGTCCTTTAAGTGTTTCAAAATACGGGCATGCTACGCATGCAATCTTCTGAGTTATCGTAGGCATATAAAAACAATTAAAACTCGTTTCGATACCCCCTTGTCGTGTCCCACAGTATCGATACTGGGGAAGGACGTTTCGATACCCCGTTACGTAAAGTAGTTAAAATCCAAAATATAATTATGAAAACTTACATTTTAGTCACTAAACTTTAAGGAACCAATTAGATGACTTGTAGATATTATTTTAAGCTGAAAATTTACATGCAAGCATGAAATATACTTAATTAAGGATTGATAACTTTAACTTCGCCTTTCGGTCATAATTATCTACAAGTCCCTAAAACTTGTTCGTATAAATTAGGACGTGTTTCTCGTTAAATTCCGCTACAATTGAACTCAGTCCCTGTATGAACATATAGGATCTAATTAATGTATTTAGAAAAGATAAAAAGAAAAAGAATTAGGATTGTTTATCGGGGCGAGTCTCCGGATTAGCCTCAATATTTCCCGTGTAGCTCGTTCGAGTCGGGTGGCATCTAGACCGGGTCGAGGGTGTTACATTTGATGATATCAGGTCTTAGGTTTAAGAATCCTCTCATGATGTTTTATTTTACTTTTCTATGTTATATGCATGATGATTGATTAATTGTTGCTAAGGTTAAAGCATGTTATATATAGGTCTCCATTGCTCCACTACTTTTATTTTGGTATTGCTAAAACTTGAACTAGTTGACACCTTGCTTCGGGATCACTCACTTGGTTTTATATTTCATTTTGTTTACATAGTAGAACTATTATGGGACCCCGTAGAGAGATTAGAATGAACACTCGATCTATCACTTATGGAAGGGATAAGCGTGAGGAGGAAGAGTTACCACCTACTCCACCACCACGTGTTGAAACGCCAGTTGAACCGCCAGCAGCCCCACCTATGGTGTCGGTTGTCGGTGACATGTGTTAGTTAGTTCACGCTATTGCGGGAGCTTTTTAGGGTACAGTTGCTGGAATGCAGACCACGGTAGCTCCGCCAGTAGCGAACACTGGGTTACCTTTAGAGAGACTCCGTAGTTTAGGAGCAATTGAATTTAAGGGTTTGACCCTAGAAAATTCAGAGGCTTGGTTAGAGAGTATAAAGCGTATCCTAGATCAGATGGGTTGTTCTGATGAAACGAAGCTGGGTTGTGTAGTTGCTTTGTTACTAGGTAATGCTTATAAGTAGTGGACTACCACAACCTATGGTTTGGAAGATGTTGAGGTGACTTGGGATTTCTTTGGTGAGGCCTTTAGTCATAATTATTTGGGAGTTAGATATTTGGATGAAAGGAAATGAGAGTTTATGGCTTTAGTCCAAGGGAACATGTCAGTTTCGAAGTATGAGATCCAGTTTTTTAGACTGAGTCAATATGTACCTGAGATGTTACCAAATGAGAAAACACGTTGTGAGAGGTTTCTTTATGGTTTGGTTAGGGAAGTTAAAACATATATGTTGGCCACAGGCTATACAGACTTTAATGTGTTAGTGGATCGGGGGGATAAGGATATTGAATAGAGTTTGGGTCTGAAATCCTCTAGTTCCGGTTTGGGTAAGAGTTCAAAGAATAATTGTAATAGTAATGATAGGTCCAAGAAACAAAGAGATGGACGATATGGTCGAAATCGATATAGAGGATGAGGAGCTAGTCGTGGTTATCAAGAAGTTTAGTCTCGTGGTGCTTAGTGTAATAAGTGTGGCAAAGAACATTGTGCTCAGTGTTGGATTAATGGAACTTGTTGGCATTATGGTGTATCTGGACATACTAGGAGAGATTGTTCTCAGTTGACAAGAGGTCATGAGGGACAAGGTCGCGGAGGCGATCAAAATAGAGGCAAAGGCCTAGGGACAGGAAATTTCCCACGTTGTGATGATAATTAAGGACAACAGCACCATTACGAGGGTCGAACGAGGGTTTATGCACCTAGGGAGGTCCAGAACGACACCGATGTGGTTGTAGGTTTCTTTTCCTTGCAATCCTTATCCTTGTTCGCTTTGTTAGATTCTGGATCTACATCCTTAGTGAGCATGCCAGAACTTTATATATACCTGTAGAGATCATGAACTTTGGTATGAGTGTTACTAGTTCTTTTGGAGAGACAGTAGTAGTTAAGAAGGTTTATAGGAGATGTCTCTTAGTTGTTCAAGGACATGTTTTTGATGCCAATCTTATGGAATTACCTTTTCAAGCGTTTGGTATAATCTTGGGTATGGACTGGTTAATTGAACATAAAGTTGTGATAGATTTTAAATCTAAGAAAATCTCCTTACGGTTAGTTTATGACTCTGGAGTAGTTATGGTTGGTGAAAGTGTGAAGTTCTTGCTAATGTTGTGTCGGATTTGGAAGCTCAAAGGTTATTGGTTAAGGGTTGTGATGTTTTCTTGGCTTATGTGATGAACCTTGATATGAAAGAAGCTAGGCCTTGTGGTATTAGAACTGTTTGTGACTATCCTGAAGTTTTTCCTAAAGAGTTACCTGGTTTACCACCTAACTGAGAGGTTGAGTTTGGTATCAAACTAATAGAGGGTTCCTTACCTGTCTCTATTAATCCTTACTGAATGACACCTAAGGAGTTAAAGAAGTTGAAAGTTCAGTTACAAGAGTTATTGAATCATGGGTTTATTCGACCGAGTAATTCACCTTGGGGTGCACCGGTCTTGTTTGTGAAAAAGAAGGATGGTAGTATGAGGATGTACATAGACTATCAACAATTGAATAAGTTGACGATAAAAAACAAGTATCCTTTGCCCAAGATAGATGACTTGTTTGATCAGTTTAGAGGAGCTACAATGTTTTCTAAGATAGATCTTCGGTATGGGTATTATCATTTAAGGGTTAAGGATTGGGATGTTCCTAAGACTGCTTTTAGGACACAATATGGCCATTATGAGTTTTTGGTTATGCCTTTTGGTTTGACAAATGCACCTGCTGCTTTCATGGATATGATGAATAGGGTTTTCCATGAGTTTCTAGATCAGTTTTTGGTAGTGTTTACTGATGATATTCTCGTGCATTCACGTACCGAGGAGGATCATGATAAGCATTTAAGGTTGGTGTTGTAGACATTGTTGGATAATCAATTGTATGCGAAGTTAAGCAAGTGTGAGGTTTGGATAAATGAGGTTTTTTTTCTTGGATATGTAGTTTCGGCAGAAGGTATAAGAGTTAATCCTCAAAAGATCGAGGTTGTTGTGAGTTGGAAACCACCTAGGTCAGCGACGGAGGTACGTAGTTTTCTGGGTTTGGAAGGATACTATCGTAGGTTTGTGGAAGGTTTTTCTAGGATTGCAGCTCCTTTAACCAAGTTGTTGCAAAAAGATTTTAAGTTTGAGTGGACCGAAAAGAGACAAGAGGCTTTTGAGAAGCTTAAGGAGGCTTTGACGCAGGCTCCGATCTTGGTTCAAACTGAACCGGGAAAAGAGTTTACGGTGTATAGTGATGCATCATACATTGGTCTTGGTTGTGTCTTGATGCAGGAGGGAAGAGTGGTAGCTTATGCATCTCCTCAGTTGAAAGTGCATGAGAAAAACTACCCCACACATGATATTGTGTTAGCCATAATTTTGTTTTCTCTTAAGATATGGAGGCATTATCTGTATGGTGAACGTTGTGTGGTTTACACTGATCATAAGAGTTTAAGGTATTTGATGTATCATAAAGATCTTAATCTTAGGCAACGTCGGTGGCTTGAGTTGATTAAGGATTATGATTTGACTATTGAATACCATCCGGGTAAGGCTAATGTTGTTGCTAATGCTTTGAGTAGGAAAGTGGTGGTAGAGCTACGTGCTATGTTTGCTAGGCTGAGTTTTTCTAAGGATGAAGGTTTGATAGTTGAGTTACAGGTTAAACCATCTTTGGTTGAGTTGGTTAAGGAGAAGCAGTTGTTAGATGATGCTTTAGTTCTTATTGTTCAGGATATAGCTGAAGGTCGACCGACGGAGTATGGTTTTCAAGGAGATGGTGTTTTATGTTTCCGAGATCGCGTGTTTTTGCCGAATGATGTTGAGTGGAGACGTACTATTCTTGCGGAAGCACATAGTAGCCCTTTTGCTATGCATCCGTGTAGTACTAAGATATATTGGGATTTGAAAGGTGACTATTTTTGTGTTGGTTTGAAAAAGTATGTAGCTGAATTTGTGAGTAAGTGTTTAGTGTGTCAACGGGTTAAGGCTGAACACCAGGTTCCATCGGGTTTGTTACAAGCGTTGAAAGTTCCAGAGTGGAAGTGGGAAATGATTACTATGGAATTTGTTTCGGGTTTGCCTTTAACCCCGACCAAGAAGGATTCGATATGGGTAGTTTTGGACAGGTTTACAAAGTGTGCACACTTCATTCCAGTGCATACTAAGTATTTTGTAACCCCCTTAGTCTGGCGTAAACGAAAACGACACTAACGGGTTACACGGGGAATATCGAGCTAAACCCGTAAAAGTTTAACCCGATAACGACCCTATTTTTTCTTTTATCTTATCTAAATGCTTCACTTAAGTCCTACATGTTGATACATAGCTTGTGTCCAATTGTAACAAAAACGGAAGTGAAAAAAGCCTTAATTTGAACATTTAAGTAAAAAGGACCAAATTGTTAATTTCCCAAATTTAAGTGTCCAAAAATTAAATTAGTATTACCAATCTTTAATTAAGTCTATTGCATGCTTGCATATGAAATCTCAACTCGAAACGATGACTACAACTTATTTAATTTCATTTATAAGATTCAGGGACGAAAACGTAAATCTCTTAAATTCTATTGTCAAAGGTAGGAATTCATTCCATCAAAGTTCAATTAAACATGCAAATAGCACTCATGATAAATTTCAGACCAATCAGAGCATTCTAACATCATCAATTTCATGCTTCACTAATTACGGACCAAAATGTAAATCTTTCAAATTCTAAGGACTTCGTCCAAATTAAGTTAGCCAACTTGAAATTAAGTCAACTTTATGCATCCATGTGAAATTTCAACTCAAAATAACATCTGTAGCTACCATAATTGAATATAGGAAGATATCCGGGACTAACATGTAATTTTGACACCTAAAGCTCATTATTTAGTCAGGGGAATCGATACAGCCAAGTCCTGTATCGATAACGTGACGTGGCAGTAACCATATTACCTACCAAAGCTCAGGGGTATCGATACTGCCCTTGATAGTATCGATACTCGGGCGTCTAGTGAGGTTTAAGCATCGAACCATGGTCCGAATCACCCAAATTTTTCCTGGGGTATCGATACCAGTTCTAGGGGTTTCGATACCCCCTGTTCCCAGAACAAAATTTGGACACTTTGAGTGGATTTCCTCCATCCGAAACTTAATCAAAGATCATTATCAGCTATAGGCATAACTCCTAAACATAATGAGCTATTTAATCACTTGATTACAACCATCAACACCCCATAACATCTATAGGCATACACCCTAAATTTGACTCAATACCATAGACCATTCATTGTCAAACATGCTTCAAGGAAACACAACATTGCATCAATATTTAACTTGTTCAACATTCAATACATACCCAAGCTCGTATAACCAAAGTAAAACATATCAACCAAAACCGACTCTTGCATCAAGAAACTATACCCCCATTGCTCTCTTACTACTACTACTACACTTTAGAACACATACTTGAGCTTTTCATCGACACGCACTTGGAATTTTTCTTCCCTTGGCTACCTCGGTTATTATATCTGCATTGCAAGGTAAAAGAGAGGGTAAGCATAAGCTTAGTGAGGGGTAAAACATAAAGATACCACCTTTGCAATGCAGCCCATAAGTCCATCAATAAAACACTTTAAATCATGTCATATCATGCTCAATATAAATGCCTCAACAATGATTACAAAACCAAAACAATTTCCTTACCAAGTGTCCATTATCTCTTGCCATACAAAACTAAAATTCTCAAGACTGTCTTGCTTTCAAAACAAAAACAAAACATATGACCTTTTAAATGCATATGAATCTCTATGCACAAAACTTGATCGAGAACACATGCTTGAGAAACTCATGACTTTAAAACATTACATTTTCTATACAATTCTAAATCAACATGTTCCACAATCTCATGCTTTACATTACACAAAAGTCTCAATCATAATTCATGCATATTGGCAACTAAGTGACTAACTTTGTTCAAACCATATACCCATCGAATACACAGATTCCTTATTCCTTTTCTAGAGACACTTGGTCTCAACATGCATCGGTTGGACACAAAGTCACCCTTGTATACATGTTACCCTCACTACGCACGGTCGGAAACAAAGTCACCCTTGTTTACGTATGGGTCAACTATATGCACGGTCGGACACAAAGTCATCCTTGTTTACATATAGGCAAGCTCTACACGCCCGGTCGGACACAAAGTCACCCTTGTTTACATATAGGCAAGCTCTACACGCCCGGTCGGACACAAAGTCACCCTTGTTTATGTATAGGCAACATTATTATTCTCATAATCTTTATACTGCACTTAATCCTAATGACATATCATTTGTATTCATGGTCTTAAATAGTGTCACTAAGCCAATATCATTCTTATTATGCATGATAGCTTGCTGTTTTACAATGCAATCAACATATGTTCATCAAAGTGAACCCAAATCATGCTCAACGACTTTATTCGAGAAAGAGGGAAATAACCATACTTTAATCCAAATCATTCTCATGCTTTAAAAGTCATGGAAACCATCATTAACCATGCATATACAGAAGCTAACACATGCATGCATCATTTCCAAATTCAATTCATGCATTGGAAACCATTTCTTCATATGCATCTCTCATAAAACCAATGCAACATTACCAATCATTGGATATGTTACCAAAGTATAGAAATTAATAAAACTAATGAAGTATTCAATTGTCAAAACATATCCGATATCAATGGACAATAATGATAACATCCTTTGGACAAAGCACTTATCATTTCTCATGCGTAAATCACATATGTAAAAACTACATTAAGAGTATGTCTAAAATATGACAATTATGGAACGATATGTGAACCGTTAAGAGAGAGAAACCATTTAACTTACTTCCGAGTGTGGGGAGTTTCTTCACACCATCCCTAAACCCCCAAACCTTTGATAGAACAAGTAAAACCTTGCCGACATGGAAGCCCACTCACCACTTGTCCGAAACTAGCTTGCCGAAACCAATCGACATTCCCACCTTTTCCGAAACACCTTCAACACTTAGCTTATTATCTTGCCCTGTTTTTAACATATCAAAACAGAGGTATTAATGCATATTAATGCATTCAATCAACCTCCAACACTTAAGAACCATGACCTCTAGCCGCAAAACTCATGCAAAACTCATCCGAATGACCTCCAGCCCTTAGCCAACGAAAACCGAAACCTCTCAACAACAAAATACAATCAAGAACCATGATCTAATCACCCTAAACCAACAACAAACATTCAGCCACCCAAAAAAGTCATAAACCGAAGATCTAAGCCAATTAACATCACCAAAACCTAAGATCCGGGTTTACCCATCCAAGAACCATTAATTCCATGTTAAAACACATCAAAATTAATTGATTTACCCATTGAAAACCATCAGGTATCACATTATTACGGGATTGCATCAATTCAATCAAAATTAACCGATAAAAACTGAAAATCATCTATTAAAACCATAAAACAAATCAAGAACTCAAAGCCATGGATCAAACACTTGGGAATTTCAATAAAGAACTCAAAGTTCATAGGTTTGAATAATTTCTTACCTCCAAAAAAGATCCAACCTCCTTGCAATTGAAAAGCCCATGAAAAACAAGTTGTAAAATGTAAGGAAATTGAAGAGAAATAACGAGAAAATAATATGAATGAAATTGAATCAAAAAGATGTGATTTACCTTGATAAAATTGAAGAGAATTCTGATTGGAAACCAAGAAAATTGGGAGAAGTTGAGAGAAAATTGGAAGTTATAAGAAATTATGATTTTGGTGAAAAATGGGAAATCTGCATCAATTAAATCTAAATGGTGATTAAAAGAAGTTTATAAATAGATTTTTGGAAGGTTAGATATGATGAGAAAGATTGGATAAATAGACACTTAAAGATTCTAAGTTTTGACCCAATTACATTTTAGTCACTAAAATAGTCATTTTTACAAAATAGTCACTATTTTCCAAAATGTCAAGGTTCATAGTGTAATTTTAAAAAAATGAGTTTACCATATTCAAATAGAATCCAAATAAGAATTTTAGAGTATTTTCCCATATTTTATTTCCTTTGAAAATCATTTATAAAAATTAAATTCCCGGATTTAGGCTAATTGGCTTGATCGGTTCAACCAAACCCTTGATCTGACCGTAATAACATCTAAGCCCATTTTTGGGATGTTACAACTCTCCCCCACTTAAGAAATTTCGTCCCCGAAATTTACATAGCAGGAAGAGGTAAGGAACTACTCCTTTCCAGACTTCTTTCACTTTTACTCAACTCCTTCAGCACCTTGCCACCACCAAAAGTGCTATAAACCACATGACAAACTTACCACACAAACCTTGATCCTATAAAATAAGATCTTAATAAACTTTCCACCCTCGGAGGTAAAACTAGATTCCAACCAAACATTTACCCTCTTCAGACAAATAGCAGATCCGTCCCTCATACCACGAAAACAATACACAAACCACTACTCCATCTCAAAACTCACAGAAACACATAACTCAAAAGAGAAACCTTTTTTCTTGTTTAAGATCGACAACCAACTTCTGATAACCACAACGGTTTCCATACCACCACCGTAAAACTAAACCCCTTCTTCAACATCCTCTAACATACAAGGTAACCACAAAAGTCTCCCATCAACCTTCGGTCCACACAATGATGCTCAACTAACAAACCTCAAACTAACTTAACACAAAACTGCTAGACATAGTCTTAAGCAAACTCCACCAATGACAACACTTTCACTAAGAAACATGGTAACTATAACATAATATCTCAACATACCATCCCTCCATCTATGGATAATAAAACCCAACACTCAAACGGTAACCAACGTCAGTCTCAAAAACCTCGGATCTTGGCATGTTAGTGATATACTGCTCTTCTAACCTATCCGATTGAACTTAGGAACCCAAGAGAACCGTACTCAAGCAAACGATTGTTCCACCAACACTCCAACAAAAACTTTATCTCACCCTAAAACTTTACCACCAAACTCTTGATGATTCTTTCCGAATTTACCTTGGCACCTTGACTGATACCAAACCCAAAGAAAAATGATACTCCAACTTAACTTATCGGTAGGACAACATCCACCCATAATTCAACCATATCCAAAACAAGCCCACTCAAAAACACCTGCTCCCAAACTTCTACCACAACACCGTACCACCAGACACATAGAAAAGATTACCAAATGCTCCGATTAAGATACCACTCCAACTCGGCACCCTCCGAAACAACCATGCAGCTCATATAACATAAAAAGTTCTTAACACAAACCTGAACCTTGCCAAACAAATCCTCCACTAGACCTTCACCAAACATCTGATCACGACTTACCTCCAACCAACTTAACCAAGGTAGAGTCTCACTCATAACCCTACCACTATACCAAAACTCTTAACATAGATTTAATCGAACAACTTTCCTCGTAATTCTACAACAATAATGTCTCACCCCACAAAACACTCATCGCATGCTTCCCTACGAAAGCCAAGCCATCCTTGACAACTAACATTCAATAAAACATACCACACAAGGAACTTACCAACTTTGTGTCGATACCCAACATTATACTCATTTCAACGATAACACCTTCAACTTAAGGTTAAGCCACCACAACATCCAACTCAACATTATACTTAAAACTCGAGGTCCACGCGTTGCTAACTGCCTCGACACTCAACTCAGAACTCCTTCCCAACATCAACTCACCACTAACCCAACTCTTATCCTACCTATGCCTTAACAAAATCCGAGCTTGTAAAACTCTTCCTTCCACTCACCCTAACATCTCTTATTTTACAACCTTGTCAAGTCAATAACCATATTGATTAAACATCCACATACATGAGCTCACCGAACATAAACTCTCATATAACCTTTCGATAAAAGCAAGCCCATAAGACCGAGTAACTGATATAGGTCATAAACTGTCCAGCAGTCCCCGTCACACAACTCAAACATCATTACAATCTAACTTTAATCGAGGTAAACCCAACTCAACTCCTCATAAATACAACATGTGCACTTTCCACATTTCCAGCACAACCGAAAACTCGCAAGGTCACACTAAAGCCATGATTAAACCCATGATACCGCAACTTCCATACTGATATATATATATATATATATTACTTATATATTTTTTTCTAAACTCAACCCGATACTCCTCAAGGCAAAACAACAGATCGATCACAACCCCCGACCTAACCACGTATTAAACCGTATTATAAAGGATTCCACTTAGTTTTTCCACCAACCATGATGCTAAAACAATATCTTTTTCATAAAACGAATCCACACCACTCCAAAAAAAAACACCAAACCGCCACACAACACACAACATGCTACAACCCTCTCACAACCTCCAAACTCTAACCGAAGAGAACTTACAGAACTCAACTTTACGTTTCTTAATGACCAACTCAAAAATTAATCATAACTTAGGGTATTCCCCTCGGGTTCTAACATTCACAACTCCGAGCCCAACTAACCAATCTTTGTAACATACCGGTTTTGGGGTTAGTAGTTTGAGTGTTAGTTGGGGAAATTCGATTCGGGTCGAATCGGATTCCTAGGGTTCGTTATTCCGGGAAAAATTAAAATAATAGTATTTTAATCAGATAAGTAATAATTTTGTGAAATGGTACTAAAAATATTAAAATGGTGTTTTAAAGTTAAAGGAATATTATTTGAACTTTAATTTGATTTTTAATTAGGCTAATTTTGTACTAGTGACTAAATTGTAATTTTGGGAAAGTTTTGGGGATTTAATTAGTAATTTTCGACAATTAGGATTTTTGGTGACTAAATTGGAAAGCAAGCCATACTTAGAATCCTTAGAGGTCCATAAACCCAATTTACTTTTAATTAATGATTTATTCACCAAAATTGTTTTTAAATTGTTTTATTTAACTGATAATTCCATTTTCTTTTGTAACTTCTCATTTTCCCATCTTTTCTCTCAAGATTTTCTCTCATTATCTCTCCATCTTCTTCTCCAAATTTCTTCAATGTCTTGCTGATTTTTTCATCCTTTCATTCTCTACAAAGCCTACTCATCAATTTTGCAAAATCAACATCCATTTTCAAGAAATCAAGGGAGGATTTCGCATCTTTTGGTGGAGCAAATCTTTAAGGTAACTTTGCTGATTTCTAATCTTTTTCTAAGGTTCTTTATTGAAATTCCCAAGTATTGGCTAGCTAATCAACAATGGAAACTTAATTTTGTGTTTTTAATTCAAGATTTATAGATTTTATGGAGGTTTTTGTGAAATCTTTTTAGATCTCAATTAATGCTGTAATTAGGTTGATTTAATTATGATATTATGTCAATTAAATGATTAATTAAGTGTTGAATTGATGGCACATTAATTTAATCCTGGAGTAATGTAATCGGTAGTGTTTTAAGGTGGTTTTCAGTTGTTTTAGGGGCTGTTTTAGGTGTTCTAATGTTGCTGGAGGTATACGGATGGTTTGTAGGTGTTTTTGGTTCATAATTGAGGTGGATTAGATGTTAGATTCATTAAGTTTTGGTCTGATGATGTTTCGGATGCGTTTCGGCTAGGTTTTGGTCTTTTCGGCTAGGTTTTTGGTAGTTTTGTGGTGATCCGTTGTGGCTGCTGTTTTGAGCATGTTATAATGTGAATATGCTCTGTTTTTAATGTTGTAGAGGAAGTGCAGAAGGTGCATAAGTGGCTGGTGCTTTGGTGTTGCCGTCGGAACATCGGTGAGGGCTCGTTTCGCTTGTCGGTGAGTGGTTTTGGGTTTAAAGTGAATCGCATTAGTTCAGTTCTATTTCGGGGGCTATGGAATAGTGTGAAAACTTTCCATGGTTCAAGATTAAGTGTTTTAAATGATGTTGATGCATTACCTCGATTTTCGGTAATGGCATATATGTGAACAATGATTCAATATGATTTTGGAATTGCATATATTTGATTTTGAAATGATGCATGCATGTGTTAATTGCTGGAAATGCATGGTTTATAAAGACATCCATGGTTTATGAAAACATGAAAAAGGAAGTGGAATATGATATGATTATTTGCCTTACATGTGATGGTGTCATTGGGCATGACTATTGGTTCATTTGTTGAACACATTATGGATGCATTATGAGCAGCAAATTTAGCATGCATACTTGAACTTGATATTGGCTTAGTGACAATACTTTTAGATTCGAATACAAATGACAAGTCATTAGGATTAAGTGCACTATAAACATTATGGAAATAAAGAAAAATATGCCTACACGTAACAAGGGTGACTTTGTGTCCAACCGTGCGTGGTAGAGCTTGATAATGGTGACTTCGTGTCATGTCAATGGTGACTTCGTGTCATGTCAATGGTGACTTCGGGTCATGTCAATGGTGACTTTGTGTCATGATGAGACTAAAGGTCTCTAATCAATGGATCCGCGTATTCTGTGAACTTAAGTTTCACATTAAGTGATCACTAGGAAGCCAATATACAAACATGAACATATTTGGAACATTGTGCATCATTTGTGAAATGAATTGATAATGCCATGCATACTCAAGGAAGGTTTTTGGTATTGAACATGAACATGATTTGTTAAGCATGCTTGGTTTTAGAAAGGCATTACAAGTTATGGTTTTTGAATATGGTTTTAATTTGATGCATTGATGATTTTATTTAGAGCTTCCTCACTAAGCATGTTTTGCTTAAGCTCTCCTTTCATCTTTGCAGAAAAACAGAGATATTCGAGGCTACATTCGGAGCAAGGGAACCAAGGGGAGAGGTTATCCCAATTTTTGGTATGTTTTGGCAAATAACTTGGGGCTTGGCAATGTGTAAATCAAACCCATGTGAAGTGTGTGATTTTTGCTTTGGTTAATGTTGTAATAAGACCTATAATGTTTTGGATTATTAATTGATGGACTATGGTGTTGTTTGGATTGTTGAAGCATGTACATGCATGAACGTTTTTGATTTTAATCATATTTTAGGAAGCATGCTTATAGTTTGTATGGAGTCTTGATGTTGATAATTGTGTGCTTTAAATTGCTCTTTATGTTTTGGAATTATGCATATAGTGGATGGTGATTAATGGTTGTGTCTTGAGTCGGTTGAATTCACTTGGTGTGACGGAAATTTTAGGTTCCAGGCACAAAGTTTCGAAACCTTAGGGAAGGTTTCGAAACCTTTGTCAAATAGTTTCGAAACCTTCCTGAAGGTTTCGAAACCTTGCGGGCAATTTTGATTCTGGACCCTTACTGGACGCGAAAAGTTTCGAAACCTTCGGGGAAATTTCGAAACCTTTTACATAAAGTTTCGAAACCTCTGAGGAAGGTTTCGAAACCTTTGGCTGCCAGGAAATGGAAGTTGCTGGAAATTGCATTTTAGTCCCGAATATCCTTCTTTGTTCAATTAGAGTATCTACAGATGTTATTTTGAGCTGAAATTTCACATGGATGCATAAAGTTGATTAAATTTCAAGATGGATAACTTAATTTTAACGAAGTCCTTATAATTTGTAAGATTTACATTTTGGTCCCTAGATTAGTGAAACATGTAATTGATGATGTTAGAATGCTCCGTTTGTTTTGAGATTTACCTTGAGGGATACTTGTATGCTTAATTAAACTTTGATAAAAAGAATTTCTACTTTGTTTTTAGAACGTAAAAGTTTTACGTTTTAGTCCTTAATTTACTTAAGTGTTTAATCGAATGCTTGTATGTGATCGGATTGTTTTCGTTAATGCTTGTATGAGATCAAGACTTTTAGGAACATAATTAATTATGCATCTAGATAAGAAAAAAATATCAATTTTCAGGGTTGTTTATCAAAATTGGACCTTAACGGGTTTAGTTCGATATTCCCCGTGTGACCCGTTAGTGCCGGTTCCGTCCAGGCTGGGCTAAGGGGGTTACATTTGGTGGTATCAGAGTCAGGTTTACTAAAGTGTATGGTCAGGTTTGTTAAAGGGTGTGATTGTACTTGTTACGTTGTTAACTTGCTGAATATTTAAGCATGATGGTTGTACTTTGAGTGATGATGGTTAAAAAGGGATAACGGTTACACATTGCCAATGCCAATACATTTTCAAATGCTTCAAGTTTCCCCTGGATCTTGCTCGAATGTAAGTATAATATATTTTGATATTATGTTTTGATTATACGTTTAAATTTGTGTTTAAAGTTTTGGAATATGCCTCTGAGACGTGAGACTTGAGCTAGTGCTAGTATTATCCCTGATGGTCAGTTTTTGAGGGTGAAACGACTGCTAGGGAAGAGCGATTTCCCTTCCCCTTCCCTCGTAGTTGCTGCATCCAGTTATACGGGGAGGTCAGTTTAGAAATTGAGTTTGCATCGTGCATTCAGGCTTTGACAAGTGTATTTCAGTCTGCTGAAGAGGAGTGGCTGCTGCTAACCTGAATTGGAAATAGTTAGCAAGTTAGTAGTTGAAATTGTTGGAATCAAGGATGTTATTTGTGAGTGTGAACAAATAATCATGCATAGTGTAAGAGCACATATATGTAAATATCTATAGATATTGTAGTGGCATGCATGCATTCTCGAGCATGACATTAGAAATTGCATTTACATGCACTTGCACAGGCATTGATGAGGGCATATAGGGAATCATACATACATTTGTTCACACTTGCGAGTATCTCTTTTGAGGATGGAAGTGGTGTTGGGTTGATTCTTTTTGGGTGTAGATTTGTTAAAAAAATTGTTGAAAAGGCATTCTTTTGGTCATGAGCTTGTTGTGTTGTGAGCAAGTTACCCTTTTGGATAGGGAATAGTCTTGGATGAGGAATGGGTCTTTTGGGCTCAGAGTTGTGAATATTTGAAACCGAGGGGGATACCCTGAGTTATGGTTAGTTTTGAGTTGGTCATTAAGAAATGTAAGGTTGAGTTTTGCAAATTCTCTCCAGTTAGAGTTTGGAGTTTGTGAGAAGGTTGTGGCATGTTGTGTGATGTAATACTGTTTGGTGTTTTGTTTTCTTAAAGAGTGTGGATTTGTTTTAAAAGAAAAGGGATATGTTTATCGTCATGGTTAGTGAAAAAAAAAACTACATGGAGTCCTCTGTTGTATGGTCTAACGTGTGGTTAGGTTAAGGGTTGTGACCGATCGGGTGTTTTTCCTTGAGGAGTATTGGGTCAAGTCTTGATGAAAGAATACAATAACATATATATCAGTATGGGAGTTGTGGTATCATGGGTTTGAATCATGGTTTTGTTGTGACCTTGCGAGGTTTTAGTTGTGCCGTAAAGGTGGGAAGTGCACATATTGTGTGTATAAGGAGTTAAGTTGGGTTTACATCAGCTAAAGTTAGATTGTGATGGTGTTTGAGTTGTGTGACGAGGACCGCTGGACAGTTTATAACCTATATCCGTTACTTGGTCTTTTGGGCTTGCTTTTATTGAAAGTGTAGTGAGAGTTATGTCTAGTGGGTTCATGTTAGTGGATGATTCATCAGTGTGGTTACAACCTTGGTAAGGTTATAAAATAAGAGGTGTTGGGGTGAGTGGAAGGAAGAGTTAGACAAGTTTGGATTTTGTTATGGTATAGGTGGGGTAAGAGTTGATTTTATCAGTGAGTTGAGGTTGGGAAAGAGTTTTGTGTTGGGTGTCGAGGTAGTTAGCGACACGTGGACCTCGAAGTTTGAGTTGTGTTATTTTGTGTGTTGTGGTGGCTTAAACTTGAATTGGAGGTACTAATTTGAGATGAGTACTATGTTGGGTGTCGACACAAAGGGTGGTAAGTTCTTGGTGTTGCATGTTTGTTCAATGTTAGCTATCGTGGATGGCTTGGCTTGTGTAGGGATGTCTGTGAAGGGTGTTTGTTTTTTGGGATGGACCAGGATTGCTGTGGAGTTACGAGAAAAGTTGTTTGGGTTAAATCTATGTGAGAGTCCAGGTAAAATAGTGGAGCTATGAGTGGGACTCGGACTTAGTTAAGTTGATCGGAGGTAAGACGTGATTAGATGTTTGGTAAGGGTCTAGTTGAGGGTGTGTTTGGCAAGGTTAAGTTTTTGTGTAAAGAACCTTTTAGGTTATCTGAGCCGCATGGTTGTTTTGAAGGTTGCCGAGTTGGAGTTGTGTCTTGATAAGGGAATGTGGTAATCTTTTCTATGCGTTGGTGGTACGGTGTTGTAATAGAAGTTAGGAGAAAGTGTTTTTGAGTGGGCTTGTTGTGGATATGGTTGAGTTATGGGTGGTTGTTTGTCCTACTGAAAAGTTGGGAAGAATCATCATGAGTTTGGTAGTAAAATTTTGAGGGTGAGATGAGGTTTTCTAGGTGTGTGGCTGGAATGATCGTTTATTTGAGTACAGTTCTCTTGGAGTCCTAAGTTCCAATGGTTGGGTTGGATATGTGGTATGTTCTAGCATGTTTAGATTCGAGGTTTTGGGGAATAACATTGGCTTTCGATTGAGTATTAGGTTTTGTCATCCATAGGTGGAGGGATGGTATGCTGGGACTATGTCTCTTAATGAGGGTGTTGCCATCGATGGAGTTTGCTTGAGACCATGTTTAGCGGTTTTATGTTAAGCTAGTATGAGGCTTGTTGGTTGAGCGTCGTTGTGTGGGTCGTAGGCTGATGGAAGGTTTATATGGTTACCTTGTATGATTGAGGATGTTGAAAAGAGGGTTAGTTCGACTATGTGGTATGGATACTGTTGTGGTTGCTAAGAGTTGAGTATCGATCTAAAAAAAAGAGTTCTCTTTTGAGTTATGTTTTCTGTGAAAGATGAAGTAGTGTGGTGGTTTGTGCGTTGTTGCTTCAGTGTGAGGGAAGAATTTGTTGTTTGTCCGAAGAGGGTAAATTTTTGATTGTCTATTGAGTATCATCCGGGAAAAGCTAACATGGCAACTGATGCTTTGAGTCGTAAGACAACGGTGGAGTTAAGGGCTATGTTTGCTAAGTGGAATATTTCAACCGAAAAAAAATGGTTTTCTGACGGAGTCGTAGGCAAAACCTGTTTTTGGTAGAAATGATAAAGGTGAAACAATTGAAGGATGAGGCTTTGGTGCCTATTGTGGAAGATTTCGCTGAAGGTAGACCGACCGAATATCATTTTGATGATGATGAGGTGTTATGTTTTAGAGGCCGGATGATGTTGAGTTGAGGCAAGCTATCTTGACAGAGGCTCACACTAGTCCGTTTGCTATGCATCCGGGTAGTGTGAAGATTTACAGGGATCTCAAGAGTGTGTACTTTTGGGTTGGTTTGAAGAAGGATGTGACGGAGTTTGTGTCCCGATGTATGGTGTGTCAGCGGGTAAAAGCTGAACATCAGTTCCCTGCAGGCTTGTTGCAACCGGTTCAACTGCCGGAATGGAAGTGGGAGAGAGTGACTATGGTTTTTGTGACGGGGCTGCCATTAGCGTCGTCCAAAAAGGATTCTATATGGGTGATTGTTGATAGGTTTACGAATTGTGCACATTTTCTTGCCGTGCATACGACGTACTCTATGGATAAGTTAGCAGGGTTGTATGTTTCTGAGGTGGTGAAGTTGCATGGTGTGCTTAAGTCGATCATATCGGACAGAGATCTGCGCTTTACCTCTAAGGTTTGGAAGGGTCTGCAAGTTGCTTTGGGTACAAGGCTTAGCTTTAGTAAGGCTTATCATCCGTAGACGGATGATCAGTCTGAACGTGTTATTCAGACTTTGGAGGATATGTTGAGATGTTGCATCATTGAGTTTCAAGGTTCTTGGGAGAAGCAGTTGCCTTTGGTGGAGTTTGCTTACAATAATAGTTATCAGGCAAGTATACAGATGGCACCGTTTGAGGCGTTATATGGGCGTAGGTTTTGTACACCTTTGTGTTGGAAGGAAGTTGGACAAAAGTATGTTTCTTTACCATAAGTGTTGAAAGATACGGATGAGAAGGTTAAGCTTATTTGTGCTAAGCTCAAGGAGGCTTCAGATAGACAAAAGTCTTATGCCGATTTGAAGCGTAGAGAGATAGAGTATGATGTCGGGGACAAAGTGTTTCTAAAAGTTTCGCCATGGAAGAAAGTGATGAGATTTGGACGTAAGGGTAAGTTCAGTCCTCGTTTCATTGGCCCGTATGAGGTGTTGGAGCGTGTTTTTCCTGTTGCTTATCGGTTGAGGTTGCCAGAGGAGTTGAGTAGGATGCATGATGTTTTTCATGTATCGATGCTTCGTAAGTATAGATCAGATCCCTCTCATGTTGTTCCGGTTGAGGAGATTGAGTTAAGAACGGATATGAGTTATGAGGAAGAACCGGTGAAGGTTTTAGATGTGGATACAAAGGTTCTTCGAGGGAAGACCATAGATTTGGTTAAAGTGCTTTGGAGACACCGAAGTGTTGAAGAGGAGACTTGGGAGACAAGGAAAAGTATGGAGGAGCAGTTTCCTTACTTGTTTGCTTCAAGTAAGAATTTCGAGGACGAAATTTTCTTAAGAGGGGGAGAGTTGTAACATCCCGGTTTTGGGGTTAGTAGTTTGAGTGTTAGTTGGGGAAATTCGATTCGGGTCGAATCGGATTCCTAGGGTTCATTATTCCGGGAAAAATTAAAATAATAGTATTTTAATCAGATAAGTTATAATTTTGTGAAATGGTTCTAAAAATATTAAAATGGTGTTTTAAAGTTAAAGGAATATTATTTGAACTTTAATTTGATTTTTAATTAGGCTAATTTTGTACTAGTGACTAAATTGTAATTTTGGGAAAGTTTTGGGGATTTAATTAGTAATTTTCGGCAATTAGGACTTTTGGTGACTAAATTGGAAAGCAAGCCATACTTAGAATCCTTAGAGGGCCATAAGACCAATTTATTTTTAATTAATGATTTATTCACCAAAATTATTTTTAAATTGTTTTATTTAAATGATAATTCCATTTTCTTTTGTAACTTCCCATTTTCTCATCTTTTCTCTCAAGATTTTCTCTCATTTTCTCTCCATCTTCTTCTTCAAATTTCTTCAATTTCTTGCTGATTTCTTCATCATTTTTCAACAAGATTTACTTCATTTTATTCATCCTTTCATTCTCTACAAAGCCTACTCATCAATTTTGCAAAATCAACATCCATTTTCAAGAAATCAAGGGAGGATTTCTCATCTTTTGGTGGAGCAAATCTTTAAGGTAACATTGCTGATTTCTAATCTTTTTCTAAGGTTCTTTATTGAAATTCCCAAGTATTGGCTTGCTAATCAACAATGGAAACTTAATTTTGTGTTTTTAATTCTAGATTTATGGATTTTATGGAGGTTTTTGTGAAATCTTTTTAGATCTCAATTAATGTTGTAATTAGGTTGATTTAATTATGATATTATGTCAATTAAATGATTAATTAAGTGTTGAATTGATGGCACATTAATTTAATCCTGCAATAATGTAATCGATAGTGTTTTAAGGTGGTTTTCGGTTGTTTTAGGGGTTGTTTTAGGTGTTCTAATGTTTCTGAAGGTATAAGGATGGTTTGTAAGTGTTTTTGGTTCAAAATTGAGGTGGATTAGATGTTAGATTCATTAGGTTTTGGCCTGATGATGTGTCAGATGCGTTTCGGCTAGGTTTCGGTCTTTTCGGTTAGGTTTTTGGTAGTTTTGTGGTGATCGGTTGTGGCTGCTGTTTTGAGCATGTTATAATGTGAATATGCTCTGTTTTTAATGTTGTAGAGGAAGTGCAAGAAGGTGCATAAGTGGCTGGTGCTTTGGTGTTGCCGTCGGAACATCGGTGAGGGCTCGTTTCGCTTGTCGGTGAGTGGTTTTGGGTTTAAAGTGAATCGCATTAGTTCGGTTCTATTTCGGGGGCTATGGAATAGTGTGAAAACTTTCCATGGTTCAAGATTAAGTGTTTTAAATGATGTTGATGCATTACCTCGATTTTCGGTAATGGCATATATGTGAACAATGATTCAATATGATTTTGGAATTGCATATATTTGATTTTGAAATGATGCATGCATGTGTTAATTGCTGGAAATGCATGGTTTATAAAGACATCCATGGTTTATGAAAACATGAAAAAGGAAGTGGAATATGATATGATTATTTGCCTTACATGTGATGGTGCCATTGGGCATGACTATTGGTTCATTTGTTGAACACATTATGGATGCATTATGAGCAGCAAATTTAGTTTGCATACTTGAACTTGATATTGGCTTAGTGACACTACTTTTAGATTCGAATATAAATAACATGTCATTAGGATTGAGTGTACTATAAACATTATGGAAATAAAGGAAAAAAAATGCCTACACGTTACAAGGGTGACTTTGTGTCTAACCGTGCATGGTAGAGCTTGATAATGGTGACTTCGTGTCATGTCAATGGTGACTTCGTGTCATGTCAATGGTGACTTCGTGTCATATCAATGGTGACTTCGTGTCATGTCAATGGTGACTTTGTGTCATGACGAGACTAAAGGTCTCTAATCAATGGATCCACGTATTCGGTGAACTTAAGGTTCACATTAAGTGATCACTAGGAAGCCAATATACAAACATGAACATATTTGGAACATTGTGCATCATTTGTGAAATGAATTGATAATGCCATGCATACTCAAGGAAGGTTTTTGGTATTGAACATGAACATGATTTGTTAAGCATGCTTGGTTTTAGAAAGGCATTACAAGTTATGGTTTTTGAATATGGTTTTAATTTGATGCATTGATGATTTTATTTAGAGCTTCCTCACTAAGCATGTTTTGCTTAAGCTCTCCTTTCATCTTTGCAGAAAAACAGAGATATTCGAGGCTACATTCGGAGCAAGGGAACCAAGGGGAGAGGTTATCCCAATTTTTGGTATGTTTTCGCAAATAACTTGGGGCTTGGCAATGTGTAAATCAAACCCATGTGAAGTGTGTGATTTTTGCTTTGGTTAATGTTGTAATAAGACCTATAATGTTTTGGATTATTAATTGATGGACTATGGTGTTGTTTGGATTGTTGAAGCATGTACATGCATGAACATTTTTTATTTTAATCATATTTTAGGAAGCATGCCTATAGTTTGTATGGAGTCTTGATGTTGATAATTGTGTGCTTTAAATTGCTCTTTATGTTTAGGAATTATGCATATAGTTGATGGTGATTAATGGCTGTGTCTTGAGTCGGTTGAATTCACTTGGTGTGACAGAATTTTTAGGTTCCAGGCACAAAGTTTCGAAACCTTAGGGAAGGTTTCGAAACCTTTGTCAAATAGTTTTGAAACCTTTAGGAAGGTTTCGAAATTTTGCGGGCAATTTTGATTCTGGACCCTTACTGGACGCGAAAAGTTTCAAAACCTTCGGGGAAATTTCGAAACCTTTTACATAAAGTTTTGAAACCTCTGAGGAAGGTTTTGAAACCTTTGGCTGCCAGGAACTAGAAATTGCATTTTAGTCCCGAATATCCTTCTTTGTTCAATTAGGGTATCTACAGATGTTATTTTGAGCTGAAATTTCACATGGATGCATAAAGTTGATTAAATTTCAAGATGGATAACTTAATTTTTAAGAAGTCCTTATAATTTGTAAGATTTACATTTTGGTCCCTAGATTAGTGAAACATGCAATTGATGATGTTAGAATGCTCCTTTTGTTTTGAGATTTACCTTGAGGGATACTTGTATGCTTAATTAAACTTTGATGAAAAGAATTTCTACTTTTTCATTAGAACGTAAAAGTTTTACGTTTTAGTCCTTAATTTACTTAAGTGTTTAATCTAATGCTTGTATGTGATCGGATTGTTTTCGTTAATGCTTGTATGAGATCAAGAATTTTAGGAACATAATTAATTATGCATCTAGATAAGAAAGAAATATCGATTTTCTGGGTTGTTTATCGAAATTGGACCTTAACGGGTTTAATTCGATATTTCCCGTGTGACCCGTTAATGCCGGTTCCGTCCAGGCCGGGCTAAGGGGGTTACAATCTTTATCCAGGATTATTACCTAACCAAAAGAGTAATCCACCCACAACACATCATGCTCATGACCTACAAGGAAGCTCTTTCAACACACATTTTTTTAACTCCAGACCTTCACCCAAAAAGAACTAACCACGCACCACTTCCATCTTCAAGGGAGACACTCGCAAGTGTGAACAAATGTATGCATGATTTCCTGTATGCCCTCATAAATGCCTGTGCAAGTGCATGTAAATGCAATTTCTAATGTCATGCTCGAGAATGCACTCAGTCACTAAAATAGTCATTTTTACAAAATAGTCACTATTTTCCAAAATGTAAAGGTTCATAGTGTAAATTTACAAAATTGAGTTTACCATATTCAAATAGAATCCAAATAAGAATTTTAGAGTATTTTTTCCACATTTTATTTCCTTTGAAAACCATTTATAAAAATTAAATTCCCAAATTTAGGCTAATAGGCTTGATCGGTTCAACCGAACCCTTGATCCGACCTTAATAACATCTAAGCACATTTTTGGGATGTTACATTTTCCTTGGATAAATTTTCTGAGCTATATGTTTCTAGTGTTGTGAGGCTAGACTGAGTGCCTAAATCCATAGTATCCGATAAGGATCTGAGATTTACTTCAAGGTTTTGGAAATCTTTGCAGAAAGTTCTTGGTACAAAGTTGAGCTTTAGCACATCCTATCATCCGCATACGGATGAACAATCTGAGAGGGTTATCCAAGTTTTGGTGGATATGCTATGGTGTTGTGTTATAGATTTCCATGGCTCTTGGGAAAATTACTTGTCGTTAGTGGAGTTCTCATATAGTAATAGTTTTCAAGCAAGTATTCAAATGGCTCCGTTTGAGGCTCTTTATGGTAGGAGGTGTCGTACTCCGTTCTGTTGGGCTGACACTGGAGAGAAGTTCGTGATGTTACCTAGTGTTCTTGAGGATACTAATGAGAAGGTTAAACTCATTAACGGTAGACTTAAGCTAGCATCGTATCGTTAAAAGTCTTATGTTGATCTCAAGCGGAAAGAGATAGAGTATGCTGTAGGCGTGAAAGTTTTTCTGAAGGTGTCACTATGGAAGAAGGTGATGCATTTTGGAAAGAAAGGAAAGTTCAGTCCAAGTTTATTGGACCGTTTGAGGTGTTAGAGAGAATCAGACCATTGACTTATCGTTTAAGGTTACCGTCCGAGGTCGAGAAGATCCATGATGTATTTCATGTATCGATGCTTCGGAGGTACAAATCATACCCATCGCATGTTTTTCCGGTGGGAGTAGAGTTAAATCCAGATCTGTCGTATGATGAAGAGTGATAAGTGCTTAATTCACTATCACTTTTTACACCTTTCATGGACAATAATCACTTAATCTACACCTACATGGACTAAAGCATGTACTTATTGTGAGATATTTAGATATTTTGCTTTTGCGACTTATAAAGATGATATTTATAGAAAATGCAAGCTTTACGACACCTTTGTGCATTTGCAGGAAGATCAGATGTCGCGGCAGAGATTGATGCCGAGGCAGTACCTAAGGCCGCGGCAGTACCTGGTGAACAAGTACTGATATGGTAGGCGATCTGAATAGAAAAAGGAGGTGGACGTTTCTGGACAAGTAGCACAAGGATCAGAGCTGGGAAGCACATGGAAGGTCAAAGTCAAAGGCCACGCGAGAAAAGAATCCTTGTGGGAATAAACTTGGAAATAAAACAAATATTTTATTTATGTACTTGACTTGTGTTTTACTCCAAGTTGTATTCCTACTTAGGAAAGGTTTGCCCTAGGCCAAGCCTATATAAACCATAGCCGCCCAAGGAGAAGGACACACATCATATACTAGAGAGTCGAATTAGAGAGTTCATCTTAGAATTTAGAGTTTTCTTTGTTTCTCGTTATGTTCTAATTTATTTTAGGCTTAGGTGAAAGTTGTAGAGTATTTGTGAGAAGAGATTGAACTTTGTTTTCTTGTTTCAATGCAATAAAATATAAAGCTTTGCTTATTCTTTGCCATTCATTGTTCTTGCATTCAAGCTCGAGAGAGAAGTTTGTGAGAGACATATTTATCTAATATCGGGAGAGTTAGATTCACGGAAGGAATAAGTACGATATTTTTCTATTCGGAAAATACTATCTCAGCCTAGGGATAGGTTAGAGTTTCAGTGGTTGTTGTTGCCCGCTGAAGTGCTAAAATGTGTGATTGATTTGCGTGCAATAATGTGCAAGTATACACATCGAACAAGTAATAAAGTGTGTGAGTGAGATCGTTCCCACGAGGATTGGGTAGGTTAATTCAAAAATATATATCATACACAAAAGATAAAGTAATCCTTTGTATGAACATATGCTAAAGCAATTCTACAAATGTCACCAAAATGCTTTAGAAAAATAAAGATGTCACCAATGATACTAGAGCAAAACAAAGATTGTCACGAAAATGCAGTAGCAATTAAAACAGATATTGGAGAAATAAATAAAGCTGCACAAACACAACACAGAGAAGATATTCAAGCTTAAGACAGGCTAGGCTTCTCTTTGGTATGATTTCACTATTCTCCTGAATGCTACTATTCCACTGGTTTACTAGTGCTCGACAGAGTTTACTGAAAATGCCTCCACTATCCCTAGTCAGAAGGCCTAACACTCGAAAATGCTAAGGCATTACCTCCCGGTCTCAACCCTAACACTCCTACTGTTGATAAAGTGCTATCCCTTTTAGTCGTTGAAACTCTACCTTATCACTAAGGCAAGTTAGGATTCTGCTCCTGCAGCAACCCCATTGTTCAAGTTGGTCTAGCTTTGCCTATCCCTAGATCTAAGCTTCCCGAACCCCTTGAGCTATGGCTACCTCCCGGTGCTCTTACAAACCAAGGTTTAGATAAACATGTGTTAGCATTCTTGAACAAAACACTAAGGTAAACACTGGAAATGATAAACATCCATTAAAACAAGTAAAATCATCCAAAACAAGCCTTAGCCATACTAGTTTAGTTCATGTCTAGGTAAGAAAAACTATTCAACTTTCGTCCTTTGAAATACATATTCAACAACTTAGAAAAGAGTTAAACAAAGTGAATAGGAAGGAAGTCTCAAACGCATGTGCCATGACACTTTTCCTAGCTTGTCGCTCCTCCCGAAGTCGCACAAATCCCTTGCTTGAACCTCTCCAAAGCAACCCCATTGTTCAAGTTGGTCTAGCTTTGCCTATCCCTAGATCTAAGCTTCCCGAACCCCTTGAGCTATGGCTACCTCCCGGTGCTCTTACAAACCAAGGTTTAGATAAACATGTGTTAGCATTCTTGAAAAAAACACTAAGGTAAACACTGGAAATAATAGACATCCATTAAAACAAGTAAAATCATCCAAAACAAGCCTTAGCCATACTAGTTTAGTTCATGTCTAGGTAAGAAAAACTATTCAACTTTCGTCCTTTGAAATACATATTCAACAACTTAGAAAAGAGTTAAACAAAGTGAATAGGAAGGAAGTCTCAAACGCATGTGCCATGACACTTTTCCTAGCTTGTCGCTCCTCCCGAAGTCGCACAAATCCCTTGCTTGAACCTCTCCAAAGCAACCCCATTGTTCAAGTTGGTCTAGCTTTGCCTATCCCTAGATCTAAGCTTCCCGAACCCCTTGAGCTATGGCTACCTCCCGGTGCTCTTACAAACCAAGGTTTAGATAAACATGTGTTAGCATTCTTGAAAAAAACACTAAGGTAAACACTGGAAATAATAGACATCCATTAAAACAAGTAAAATCATCCAAAACAAGCCTTAGCCATACTAGTTTAGTTCATGTCTAGGTAAGAAAAACTATTCAACTTTCGTCCTTTGAAATACATATTCAACAACTTAGAAAAGAGTTAAACAAAGTGAATAGGAAGGAAGTCTCAAACGCATGTGCCATGACACTTTTCCTAGCTTGTCGCTCTTCCCGAAGTCGCGCAAATCCCTTGCTTGAAGCTCTCCAAAGCAACCCCATTGTTCAAGTTGGTCTAGCTTTGCCTATCCCTAGATCTAAGCTTCCCGAACCCCTTGAGCTATGGCTACCTCCCGGTGCTCTTACAAACCAAGGTTTAGATAAACATGTGTTAGCATTCTTGAAAAACCAAACAAAAAGAAAATAAAAAGAAAATAAAATAAAAACCTAATCTAAATGCAAATGCACATGAAATGCAGCTAAATGCAATGCAAATGAACTTAAAACCAAACAAAACCTTAAGCAAAAGGGTATAAAATATACGCTTTTTAGAGCGTTAACAACGGCTAAAAGAAGTGTGGGATTGGTTGGTGATTATAATTGATTTACGCCGGGAGGTATCATCAATGATTAGTCATCAGCAACACTTCGACTTAGGGATAAGCGGAGTCATCAAAGGACACTTTACCGAATCTTGGTAAAGTCTACCCAAGAGCAAGGGATTGTCGTGGCGGACGAACATCATCACTGTCGAGGCAGTAAAACTGCAGTGCTACCGAGGTAGTGTTGTGTGATTGCATTGGACAGAGACAAGTCAATTGAATCCACAATAAAACACAACTAGATCCCGGCTACCTTTTTATTCTGATTATTTTCTCGTTATTTAGTTTGTTTTATTATTCAAGTTATTTAATTTACTCCAACCCAAATCATCTGTATTTTTATTTTATTTCTTTTACAGAGCAAGAAGACAAAAGAAGGCATATTAAGTAGACCAATCTCTGTGGAGACGACATTCGATAATACTTATGACTTTATTACTTGCGACGTGTACACTTGCACTAATTGCGCAGTTTTTACACGCAACAAGTTTTTGGCGCCATTGTCGGGGATTGATAACTAAATTTTGTTTTCTTTATTTTCTTGCTTTTAGTTATTTTTATTTTTATTTTACCTCGGTTTTTATTGGTATATGACCAGGGCAGACCCAAGCAACCCTTTGTACGAGCTAGATCCAGAGATTGAACGTACACGTCAAAGGTTGAGAAGACAAATCCGTGAAGTTATGGCAGATAATCCAGTTGAAAAGAATTTACCTGTCGGCAATGGAGGCCTTCCACCGCCACCACTGCCGCGGCAGATCACTGTCAGAGATTTCCTGTAAGAGGATTTGAATGGGTTAAATCCTGGAGTTATCACACCAGAAATCGAAGCAGCCCACTTTGAACTGAAACCTGTCATGTTCAATATGCTCAATACTATTGGAAAGTTTGGTGGGTCTTTAACAGAAGATGCCAGGCAACATCTCAAGTCATTCATGGAGATCTGTTATTCATTCAAAATCCAAGGAGTCCATGAAGATGTTTTGAGACTGAAATTATTTCCCTATTCACTGAGGGATAGGGCAAATACCTGGTTAAATAGCATCCCAGCAGAATCTATAGGATCTTGGAGTGAATTATGCCGTGATTTCATTACACGTTTTAATCCTACTAATCTATATGATCGTATACGTAATGAAATTACCTCTTTTTAGCAGGCAGATGATGAATGATAAGTACTCAACTCACTATCACTTTTTACTCCTTTTATGGGAATTAATTACCAACTATACACCCAATCGGACCAATGCATATACTCAATGTGATGTATTTAGAAGTTATGCTTACAGAGTTAATATTTACAGAAAAGGCACGTTTTACTGCATTTTTTATATCTGTGCAGGTGTCGCGTGTCAAAAGTGCGCGTTTAGTGCAAGCGGACACATCGCAAGTAATAAGTGATAAGTATGTTATCGAGTTATCGTCTCCTCAGGGACTGGTATACTTAATATGCTTCCTTTATCTTCTTGCTCTGTAGAAAGATAAAAACACAAGTGAGTTGGTGTGATTTATTTAAACTAAAATAATTAAATAAAAGTAAAGAGTTGAAATATTAGAGAGAGAGATGGGCCAAGATCAAGTTGTATTGTATTGTGGACTTGATTGACTTGTCTTTATCCAATGCAATCGCATATCTCCGCCTCGGCAGCACTGCATTTTACTGCCTGGGCAGCGATAACGCTGTCTGCCACGGCAATCCCTTGCTCGTGGGTAGACCTTACCAAAGTTCGGCAAAGTGTCCTTGAGTGACTCCGCTTATCCCTAAGTCAGAGTGTTGTTGATGACTAGTCCTTGATGATACCTCCCGGCGTGAACCAATTATACTCACCAACCAATCTCACACTTCTTTTAGCCGCTGAAAATCATAACCTATCCCTAGGCCGAGTTAGTGTTTCGCGATTGAAACACCGTACTCACCCCTTTCGTTAATCTAACTCTCCTGAGCTTAGATAAATGGATTACTCACAAACTTCCCTCCCGGGCTTGAATGCGAGAACAAGGAATAACAAAGGATAAACAAACCTTGATAATCTTTATTGCATTGAATAAAAGACAAATTACAATCTCCTCTCAAAAATACTCCACAACCTTCACCTAAACCCTATGAAGGTTTTAGAACATGATGGAGAGGAAGTAAACAAGAGTAGAAGTCGGCTCTCCCTAGGTTTTTCCGATCTTTGATACATTGGGTGGCTAGGTCTTTATATAGGCTAGACCTAGGGCAAACCTTTCCTAAGTAGAATACAACTTGGAGTAGGGAACAAGTCAAGTACATAATAATATTATATTTCCAAGTTTGAATTCGGCTAAGGGGGCTTTCCCGCGTGGTCTTCCTTTGGGCTTTTCCTTGTGCTGGCCAGCTCTGATTCTTGGGCTTTAAGTCCAAACACGTTCCTTAGATTTTTGTCTTTCCATCGCCTATCACTTTGCTTCCTGTCTTCCTGCTGCTGCCTCGGCATCAGGTCCTGCCTCGGCCATGTCGCTGCCGCGGCAATGGTTTTCCTGCACAGATATGAAAACGCAGTAAAACGTGCCTTTTTCTATAAATATTATCTATTTAAGTATAACTTCTAAATATATCACATTAAGCACATGCATTGGTTCAAGTGGGTGAATATTTGGTGATAAATGCCGATAAAAGGAGTAAAAAGTGATAGTGTGTTGAGCACTTATCACACCCCCAAACACGAACTATTGCTTGTATTTATAGGAGGCTTCTAGGGTTTGGTGCCCTAAAGATGCCAAGGGAATATCCCCTGACATTTGCTACAGCAGATGGCAGTAGACTGCAGGTCTGTAGGGGTGGTGCGACGCCTGCAAAACAGAGGTGCAGCGTACGCAGAGGAGGTGCAATGCCTGCATGGCAGGTGCAGCTGGCCTGGAAAACGCGTGAGGACAGTGAGCTGCATGTATGTCCTTTCTTCCGTTCTGTTTTTTCCGCCCACAATGTTGTAGCATCATTGAAGTTCGATCCAACACTATAGAAATATGCTACAACATCTCTTCCGTTCATTCAACTTTGCTTCAGCATCTGCACAAAATCACCAACAAAATACCCTTCCAAGCAGCATCTTTTAAAATAAAAATAAAATAAAATAAAACCTAATCTAAATGCAAATGCACATGAAATACAGCTAAATGCAATGAAATGCAATGCAAATGAACTTGAAACCAAACAAAACCTTAAGTAAAAGGGTATAAAATATACACTTTTTAGAGCGTTAACACCCCCCAAACTTAAGATATTGCTTGTCCTCAAGCAATGGCATATAAAGATGCTATGGCATTACTTTCAATCATTGACAGCAGTTAAGCAGAGCATCAATCCTCAGAATATAAATGTTATAGCAATCTACATGATATTGAGAACTTCCAATAACTTGAACTAAGACAAGATACTTTGCTTGTGTGTGTTGGATTGTATCTAGCCTATGCTTAAATGTTAGAAAAATTCTAGTTTTCCTTATTCACTATACCCTAGTTCCTAATAATTTACTCCCTTGCTTAGTTTTTTTTTAAACTGGTTCGAAGGGTGTCAGCTCATCACAACTACCGTCCTTAACTCTAGGTGAGTATGGAGAAAACATCTCACCCCCGAGTCAGTAGGTAGAGTCATCCCGTGACAACTTTCATTCGCTCATATGTTGTAGCAATTTTTATTTATGTTCAATTTTTGCTCAAGCTAACATTGCATAGAGGAGCGTCCTTCTACAGTTTTATAATAAAGCATTTATTCACATGTCTCTTTTTTTTAGTTTATTTATATAATATATAAAAAAGGAGTTCTTTCGTTTCAAACTAACTAAGGCATAGATTCTAAGTTCTCTAGAAAGTTCTTACCACTCAAGGATAGAAAACATACAATCGTGTTAATAAAATTCCAAAGCATCAAGTCCTAATTCAGTTCAATTTATTCTCAATATTTTCTATAATTCAGTTCAAAAGCATTAAAATTCTCATCATCGAAAATCATTTATTCTAACCTGCAAACTGTCTTGAATTGAATCTAATGCTATAGCAATTTCACATGCATGCAAAATGAAATGAAAATGCTAAAGCGAAGACTTTGCTACCCCTAAACTTGAGGTTAGCATTGTCCTCAATGCTATGAAAATAAAACTACATGCAGAACTAAAAAGAAAAAGAAAAGATGCCTACTTGTTTGAAGGTCTGGTTTTACGGGTGGCCATGCGCTTGATTCTTTTTGCAGGCCTCTCAGGTGGTGATGGATCTGTGTCGTAACTTATGCTTCTGGCTGTTCTTGGTCCGTCTCTGGCTCTGGTTCCGGTTCTGCTACGGCAATTGGAATCTGGTCCTCCTCTTCCACAAAGGAAGCATGACGTCCGGCTATCCCCCTGACCTTACGGCGAGGGATATAGGCATTAAAAGGATCAACAGGAGGCTACTCAACTCTGGGTGAATTAAGGTCGAAATCCTCACTGCTTACTTGGATAGTCTTGGCCTTGGTACACCACGCGTCTGGTGCTATGCAGATTGTTGCGAGCACACACAATGGTCTGAGCTTATACCTCCAAAGATCAAAAATTGAATATGGACAAACTGAAAATAAAAGCATCTTAAAAGAAACCTAAAACATCTACTTTTTATTCAAACTGAAATTTAAATGCTAAAGCAAAATAAAAGAGAGGGATAGAAATGCTCAAGCATTTTGCAGACTGGGGTCGTCTTTGTCATGCACAATAGGAGCTCCATTATACAGCTTCAGCCTTTGACCGTTGACCTTAAAGATTCGATCTCCCTCAAGTGTTCTAATCTCCCCAACTCCATAAGGATAAACCTTATGTATCAAGAATGGTTTAGACCATCGAGACTTTAACTTTCCAGGAAAAAGTTTAAGTCTTGAATTGTAGAGTAACACTTGTTGGCCCTCTGAGAAATGCCGTGGCAAAAGATGTTTGTCATGCTACCTCTTTTTTTTTCTTTGTAGATCCTAGCATTCTCGTAGGCGTTGGATCGAAACTCATCCATTTCATTTAGCTCCAAAAGCCTGTTTTCTCCAGCTGCCTTGAAATACATATTGGGCTTTTTGATTGCCCAATAAGTTTTGTGCTCAAGTTCCACGGGCAAATAACATGCTCTCCCATACACAAGTTGGAATGGGGACATCCCTAAGGAGTCTTGTAAGCTGTCATATATGCCCACAAAGCTTCATCCAGCTTTGGAGACCAGTCTTTTCTCTTTGTGTTGATAGTCTTCTCTAAGATTTGCTTGATTTCACTATTGAAGATTTCAGCTTGGCCATTCTTCTGCGGGTGATATGTTGTAGCAATTTTGTGCCTGACTCCATAGCGTTGTAATGCCTTAGCAATGAGCTTGTTGTCGAAGTGGGTTCCTTCATCACTGATTATAGCTCTGGGGACTCCAAACCTTGTAAAAATATTCTTGTGCAGGAACTTCAGGACTATCTTTGAATCATTCCGGGGTGTTGCCACCGATTCTACCCATTTTCTCACATAGTCCACTGCTAGCAAGATATATAAATCACCATAGGATGATGGAAATGGTCCCATGAAATCAATTCCCCAAACATCGAAAAGCTCGATTTCCAGAATATTTTGCAGTGGCATTTCATTCCTCCTCGAGATGTTACCGGTTCTTTGACATCTATCACATCCCTTGTAAAATACTTGGGCATCTTTGAAGAGTGAAGACCAGTAGAATCCAGATTGTAGGACCTTTGCAGCAGTCCTTGATCCACCCAAATGACCTCCACACAATGCTGCATGACAATGGAATAGGATATCCTTTTGTTCCTCTTTCGGCACACATCTTCGAAGAAATTGATCAGCACATTGCTTAAACAAATATGGCTCATCCCAATAGAAAATTTTGGCATCATGTTTGAACTTCTTGCAACCCTGGCTAGATAAATCAGGAGGCAAAATACCACTAATAAGAAAATTAATAATGTCGGCATACCAAGGTAATGTTGTAGCATATAAAATTTTCTCATCATGGAAATTTTCTTCAATTTCAAAATTCTCTCCTAAATTTTCTAGATTTTCTAGCCTAGATAAGTGGTCTGCAACTTGATTTTCAGTGCTTTTTCTATCCTTTATTTCAATATCAAATTCCTGTAGCAAAAGTATTCAGCTAATAAGTCTCGGCTTAGCATCTTTCTTAGTCACTAGGTATTTGATGGCACTAAACTTATCAAAGACAAATACTACAGCAAGTAACTCTTTCTCAGTAGTGGTATAATTTATTTGAGCATCATTAAGAGTTCTACTTGCATAGTAAATAACATGGAAGAGTTTACCTCGCCTTTGACATAGTGCTGCGCCAACTGCGTAGTCACTTGTGTCGCACATCAACTCGAATGGCTCAGTCCAATCGGGTGGTATAACTATTGGAGTTGAGGTAAGCTTCTTCTTCAATTCTTTAAAAGCGCTGTGGCATTTTTCATCGAAGACAAAGGGTTGATTTTGCTGTAGCAAATTGTAGAGCGGCTTAGAGATTTTCGAGAAGTCCTTGATGAACCTCCTATAGAAGCCAGCATGTCCAAGAAAGCTTCTAATTCCCTTCACAGTTGTGGGAGGTGGTAGCTTCTCTATCAACTCTACCTTTGCTTTGTCAACTTCAATTCCCTTGCTTGAAATTTTGTGCCCCAAAACCGTACCTTCAGTCACCATGAAATTGCATTTTTCCCAATTGAGTACAAGGTTGGCTTCTTCACAGCATTTCAATACTTTGTCCAAGTTGCCTAGGCATTTTTCAAATGTTTCTCCGGACACAAAAAAATCGTCCATGAATACCTCCAAGAATTCTTCAACCATGTCTGAAAATATTGCCAACATGCAACGTTGAAAGGTTGCTGGAGCATTACATAACCCAAATGGCATTCTTCGAAAAGCATAAGTTCCATAAGGGCAAGTGAAGGTTGTCTTCTCCTAGTCCTCCGATGCTATAACAATTTGGTTGTACCCAGAATAGCCATCGAGGAAGCAATAGTAAGCCTTTCCCGCCAGTCGATCCATCATTTGATCGATAAAAGGAAGGGGGAAATGGTCCTTTTTTGTTGCCTTGTTCAGCTTCCTATAGTCCACACAAATGCGCCAGCCTGTGACTGTCCTTGTCGGGAGCAATTCGTTGTCCTCATTGGTGATCACTATCGTGCCTCCCTTCTTAGGAACACAATGCACAGGACTAACCCATGAACTATCAGAAATTGGGTATATGATCCCTACATCCAACAACTTGATAATCTCTGTCATCACTACCTTCTTCATTGTTGGGTTTAGTCTTCTTTGGGGTTCAACAGAATTTTTTTGGCATTCTTCCAGCAGGATCTTGTGCATGCAGATCGTAGGACTGATGCCCTTTAGATCGACCATAGTTGTCGCGTGTCAAAAGTGCGCGTTTAGTGCAAGTGGACACATCGAAAGTAATAAGTGATAAGTATTTTATCGGATTATCGTCTCCTCAGGGACCGGTATACTTAATATGCTTTCTTCACCTTCTTGTTTTGTAGAAAAGTAAAAACACAAGTGATTGGAGTTGATTATCTAAACTAAAATAACTAAATAAAAGTAAAGAATTGAAATAATAGAGAGAGATGGGCTAGGATCCAATTGTGTCGTATTGTGGATTTGATTGACTTATCTCTTTCCAATGCAATCGTATATCACTGCCTCAGCAGAACTACAGTTTACTGCCTTGGCAGCGACAATATTGTCTGTCGCGGCAATCCCTTGCTCGTGGGTAGACCTTACCAAAGTTCGGCAAAGTGTCCTTGAGTGACTCCGCTTATCCCTAAGTCAGAATGTTGTTGATGACTAGTCCTTGATGATACCTCCCGGCGTGAACCAATTATATTCACCAACCAATCTCACACTTCTTTTAGCCACTGAAACCCTTAACCTATCCCTAGGCCGAGTTAGTGTTTCGCGATTGAAACACCGTACTTACCCTTTTCTTGAATCTAACTCTCCTGAGCTTAGATAAATAGATGACTCACAATCTCCTCTCTCGAGCTCAATTGTGAGAACAAGGAATAACAAAGGATAAGCAAACCTTGATAATTTTATTGCATTGAATCAAAGACAAAGTACAATCTCCTGTCACATATACTCGACAACCTTCACCTAAGCCCTAAGAAGGTTTAGAACATAATGGAGAGGAAGAAGACAAGTATAGAAATTGGCTCTCTCCCTAGGTATTCTGTGTTTTTCATACATTGGGTGGCTAGTTCTTTATATAGGCTAGACCTAGGGCAAATCTTTCCTAAGTAGAATACAACTTGGAGTAGGGAACAAGTCAAGTACATAATAATAAAATATTTCCAAGTTTTATTCGGCTAAGGAGGCTTTCCCGCGTGGTCTTCCTTTGGGCTTTTCCTTGTGCTAGCCAGCTCCGATCCATGGGCTTCTAGTTTAGACACATTCCTTGGATTTTTATCTTTCCATCGCCTATAGTCTTGCTTCCTGTCTTTCTGCTGCTGCCTCGACATCAGGTCCTACCTCGGCCCTGTCGCTGCCGCGGCACTGGTTCTCCTGCACAGATATGAAAATGCTGTAAAACGTGCCTTTTTCTGTAAATATTATTTATATGACCATAATTTCTAAATATATCACATTAAGCACATGCATTGGTTCGAGTGGGTGTATATTTGGTGATTAATGCCCATAAAAGGAGTAAAAAGTGATAGTGTGTTGAGCACTTATCAATAGTCCATCCTAGAGCTTTCTTATATTGTGATAGAAAATTCACAAGACTCAGCTCTTCGTTAGGATCTAAGCTAGAAGAAATAATCACTGGCAAAGTTCTGTTAGATCCCAAATAAACATACTTTAAATGCGGTGGCAGTGGTTTCAGTTCTAGAGATGGTGCATGTAATAATGATGGTTTAGGAAGGATAAATTCAGAGAAATCAATTGATTCAAATTTCATACCTGGTCTTGGCTTGTAGTAGCCAATTTGCTGTAGCTCCAGATGAGCTTCTTTCTCATCCTGATCATGCTCCTCCAGCAGTTTTGCAAAGTCCTTCATTTATAGATAATTGTCACAGCAAAAATCTGCATTCTCCTCAGTTGCTATAGCATTTATCCCAGCTATACAATGACATTCTTCATTATCATCCATGTACTTGAGAGTGTTGAAGACATTGATAGTCATGGACTGGTCTGTTACTCATATTGTGAAGTCTCCCTTCTCACAGTCAATGAGAATTTGACCGGTTGCTAGGAATGGTCGTCCCAAGATGATGGGTGCTTTGTGGTCCACTTCACAATCCAAAATCAGAAAATCCACAGGGAACACAAACTTACCCATTTTTACTATCATATCTTCCACTTTACCTTCTGGTCGGACATGAGAGTGGTCCGCCAATTGCAAGATGACAGTGGTAGGTCGCGTACTCCCTATACCAAGCTTCTCGAATATTGCTTTGGGCATAAGATTCACACTTGAACCTAGGTCGCATAGTGCTTTGCCCACAAAATTGTCTGCTATCGAGCATGGAATGATGAAGCTGCCAGGATCTTGCTTCTTCATGGGAAGCTCAGTCCTCCCAGAATAAAACTCAGATGCTATAACAACTGTTTCAAAATTCTCAGCTTTTCTTTTCTTTGTAACAATGTCTTTCAAAAACTTTGCATATGACGGCATTTGATCAATAGCATCTAAAAATGAAATATTTATGTGAAATTGGTCCAGCATACTTAAAAATTTTTGAAATTGGAGATCCTCTTTGTGTTACTTCAAACACTTAGGGAATGGTGGTGGGGGTCTTACGTCCTCCAAAGGTTGCGATGGTGCTGCTTCTTTTGCTGCAGCATCTGCAAGCTTCTCACCAAATGCCTCAGTATTTAAGTTTTCTCCAGTTTCTTCTTGAGCAGATCTTTCCTCTTGTTGTTCAACATCTTTTTGCTCCTGAATCGGGGTTTCTTCTTTATCTTTTCTTTTGAATTGTTCCCCCGTGTTGATTTGTCTTCCACTCCTCAAGGTCAGTGCGCTGCATTGCTCTTTGCCATGATTTTTAGTGACTTCAGTATCACTAGGCAAATTGCCTCTCGGTCTTGCTTGTAATGCTTGAGCAATTTGACCCACTTGAGTCTCCATCGTTCTCAACGAAGAGTTGTGACTTTGCAGTAGTGCGCCTTGGGTCTGTAACAGATTGCGTTGATTAGTGATGATGGTGGAATGCTCCTACAACAATGCTTTGGTTGATATCATGAAATCCTTGGTCGAAGTCATGAATTCTTGCAGCGAAGCTTCCAAAGAATTGTTGTGACTTTGGTGATGAACTGTTCCCTTGTTCTCATTTTGCCATGGCATATTTCCTTGAAAACCATGGACTCCCGGTTGTGTTGCCATGGGTTGCTGCCTATTTGAGCTGCTGGCTTGATTTTGTCCTTGATTACCCCACAAAAATTAGGATGTTGTCTCCACTCTAGGTTGTATGTGTTAGAATAGGGGTTGTTGGAATTTTTGTTCAAATTTCCAACGTAATGAGCAGACTCTAGATGGGTTGGGCAGTCTTTATCGAAATGGTTTCCACTACAGTGCACACAGCTTAATGCCTTAGCATCTCGTACTTCACTGGGTTGTTGAAGGTTCTTCAACATATTTGTGATAGCAGAAAGTTGCGCTGAGACAGAATCGTTTGCATCGAGCTCCAGCTTTCCTTAATTTTGTCGTCCTGTCCCAAGTCTAGTAGTTGGAAACTGATAATCATTGTTGGCTATTTTATCCAAAATATCAAATGCTTCTTTTGGCGACTTGTCCAGCAGTGTCCCATTTGCTGAAGCATCTAACATCAGCCTTGTGGGTGCATTAACTCCATTATAAAACATCACAATTTGAGTCTAGTCTTGAAAACCGTGATTTATAAACCTTCTTAGAAAGCTTTTATACCGATCCCAACACTCATGCATTGACTCATCATCCCCTTGTCTGAAGGATGCTATCACATTTCTCAATTGGGTGTTCAGGTTGGGTGGATTGTACCTTGCCAAAAAGCTTTTGCACTAAGCTGTCCATGACTCCATTGAACCGACTGGAATACCATTCAGCCATTCTCTTGCTCAGTCTCTCAAAGAGTATGGAAATAGCTTGAGCTTCAACACATCCTCGTGCAATCCTTATTGGCGGAACGAATCGCAAACCTCCAAGAAAGCATAGATAAGTTGTCGAGCATCCTCATGAGGTGATCCTCCAAACTGTCCGATCGAGTTGAGCATATTAAACATCACAGGTTTAAGCTCGAAATGTGCTGCCTGTATATCAGGTGTCACTATCCCAGAATTAAGGTCATCTAAGATAGGTGTTAGGTGATCTCGAATTGCCCTTGGTCTTGCTGCAGCTACAACATTTACTGCAGGAATTGCTCTAGCATTTTGATTCTGCGGATCGATACATGGTTCTTCTTCTTCTTTCCTCTCGCCTCCTTTGTCTAAAATACCTTTCGATTTCTAGGATAAATGGTTAGAGGGATTCTCGAGAGTTCACTCTGGGCATCCACAAACAAAAAACCTATAAAGAAAAACAAAGAAAAACAGAGATTAAACAAAAGACTCAAAACACAAAACAAAAATAAAAAGAAAGAAAGTATGAAAACAATGATTGAAATAGCCTATTGTTTCAATCCCCGACAATGACGCCAAAAACTTGTTGGGGAACGCTGAAGTGCTAAAATGTGTGATTGATTTGCGTGCAATAATGTGCAAGTATACACATCGAACAAGTAATAAAGTGTGTGAGTGAGATCGTTCCCACGAGGATTGGGTAGGTTAATTCAAAAATATATATCATACACAAAAGATAAAGTAATCCTTTGTATGAACATATGCTAAAGCAATTCTACAAATGTTACCAAAATGCTTTAGAAAAATAAAGATGTCACCAATGATACTAGAGCAAAACAAAGATTGTCACGAAAATGCAGTAGCAATTAAAACAGATATTGGAGAAATAAATAAAGCTGCACAAACACAACACAGAGAAGATATTCAAGCTTAAGACAGGCTAGGCTTCTCTTTGGTATGATTTCACTATTCTCCTGAATGCTACTATTCCACTGGTTTACTAGTGCTCGACAGAGTTTACTAAAAATGCCTCCACTATCCCTAGTCAGAAGGCCTAACACTCGAAAATGCTAAGGCATTACCTCCCGGTCTCAACCCTAACACTCCTACTGTTGATAAAGTGCTATCCCTTTTAGTCGTTGAAACTCTACCTTATCACTAAGGCAAGTTAGGATTCTGCTCCTGCAGCAACCCCATTGTTCAAGTTGGTCTAGCTTTGCCTATCCCTAGATCTAAGCTTCCCGAACCCCTTGAGCTATGGCTACCTCCCGGTGCTCCTACAAACCAAGGTTTAGATAAACATGTGTTAGCATTCTTGAACAAAACACTAAGGTAAACACTGGAAATAATAAACATCCATTAAAACAAGTAAAATCATCCAAAACAAGCCTTAGCCATACTAGTTTAGTTCATGCCTAGGTAAGAAAAACTATTCAACTTTCGTCCTTTGAAATACATATTCAACAACTTAGAAAAGAGTTAAACAAATTGAATAGGAAGGAAGTCTCAAACGCATGTGCCATGACACTTTTCCTAGCTTGTCACTCCTCCCGAAGTCGCGCAAATCCCTTGTTTGAACCTCTCCAAAGCAACCCCATTGTTCAAGTTGGTCTAGCTTTGCCTATCCCTAGATCTAAGCTTCCCGAACCCCTTGAGCTATGGCTACCTCCCGGTGCTCTTACAAACCAAGGTTTAGATAAACATGTGTTAGCATTCTTGAAAAAAACACTAAGGTAAACACTGGAAATAATAGACATCCATTAAAACAAGTAAAATCATCTAAAACAAGCCTTAGCCATACTAGTTTAGTTCATGTCTAGGTAAGAAAAACTATTCAACTTTCGTCCTTTGAAATACATATTCAACAACTTAGAAAAGAGTTAAACAAAGTGAATAGGAAGGAAGTCTCAAACGCATGTGCCATGACACTTTTCCTAGCTTGTCGCTCTTCCCGAAGTCGCGCAAATCCCTTGCTTGAAGCTCTCCAAAGCAACCCCATTGTTCAAGTTGGTCTAGCTTTGCCTATCCCTAGATCTAAGCTTCCCGAACCCCTTGAGCTATGGCTACCTCCCGGTGCTCTTACAAACCAAGGTTTAGATAAACATGTGTTAGCATTCTTGAAAAACCAAACAAAAAGAAAATAAAAGGAAAATAAAATAAAAACCTAATCTAAATGCAAATGCACATGAAATGCAGCTAAATGCAATGCAAATGAACTTAAAACCAAACAAAACCTTAAGCAAAAGGGTATAAAATATACGCTTTTTAGAGCGTTAACAACGGCTAAAAGAAGTGTGGGATTGGTTGGTGATTATAATTGATTTACGCCGGGAGGTATCATCAATGATTAGTCATCAGCAACACTTCGACTTAGGGATAAGCAGAGTCATCAAAGGACACTTTACCGAATCTTGGTAAAGTCTACCCAAGAGCAAGGGATTGTCGTGGCGGACGAACATCATCACTGTCGAGGCAGTAAAACTGCAGTGCTGCCGAGGTAGTGTTGTGTGATTGCATTGGACAGAGACAAGTCAATTGAATCCACAATACAACACAACTAGATCCCGGCTACCTTTTTATTCTGATTATTTTCTCGTTATTTAGTTTGTTTTATTATTCAAGTTATTTAATTTACTCTAACCCAAATCATCTGTGTTTTTATTTTATTTCTTTTACAGAGCAAGAAGACGAAAGAAGGCATATTAAGTAGACCAATCTCTGTGGAGACGACATTCGATAATACTTATGACTTTATTACTTGCGACGTGTACACTTGCACTAATTGCGCAGTTTTTACACGCAACAAGTTTTTGGCGCCATTGTCGGGGATTGATAACTAAATTTTGTTTTCTTTATTTTCTTGCTTTTAGTTATTTTTATTTTTATTTTACCTCGGTTTTTATTGGTATATGACCAGGGCAGACCCAAGCAACCCTTTGTACGAGCTAGATCCAGAGATTGAACGTACACGTCAAAGGTTGAGAAGACAAATCCGTGAAGTTATGGCAGATAATCCAGTTGAACAGAATTTACCTGTCGGCAATGGAGGCCTTCCACCGCCACCACTGCCGCGGCAGCTCACTGTCAGAGATTTCCTGTAAGAGGATTTGAATGGGTTAAATCCTGGAGTTATCACACCAGAAATCGAAGCAGCCCACTTTGAACTGAAACCTGTCATGTTCAATATGCTCAATACTATTGGAAAGTTTGGTGGGTCTTTAACAGAAGATGCAAGGAAACATCTCAAGTCATTCATGGAGATCTGTTATTCATTCAAAATCCAAGGAGTCCATGAAGATGTTTTGAGACTGAAATTATTTCCCTATTCACTGAGGGATAGGGCAAATACCTGGTTAAATAGCATCCCAGCAGAATCTATAGGATCTTGGAGTGAATTATGCCGTGATTTCATTACACGTTTTAATCCTACTAATCTATATGATCGTATACGTAATGAAATTACCTCTTTTCAGCAGGCAGATGATGAATGATAAGTACTCAACTCACTATCACTTTTTACTCCTTTTATGGGAATTAATTACCAACTATACACCCAATCGGACCAATGCATATACTCAATGTGATGTATTTAGAAGTTATGCTTACAGAGTTAATATTTACAGAAAAGGCACGTTTTACTGCATTTTTTATATCTGTGCAGGTGTCGCGTGTCAAAAGTGCGCGTTTAGTGCAAGCGGACACATCGCAAGTAGAAGTGATAAGTATGTTATCGAGTTATCGTCTCCTCAGGGACTGGTATACTTAATATGCTTCCTTTATCTTCTTGCTCTGTAGAAAGATAAAAACACAAGTGAGTTGGTGTGATTTATTTAAACTAAAATAATTAAATAAAAGTAAAGAGTTGAAATATTAGAGAGAGAGATGGGCCAAGATCAAGTTGTATTGTATTGTGGACTTGATTGACTTGTCTTTATCCAATGCAATCGCATATCTCCGCCTCGGCAGCACTGCATTTTACTGCCTGGGCAGCGATAACGCTGTCTGCCACGGCAATCCCTTGCTCGTGGGTAGACCTTACCAAAGTTCGGCAAAGTGTCCTTGAGTGACTCCGCTTATCCCTAAGTCAGAGTGTTGTTGATGACTAGTCCTTGATGATACCTCCCGGCGTGAACCAATTATACTCACCAACCAATCTCACACTTCTTTTAGCCGCTGAAAATCTTAACCTATCCCTAGGCCGAGTTAGTGTTTCGCGATTGAAACACCGTACTCACCCCTTTCGTTAATCTAACTCTCCTGAGCTTAGATAAATGGATTACTCACAAACTTCCTTCCCGGGCTTGAATGCGAGAACAAGGAATAACAAAGGATAAACAAACCTTGATAATCTTTATTGCATTGAATAAAAGACAAATTACAATCTCCTCTCAAAAATACTCCACAACCTTCACCTAAACCCTATGAAGGTTTTAGAACATGATGGAGAGGAAGTAAACAAGAGTAGAAGTCGGCTCTCCCTAGGTTTTTCCGATCTTTGATACATTGGGTGGCTAGGTCTTTATATAGGCTAGACCTAGGGCAAACCTTTCCTAAGTAGAATACAACTTGGAGTAGGGAACAAGTCAAGTACATAATAATATTATATTTCCAAGTTTGAATTCGGCTAAGGGGGCTTTCCCGCGTGGTCTTCCTTTGGGCTTTTCCTTGTGCTGGCCAGCTCTGATTCTTGGGCTTTAAGTCCAAACACGTTCCTTAGATTTTTGTCTTTCCATCGCCTATCACTTTGCTTCCTGTCTTCCTGCTGCTGCCTCGGCATCAGGTCCTGCCTCGGCCATGTCGCTGCCGCGGCAATGGTTTTCCTGCACAGATATGAAAACGCAGTAAAACGTGCCTTTTTCTATAAATATTATCTATTTAAGTATAACTTCTAAATATATCACATTAAGCACATGCATTGGTTCAAGTGGGTGAATATTTGGTGATAAATGCCGATAAAAGGAGTAAAAAGTGATAGTGTGTTGAGCACTTATCACACCCCCAAACACGAACTATTGCTTGTCCTCAAGCAATGCAAACCATCAATTTGCCGAACTCTACTCTCTCTTGGTCTTACATGTCCATCTATTCTCCCTACCATAGCTAGGCCTATCTTTAACACTTAACCATTCGGCTACCTAAGAGTTTACATAGAAATAAACTATAGGATTTGTGAGTGTGTGTGTTTTTGTGGACAAGTTGATTAAAGGCTTTCTTAGATAAACTCTAAGTTCAAGACAAATAGACATTGGTTAAGTCTTCTCTTCTTTTCCAAACCCCAAATCTTGAGCCGGTTTCGGGCACCTCAAAGACTTGTGTTTTTCTTTTCACTAAAAAAACTTTTTGTCTTTTTGATATTCCTTAGTACATACTAGAGCCAATTTCGGGCACCTCTAGCATGAAGAAGAGATTTTCTAGAGCCGGTGGTAGGCACCTCTAGTTATTTTCCAAAAATCTAAGTCTTTATCACCTAAGTTCATTAAAAGATTTCCTATAATCCACAAGTCCCAAAAGTGTTTAAAGTTCTTCCTATAGTAAGCTTCTAAGTTTTCATCCTTAAGTATCCTAAGGTTAAGCCCTCTTAACATAACCTAAACATGGTAAGGAGAAAGATTTCTATAGCCTTAAAGAATAAACTAAGGCAATACTGATGATGAGCAGTGCAAGAGTGTAGGCAGTTAATTCAAGTAAGGCGGGGAGCATAAAAAAAATATCACTGGAATACTCCCTTTCTTGGCTAGGCCGCGGCAGTAGATTGCTGCCTTGGCAGTGAATCTGCACCCCCAAACTCAAACCAAGCATTGTCCTCAATGCTTTATATTTGGAAGGAATAAACGGCAAAACAGAATATGAATTATATGCAGCAAGAAAAAATAGTAAAAGCAATGAATATTGAATAAAGGACAAAGAATTTTAGAGCGACTCCGAATAGCTGCTCGTAACAATTTTCTTCCGTTGCCTAGATGCCATGTGCTTTGTCCTTGGGGAGGGCGATGGTTGCGCCTTTGCTTGTCTCGGCGGCTGGACTCGAGTGGGTGGGGTTCTATGCATTGGGGCTTCTACTTCTTCTCCTTCTTCAACATCCGCCATCTCTTCGGTTATCATCACGTCCGTTCCTCCTCCCATCGCAGTTGCTCCTCCGGTGTGGTGTGTGCTTGGGCCGGCGGCAGTAGAGCCTTAGTGTATATAAGCATCTATCTTGTCGGATAGACTGCCCATGATAATTGGCGATCTTGGTGGAGTGCTGAAAATAACTCTTCGCTTGGATGGCCTTCGGTTGACAGACGAGGCCGCGGCAGAATCTGCTGCCCTAGATGGTCCAGAAGCTTGGTATTGGGGCTGAGGGTCCGGATGGAAGAACGGTCACGGTCCTCCTGGGGCTGGTGTAGTCTCGGTGTAGGGTGCGGCAGTAACGAACATATTGCTGGGGAACTCCGGGAATTGTACGCCTTGGTCCGGGAAGGCGTGCAACATCATCTGTGCGAGAGTGCCATTGAAGTCCCGTTGGTACTCCATGTACCGTTGTTGTCGAAGATCCATCGCAGCCATTCACTGCAAGAGTTCTTGATACGGGTCTGCTGCGGCAGAGGTGTGGGCAGTACCAGGTATATCTGCCGTGTACTGGGCCCCGACAGTAGTATTGGTAGTAAACTGCTGCGGTGTTGCCTGGACAGGTTCTGCTTGTGTGATCTACATGACTTTGTGGCAGAATTCCCTTGTCCATCCTCTTCTTGGGGGTGTGTATTCATCCGTTTCTTCAATGGGTACACCTGCCGAAACACATAAACCCATAATCAAGCAAGGGAAATACAATGGTCCTCGATCTTTCTTACCGCATTCGTGAATTTCCCGTAGTATAATATCTCTAATGTTGATGGTCCTTTTGTTGATGATGGATTGGATAAGCACCAATCTCTTGCGATCCATGTCGCGTGTCAAAAGTGTACGTTTAGTGCAAGTGGACACATCGCAAGTAATAAGTGATAAGTATTTATCGAGTTATCGTCTCCTCAGGGACTCCTTCCTCTTGAACTATTCACTCTTACTTGCGATAACTCGATAAATACTTATCACTTATTACTTGCGATGTGTCCACTTGCACTAAACGTACACTTTTGACACGCGACATGGATCACAAGAGATTGGTGCTTATCCAATCCATCATCAACAAAAGGACCATCAACGTTGGAGAAATTATCCTACGGGAGATTCACGAGTGTGGTAAGAAAGATAGAGGACCATTGTATTTCCCTTGCTTGATTACGGGTTTATGTGTTTCGGCAGGTGTACCCATTGAAGAAACGGATGAATACACGCCCCCAAGACGAGGCTGGACCAGGGATTTCTGCCACAAAGTCATGCAGATCACACAAGCAGAACCTGTCCAGGCAACACCGCAGTAGTTCATTGTCGATATTGCTGCCGGGGCCCAGTACACGACAGATATGCCTGGTACTACTCACTCCTCTGTCGCAGCAGACCCGTATCAAGAAATCTTGCAGCGCATGGCCGCGATGGATCTTCGACAACAACGGTACATAGAGTACCAACGGGACTTCAATGGAACGCTCGCCCAAATGATGATGCACGCCTTCCCGGACCAAGGCGTACAATTCCCGGAGTTCCCTAGCAATATGTTCGTTACTACTGCACCTTACACCGAGACTACACCAGCCCCAGGAGGACCGCGACCGTTCTTCCATACGGACCCTCAGCCCCAATACCAGGCTGCTGGACCATCTAGGCCAGCAGATTCTGCCGCGGCCTCATCTGTCAGCCGAAGGCCATCCAAGCGGAGAGCCGTTTTCAGCACTCCACCAAGATCGCCAATTATCATGGGCAGTCTATCCACCGAGATAGATGCTTATGTACACCAAGGCTCTACTGCCGCCGGCCCAAGCACACACCACATCGAAGGAGACACTGCGATGGGAGGAGGAACGGACGTGATGATAACCGAAAAGATGGAGGATGCTGAAGAAGGAGAAGAAGTAGAAGCCCCGATGCATAGGACCACACCCACTCGAGTCCAGCCGCCGAGACAAGCAAAGGCGCAACCATCGCCCTCCCCAAGGACAAAGCACATGGCATCTAGGCAACGGAGAAAAATTGTTACGAGCAGCTCTTCGGAGTCGCTCTAAAATTCTTTGTGCTTTATGTCAATACTCAATTGCTTTTACTATCTTTCCTTGCTGCATATAATTCATATTCTGTTTTGTCGTTTATTACTTCCAAATATAAAGCATTGAGGACAATGCTTGGTTTGAGTTTGGGGGTGCAGATTCACTGCCAAGGCAGCAATCTACTGCCGCGGCCTTGCCAAAAAAGGGAGTATTCCAGTGATATTTTTTTATGCTCCCCGCCTTACTTGAATTAACTGCCTACACTCTTGCACTGCTCATCATCAATATTGCCTTAGTTTATTCTTTAAGGCTATAGAAATCTTTCTCCTTACCATGTTTAGGTTATGTTAAGAGGGCTTAACCTTAGGATGCTTAAGGATGAAAACTTAGAAGCTTACTATAGGAAGAACTTTAAACAATTTTGGGACTTGTGGATTATAAGAATTCTTTTAATGAACATAGGTGATAAAGACTTAGATTTTTAGAAAAGTAACTAGAGGTGCCTACCACCGGCTCTAGAAAATCTCTTCTTCATGCTAGAGGTGCCCGAAATTGGCTCTAGTATGAAAAGACAAAAAGATTTTTAATGAAAAGAAAAACACAAGTCTTTGAGGTGCCCGAAACTAGCTCAAGATTTGGGGTTTGGAAAAGAAGAGAAGACTTAACCAATGTCTATTTGTATTGAACTTAGAGTTTATCTAAGAAAGCCTTTAATCAACTTGTCCACAAAAGCACACACACTCACAAATCCTATAGTTTGTTTCTAGGTAAATTCTTAGGTAGCCGAATGGTCAAAGCTTAAAGATAGGCCTAGCTATGGTGGCGAGAATAGATGGACATGTAAGACCAAGAGAGAGTAAAGTTCGGCAAATTGATGGTTTGCATTGCTTGAGGACGAGCAATAGTTCGAGTTTGGGGGTGTGATAAGTGCTCAACACACTATCACTTTATACTCCTTTTATCGGCATTTATCACAAAATATTCACCCACTTGAACCAATGCATGTGCTTAATGTGATATATTTAGAAGTTATACTTAAATAGATACTATTTATAGAAAAAGGCACGTTTTACTGCGTTTTCATATCTGTGCAGGAAAACCAGTGCCGCGGCAAAGACAAGGCCGAGGCAGGACCTGATGCCGAGGCAGCAGCAGGAAGACAGGAAGCAAAGTGATAGCCGATGGAAAGACAAAAATCCAAGGAACGTGTCTGGACTTGAAGCCCATGAATCGGAGCTGGCTAGCACAAGGAAAAGCCCAAAGGAAGACCACGCGGTAAAGCCCCCTTAGCCGAATTCAAACTTGGAAATATATTATTATTATGTACTTGACTTGTTCCCTACTCCAAGTTGTATTCTACGTAGGAAAGGTTTGCCCTAGGTCTAGCCTATATAAAGATATAGCCACCCAATGTATCATATATCGAAATACCTAGGGAGAGCCGACTTCTACTCTTGTTTCTTTCCTCTCCATCATGTTCTAAAACCCTCATAGGTTTTAGTTGAAGGTTGTGGAGTATTTGTGAGAGGAGATTGTACTTTATCTTTCATTCAATCCAATAAAGATTATCAAGGTTTGCTTATCCTTTGTTATTCGTTGTTCTTGCATTCAAGCCCGGGAGGGAAGTTTGTAAGTGATCCATTTATCTAAGCTCGGGAGAGCTAGATTCACGAAAGGGGTAAGTACGGTGTTTCAATCGCGAAATACTAACTCGGCCTAGGGATAGGTTAAGAGTTTCAGCGGCTAAAAGAAGTGTGAGATTGGTTGGTGAGTATAATTGGTTCACGCCGGGAGGTATCATCAAGGACTAGTCATCAACAGCACTCTGACTTAGGGATGAGCGGAGTCATTCAAGGACACTTCGCCGAACTTTGGTAAAGTCTGCCCACGAGCAAGGGATTGCCGCGGCGGATAGCGTTATCGCTGCCCAGGCAGTAAACTGCAGTGCTGCCGAGGCAGGGATATGCGATTGCATTGGATAAAGACAAGTCAATCAAGTCCACAATACAATACAACTGGATCCTGGCCCATCTCTCCCTCTATTATTTCGACCCTTTTTATTTTTATTCAATTACCTTAGTTTAATAAATCACACCCATTCACTTGTTTTTTTTTATAGAGCAAGAAGATAAAGAAGGCATTTTGAGTATACCAGTCCCTGAGGAGACGATAACTCGATAATATACTTATCACTTATTACTTGCGATGTGTCCGCTTGCACTAAACGCGCACTTTTGACACGCGACAGCTTGCTCCAAGGTCGCATAGGGCATTTCCTTCATAACTCTTTCCTATTGCACAAGGTATAGTGAAGCAACCAGGATCTTTTAACTTTGGTGGCATGCGGTTATGCAGCATTGCCATGCATCCCTCGGTGGCAGCCACTGTCTCAAACTCACCTATTCATTTTCTCTTGGATACCATATCTTTTAAGAACTTGGCATAGTTGGGCATTTGTTCAATGGCCTCAACGAATGGTATGTTGATGTGGACTTGCTTCAAGATATCGAGGAACTTCTTGAACTGTTGATCCTGTTTTTGTTTCTTCAACCTTTGCGGGAAAGGTGGTGGTGGTCTCATCTCGTCCAGGGTTTCTTTAGTTTGGAATCGTATACCTGGCACCACTGGAATTTTTGCTGCCTCGGCAGACTACTCAGGCGCTGCAGTGCTTGCTACCGGGGCAGTGTTGTCAGTCTCGGTTTGCTCAGCCTCTTCTCTTGGTTGATCCGCCGGTTGGGTTCGGTTCTCTGGGATCTTCTCTTTCAATTGTAGACCACTCCTGGTAATGATTGCCTTACACTGTTCATGGCTTAGTACCTTAGCAACCTCAGTATTGCTAGGTAGGCCTCCTTATGGTCTAGTGTTTATACATTGAGCAAACTGCCCAACCTGAGTTTCCAGAGTTTTTATGGCCGCTTCTTGATTTTGTAGCCTCATCTCAGTCCTATTCATGAAGGCATCGGTCCTCTTGATGAAATTAATATTTTCCGCCATGTATGACTCGGTTTTCATCATGAAGGCCTTTAGCGTGTTTTCCAATGAATTGATCGGTTGCTGCTGCATCTGCTGCAGCAGCATCGGTTGTTGAACTTGCTGCTGCGGCATTGGCTGCTGAAATCTCGGTGGTTGGGTGATTGGGTTTAAGGCATTATTTGGGTTGCTCCATGATAAGTTTGGATGCCTTTTCCATGATGGGTTGTACGTGTTGGACATCACATTGTTACGGTTATAGTTCCCAACATACATACCGGTTTCTTGATTCATGCAATCAACAGAACTGTGGTTACCTCCACATAAATCACAACATAAATCAATTACCTTGACCTCACGGGTATTGTTTTGTAATTGTAGGTTTTGCACCATCTTGGTAAGAGAGGCCAATTGTGCAACCACTAAACTTGATGAATCTAATTCGTTTACCGTGGCTTGCTGTCTTACACCTCCTCGCCTAGATGTGGGAAACTGGAAGTCATTCCTTGCGAGTTTATTCAAAATTTCAATAGCTTCCTCGGGTGCCTTGTCCAGGAGTGTGCCGTTTGCCGAGGCATCTAACATCATCCTTGTCGGGGCATTCGTGGCATTTTAAAACATTGTCACTTGTGTCCATAAGGGAAATCCATGCAACGGACCCTTGTGCAATAGCTCTCTGTAGCGTTCCCATGCCTCGTACATTGGTTCATCTTCAGCCTGTCGGAAAGAAGTAATTTCATTACAAATTCTATCATATAGATTAGTAGGATTAAAGCGAGTAATGAAATCACGGGAAAGTTCACTCCAGGATCCAATAGATCCCGCTGGAATGCTATTCAACCAAGCTTTCGCCCTATCCCTCAGTGAATAGGGGAATAACTTTAACTGCAAGACATTTTCATGGACTCCTTGGATTTTGAAAGAGTTGTAGATTTCCATGAAAGATTTGAGATGCTGCCTTGCGTCTTCAGTTGCAGACCCACCAAATTGTCCAATTGTATTTAACATGTTGAACATAATAGGTTTAAGTTCAAAATGGGCTCCTTCAATCTCGGGTGTAACGACTCCTAGGTTTAGTCCATTTAAGTCCTCCTCCAAGAAATCTCTGACAGTCAGCTGCCACGGCCCAGGTGGCGGCGGAAGACCTTCATTGCCGGCAGGTATGTTTTGTCCTGCCTGAACCTCTGCCATGACTCCTCGGATTTGTCTCCTCAACCTTAACCCTGTTCTTTCAATCTCAGGATCTAACTCGTATAAGGGGTTGGTTGGATTGTCCCTGGTCATACACCAAGAAAAACAAAAATAAAAAAAATAAAAAATAAAAAGAAACAAGAAAACAAGGAAAACAAAATTTAGTTGCCAGTCCCCGGCAACGGCGCCAAAAACTTGTTGCGTGTCAAATGTGCGCGTTTAGTGCAAGAGGACACATCGCAAGTAATAAGTGATAAGTATGTTATCGAGTTATCGTCTCCTCAGGGACTGGTATACTTAATATGCTTCCTTTATCTTCTTGCTCTGTAGAAAGATAAAAACACAAGTGAGTTGGTGTGATTTATTTAAACAAAAATAATTGAATAAAAATAAAGAGTTGAAATATTAGAGAGAGAGATGGGCCAGGATCCAGTTGTATTGTATTGTGGACTTGATTGACTTGTCTTTATCCAATGCAATCGCATATCTCTACCTCGGCAGCACTGTAATTTACTGCCTGGGCAGCGATAACGTTGTCTGCCGCGGCAATCCCTTGCTCGTGGGCAGACCTTACCAAAGTTCGGCAAAGTGTCCTTGAATGAATCCACTTATCCCTAAGTCAGAGTGCTGTTGATGACTAGTCCTTGATGATACCTCCCGGCGTGAACCAATTATACTCACCAACCAACCTCACACTTCTTTTAGCCGCTGAAACTCTTAACCTATCCCTAGGCCGAGTTAGTGTTTCACGATTGAAACACCGTACTTACCCCTTTCGTGAATCTAACTCTCCCGAGCTTAGATAAATGGATTACTCACAAACTTCCCTCCCGGGCTTGAATGCGAGAACAAGGAATAACAAAGGATAAGCAAACCTTGATAATCTTTATTGCATTGAATAAAAGACAAATTACAATCTCCTCTCACAAATACTCCACAACCTTCACCTAAACCCTATGAAGGTTTTAGAACATGATGGAGAGGAAGTAAACAAGAGTAGAAGTCGGCTCTCCCTAGGTTTTTCCGATCTTTGATACATTGGGTGGCTAGGTATTTATATAGGCTAGACCTAGGGCAAACCTTTCCTAAGTAGAATACAACTTGGAGTAGGGAACAAGTCAAGTACATAATAATATTATATTTCCAAGTTTGAATTCGGCTAAGGGGGCTTTCCCGCGTGGTCTTCCTTTGGGCTTTTCCTTGTGCTGGCCAGCTCTGATTCTTGGGCTTCAAGTCCAAACACGTTCCTTAGATTTTTGTCTTTCCATCGCCTATCACTTTGCTTCCTGTCTTCCTGCTGCTGCCTCGGCATCAGGTCCTGCCTCGGCCATGTCGCTGTCGCGACAATGGTTTTCCTGCACAGATATGAAAACGCAGTAAAACGTGCCTTTTTCTATAAATATTATCTATTTAAGTATAACTTCTAAATATATCACATTAAGCACATGCATTGGTTCAAGTGGGTGAATATTTGGTGATAAATGCCGATAAAAGGAGTAAAAAGTGATATTGTGTTGAGCACTTATCAACAGGAGAACCATTGCCGCGGCAGGACCTGTTGCCGAGGCAGCAGTAGGAAGACAGGAAGCAAAACTGTAGGGGATTGGAAGATAAAAATCGAAGGGACGTGTCTGGACTTAAAGCCCATGGATCGGAGCTGGCTAGCATGAGGAAAAGCCCAAGACAAGATCACGCGGGAAAGCCCCTTAGCCGAATTAAACTTGGAAATATTTTAATTATGTACTTGACTTGTTCCCTACTCCAAGTTGTATTCTACTTAGGAAAGGTTTGCCCTAGGTCTAGCCTATATAAAGACCTAGCCATCCAATGTACAAAACATGGAATACCTAGGGAGAGAGAGCCGAATTCTATACTTGTCTTCCTTCTCTCCATTATGTTTTAAACCTTCTTAGGGATTAGGTGAAGGTTGTCTAGTATATGTAAGAGGAGGTTGTACTTTGTATTTGTTTCAATACAATAAAAGTATCAAGGTTTGCTTATCCTTTGTTATTCCTTGTTCTCGCATTCAAGCTCGGGAGAGAAGTTTGTGAGTAATCCATTTATCTAAGCTCGAGAGAGTTAGATTCACGAAAGGGGTAAGTAGGGTGTTTCAATCACGAAATACTAACTCGGCCTAGGGATAGGTTAATAGTTTCAGCGGTTAAAAGAAGTGTGAGATTGGTTGGTGAGTATAATTAGTTCCCGCCGGGAGGTATCATCAAGGACTAGTCATCAACAGCACTCTGACTTAGGGATAAGCGCAGTTATTCAAGGACACTTTGCCGAACTATGGTAAAGTCCAACCACGAGCAAGGGATTGTCGCGGCGGACAAGTATCGTCGCTGCCAAGGCAGTAAACTGCAGTGCTGCCGAGGTAGTGATATACGATTGCATTGAGCAGAGACAAGTCAATCAAATCCACAATACAACGCAACTGGATCCTGACCCATCTCTCTCTATTATTAAATCTCTTTACTTTACTTAGTTGTTTTAGTTTAGTTAAACCAAACTCAATCACTTGTGCTTTATTTTATTTCTTTCTACAGAACAAGAAGACAAAGAACACATATTAAGTCTATCAGTCCCTGTGGAGACGATAATCCGATAATTACTTATCACTTATTACTTTCGATGTGTCCACTTGCACTGAACGCGCACTTTTGACACGTGACAAGTTTTTGGCGCCGTTGTCGGGGACTGACAACTAAATTTTGTTTTCTTTATTTTCTTGTTTCTTTTTATTTTTATTTTACTCTTGTTTTTTTTTTTGGTTTATGACCAGGGCCAACCCAAACAACCCTTTGTACGAGTTAGATCAAGAGATCGAAAGAACAAGACAAAGGTTGAGGAGACAGATCCAAGAAGCCATGGCAGATCACCCGGCAGGACAAAACTTACCTGCCGGCAATGGAGGACTTCCGCCGCCACCTAGGCCGCGGCAGCTCACTATCAGAGACAACCTGGAAGAGGACTTAAATGGATTAAACCTAGGAGTTGTTATACCGGAGATAGAAGCAGACCACTTTGAACTTAAACCTGTTATGTTCAATAAGCTTAACACTATTGGACAATTTGGCGGGTCTGCAACTGTAGACGCAAGGCAACATCTTAAGTCCTTCATAGAAATTTGCAACTCTTGGAGTGAAATTTGCAACTGTAGACGCAGGGCGAAAGCTTGGTTGAATAGCATTCCAGCAGGATCTAATTGATCTTGGAGTGAACTCTGCCGTGATTTTATTACTCGTTTTAATCCCACTAACCTTTATGATAGAATTCGTAATGAAATCACTTCGTTTCGACAGGCAGATGACAAACCAATGTACGAGGCATGGGAGCGCTACAGGGAGCTATTGCATAAGTGTCCTTTGCATGGATTTCCCCTATGGACACAAGTGACTATGTTATATAATGGCATGAATGCCCCGACTAGGATGATGTTAGATGCCTCGGTGAACGGAACACTCCTTGATAAAGCACCTAAGGAAGCTATCGAGATACTAAACAAACTCGCGAAAAATGATTTTCAATTTCCTACATCTAGGCGAGGAGGATTAAGACGCCCAGCCACGGTAAATGAATTAGACACATAAAGTTCAGTGGCAACACAAATGGCCTCTCTTACCAAGATGGTGCAAAAGCTGCAATTACAACAAAATACCCGTGAGGTCAAGGTAATTGATTCTTATTGTGACTTATGTGGAGGTAACCACAGTTCCTCTGATTGCATGAATCAAGAAACCGGTATGTACGTTGGAAACTACAACCGCAACAATATGATGTCCAACACATACAATCCCTCATGGAAGAGGCATCCAAACTTATCATGGAGCAACCCTAACAATGCCTTAAACCCAATCACCCAACCTTCAGGATTTCAGCAACCGATGCAACAACTGCCGCCGCCGCAGACCCAGCAGTCAATGCCGCCGCCGCAGCTGCAGCAGCAACCGGTAAGTTCACTGGAGAATACACTTAAAGCCTTTATGATGAAAACTGAGTCATACATGGTAGAGAACAGTAATTTCATCAAAAGGACAGACGTTTTTATGAATAGAACTGAGATGAGGTTGCAAAATCAAGAGGCGGCCATTAAAACGCTAGAAACTCAAGTTGGGCAGTTTGCTCAAAACATAAACACTAGACCACAAGGAGGACTACCTAGCAATACTGAAGTTGTTAAGGTAATGGGCCATGAACAGTGCAAATCAATCACTACTAGGAGTGGTCTACAGCTGAAGGAAAAGATCCTAGAGAGCCAAACTCAATCAGCAGATCAATCAAAGGAAGAGGTTGAGCAAACTGATGCTGATAACACTGCCCCGACAGAGAACACAGCAGCTCCTGAACAGCCTGCCAAGACAGTAACAACCCCAGTGGTGCCAGGTATTAAATTCCAAACTAATGAAACCCTGGATGAGATGAGACCACCACCACCTTTTCCAAAAACGTTGAAAAAGCAAAAGCAGGACCAGCAATTCAAGAAGTTACTCGATATTCTAAAGCAAGTCCACATCAATATACCATTCGTAGAGGCAATTGAACAAATGCCTAACTATGCCAAGTTCTTAAAGGACATGGTGTCAAATAGGAAACGAATAGGTGAGTTCGAAACAGTGGCTGCTACCGAGGGATGCATGGCAATGCTGCACAATCGCATGCCTCCAAAATTAAAAGATCCTGGCTGCTTTATCATACCTTGTGCAATAGGTAAAAATTATGAAGGTAAGGCCCTATGCGACCTTGGAGCGAGCATAAATCTAATGCCCAAATCAGTCTTTCAAAAGCTTGGAATAGGACGGGCAAAACCTACAACAATCATGCTCCAACTAGCGGATCGATCCTATATGCAACCTGAAGGAAAAATCGAGGACATACTGGTAAGAGTTGATAAGTTTATTTTTCCTGCTGATTTTCTTGTCCTTGATTGTGAAGCAGATGATAATGCACCGATCATCCTTGGGAGACCCTTTCTTGCAACTGGACGCACCTTAATTGATGTGGAAAAAGGAGAGTTGACAATGCGGGTCAATGACCAACAAGTCAAACTCAATGCATTCCACAACTTAAAAAAATATGACGATCCAGAGGAGTGCAAGGCTATTCACACAGGAGGTACCAAAATTTCCTGCCTGGGCAGAATGCTCGGCAGATTGATGGTAAAAAGATTAAGCCCAAGGTGGATGGACACACAGCAAAAGAGAGTGGCCCACAACCGATTTACAATTCGGGCCAACGAGAGAGAATAAACTTGGCAGATGCATTTGCATGCTCTCCACCAGTAACATGATCTCCTCTCTTTTCTTTATTAATATATTAGGATTAGTTTAGTTTATTTTTATTTTTCGAATATATTTTTGCTTTAAGTATTTTTCTTTTGTGTGTTTAATTTCTATTTAGGAATAATAAGCAAGAATAAAGGAGAAATAGTTCAAAGCAGGAACTCTGCCGAGGCAGAAAAACAGTGTCAGGGCCGCAACAGTCTCAACGGGCAGAATAGTGTAACGGCTAGTCTGCCGAGATTCCTGCCGTGCTAGAAAGGGAAACGACAGAAAAGAGTAACGGCTACAAAACGGCTAGTGGTTCAAATGGTCACAAGGCCGAGGCCTATATAAGTAACTCCTTCCTCTTGAACTATTCACTCTTACTTTATTGTTTTCTTTAGAACTCATAACAATCTCCCTCTCACATTACTTTCTGCCTACTTACATTCTTCGTGAAATTCCAGATTCTTTTCAAGAAATACTCCAAGAAATCACATCTCTCACAAATCTTGATGGCCACCTACAAGAGATTTACCCCAGCCAACGTTGAAGATCGTTTCAACCGATAGTTCATCGCCCGGCAATTGTGGGAAGAACAAGGTTTCCAACATGCAGACGATGAAAACTACGACATTGAACATTACCTCTTCGACAGAATAAAGTACCAAGAATGGGAAATTTTCTGTCTTCAACCAGCCTCAGCGAATGCTACGATCGTGCGGGAGTTCTATGCGCACGAGCCCAGCAAAGACTCCCTCTTTGTTCATTGCCGCGACAGGCCAGTCCAATTAGATGCCGAGACAATCAACAATTTCTACGGTCTTACTCCAAACAGTGATGTCCACGCAGAATTCATGGAAGACATCACTGCCGAGGACTACGAACTAATCAAAGATGATCTTTGTTACGTAAATACTCCATTGGAAACCGGTACCCATAGAGGATTTGTAACAAGACAAAGCTTGAAGCACGAGGCTAAGATGTGGAATACCTTTGTTAAGCGACGCCTCATCCCCACGTCCCACAATAGCATGGTGGACCGCAAGCGATTGGTGCTTATCCAATCAATCATCAACAAGAGGACCATCAATGTTGGAGAGATCATCCTACGGGAAATTCACGAGTGCGGTAAGAAAGATAGGGGACCATTGTATTTCCGATGTTTGATCACGGGTTTGTGTGTTGCTGCAGGTGTGCCAATCGAGGATACGGACGAATACACTCCCCCACGGCGAGGATGGACCAGAGACTTTTGTCACAAAGTCATGCAAATCACGCAGGCGGAGCCAGTCCAAGCAACGCCCCGGTAGTTCACTGCTGATACTGCTACCGGGGCCCAGTACACGACAGACATGCCAGACACTGCCCACACCTCTGCCGCAGTAGACCCGTACCAGGAGATCTTGCAAAGGATGGCAGCAATGGACCTCAAGCAACAGAGGTACATGGAGTACCAAAGAGATTTCAACGGCACATTAGCCTAGATGATGCTGCACGCTTTTCCAGACCAAGAAGCGCAATTTCCAGATTTCCCCAGCAATATGTTCGTCACAACCGCCCCTTACACTAAGACTACACCAGCTCTGGGAGGACCAAGGTCGTTCTTCCATGCGGACCCTCAGCCCCAATACCAGGCTGCCGGCCCATCCAGGGTAGCAGATTCTACCGCGGCATCGTCTGCCAGCAGATGACCATCCAAGCGGAGGGCAGTTTTCAGCACTCCACCCCGATCTCCAATCATAATGGGCAGTCTATCAGCTGAGATAGATGCCTATGTGTACCAAAGCTCTACCGCCGCCGGACCAAGTACACACCACACTGGAGGAGCCACAGCAATGGGAGGTGGAACAAACATAATGATAACCGAAGAGATGGTCGATGTGGAAGAAGGAGAAGAGGTGGAAGCCCCAATGTAACGGACACCACCCACACGAGTCCAACCGCCCCGGCAAGCAAAAGCTCAACCATCGCCTTCACCAAGGACAAAGCAATCGGCAACAAGGCCGAGGAGAAATATTGTTATAAGCAGCTCTTCGGAGTCGCTTTAAAATTTTTGTTCTTAATTCAATCTTAATTGTTTTTGTTGTTTATATATGCTGCTTATTTCATAATTGTGTTGCCCATTTATTTCTTCAAATATAAAGCATTGAGGACAATGCTTGGTTTGAGTTTGGGGGTGCAGATTCATTGCCAAGGCAACAATCTACTGTCGAGGCCTTGCCAAAAAGGGAGTATTCCAATGATTTTTTTTTAAAATTTTCATGCTCCCCGCCTTACTTGAATTAACTGCCTACACTTTTGCACTGCTTATCATCAGTGTTGCCTTAGTTTATTCTTTAAGGCTGTAGAAATCTTTCTCCTTACCATGATTAGGTTCTATTAAGAAGGTTTAACCTTAGGATACTTAAGGATGAAAACTTAGAAGCTTACTATAGGAAGAACTTTAAACACTTTTGGGACTTGTTGGAATATAGGAATTCTTTTAATGAACTTAGGTGATAAAGACTTAGATTTTTGGAAAGTAACTAGAGGTGCCTATCACCGGCTCTAGAAATTTTTGTCTCTTCTTCATGCTAGAGGTGCCCGAAATTGGCTCTAGTATGCTTTAAAAAATAGCAAAAAGAAAGAAGGAATTAGTGAAAAGAAAAACACAAATCCTTGAGGTGCCCGAAATTGGCTCAAGATTTGGTGGTTGAGGAAAGAAGAGAACACTTAACCAAACTCTACTTGTCTTGAACTTAGAGTTTGTCTAAGAAAGCCTTTAATCAAACTTGTCCACAAAAACGCACACACTCACAATTCTTATAGTTTGTTTCTAGGTAAACCCTTCGGTAGCCGAAAGGTTAAGACTAAAGAATAGGCCTAGCTATGGTGGGGAGAATAGATGGAAATGTAAGACCAAGAGAGAGTAGAGTTCGGCAAATTGATGGTTTGCATTACTTGAGGACAAACAATAGTTCGAGTTTGGGGGAGTGATAAGTGCTCAACTCACTATCACTTTTTACTCCTTTTATGGGCATTAATTACCAAATATATACCCAATCGGACCAATTCATATACTCAATGTGATGTATTTAGAAGTTATGCTTACAGAGTTAATATTTACAGAAAAGGCACGTTTTACTGCATTTTTATATCTGTGCAGGAGAACCATTGCCGCGGCAGCGACATGGCCGAGGCAGGACCTGATGCCGAGACAACAACAGGAAGACAACAAGCAAAACTGTAGGCGATTGGAAGATAAAAATCCAAGGGACGTGTCTGGACTTAAAGCCCATGGATCGGAGCTGGCTAGCATGAGGAAAAGCCCAAGACAAGATCACGCGGGAAAGCCCCTTCCCGAATTAAACTTGGAAATATTTTAATTATGTACTTGACTTGTTCCCTACTCCAAGTTGTATTCTACTTAGGAAAGGTTTGCCTTAGGTCTAGACTATATAAAGACCTAGCCATCCAATGTACAAAACACGGAATACCTAGGGAGAGAGAGCCGAATTCTATACTTGTCTTCCTTCTCTCCATTATGTTCTAAACCTTCTTAGGGATTAGGTGAAGGTTGTCTAGTATATGTGAGAGGAGATTGTATTTTGTCTTTGTTTCAATGCAATAAAAGTATCAAGGTTTACTTATCCTTTGTTATTCCTTGTTCTCGCATTCAAGCTCGGGAGAGAAGTTTGTCAGTAATCCATTTATCTAAGCTCGGGAGAGTTAGATTCACGAAAGGGGTAAGTACGATGTTTCAATCGCGAAATACTAACTCGGCCTAGGGATATGTTAATAGTTTCAGCGGCTAAAAGAAGTGTGAGATTGGTTGGTGAGTATAATTGGTTCACGCCGGGAGGTATCATCAAGGACTAGTCATCAACAACACTCTGACTTAGGGATAAGCGGAGTCATTCAAGGACACTTTGCCGAACTTTGGTAAAGTCCAACCACGAGCAAGGGATTGCCGCGGCGGACAAGTATCGTCGCTGCCAAGGCAGTAAACTGTAGTGCTACCGAGGCAGTGATATACGATTGCATTGAGCAGAGACAAGTCAATCAAATCCACAATACAACGCAACTGGATCCTGACCCATCTCTCTCTATTATTAAATCTCTTTACTTTACTTAGTTGTTTTAGTTTAGTTAAACCAAACTCAATCACTTGTGCTTTATTTTATTTCTTTCTACAGAACAAGAAGACAAAGAACACATATTAAGTCTACCAGTCCCTGTGGAAACGATAATCCGATAATTACTTATCACTTATTACTTTTGATGTGTCCACTTGCACTGAACGCGCACTTTTGACATTCGACAATGAACCAATGTATGAGGCATGGGAGCGCTATAGGGAGCTACTGCACAAGTGTCCTTTACATGGATTTCCATTATGGACACAAGTGACCATGTTTTACAATGCTACCAATGCCCCAACAAGGATGATGTTAGATGTCTCTGCCAATGGAACGCTCCTTGAAAAAGCTCCGGAGGAAGCTATAGAGATTTTGAACAAACTCGCAAAGAATGACTTTAAATTCCCTACATCTAGGCGAGGAGGAGTAAGACGCCAAGCTACAGTGAATGAGTTGGAAACATCCAATTCAGTGGCAGCACAATTGGCCTCTCTTACTAAGATGGTTCAGAACATGCAAATGCAGCACAATCGGAAGAACATGATGTCCAACACATACAACTCATCATGAAAAAGGCATCCCAACTTCTCATGGAGTAATCCCTGTTAGAGTATGCCCAAAGACCAATCATATGATGATTGTAAGGATACTTTTATTTACCAATTTTATTGAATAAAGGCATTGCCATTGTTGTTTTCAGATATATGTGTCAATGTATAACATAAACTGAGAAACAATAAGGTCCATATAATAATATATGTATTATTATTAAAAGATCCTTAGTCAAGTATTATTATGGGTATGTACAATAATAATACGCTTAAGACTAACATGTGATTAATTGATGACAATGAGTTGTCATTGACATAGAGATGTCAGAATTAATACATGAAAATATTAATAGAGAATAATATATTGGATTGACCCACTATGAGCATATATCTTGGATTATTATGTGACGGTCACGATATTGCTCATAGTGACAACTATATGTATGGTCCTTAGACTTGAGATTATTACTATCTCAACATATGTTGTTTTATGTTTTGATGCAGTTAAACGTGTCGCGTAATTAGTTACACTATAAAGACTGAAATTGGACATATTACAATGTATGTAGTGAGATGTGAATGATCAAGATAGGATTTGTCCTTCCTACATAATAGGAAAATATATCAAAGGTCACTTGATTGAGTGAGACAAGAAATGCATGGCCATGCTTGAATACGTTGATATGAGATATCACACAAATTATTCATTAAAAGTAGTCCACTCTAGATATCAAGAAACATTAAAATAGGCTATACAAGTGTGACTATTCCAAGACTTGTGCCTATTAAAGATATAAAAGGACAAAAGGATATAATACATTAAGATAGTTGGTCAGGGACATGATATATCGAATCATGATCTCCTGTAACTTAGATGACAATGATATATTGCTAGATGTCACTCATTGTTTGTAATATTAGAATTGTTCTAATATTACTACTAACGTTACAATGAGCCTACAGGGTCACACCCAATGGTTGAAAAGGAGCAAAAATATATATAAGTATAAGAAGAATATATTTAATCCCGAATTTTAAATAAATGATATAATTAAAGTAATTATATCCCTTTTAAATTCGAATTAAATATATAGATTCCAAAATTTAAGGAAATAATGAAAGTAATTATTTCCTATAAACAAATTCGGAATCAAACTCTTATACCTAGGGTTACACCTATATAAAGAATCTTTGGTCTAGCAGCCATAACATAGAATTCCGAATTCCAAACCCTAGAATCACGAAAAATAGTTTTTCGAGATTTGCTCTCTTAACCGGGTGAACTGAGTAGAGGCCGAGACGATATTCGTGGAGGCTAAAGATTCGATTGTTGAACGATCGTAACTGTAGCAGATACCGTTGTTGTCTTTGCTGTTTATCAAGGAACCCAATGTAAGTTATCGCATCTCTTCCTCCCGATTTCAGATTAAACGTACATGGATCACTGGAAAGACCGTCGTAATTTTGTTCCGCTGCGCCATGGGGTGTGTCGGCGGTCCCAACAGTGGTATCAGAGCCACTTGTATGATCCGTAATCGGGTTAAATATTTGGGTGATGCGATATGTATGAGATGCATGATTTGTTTTACTATATCTGTTAATTACAATCACCATGTTGCTACATGGGTTTTACGATAATCATATGTCAATGGTTGACATAGTGATCGGCGGAAGTGCGATAGCAGATCGCATCAAGGAAAAAGGAATAATAGTTATTCCGATATGAAAAAATCTAAAGGATTTAAAAATCTCAAAAACGCGATTCTATTGATAAATCTTATCAAATCGTGATGTTTTTCCATAGAAAAATAGTCGCTATTTTTCAAAATTTCCTGCAAGCCGTACCGGTACGGCTTGTGGCCGCAAGGGGCTCTACCCCTTGACCTCGCCGTAGGCAACATAGATTGTAGGCCCATATTGGTAATATTAACGATTTCGTGATAGAATATATATGATATGTTTGCTTTGCACGGTGTTTGACATGCATGGTTATAGCCTTTGCTTTTACAATAGTTGTAAATTTTAAATACGGCCTGCGTGTCGTGCCTTTCTCTATCTCTGTTGTACTTCTCTTCTCATCTTACTCCCTCGTATGTAAAACGAGTTTCTATAATTGTAATATTATTCCAAGAAGCAATCGAGACATTTGGAGAAAAGGCGAGAAGATCCTTGAATTCCGAATTCCGAATTCCAAACATAGAATTCTGAATTCCAAACCCTAGAATCACGAAAAACAGTTTTTCGAGATTTGCTCTCTCAACCGGGTGAACTGAGTAGAGGCCGAGACAATATTCGTGGAGGCTAAAGATTCGATTGTTGAACGATCGTAACTATAGCAGATACCGTTGTTGTCTTTGCTGTTTATCAAGGAACCCAATGTAAGTTATCGCATCTCTTCCTCCCGACTTCGGATTAAACGTACATGGATCACTGGAAAAACCGTCTTAATTTTGTTCCGCTGCGCCATGGGGTGTGCCGGCGGTCCCAACAATCCCAACAATGCTCTGAATCCAACTACTCAACCCCCAGGTTTTCAACAACCAATGCAAATGAAACATCTGCCGCAGCAGCAGGTACAACAATCATTACCGCCGCAGCAGATGTTGTTGCGTGTAAAAAGAGTGCGCAATTGGTGCAAGTGTACACGTCTCAAGTAATAAAGTGATAAGTATATCAGATATCGTCTCCACAGGGATTGGTCTACTTAATATGTCTTCTTTTGTCTTTTTTTCTCTAAAAAAGAATAAAATATAGACACAAGTAAGATTGGGGTTGATGAATACTAAATAAAGAAAACTAAAGAAAGAGAGAATAAACATATTAAAGAAGTGGCCAGGATCCAGTTGTGTTGTATAGTGGATTCAATTTACTTGTTTTTGTCCAATGCAATCGCACAACACTACCTCGACAGTACTGCAGATTACTGCCTCAACAGTGATGATGCTTGTCCTCCGCGGCAATCTCTTGCTCTTGGGTAGACTTTATCAAATTTCGGCAAAGTGTCCTTTGATGACTCCGCTTATCTCTAAGTCGAAGTACTGTTGATGACCATTCCTTGATGATACCTCTCGGCGTGAATCAATTATAATCACCAACCAATCCCACACTTCTTTTAGCCTCTCAAACTCTTAACCTATCTCGTCCGAGTTAGTGTTTCCCGATTGAAACACCGTACTTATTCCTTTCGTGAATCTAACTCTCTCGATATTAGATAAATGGATTACTCACAAACTTCTCTCTCGAGCTTGGATGCAAGAACAAAGAATGACAAAGAATAAGCAAACCTTGATATTTTATTGTATTAAAACAAGAAACAAAAGTCAATCTCTTCTCACTAATACTCTACAACCTTCACCTAAGCCTAAAGAAAAGTAGAACATAATAAATAGTAAAAGAGAATTCTAAAATCTAAGATGAAGTCGGCTCTCTATGATGCTAAGTGCTTTGTGCCAAAAACTCTCTTCTTCTTCTCTTCTTGGACAGCTAGGGATTATATAGGCTTGGTCTAGGGCAAACCTTTCCTAAGTAGGAGTATAACTTGTAGTAGGACATAAGTCAAGTCCATAAATAAAATATTTCGAAGTTTATTCCAACTAGGATTCTTTTCCGTGTGGCCTTTGACTTGGGTTTTCCATGTGCTACCCAGCTTCGATTCATGCTCTGCTTGTCCAGAAACGTCCAACTCATTTTTCTCTTCAAGTCGCCTACAATATCGTTACTTGTCCTTCAGCTGCTGCCTCGGTATCAAGTCCTGCCTCGGCCTCAGTCGCTGTCGCGACAATAGTTTTTCCTGCACAGACACATAAGTATAGTAAAACTCGCCTTTTCTATAAGTATCATCTTTATATGTTACAGAAGCAGAATATCTAATTATCTCGCATTAAGCACATGCATTGGTCCAAGTAGATGTAGATTTAGTGATTATTGTCCATGAAAGGTATAAAAAGTGATAGTGATTTGAGCACTTATCACACCCCCAAACTCGAACTATTACTTGTCCTCAAGCAATGCAAACCATCAATTTGTCAAACCTTACTCTCTCTTGGTCTTATATTTTCATCTATTCTCCCTACCATAACTATGCCTATTCTTAAGCCTTAACCTTTCGGTTACCCAAGGGTTTACCTAGAAACAAACTATAAGATTTAGCGAGTGTGTGCGTTTTTGTGGACAAGTTTGATTAAAGGCTTTCTTAGACAAACTCTAAGTTCAAGACAAGTAGACTTGGATTTAGAGTTCTCTTCTTAAAACAACAATTTCTTGACCCAATTTTAGGCACCTCAAGGATTGTGTTTTCTCATCAATAATTCCTTCTTTCTTTTGATATTCTTTTTAGCATACTAGAGCCAATTTCGGGCACCTCTAGCATGAAGAAGAGTAATTTCTAGAGCCGGTGATAGGCACCTCCAGTCACTTTCCCAAAAATATAAGTTTTTATCACCTAAGTTCATTAAAAGAATTCCTATAATCCAACAAGTCCCAAAAGTGTTTTTAGGATCAATCTTATAGCAATCTTCTAAGTTTTCTTCCTTAAGTATCCTAAGGTTAAACCTTCTTAACAGGACCTAGCCATGGTAAAGAGAAAGATTTATATAGCCTTAAAAGAATAAACTAAGGCAATACTGATGAAGAGCAGTGCAAAAGTATGGACAATAATTCAAGTAAGGTAGTGGACATAAAAAAATTTAAAAAAATCCCTTAAATACTTCCTTTTATGGCAAGACCGCGACAGTAGATTGCCTCGGTAGTGGATCTACAACCCCAAACTCGAACCAAGCATTGTCCTCAATGCTTTTATATATCACACAGCATGATATAAAATAAGAAAACAAGACAAGTAAAGATATAGAAACGCATCATGAATATGTAGAATTTAAAGAGATTCAGAAGAGCTGCTGGTAATTATCAGCTTTTTCGGCCTTGTTGCGGAATGTTTGATTTTTGATGATGGTGATGGTTGAGTTTTGGCTTGTCGTGGTGGTTGGACTCTCGTTGGTGGTGTCCGTTGCATTCGAGCATCCACTTCTTCTCCTCCTTCCTTGTCAGCAATTTCTTCCGTGGTTATTATATTTGTCCCGCCTTCATTTGTTGCGTCAGCCTAGGCATTGTGAATGCTTGGTCCGGCAGCTGTTGAACTTGATGGACATAGGCGTCTATTTTTGTTGAGAGACTACCCATGATAATGGGTGATCCTGGTGGTGTGATGAAGACTGCCCTCCTCTTGGATGGTCGTCTGCTGGCAGATGATGCTGCGGCAGAGTCTGCTGCCCTAGACAGGCCAACAGCATGAAATTGTTGCTGAGGGCCAGTGGGGAAGAATGGCCTCGTTCCTCCTGGAGTTGGAGTTGTCTCTTTGTAGGGTGCAGCCGTTACAAACATATTGGTAGGGAATTCTGGAAACTGCACCCCTTGGCTAGGAAAGTTATGGAGCATCATTTGGGCAAGTGTGCTGTTGAAGTCCTTTTGATACTCCATGTATCGTTGCTGCCTAAGATCCATAACTGTCATCCTTTGAAGTTTCTCCTGGTATGGGTCTGCTGCGGCAGTGGTGTGGGCAGTGTCAGGCATGTCTGCCGTGTATTGGGCCCCAACAGTTGTGTCAGCAGTTAACTGCTGAGGAGTTGCCTATACTGGCTCTACTTGTGTGATCTGCATGATTTTGTGGCAGAAGTCTCTAGTCCACCATCGTCTATGGGATGTGAATTCATTCATTTCTGCCATTGGTACACCTGCAGCAGTACAAATACCAGTAATTAAACAAGGGAAATATAAAGGTCCTCTATCTTTCTTACCGCATTCGTATATCTCCTTTAAAATTATTTCTCCAACATTGATGCTCCGTTTGTTGATGATGGATTGAATGAGCACCAATCTCCTTCGGTCCACCGTGCTATTGTGGGAGATTGGGATGAAGCATCTTTTGACAAAAGTATTCCACAATTTTGCCTCGGGCTTAAGATTTTGTCTTGCTACCGATCCTCTATGGACACCGGTTTCCCAATGAGTGTTGTCGTAGCAAAGGTCGTCTTTGATTAGCTCATAGTCTTCATTGGTGATGTCCTCCATGAATATAGCATGGTCATCACGATCCTCATCGGAGTGTTGGAATCCTTGCTCTTCCCATAGCTGCCGAGCAATGAAGGACCTGTTGAAACGGTCTTCAACAATGGCTGGGGCGAATCTGTTGTATGTAGCCATGTATGAGTATTAGAGAATTGAGGATCTTGGAGAGTTTCTTGGAAAGGTTTTGAAAATTCTGAGAAATCTTGTAAATAGACAAAGAGTATTGTGAGAAAGAGATTGGCAAGTAAATCAAGAATGCAAGAGTGAATAGTTCAAGAGGAAGGAAGTGCTTATATAGGCCTCGGCCTTGTAGCCGTTTAAACCACTAGCCGTTTGATAGCTGATGGAGGCTAGAAAGTCCTGCTTTTATGATGAAGCATTTGTTCTTCCACCTTTGTCAGATTGTACTATTTAAGATGTCGAACCCACAGGGATTGACTTTACTTATGCAATTTATTCTTCCTGCACAATGGAATAGTAAAGACACAGATAATTGAGTTGGATTATAACTAAGGAATCTAATTAAAGGAATAAAGATAAATGATCAAGAAATCAAGGATGGAAAAATGGGGTAGGTTAGAGTGCTTCGTAGTGTGAGTTCAATTGACTTGTTTCTGTCCAATGCAATTGTACATCACTGCCTCGGCAGTATTGCAAATTATTACCTTGGCAGCAACGATACTTGTCCACCGCGGCAATCCCTTGCTCTTGGGTGGACTTTATCAACGTTCGGCAAAGTGTCCTTTGATGACTCTTCTTATCCCTAAGTCGAAGTACTGTTGGTGATCAATCCATAATGATACCTCCCGGCGTGAATCAATTCTAATCATCAACCAATCCCACACTTGTTTTAGCCGTTGAAACTCTTAACCTATCCCTATGATGAGTTAGTATTTCGCGATTGAAATACAGTACTTATCTCTTTCGTGAATCTAACTCTCCCGAGTCTAGATAAATAGATTACTTACAAACTTCTCTCCCGATCTTGAATGCAAGAACAAAGAATGTCAAATGATAGGAAAACCTTGATATTTTATTGCATTGAAACAAGAAACAAAAATCAATCTTCTTCCACAACTACTCCACAAACTAACCTAAACTCCAAGGGGGCGATGGAGGAGTTTAGGGTTTTCTATGAACATTTGATTTCTAGATATCCTCCTCTCTACATAGGCTATAGTTTATATAGGCTTGACCTAGGGCAAACCTTTCCAAAGTAGGAATACAACTTGGAGTAAAACACAAGTACATAAATAAAAGATATTTATTTTATTTCCTAGTTTTATTCCTATAAGGATTCTTTTCCCGCGTGGCCTTTGACCTTGACTTTCCATGTGTTCCTCAGCTTCGATTTCTATGTTGCTTGTCTTAAGACGTCCACCTTATTTTTCTCTTCAGATCTCCTATCATATCAACATTTATGTTCCAGGTGCTGCCGCGGCCTCCGATGCTACCGCGGCGTCCAAGTGTTGCCGAGGCCTTCAAGTGCTGCCAAGGCGGGTACTAATCTGCATTCCAGCTTTGGTTTCCAGCATCCATCATGCTATCTGGCATTACCTATGTGGTAGTTTCCTGTCTAAGAGAAGAAACCATTAACCGTACCTGTTTTATGCCAAATAATAGATAAATTCATGAATTAAGTATTGAGATGCTGAAATATGGAAATAAGCAGAATTATCCAATATTGCCATTAAATTCGTCCTTTATTAGCAATAATCGAGTGAGAAATTGGTATAAAGAATAGAACTTTTATGCACTCATCAATAGCCGTTTTAACCTTTACTACTGTTGCTTTTAATGCCGTGACGAGAATTTCGGCAGACTAACCGTTACACTTTTTCTGCCTGTTGGGAATGCTACAACTTCTGACACTGTTTTCTGCCCCAGCAGCACTTTTCTTGCTGTGAACTATTTCTCCTTTATTCTTGCTTATTGTCCTAAAAATTAAACATAAACAAGAAAAATAATTAAAGATAAATATAATAAAAATTTAACTCTAAACTAAACTAATCCTAATAATATAAAAAAAATTAGAGGAAAGAGATTATGTCACTGGGGAGTGCATGCAAATGCATCTCCTAAGGTGATTATCTCTTGTCCGCCAGAATGATGTTTTAGATGTTGGCCATTCTCTTTGACTTCATGTCCATCCCTTTTCGTTTTGATCTTCACTGCACCCTGTATGTCTGGACAGTGTGCTGTCTTGTTGGCTTCCTCCACTTTTGGCTTAATCTTCTTGCCCAATATTTTTCCAAGCATGCTGCCAAGGCAGTTGCTGCTGAAATAGGATATCTTGGTGCCTGCATCAGTGGTGTGGAGGACTTTGCACTCTTCTGCATCATCATATCTTTTCAAATTGTGGAAGGCATTGAGTTTGACTTGTTGGTCATTAACCCTCATTGTCAACTCTCCTTTTTCCACATCTATGAGTGTGCATCCAATGGCAAGGAAAGGTCTCCCCAGGATGATCGATGCATTTTCATCTGCTTCACAATCAAGGACAAGGAAGTCAGCGGGAAAAATAAATTTGTCAACTCTTACCAGTATGTCCTCGGTCTTTCCTTCAGGTTGCACATATGATTTATCTGCAAGTTAGAGCATCACTGTTGTGGGTTTTGCCCTTCCTATTCCAAGCTTTTGGAAGACAGATTTGGGCATTAGGTTTATGCTTGCTCCAAGGTCGCATAGGGCCTTTCCTTCATAGTGGTTACCTATTGCACAAGGTATGGTAAAGCATCCAAGATCCTTCAATTTGGGAGGCATGCGGTTGTGTAGCATTGCTATGCATCCTTCAGTAGCAGCCACTGTTTTGAACTCGTCAAGCCTCTTTCTCTTAGACACAATGTCTTTCAATAACTTAGCATAGTTTGACATTTGTTCAATTGCCTCAACAAATGACAAGTTGATGTGGACTTGCTTCAAGATATCTAAGAATTTTTTAAATTGATGATCCTGTTTTTGCTTTTTCAACCTTTGTGGGAAAGGTGGTGTTGGTCTCATCTCTTGCAGGGTTTCATTAGTTTGGAATTTAATACCTGGCACCACTGGGTTTTATCTGTCTTGGCAGCTGGTCGAGGTACTGTCGAGTGCTCTGTTGGGGCGGTGCTTTTTGCTGTGACATGATCAGTTTGTTCATCATCTGAGTCCTCTTTTTCTTGTTCTTCTGGTGGGACTTTGTCTGCTGGGTTTCCTACTTTCTCCTTCAGTTGTAGACCATTCATAGTAGTGATTGCTTTGCACTGTTCATGGTCCATTATCTTAGCAACTTCAGTATTGCTAGGTAGTCCTCCTTGTGGTTTAGTGTTTATGTTCAGGGCAAACTGCCCAACCTGAGTTTTCAGTGCCTTAATTGTTGCCTCTTGGTTCTGCAACCTCATCTCAGTTCTATTTATGAATGCATTTGTTCTTTTGATGAAATTGCTATTCTCTGCCATGTATGATTCAGTTTTCATCATAAAGGCTTTAAGAGAATTTTCCAATGAATTTATAGGCTGATGATGATGCATCTGCTGCTGCGGCAATGGTTGCTGGACCTGCGGCGTCGGCAGATGTTGCATTGGTTGCTGGAAACCTAGGATTTGAGTAATTGGATTCAAGGCATTGTTGGGATTACTCCATGAGAAGTTTGGATGCATCTTCCATGATGGGTTGTATGTTTTGGACATCATATTGTTTCGGTTATAGTTTCCAACATACAGGTTGGATTCTTGATTCTGCATACAATCAGAAGAATTGTGGTTACCTCCGCATAAATTGCAAAAAGAATCAATGGCCTTAACCTCATGGGTATTTTGATGTAGCTGCATGTTTTGTACCATCTTGATAAGAGAGGCCAATTATGCTGCCACTGAATTGGATGTTTCTAACTCATTCACTGTGGCTTGGCGTCTTACTCCTCCTCGCCTAGATGTAGGGAATTGAAAATCGTTCTTGGCGAGTTTGTTCAGGATTTCAATAGCTTCCTCGTTCTTGGATGTTTCTAACTCATCCACTGAATTGGATGTTTCTAACTCATTCACTGTGGCTTGGCGTCTTACTCCTCCTCGCCTAGATGTAGGGAATTGAAAATCGTTCTTGGCGAGTTTGTTCAGAATTTCAATAGCTTCCTCCGGTGCTTTATCAAGGAGTGTTCCATTGGTAGAGGTGTCTAACATCATCCTTGTTGGGGCATTGGTGGCATTGTAAAACATGGTTACTTGTGTCTACAAGGGAAATCCATGTAAAGGAAACTTGTGCAGTAGCTCCCTACAGCGCTCCCATGCCTCATACATTGGTTCATCATCTGCCTGCCAAAAAGAGGCAATTTTATTACGAATACGATCATATAAATTAGTCGGATTAAAACGTGTAATGAAACTACGACATAATTCACTCCAAGATCCTATTGATCCTACTAGAATGTTGTTTAACTAGGCTTTTGCCCTATCCCTCAGTGAATAAGGGAATAATTTCAAAATCAAGACATCTTCATGGACTCCTTGGATTTTGAATGAATTGCATATCTCCATGAATGACTTGAGGTGCTGCTTGGCATCTTCAGTCATAGACCCACCAAACTGTCCAATAGTGTTGAGCATATTGAACATGACAGGTTTTAGCTCAAAGTGGGCCGCTTCGATCTCTGGTGTAACGACTCCTGGATTTAACCCATTCAAATCCTTTTTCAAGAAGTCTCGAATAGTAAGCTGCCGCGGCCCTGGTGGCGGCGGAAGGCCTCCATTGCCGGCAGGTAAGTCCATAAATAAAATATTTCCTAAGTAGGAGTATAACTTGGAGTAGGACACAAGTCAAGTCCATAAATAAAATATTTCCAAGTTTATTCTAACTAGGATTCTTTTCCGCGTGGCCTTTGACTTGGGCTTTCCATGTGCTACCTAGCTCCGATTCATGAGTTGCTTGTCCAGAAACGTCTAGCTCATTTTTCTCTTTAAGTCGCCTACAATATCGTTACTTGTCCTTCAGCTGCTGCCTCGACATCAGGTATAAAAAATGATTATTGTCCATGAAAGGTATAAAAAGTGATAGTGATTTGAGCACTTATCAGATGCATCAGCAACAGCCCACAAGTTCACTGAAAAATTCTCTTAAGGCCTTTAGGATGAAAACAGAATCTTACATGGCAGAGAATAGTAACTTCATTAAAAGAAGTGATGCATTCATAAACCGAACTGAGATGAGGTTGCAAAATCAAGAGGCAGCAATTAAATCACTGGAAACTCAGGTTGGGCAGTTTGCTCAGAATCTGAACACTAGACCACAAGGAGGATTACCCAGCAATACTGAAGTTGCTAAGGGAATGGGTCATGAGCAATGTAAGGCAATTACTACTAGGAGTGGCCTACAACTTAAGGAGATGTTAGGAAACTCAGCAGACAAAGTCCCACTAGTGGAACAAGAAGAAACAGATAAAGAGGACTTGGATGCTGAACTAAGTGATCATGCCACAACAATCCCAGAAAAAAGCACTGCCTCGGCAGAAAAATCGGTAGTCCCTAGACAAGTGGCCGAGACAGCAGGAAAATCAGTGGTGCCAGGTATTAAATTCCAGACCAATGAGACAATAAAGGATATGCGACCACCAATACCTTTCCCACAAAGGTTGAAAAGGCATAAATAGGACTATCAATTTAAAAAATTCTTAGACATCTTGAAGCAAGTCCACATTAACTTGCCATTTGTTGAGGCAATAGAACAAATGTCGAATTATGCTAAATTCTTAAAAGACATTGTGTCTAAAAGAAAAAGGCTTGGTGAGTTTGAAACAGTGGCTGCAACTGAAGGATGCATGGCAATGCTTCATAATCGCATGCCTCCTAAATTGAAGGATCCTGGATGTTTTACTATACCTTGTGCGATAGGAAACCACTATGAAGGAAAGGCCTTATGTGACCTTGGAGCAAGTATAAATTTGATGCCAAAATCTGTCTTCCAAAAGCTTGGAATAGGAAGGGCAAAACCTAGAACCGTGATGCTCCAATTGGCGAATAGATCATATGTGCAACCTGAAGGAAAGATCGAGGACATATTGGTAAGGGTGGATAAATTTATTTTTCCAGCTGACTTTCATGTTCTTGATTGTGAAGCAGATGACAATGCACCGATCATCTTGGGCCGACCTTTTCTAGCCACTGGACGCACTCTTATGGATGTGGAAAAAGGAGAATTGACAATGAGGGTTAACGACCAGCAAGTCAAACTATATGCTTTCCATATTTGAAAAGACATGATGATCCATAGGAGTGCAAGGTTATCCACACTATAAATGCAGGCAGAAAAATATCCTGTCTCAGCAACCACTGCCCCGGCAGTAAGCTCGACAATACAGTTAATGATTGTTACAGCAGAGTCCTGGATAGTGTTGAAACACCAGAGGTAGAGGAAGCTAATTGGAAAACACACTTTCCAGGCAAACTCAAGGCCAGACGTTCAAACCCACATGGTGAAGTAACAATCAAATCACAAAGGGATAGGCATGAGTTCGAAGTGAATGGCCAACGATTGAAGCATGATTCTGGCCAACATGATTTGTGAAATATATAGACCATCACTTTAGGAGATGCACTCACATGCACTCCTCCCGTGACATAATCTCTTTACCTTCTCTTTATTTTTTTTAGTTTTAGTTTAGAGTTAATCTTTTTATTTTTTTCTTCTTTTTAATTTAATTTTTGTTTGGTGTTTATTTTTAGGACAATAAGCAAGAATGAAGGAGAAATAGTCATAACACAGAAAATCTGTTGTCGTGACAGTGCATAGTGTCATTGCCGCAGCAGTCCCAATGGGCAAAACAGTGTAACGGCTAGTCTGCCGAAATTCCCGCCGCGGCAGTAAAGGTTAGCGACAGTAAAGGCTAACGGCAGTAAATGCTAACGGCTAGTTGATTCAAACGGCTACAAGGATGAGGCCTTTATAAGCACCTTCTCCCTTTTGAACTATTCACTCTTGCATTCTTGAATCTTTAGAATTTTTTTTTGCTAATCTCTCTTGCATTACTCTCTACTCATCTCCAAGATTTTCAGAAACTCTCCACTGTTTATCTCTATGGCCACATACAATAGATTCGCACCCGCCGTCGTTGAAGAACGCTTCAACAGGTCCTTCATTGCTAGGCAGTTGTGGGAAGAACAAGGATTCCAACATTCTGATGAGGAGAATTATGGCATCGAGCATTACTTGTTCGATAGAATAAAGAACCAAGAATGACAAATCTTTTGCCTACAACCTGCACAGGCCAATGCCACAATGGTGCGAGAATTCTACGCACATGGGCCAAGCAAGGACTCACTGTACGTCCACTGCCAAGGCAGGCCGGTCAGACTTGATGCCGAGACAATCAATCTGTTTTACGGCCTAACCCCTGATCATGATGACCATTCTGCATTCATGGAGGACATCACCAACGAAGACTATGAATTGATCAAAGACAACCTCTGCTACGACAACACAAATTGGGAAATCGGTGTTCATAGAGGATCGGTAGCAAGGCAGGACTTACGGCCCGAGGCAAAGCTGTGGAACACTTTTGTAAAAAGACGCCTCATCCCAACTTCCCACAACAGCACCGTAGACTGAAGAAGATTGGTTCTCATCCAATCTATCATCAACAAAAGAAGCATCAACGTGCTAGAGATAATCCTAAGGGAAATTTACGAGTGCGGTAAGAAATATAAAGGACCCTTATATTTTCCTTGTTTAATTACGGGTATTTGCACTACTGCAGGTGTACCAATGGAGGACATAGATGAATTCACTACCCAAAAGCGTTGGTGGATTAGGGAATTCTACCACAAGGTTATGCAAATAACCCAAGCAGGACCAGATCAAGCAAATCCACAATAATTCACTGTTGACACTACTGTCGGGGCCTAGTACACGGCAAACATACCTGATGCTGCCCATAACACTGCCACGGCAGATCCCTACTAGGAACTACTACAAAGGATGACAGCCATGGATCTAAGACAACAAAGGTACATGGAGTACCATAGGGATTTCAACAACACACTTGCCTAGATGATGATCAACAACTTTCCTAGCCAAGGGGTACAATTTCCAGATTTCCCCACCAACATGTCCGTCACAGCTGCACCCTACACCGAGACCACTCTAGCTCCAGGAGGACCGAGGCCATTCTACACTACTAGCCCTTAGCAACAATTCCATGCCGCTGGCCCATCTCGGCCAGCAGAGCCTGCCGTAGAATCCTCTTCCAGTCGACGACCATCCAAGATGAGAGCAATCTTCAACACGCCACCAGGATCTCCCATCATCATGGGCAGTCTCTCGGCAGGGATAGATGCTTACGTGCATTAAACTAAGACAACTGCCGGGCCAAACACTCATCATGCATGGGTAGACCCAATGAATGTGGAAGATGAAGGCGGGACAGACATAATGGCCACTGAAGAAATTGCCGAAGAAGAAGAAGGAGAAGAAGTAGACGCTCCAATGCAACATACACCACCTACACGAGTTCAGTCGCCCCGACAAGCCAAAACTCAACCGTCACCAGCAACGAAATCAAAAATGAAACAATCAGCAACAAGGCCTCGAAAACTGATAGTCACTAGTAGTTCTTCGGAGTCTATTTAATTTCTAAATCTTTATGCTGATTTTATATCTTTACTTGTTCTTTTTCATATTTTGTTTCCTGCTGTGTGCCATGATCATAAGCATTGAGGACAATGTTTGGTTCGAGTTTGGGGGTGTAGGTTCACTGCCAAGGCAATTCACTGTCGTGGCCTTGCCATGAAAGGAAGTATTTAAGTTGTTTTTGAAAATTTCTTTTTATGTCCACCACCTTACTTGAAATATTGCCCATACTTTTGCACTGTTCTACATCAGTATTGCCTTAGTTTATTCTTTTGAGGCTATAGAAATCTTTCTCCTTACCATGGTTAGGTCCTGTTTAGAAGGCTTAACTTTAGGATACTTAAGGAAGAAAACTTAGAAGCTTGCTATAAGATTGATCATAAAAACACTATTGAGATTTGTTGGATTATAGGAATTTTTTTAATGAACTTAGGTGATAAAGACTTAGAATTTTGGAAATGTTGACTAGAGGTGCCTATCACCGGCTCTAGGAATCACTCTTCTTCATGCTAGAGGTGCCCGAAATTGGCTCTAGTATGATAAAAAATATATAAAAAAAGAAGGAAATCTTGATGAGAAAACACAATCCTTGAAGTGCTCGAAATTGGCTCAAGTAATTGGTGTTTTAAAAAGAGAACATTAATTCCAAGTCTACTTGTCTTGAACTTAGAGTTTGTCTAAGAAAGCCTTTAATCAAACTTGTCCACAAAAACGCACACACTCACAAAATCTTATAGCTTGATTCTAAGTAAATCCTTGGGTAACCGAAAGGTTAAGGCTTAAGAATTGGCATAGTTATGGTGGGAGAATAGATGAAAACGTAAGACCAAAAGAGAATAAGGTTTGGCAATTTGATGGTTTGCATTGCTTGAGGACAAGCAATAGTTCGAGTTTGGGGGTAAGATAAGTGCTTAATTCACTATCACTTTTTACACCTTTCATGGACAATAATCACTTAATCTACACCTAATTGGACTAAAGCATGTACTTAATGTGAGATATTTAGATATTTTGCTTTTGTGACTTATAAAGATGATATTTATAGAAAATGCAAGCTTTATGGCACCTTTGTGCATTTGTAGGAAGATCAGATGCCGCGATAGAGATTGATGCCGAGGCAGGACCTGAGGCCATGACAGTACCTGGTGAACAAGTAATGATATGGTAGGCGATCTGAAGAGAAAAAGGAGGTGGACGTTTCTGGTCAAGCAACACAAGGATCGAAGCTGGAAAGCGCATGGAAGGTCAAAGTCAAAGGCCACGTGGGAAAAGAATCCTTATGGGAATAAACTTGGAAATAAAACAAATATTTTATTTATGTACTTGACTTGTGTTTTACTCCAGGTTGTATTCCTACTTAGGAAAGGTTTGCTCTAGGCCAAGCCAATATAAACCATAGCCGCCCAAGGAGAAGGACACACATCATATACTAGAGAGCCAAATTAGAAAGTTCATCTTAGAATTTAGAGTTTTCTTTGTTTCTCGTTATGTTCTAATTTCTTTTAGGCTTAGGTGAAAGTTGTAGAGTATTTGTAAGAAGAGATTGAACTTTGTCTTCTTGTTTCAATGCAATAAAATATCAAGATTTGCTTATTCTTTTCCATTCATTGTTCTTGCATTCAAGCTCGGGAGAGAAGTTTGTGAGAGAAATATTTATCTAATATCGGGAGAGTTAGATTCACGAAAGGAATAAGTATGATATTTTTCTATTCGGAAAATACTAACTCAGCCTAGGGATAGGTTAGAGTTTCAGCGGCTAAAAGAAGTGTGGGATTGGTTGGTGATTATAATTGATTTACGCCGGGAGGTATCATCAAGGATTAGTCATCAACAGCACTTCGACTTAGGGATAAGCGGAGTCATCAAAGGACACTTTGCCGAATATTGGTAAACTCTACCTAAGAGCAAGGGATTGCCGTGGCGGACGAACATCATCACTGTCGAGGCAGTAAAACTGCAGTGCTGTCGAGGCATTGTTGTGTGATTGCATTGGACAGAGACAAGTCAATTGAATCCACAATACAACACAACTGGATCATGGGCACCTTTTTATTCTAATTATTTTCTCATTATTTAGTTTGTTTTATTATTCAAGTAATTTAGCTTACTCCAACCCAAATCATCTGTGTTTTTATTTTATTTTTTTACAGAGGAAGAAGACAAAAGAAGGCATATTAAGTAGACCAATCCCTGTGGAGACGATATTCGATAATACTTATCACTTTATTACTTGCGACGTGTACACTTGCACTAATTGCGCACTTTTTACACGCAACAAAGAGCCGGTAGAAATTCTATCATTAGATTCTAAGGTTCTACGTAGTAAAGCTATCGAGTTAGTCAAAGTGCTTTGGCGACATCGAGGTGTCGAAAAATCCACGTGGGAACGAAAGTCAGATATGGAAGAACAATTTCCTTACTTGTTTCCACCAGGTAATTTCGAGGACGAAATTTCTTAAGTGGGGGAGATTTGTAACACCCCAAAATTGTTCCCAGAAATTAGTGGGCCGATTTAACCGGTTAAGCCTTATTTGGGATTAAATTCTTAAAAATTGATTTTTGGTCAAAATAAACTATGAAAATTTTCCTAAAATTATTTTTTAATATATATTTGACTTTTTTCAAACCAATTTTGAAAATTGACCCTTGAAACCCTATGATTATGAAATTAATGACTATTTTGTAAAAATTGAAAAATTTGAGGAAATTTTTTTAAATCAAGCTAAACCTTAGAATCTTTAAGGGGATTTAATCCAATTATAATCCTATATGGTCTAGGTTTTCCATATTTTAATTAATTAAACCCAAAGATTATATTTTAACTTATTTTTATTATTTTAATTATAATCCAATTAAACTTGATTTTTAACTCTTAAAATCCTATTTAAAAGCCATAAACCTAACCTATTTTTATTATTTTCGTTTTCCCTCTTTCAAAGGCATAGAACCATTAGTTTTTCAAAGGTAAACCTAAATCTTTTCATTAAATTTCGTTTTGAATAATTACTATAACTTTTTGTTCTTGAAAACTTCCCGTTTTTCGATCGTTTTCACGTTTTAAAACCCGAAAAGCAATTGTATCATTTTTGAAGGTGACATTTCATCAACCCTCTATAACGTGAAGTTCTTTATTGAAATTACCAAGTTCTTGGCTTGGTAAAAACATTTTTAATCTTCCGTTTTAGAAAAAAACGATTTTTGGGTCAAAATAACCAATTTTCGTTCAAGGGTTTTTACCCACTGTTTTTTGGTCCTAAAATGATGATTTTTAATTTTTTAAGATGTTTATAAAGTGTTTTTAAAATCCCTAATACCAAACTAAAGGTTTAAAAGAAGTTTGATTGGTTTCAAAAAGTTTTCAGTTAAGGTTTTGATATGTTTAAGGGGTTTTCCGACTTTGGATTTGTTGAGTGCGATTAGGAGCACTAAATCCATATTTTTGATGCTTGAAATAGGGCAATAAGTAGGTGATATCGTTTGAAGTGATCGAGTGAAGTTTTGGTGACTTGTTGGAGAAGTTTCGGTTATCGGTGAGTGGATTTGAGAATGGACTGCTTCAACAGTGTTTTAACTTTTTTTTCAAAGTGTTCGGGGTGTAGGGAAGGTGTTAGAAACCTTCCTATACTCCGGAGTAAGTTTTCGTTTGCTCTCGTAAATCGTTTTTTCCATAATATGGTTGTTTTACAATGTTTTTGATATACTCGGATTTTCTTGGTACATATGTGATTATGTACGTGTTAGAATGCTCTTGATATTGTTTTATGTTGATTTTAAAGACCTCTACGTTTTAGTTTTTGAAATATGCTAAAAAGAGATTTTTATCGGCTTTGTGAGTAAGCATGAGAAAGTGGAATAATAATGTTTACCTACTGTTTTTTATATCAAAACTTGAGCATTCATAATGTTTTGAGTTGGATATTGAGAGGATGTTATAGGGATAAGTTGATCGATCGATAGGATGTTAATGCATTGTTTATTAATTATGAAAAATTATATACGTATATAAATTCCTTAGTGATGCATTAGAGTTATTGCTTAATTTTTGATATATGTGTTGTATTGCATTTAAGTGTAGCTTATCCTGGAAGCTAAGGTGGGAAACATGTTTGGAATTGATTCCATTCGTGTGCATGAGATAGACTCGTGTGTGGTATGGAGACTGTTTAGTCCCATACGTGGCATGATTCGACATTTATATCTTCATGCGTGTATCTGTTTATCCCAACGATTAGAAGTAAAATAATTGGATCACTAATACCTACACGTGAAAACGCAAGTGTTAAGTTATATTGATTTTAATTGCAAATTGATTTTTCTGAGTTTGACTTGTTTTCAAACGTTTTACAAAGCCTTGCTAGTGAAGCATGTAAGTCTTTAAGTTTTGTGTATATGTTCCATGTGATAAAACACTTGTTGGATTTTTTATACTTGATGGTATTTTGGCCACGTATGATTGGTTTTAAGGGCATGGACTTTTTTCCCTCTAAAACGATTTTGAGTATATTATGGGCTGCATTGCAAGTTGTTCAAATTATTTTTTTATTCATCCCTCACTAAGCAATAGATTAACCATTCTCTTTTCCTTGCGATGCAGAGAAAAAGTGAGACTCTCGTCTGAAGAAGCAATGAGTGCCATATTTCACGTTTGATAAATTTTAGTTGGAGTATGTTTACTTTAAATTGAACCTTAGGTAGTAGAGAGCAACTGAGCTAGGAGCTGGAAAGCTTATGTTACTTAAGATCTCTTGATGAACGATGATAAGTTGATTCCTGATTATGTTATTTCTGAGTTTAGACATGATTATCTGATTTTGAGAGTTAATGAAATACATTGTTTGAATTTCACATGCTACTTTGTTACAATGAAATACATTGTTACTTAAGATCTCTCACATGTTGTTGGATCCCTGTTCTAATTAGGATAAATTGCATCTAGAGAACTTTATGTTACATGTGTTTAATGACCCTTTAGGTGAAATTATGCATCTAGATATTATTGGGCCCGTTTAGACATGAAACCAGAGTAAATTGCTAAAGGTTTATAATTTTCCAATGACCAAAAAAATAGGGAACGAGTCCTAAAACGTACATACAAACTTCAATGACCAAAATGTCATTTTCCAAAAACTAAAAGACTAATTATAAAATTAGTATTACCAATCTTTAATTAGGTTCATTACATTATTGTATCTCAAATTTTAGTCCTAAATATAAGTTATCCACATATCATATAAAACTTACTAGATTATAACACCCAAAAAATGGGCCTAGAAGTTTGTGGGTCGGTTTAGTCGGTTTAGTCTAGTTTGGGATTAAATACTTAATAATTGATTTTTAATCAAAATAAATTATGGTAAAATATACTAAAATCATTATTTATTATATATTTGACTTAGGTCAAATCAATTTTGAAAATTGACCCTTGAATCCCTACGATTTTGAAATTAATGACTATTTTATAAAAATTGAAAACTTGAGGACAATTTTATAAACTAAGCCAAAACTTTGAATCTTTAAGTTAATTTGATATAATCCTAATCCTAGTTGATATAAATCTTTCAAGAGACTATATAAACAACCTTTAATCCCTTGTTTTAACCTAAGTAATCAAAATTCTTTAATTTTGATCCAAAACCCAAAAATTTACTTTTTGAAAATATCCCTTGTTTCTTCATATACACGACATCCTTATTCATCAACTTTTCAAGATAAATATCCATTATTTTTAATAAAATTTCGTTGTTTTATTTTCCTATATTTTTCTTCATCAAAATCTCTTCGTTTTTCTACAGGTTTTCTAGTTTTTAAACCTTTGAAGGGGTGGGATCAATTTTGGAGGTGAGAATTGTCGCGTGTCAAAACTGCGCGTTTAGTGCAAGTGGACACATCGAAAGTAATAAGTGATAAGTAATTATCGGATTATCGTCTCCACAGCGACTAGTAGACTTAATATGTCTTCTTCACCTTCTTGTTCTGTAGAAAAGTAAAAACACAAGTGATTTGAGTTGGTTTATCTAAACTAAAATAACTAAACAAAAATAAAGAGATTTAATAATAGAGAGAGATGGGTTAGGAACCAGTTGCGTTATATTGTGGATTTGATTCACTTGTCTCTGCTCAATGCAATCGTATATCACTACCTCGGCAGCACTGCAGTTTACTGCCTCGGCAGCGACGATACTTGTCCGCCGCGGCAATCCCTTGCTCGTGGTTGCACTTTACCAAAGTTCGGCAAAGTGTCCTTGAATGACTCCGCTTATCTCTAAGTCAGAGTGTTGTTGATGACTAGTCCTTGATGATACCTCCCGGCATGAACCAATTATACTCACCAACCAATCTCACACTTCTTTTAGCCGCTGAAACTCTTAACCTATCCCTAGGCCGAGTTAGTATTTCGCGATTGAAACACCGTACTTACCCCTTTCGTGAATCTAACTCTCCCGAGCTTAGATAAATGGATTACTCACAAACTTCTCTCCCGAGCTTGAATGCGAGAACAAGGAATAACAAAGGATAAGCAAACCTTGATACTTTTATTGCATTGAAACAAAGACAAAGTACAATCTCCTCTCACATATACTCGACAACCTTCACCTAATCCCTAAGAAGGTTTAGAACATAATGGAGAGGAAGAAGACAAGTATAGAATTCGGCTCTCTCTCCCTAGGTATTCCGTCTCTAATACATTGGATGGCTAGGTCTTTATATAGGCTAGACCAAGGGCAAACCTTTCCTAAGTAGAATACAACTTGGAGTAGGGAACAAGTCAAGTACATAATTAAAATATTTCCAAGTTTAATTCGGCTAAGGGGCTTTCCCGCGTGGTCTTGTCTTGGGCTTTTCCTCATGCTAGCCAGCTCCGAGCCATGGGCTTTAAGTCCAGACACGTTCCTTGGATTTTATCTTTCCATCGCCTACAGTCTTGCTTCCTGTCTTTCTGTTGCTGCCTCGGCATCAGGTCCTACCTCGGCCTTGTCGCTACCGCGACACTGGTTCTCCTGCACAGATATGAAAATTTAGTAAAACATGCCTTTTCTGTAAATATCATCTCTATGAGCTTAACTTCTAAATATATCACATTAAGCACATGCATTGGTTCGAGTGGGTGTATATTTGGTGATTAATGCCCATAAAAGGTGTAAAAAGTGATAGTGAGTTGAGCACTTATCACACCCCCAAACTCGAACTATTGCTTGTCCTCAAGAAATGCAAACCATCAATTTGCCGAACTCTACTCTCTGTTGGTCTTACATTTTCATCTATTCTCCCCACAATAGCTAGGCTTATTCTTTAGTCTTAACCTTTCGGCTACACAAGGGTTTACCTAGAAACAAACTATAAGAATTGTGAGTGTGTGCGTTTTTGTGGACAAGTTTGATTAAGGGCTTTGTTTGATAAACTCTAAGTTCAAGACAAGTAGAATTGGGTTAAGTGTTCTCTTCTTTACCAAACAGCCAATGCTTGAGCCAATTTCGGGCACCTCAAGGATTGTGTTTTTCCCTTCACTAAATTTTTCTTTCTTTTTGATATTCCTTAAAGCATACTAGAGCCAATTTCGGGCACCTCTAGAATGAAGAAGAGACTTTCTAGAGCTGGTGATAGGCACCTCTAGTTACTTTCCCAAAAAATCTAAGTCTTTATCACCTAAGTTCATTAAAAGAATTCCTCTAATCCAGCAAGTCCCAAAAGTGTTTAAAGTTCTTCCTATAGTAAGCTTCTAAGTTTTCATCCTTAAGTATCCTAAGGTTAAACCTTCTTAACAGAACCTAATCATGGTAAGGAGAAAGATTTCTATAGCCTTAAAGAATAAACTAAGGCAATACTGATGATAAGTAGTGCAAAAGTGTAGGCAGTTAATTCAAGTAAGGCGGGGAGCATGAAAATTAAAAAAAAAATCATTGGAATACTCCCTTTTTGGCAAGGCCTCGGCAGTAGATTGCTGCCTTGGTAGTGAATCTGCACCCCCAAACTCAAACCAAGCATTGTCCTCAATGCTTTGTATTTGAAGAAATAAGCGGGTAAAACAATTATAAAATAAGCAGCATATAGAAATAGCAAAGCAATTAATAAAGAACAAAAATTTTAAAGCGACTCCGAAGAGCTGCTTGTAACAATTTTTCTCCTCGGTCTTGCTACCGATTGCTTTGTCCTTGGTGAAGGCGATGGTTGAGCTTTTGCTTGCCGGGGCGGTTGGACTCGTGTGGGTGGTGTCCGTTGCATTGGGGCCTCCACCTCTTCTCCTTCTTCCACGTCGGTCATCTCTTCGGTTAGCATTATGTCCGTTCCACCTCCCATTGTTGTGGCTCCTCCGGTGTGGTGCGTACTTGGTCCGGCGGCGGTGGAGCTTTGGTGCACATAGGCATCTATCTCAGCTGATAGACTGCCCATGATGGTTGGGGATCGGGGTGGAGTGCTGAAAACTGCCCTCCGCTTGGATGGTCTTCTGCTGGCAGACGATGTTGCGGCAGAATCCGCTGCCCTGGATGGGTCGGCAGCCTGGTATTGAGGCGGCGGGTTCGCATGGAGGAATGGCCTTCGTCCTCCTGGAGTTGGTGTAGTCTCGGTGTAAGAGGCGGCTATGACGAATATATTGCTGGGAAAATCTGGAAATTACGCTCCTTGGTCCGGAAAAGTGTGCAGCATCATCTGGGCTAATGTGCCGTTGAAATCTCTTTGGTACTCCATGTACCTTTGTTGCCTGAGGTCTATTGCTGCCATCCTTTGCAAGATCTCCTGGTATGGGTCTGCTGCGGCAAAAGTGTGGGCAGTGTCTGGCATGTCTGCCGTGTACTGGGCCCCGGCCGCAGTATCAGCAGTGAACTGCTGGGGCGTTGCTTGGACTGGCTTCGCCTGCGTGATCTGCATGACTTTGTGACAAAAGTTTCTGGTCCATCCTCGCCGTGGGGGAGTGTATTCGTCCGTATCTTCAATGGGCACACCTACAGCAACACATAAACCCGTGATCAAACATGGGAAATACAATGGTCCCCTATCTTTCTTACCGCACTCGTGAATTTCCCTTAGGATGATCTCTCCAACATTGATGGTCCTCTTGTTGATGATTGATTGGATAAGCAACAATCTCTTTCGGTCCACCGTGCTATTGTGGGACGTGGGGATGAGGCATCGCTTGACAAAGGTGTTCCACATCTTGGCCTCGGGCTTTAGGCTTTGTCTTGTTACGGATCCTCTATGGGTACCAGTTTCCCATGGAGTATTTACGTAACAAAGATCATCTTTGATTAGCTCGTAGTCCTCGGCAGTGATGTCTTCCATGAATTCAGCGTGAACATCACTGCGTGGAGTGAGGCCGTAGAAGTCGTTGATGGTCTCGGCATCTAACTAGACCGGCCTACCGCGACAATGAACAAATAGGGAGCCTTTTCTGGGTCCGTGCGCATAGAACTCTTGTACGATCGTAGCATTCGCCTGGGCAGGTTGGAGATAGAAAACTTCCCAATCTTGGTACTTGATTCTATCAAAAAGATAGTTTTCGATGTCGTAGTTTTCATCATCCGCATGCTGGAAACCTTGTTCTTCCCACAGTTGCCGGGCGATGAAAGATCGGTTGAAACGATCTTCAACGTTGGCTGGGGCAAATCTCTTGTAAGTTGCCATCAAGATTGTGAGAGAATTGTTTTCTTGGAGTTTTTCTTGAAAAGAATCTGAAATTTCACAAGGGATTGTGAGTAGGCAGAGAGTAATGTGAGAGGGAGATTGTTATGAATATTAAAGAAAACAAGAAAGCAAGAGTGAATAGTTCAAGAGGAGGGAGTTTCTTATATTGGCCCTGGTCATACACCACGGAAAACAAAAGTAAAATAAAAATAAAAATAAACAAGAAAATAAAGAAAACAAAATTTAGTTGTCAGTCCCCGGCAATGTCGCCAAAAACTTGTCGCGTGTCAAAAGTGCGCGTTTAGTGCAAGCGGACACATCGCAAGTAATAAGTGATAAGTATGTTATCGAGTTATCGTCTCCTCAGGGACCGGTAGACTTAATATGCTTCCTTCACCTTCTTGTTCTGTAGAAAAGTAAAAACACAAGTGAGTTGGTGTGATTTATTTAAACTAAAATAATTAAATAAAAGTAAAGAGTTGAAATATTAGAGAGAGAGATGGGCCAGGATCAAGTTGTATTGTATTGTGGACTTGATTGACTTGTCTTTATCCAATGCAATCGCATATCTCTGCCTCGGCAGCACTGCATTTTACTGCCTGGGCAGCGACAACGCTGTCTGCCACGACAATCCCTTGCTCGTGGGTAGACCTTACCAAAGTTCGGCAAAGTGTCGTTGAGTGACTCCGCTTATCCCTAAGTCAGAGTGCTGTTGATGACTAGTCCTTTATGATACCTCCCGGCATGAACCAATTATACTCACCAACCAATCTCACACTTCTTTTAGCCGCTGAAAATCTTAACCTATCCCTAGGCCGAGTTAGTGTTTCGCGATTGAAACACCGTACTCACCCCAATCGTGAATCTAACTCTCCTGAGCTTAGATAAATGGATTACTCACAAACTTCCCTCCCGGGCTTGAATGCGAGAACAAGTAATAACAAAGGATAAACAAACCTTGATAATCTTTATTGCATTGAATAAAAGACAAATTACAATCTCCTCTCAAAAATACTCCACAACCTTCACCTAAACCCTATGAAGGTTTTAGAACAAGAGTAGAAGTCGGCTCTCCCTAGGTTTTTCCGATCTTTGATACATTGGGTGGCTAGGTCTTTATAGAGGCTAGACCTAGGGCAAACCTTTCCTAAGTAGAATACAACTTGGAGTAGGGAACAAGTCAAGTACATAATAATATTATATTTCCAAGTTTGAATTCGGCTAAGGGGGCTTTCCCGCGTGGTCTTCCTTTGGGCTTTTCCTTGTGCTAGCCAGCTCCGATTCATGGGCTTCAAGTTCAGACACGTTCCTTGGATTTTTGTCTTTCCATCGCCTATCACTTTGCTTCCTGTCTTCCTGCTGCTGCCTCGGCATCAGGTCCTGCCTCAGCCTTGTCCCTGCCGCGGCATTGGTTCTCCTGCACAGATATGAAAACGTAGTAAAACGTGCCTTTTTCTATAAATATTATCTATTTTAGTATAACTTCTAAATATATCACATTAAGCACATGCGTTGGTCCAAGTGGGTGAATATTTTGTCATAAATGCCGATAAAAGGAGTAGAAAGTGATAGTGTGTTGAGCACTTATCACACCCCCAAACTCGAACTATTGCTTGTCCTCAAGCAATGCAAACCATCAATTTGCCGAACTCTACTCTCTCGTGGTCTTACATGTCCATCTATTCTCCCCACCATAGCTAGACCTATTTTTAAGCTTTGACCAGTCGGCTACATAAGAATTTACCTAGAAACAAACTATAGGATTGTGAGTGTGTGCATTTTTGTGTACAAGTTAATTAAAGGCTTTCTTAGACAAACTCTAAGTTCAAGACAAATAGACATTGGTCTAAGTGTTCTCTTCTTTTTCAAACCCCAAATCTTGAGCCGGTTTCGGGCACCTCAAGGACTTGTGTTTTTCTTTTCACTAAAAATCTTTTTGTCTTTTCTTTTTGATATTCCTTAATACATACTAGAGCCAATTTCGGGCACCTCTAGCATGAAGAAGAGATTTTCTAGAGCCGGTGGTAGGCACCTCTAGTTACTTTTCCAAAAATCTAAGTCTTTATCACCTAAGTTCATTAAAAGAATTCCTATAATCCACAAGTCCCAAAAGTGTTTAAAGTTCTTCCTATAGTAAGCTTCTAAGTTTTCATCCATAAGCATCCTAAGGTTAAGCCCTCTTAACAGAACCTAAACATGGTAAGGAGAAAGATTTCTATAGCCTTAAAGAATAAACTAAGGCAATACTGATGATGAGCAGTGCAAGAGTGTAGGCAGTTAATTCAAGTAAGGCGGGGAGCATAAAAATTATTAAAAAAAATCACTGGAATACTCCCTTTTTGGCAAGGCCGCGGCAGTAGATTGCTGCCTTGGCAGTGAATCTGCACCCCCAAACTCAAACCAAGCATTGTCCTCAATGCTTTTATATTTCGAAGGAATAAACAGCAAACAGAATATGAATTATATGCAGCAAGGAAAGATAGTAAAAGCAATTGAATATTGAAATAAAGGATAAAGAATTTTAGAGCGACTCCTAAGAGCTGCTCGTAACAATTTTTCTCCGTTGCCTAGATGCCATGTGCTTTGTCCTTGGGGAGGGCGATGGTTGCGCCTTTGCTTGCCTCGGCGTCTGGACTCGAGTTGGTGGGGTCCTATGCATCGGGGCTTCTACTTCTTCTCCTTCTTCAACGTCCGCCATCTCTTCGGTTATCATCACGTCCGTTCCTCCTCCCATCGCAGTTGATCCTCCGGTGTGGTGTGTGCTTGGGCCGGCGGCAGTAGAGCCTTGGTGTACATAAACATCTATCTCGGCGGATAGACTGCCCATGATAATTGGCGATCTTGGTGGAGTGCTGAAAACGGCTCTCCGCTTGGATGGCCTTCGGCTGACAGATGAGGCCGCGGCAGAATCTGCTGGCCTAGATGGTCCAACAGCCTGATATTGGGGCTGAGGGTCCGGATGGAAGAACGGTCGCGGTCCTCCTGGGGCTGGTGTAGTCTCGATGTAGGGTGCAGCAGTAACGAACATATTGCTAGGAAACTCCGGGAATTGTACGCCTTGGTCCGGAAATGCGTGCATCATCATATGGGCGAGCGTTCCATTGAAGTCCCGTTGGTATTCCATGTACCGTTGTTGTCGAAGATCCATCGCGGCCATGCACTGCAAGATTTCTTGATACGGGTCTGCTCTGGCAGAGGTGTGGGCAGTACCAGGCATATCTGCCGTGTACTGGGCCCCCGCAGCAGTATCGACAATGAACTGCTGCGGTGTTGCCTGGAAAGGTTTTGCTTGTGTGATCTGCATGACTTTGTGGCAGAATTCCCTGGTCCATCCTCTTCTTGGGGGTGTGTATTCTTCGGTTTCTTCAATGGGTACACCTGCAAAAACACATAAACCCGTAATCAAGCAAGGGAAATACAATGGTCCTCGATCTTTCTTATCGCACTCGTGAATCTCCCGTAGAATAATTTCTCCAACGTTGATGGTCCTTTTGTTGATGATGGATTGGATAAGCATCAATCTCTTGTGATCCACCGTGCTATTGTGTGATGTTGGGATGAGGTGTCGTTTGACGAAGGTGTTCCACATCTAGGCCTTCGGCTTCAAACTTTGTCTTGTTACGGAACCCCGATGGGTACCGGTTTCCCATGGAGTGTTTTCGTAACAAAGATCATCTTTGATAAGTTCATAGTCCTCGGCAGTGATATCTTCCAAGAAGTCAGCGTGAAGATCACTATCCGGGGTAAGGCCGTAAAAGTTGTTGATCGTATAGGCATCAAGTTGCACTGGCCTGCCGTGACAGTGAACAAAGAGAGAGTCTTTGCTGGGCCCATGAGCGTAGAACTCTCGCACGATTGTGGCGTTTGCCTGGGCAGGTTGCAAACAGAATATTTCCCAATTCTGGTACTTTATTCTATCGAACAAGTAGTGTTCAATGCCATAATTCTCTTCATCCGTGTACTGGACCCCTTGTTCTTCCCAAAGTTGCCTCGCGATCAAGGATCGATTGAATCGATCTTCAACGTTGGCTGGGGCGAATCTTTTGTAGGTTGCCATCAAGAAAAAGAAGATTAAGTTCTTGGAGGTTTTCTTGAAGAGAATCTGGAGAATTAGAAGGGATTAGTAGGCAGAGAGTAATTTGAAAGAGGGATAGTTAAGAATACTAAAGAAAGAAAGAAAGTAAGAGTGAATAGTTCAAGAGGAAGGAGTTTCTTATATAGGCCTCGACCTTGTGACCGTTGAGATCACTAGCCGTTGTAACCGTTTCCTTCTTCTGTCGTTTCCTTTTCTGCCGCGGCAGGAATCTCGACAGACAAGCCGTTACACTTTTCTGCCCGTTGGGACTGCTGCGGCTCTGACACTGTTGTATTGCCTCGGCAGAGTTCCTGCTGTGAACTATTTTTCCCTTATCTTTGCTTTTTATTCCTGAATAAAAATTAAACACACAAAAGAAAAAAAATATTGAAAGCAAAAATAATGAGCAAAAATAGTAAACTATTAACCCTAATATAATATTTAAAGTAAAAGGGAGAGGCTAGGTTACTGGTAGAGAGCATACGAATGCATCTCCAAAAATTATTTTCTCCCTTAGGCCCAAATTTTGTATCGGGTGTGGGCCGCTCCTTTGTTCTTTCTGTCCATCCATCTTGGGCTTGATTTTTTTGCCAAATATCCTGCCGAGCAGACTGGCCAGGCAGGATATCTTATTGTCTACTGTGCGGATGGCTTTGCATTCCTCTAGATCGTCATACCTCTTTAAGTTGTGGAATGCGTTGAGTTTGACTTGTTGGTCATTGACCCGCATAGTCAACTCTCCTTTTTCCACGTCAATCAATGTACGTCCAGTTGCTAGGAAAGGTCTCCCAAGGATGATCGGTGCGTTGTCATCTGCTTCACAATTAATGACAAGGAAGTCAGCAGGAAAAATAAACTTGTCAACTCTTACCAGTATGTCCTCGATTTTGCCTTCAGGTTGCACATAGGATCTATCCGCGAGTTGGAGCATCACTGTTGTAGGCTTCGGCCTTCCAATTCCAAGCTTTTGGAAGACTAATTTAGGCATGAGGTTTATACTTGCTCGAAGGTCGCATAGGGCCTTTCCTTCATAACTCTTTCCTATCGCACAAGGTATAGTGAAACAACCAGGATCTTTTAACTTTGGTAGCATGCGGTTATGTAGCATTGCCATGCATCCCTCGGTGGCAGCCACTGTCTCAAACTCACCTATTCGTTTTCTCTTGGATACCATATCTTTTAAGAACTTGGCATAGTTGGGCATTTGTTCAATGGCCTCAACGAATGGTATGTTGATGTAGACTTGCTTCAAAATATCGAGGAACTTCTTGAACTGTTGATCCTGTTTTTGTTTTTTTAACCTTTGCGGGAAAGGTGGTGGTGGTCTCATCTCTTCTAGGGTTTCTTTAGTTTGGAATCGTATACCTGGCACCACTGGAATTTTTGCTGCCTCGGCAGACTGCTCAGGTGCTGTAGTGCTTGCTGTCGGGGCAGTGTTGTCAGTCTCAGTTTGCTCAGCCTCTTCTCTTGATTGATCCGCCGGTTGGGTTCGGTTCTCTGGGATCTTCTCCTTCAACTGTAGACCACTCCTGGTAGTGATTGCCTTGCACTGTTCATGGCTTAGTACCTTAGCAACGTCAGTATTGCTAGGTAGGCCTCCTTGTGGTCTAGTGTTTATACATTGAGCAAACTGCCCAACCTGAGTTTCTAGAGTTTTTATGGCCGCTTCTTTATTTTGTAGCCTCATCTCAGTCCTATTCATGAAGGCGTCGGTCCTCTTGATGAAATTACTATTTTCCGCCATGTATGACTCGGTTTTCATTATGAAGGCCTTTAACGTGTTTTCCAATGAATTGATCGGTTGCTGCTGCATCTGCTGCGGCGGCATCGGTTGTTGGACTTGCTGCTGCGGCATTGGCTGCTGAAATCCCGATGGTTGGGTGATTGGGTTTAAGGCATTATTTGGGTTACTCCATGATAAGTTTGGATGCCTCTTCCATGAGGGGTTGTACGTGTTGGACATCACATTGTTACGGTTGTAGTTCCCAACATACATACCGGTTTCTTGATTCATGCAATCAACGGAACTGTGGTTGCCTCCACATAAATCACAACATGAATCAATTACCTTGACCTCACGGGTATTGTTTTGTAATTGTAGGTTTTGCACCATCTTGGTAAGAGAGGCCAATTGTGCAGCCACTAAACTTGATGAATCTAATTCGTTTACCGTGGCTTGGCGTCTTACTCCTCCTCGCCTAGATGTGGGAAACTGGAAGTCATTCCTTGCGAGTTTATTCAAAATTTCAATAGCTTCCTCGGGTGCCTTGTCCAGGAGTGTGCCGTTTGCCGAGGCATCTAACATCATCCTTGTCGGGGCATTTGTGGCATTGTAAAACATTGTCACTTGTGTCCATAAGGGGAATCCATGCAGCGGACACTTATGCAATAGCTCTCTGTAGCGTTCCCATGACTCGTACATTGGTTCGTCTTCAGCCTATCGGAAAGAAGTAATTTCATTACGAATTCTATCATATAGATTAGTAGGATTAAAACGAGTAATGAAATCACGGCATAGTTCACTCCAGGATCCAATAGATCCCGCTGGAATGCTATTCAACCAAGCTTTCGCCCTATCCCTCAGTGAATAGGGGAATAGCTTTAACCGCAAGACATCTTCATGGACTCCTTGGATTTTGAAATAGTTGCAGATTTCCATGAAAGATTTAAGATGCTGCCTTGCATCTTCAGTTGTAGACCCACCAAATTGTCCAATTGTATTTAACATGTTGAACATAACAGGTTTAAGTTCAAAATGGGTTGCTTCAATCTCGGGTGTAACGACTCCTGGGTTTAGTCCATTTAAGTCATCCTCCAAAAAATCTCTGACAGTCAGCTGCCACGGCCCAGGTGGCGGCGGTAGACCTTCATTGCCGGCAGGTATGTTTTGTCCTGCCTGAACCTCTGCCATGACTCCTCGGATCTGTCTCCTCAACGTTAACCCTGTTCTTTCAATCTCAGGATCTAACTCGTATAAGGGGTTGGTTGGATTGGCCCTGGTCATACACCAAGAAAAACAAAAGTAAAATAGAAAAAATAATAAAAAGGAACAAGAAAATAAGGAAAACAAAATTTAGTTGTCAGTCCCCGGCAACGGCGCCAAAAACTTATCGCGTGTCAAAAGTGCGCGTTTAGTGCAAGTGGACACATCGCAAGTAATAAGTGATAAGTATTTATCGAGTTATCGTCTCCTCAGGGACCGATATACTTAATATGCTTTCTTTATCTTCTTGCTCTGTAGAAAAATAAAAACACAAGTGAATGGGTGTGATTTATTAAACTAAAGTAATTGAATAAAAATAAAAGATTCGGAATATTAGAGAGAAAGATGGGCCAGGATCTAGTTGTATTGTATTGTGGACTTGATTGACTTGTCTTTATCCAATGCAATCGCATATCTCTGCCTCGACAGCACTGCAGTTTACTGCCTGGGCAGCGATAACGCTGTCTACCGCGGCAATCCCTTGCTCGTGGGCAGACTTTACCAAAGTTCGGCAAAGTATCCTTGAATGACTCCGCTTATCCCTAAGTCAGAGTACTGTTGATGACTAGTCCTTGATGATACCTCCCGGCGTGAACCAATTATACTCACCAACCAATCTCACACTTCTTTTAGCCGCTGAAACTCTTAACCTATCCCTAGGCCGAGTTAGTATTTCGCGATTGAAACACCGTACTTACCCCTTTCGTGAATCTAACTCTCCCGAGCTTAGATAAATGGATTACTTACAAACTTCCCTCCCGGGCTTGAATGCAAGAACAAGGAATAACAAAGGATAAGCAAACCTTGATAATCTTTATTGCATTGAATAAAAGACAAATTACAATCTCCTCTCACAAATACTCCACAACCTTCACCTAAACCCTATGAAGGTTTTAGAACATGATGGAGAGGAAAGAAACAAGAGTAGAAGTCGGCTCTCCCTAGGTATTTTCGATATATGATACATTGGGTGGCTATGTCTTTATATAGGCTAGACCTAGGCCAAACCTTTCCTAAGTAGAATACAACTTGGAGTAGGGAACAAGTCAAGTACATAATAATAATATATTTCAAAGTTTGAATTCGGCTAAGGGGGCTTTCCCGCGTGGTCTTCCTTTGGGCTTTTCCTTGTGCTAGCCAGCTCCGATTCATGGGCTTCAAGTCCAGACATGTTCCTTGGATTTTTGTCTTTCCATCGCCTATCACTTTGCTTCCTGTCTTCCTGCTGCTGCCTCGGCATCAGGTCCTGCCTCGGCCTTGTCTCTGCCGCGGCACTGGTTCTCCTGCACAGATATGAAAACGCAGTAAAACGTGCCTTTTTCTATAAATATTATCTATTTTAGTATAACTTCTAAATATATCACATTAAGAACATGCATTGGTCCAAGTGGGTGAATATTTGGTGATAAATGCCGATAAAAGGAGTAGAAAGTGATAGTGTGTTGAGCACTTATCAACTTGCGTCTTCAGTTGCAGGCCCACCAAATTGTCCAATTGTATTCAGCATATTGAACATAACAAGTTTAAGTTAAAAGTGGGTTGCTTCTATCTCCGGTGTAACAACTCCTGGGTTTAATCTATTTAAGTCCTCTTCCAGGAAGTCTCTGACAATGAGCTGCCGCGGCCCAGGTGGCGGCGGAAGACCTTCATTGCCAGCAGGTAAGTTTTGTCCTGCCGGGTGATCTGCCATGGCTTCTTGGATCTGTCTCCTCAACCCTTGTCTTGTTCTTTCGATCTCTGGATCTAACTCGTACAAAGGGTTGTTTGGGTTGACCCTGGTCATACACCAAGAAAAACAAGAGTAAAATAATAATAAAAAGAAAGAGAGACAAGATAATAAAGAAAACAAAATTTAGTTGTCAGTCCCCGGCAACGGCACCAAAAACTTGTCGCGTGTCAAAAGTGCGCGTTTAGTGCAAGTGGACACATCGAAAGTAATAAGTGATAAGTAATTATCGGATTATCGTCTCCACAGGGACTGATAGACTTAATATGTCTTCTTCACCTTCTTGTTCTATAGAAATGTAAAAACACAAATGATTTGAGTTGGTTTATCTAAACTAAAATAACTAAACAAAAATAAAGAGATTTAATAATAGAGAGAGATGGGTTAGGATCCTGTTGCGTTGTATTGTGGATTTGATTGACTTGTCTCTGCTCAATGCAATCGTATATCACTGCCTCGGCAGCACTGCAGTTTACTGCCTCGGCAGCGACGATACATGTCCGCCGCGGCAATCCCTTGCTCGTGGTTGGACTTTACCAAAGTTCGGCAAAGTTTCCTTGAATGACTCCGGTTATCCCTAAGTTAGAGTGTTGTTGATGACTAGTCCTTGATGATACCTCCCGGCGTGAACCAATTATACTCACCAACCAATCTCACACTTCTTTTAGCCGCTGAAACTCTTAACCTATCCCTAGGCCAAGTTAGTATTTCGCGATTGAAACACCGTACTTACCCCTTTCGTGAATCTAGCTCTCCCGAGCTTAGATAAATGGATTACTCACAAACTTCTCTCGCGATCTTGAATACGAGAACAAAGAATAACAAAGAATAAGCAAACCTTGATACTTTTATTGCATTGAAACAAAGACAAAGTACAATCTCCTCTCACATATACTCGACAACCTTCACCTAATCCCTAAGAAAGTTTAGAACATAATGGAGAGGAAGAAGACAAGTATAGAATTCGGCTCTCTCTCCCTAGATATTCCGTCTCTAATACATTGGATGGCTAGGTCTTTATATAGGCTAGACCTAGGGCAAACCTTTCCTAAGTAGAATGCAACTTGGAGTAGGGAACAAGTCAAGTACATAATTAAAATATTTCCAAGTTTAATTCGGCTAAGGGGCTTTCCCGCGTGGTCTTGTCTTGGGCTTTTCCTCATGCTAACCAGCTCCGATCCATGGGTTTTAAGTCCAGACACGTTCCTTGGATTTTTATCTTTCCATCGCCTATAGTCTTGCTTCCTGTCTTTCTGCTGCTGCCTCGGCATCAGGTCCTGCCTCGGCCTTGTCGCTGCCACGGCACTGGTTCTCCTGCACAGATATGAAAATGCAGTAAAACGTGCCTTTTCTGTAAATATTATCTCTATGAGCTTAACTTCTAAATATATCACATTAAGCACATGCATTGGTCCGAGTGGGTGTATATTTGTTGATTAATGCCCATAAAAGGTGTAAAAAGTGATAGTGAGTTGAGCACTTATCAAGAATCATTCAAAAATCTGAAACCTAAAGTTCTTTAATGAAATTCCTAAGTTCTTGGCTGATCGAAACAATCTTTAAAGTCTTGAATCAATAAAATCGGTTTTCTTGATAAAAATCTCATTGTTTTCTTGATTTTCGTTCAAGGGTTTTCCATGGCTTTTTTTTTATGCCTAAATACATGAATCTTGATGTTTTTTAGATGTAATTAAAATGTCTTTTAATTATCTAATCCCGGACATAAGGTTTAGGGGGTGTTTGGAGAGGTTTTCGGTGAGTTTTGGTTAGATTTTATGGTGTTTTTAGGGACTGTCATGTATTGGTCCGACTAGAGGGATGTTTGGGTATGTTATAATACCCTAAAACCTCTGGTTTTGATGCTTGAATTAGGCCTAGAGGTAGAGAAACAATTTTGAGAGAGATCGGAAAGCCGAATCACGTTTTCGGGTAACTTGTTGAGCAAGTTTCGATAAATTGGTGAGTGATTTTGAGAGTGGGCAGCTTCAGCAGTGTTTTAAATTTGTTTTTCAAAGGTTTGGGGGTGTAGGGAAGGTGTGAAAAATCTCCATATACTCCGGAGTAAGTGTTTTAAGTTTTGCTCTCTTAAAAATCCCATATTACGCCTTTCTTTACTATGTGTTTTGTCATGTTCATGTTTTAATGGTGCATAAGAGATTATGCACGTGATTAGATGTTCATGTTTTGATGCTCCCATTGCTTCAAGGCCAAAGCTTTAATTCAAAACATTTGATACATTGATAGTGGATGCTCAAGGCATATGACTGGAGACAAGGGACGATTTAAGGAGTTAGAGTTCAAAAGTGGTGGAGTAGTGACCTTCGGTGACAACTCTAAAGGCCAAATTGAGGGTATTGGCTCTATTGGTAATCACTCCTCTATTCTTATTAAAAACGTTCTTCTTGTTAATGGTCTCAAACATAATTTATTGAGCATTAGTCAATTATGTGATAAAGGTTTTTATGTCTCTTTTGATAAACATGGTTGCAAAATAATAGACATAGAATCCAATAAAACAATGCTCATAGGTCATCGCATAGGAAATATCTATATGGTGCATCTAGATGACATAAATCTATCTCATTCATGCTTGGTAGCTAGTATTGAAAATGATGCATGGTTATGGCATAGGAAACTAGGACATGCTAACATAAGTGTTTTAGAGAAACTAGCTTCCCAAAATCTAGTTAGAGGTTTACCTAAGCTTAAGTTCTCTTTAGACAAGATTTTTGATGCATGTGCTAAAGGTATACAAAAGAGAATTTCTTTTAAGTCCATTAATGATTTTTCAACTAGTAAAGTTTTACAATTGATCCATATAGATCTTTTTGGATCTAGTAGGACAACTAGCTTGGGTGGAAAATTGTATGCATTTGTTATTGTAGATGATTACTCTAGATACACTTGGGCTATATTTTTAAGTACTAAATATGAAGCCTTAGAAAAATTCATCACATTTTCAAATATTTCTCAAAATGATCTTGATCAAAGAATTTTTCATATTACAAGTGATCATGGGATTAGCCATAATTTTTCGGCTCCTCGCACTCCTCAACAAAATGGGGTAGTTGAGAGGAAAAATAGAATTTTAGAGGAAATGGCTAGGACCATGCTTTGTGAAAACAATTTACCTAAGTATTTTTGGGCGGAAGCCACAAACACTTCTTATTATATTATAAATCGTGTAATGATTAGGCAAATTTTAAAGAAAACTCCTTATGAGATTTTAAAAATTCAAAAAGCCTAACATTAGCTATTTTCACCCTTTTGGGTGCAAGTGTTTTGTTCTAAATAATGGAAAAGATAATTTAGGTAAATTTGATGCAAAAAGTGATGAAGCCATTTTTCTTGGATATTCTCAACTTTCAAAGGCTTATAGAGTTTTTAACAAAAGAACCTTAGTTGTAGTAGAGTCAATACATGTAGTTTTCGATGATAACCTCCATCCTAGGAAGGATTCTTGTGATGATGATAATGTAGGAATCATTGAAACCATTGATGAGGGAAAAGCATCAAAGGTGGATGGGGTTCCAACTAATGAGGAAACACAAGATCCTCCAATAGAAGCTTTGGGAGATGTAAACTTGAAGAAAGGGAAGTGAGCTACCCAAGAGAGTTCAACTATGTCAAAGGTGGTGAAATCTTGGGTGATCCATCCAAGGGGGAACTTCTCGTTCTTCTCTTAGATTAATGAACCATATTGCATTTATCTCATGCATAGAGCCTAAAAATATCAATGAAGCTTTAGATGATGATTTTTGGATATTGGCTATGCAAGAAGAGTTAAATCAATTTGAGAGAAGTAATGTATGGACATTAGTTGATAGGCCTAGTAATAAATCTACTATAGGAACTAAATAGGTCTTTAGAAACAAACTAGATGAGATTGGTAACATTATGAGAAATATTGCTAGATTAGTTGCTCAAGGTTACACTCAAGAAGAGGGAATAGATTTCGATGAAACTTATGCACCCGTAGCTAGAATGGAAGCTATTAGGATGTTACTTGCATTTGCATGTTATCATGATTTCAAGATTTTTCAAATGCATGTCAAAAGTGTTTTTTTAAATGGTTTTATAAATGAAGAAGTGTATGTTGAACAACCACCGGGTTTTGAGGATCAAAATTTCCAAACCATGCATTTAAATTAACAAAAGCTTTATATGGTTTAAAACAAGCTCCTAGAGCATGGTATGAAAGGCTTTCAAACTTTTTAATTAAAAAAGGTTTTGAAAACGGAAAGGTGGGTACTACACTTTTTATAAAAAGGTTTAAAAATGACATCTTAGTAGTTCAAATTTATGTTGATGATATTATTTTTGGATCTACTAATGAATGTTATTATCAAGAATTTTCTAAGCTAATGTAAGGTGAATTCGAGATGAGCATAATGGGGGAGCTCTCATTCTATTTGGGACTCCAAATCAAGCAAAGGAAAGATGGCACCTTCATCAATCAAGCAAAGTATGTTAAAGATATGCTCAAGAAGTTTGGTTTGGAGAATGTGAAACCTCAAGCCACTCCTATGAGCTCATCAACTAAGATTGAAAAGGATGAAGGAGGTAAGTGTGTTGATTCTAAGTTATATAGATCCATGATAGGTTCTTTGCTTTTCCTTAACGCAAGTAGACCGAATATCATGTTTAGTGTTTGCTTGTGTGCTAGGTTTCAAGCTAGTCCTAGAGAATCACACTTAGTTGCCATTAAAAGAATTTTTAGGTACCTTAGAGACACACCTTGTTTAGGTATTTGGTATCCTAAAGACTCTTCCTAAAGACTCTTTCATATCTTGGTTCTCTAAGAAACAAAATAGTGTAGTTTTATCTACCATCGAAGCGGAGTACATATCCTTAGGGAGTTGTTGTGCTCAAGTCCTTTGGATGATGCAACAACTCTTAGGTTATGTCATTAAGGTTGAAACTATACCTCTAAAATGTGATAATACTAGTGCCATATGTCTTACCAAGAACCCCATTCAACACTCTAGAACCAAACACATAGAAATTAGACATCACTTTATTAGAGATCATGTGTCTAAAAGTGATGTTGTTTTAGAGTTTGTTGACACCTTAAACCAATTAGCGGACATTTTTACCAAACGTTTAGACAAAGAGCGTTTTTGGACCCTTAGGAGAGAGTTAGGCCTAACATGCCTTTCTTTACCTCTTATATGTCATTTGGTGGAAAATTATGCTTGAATCTTGATTGAAATCATGCCTATGTTGTTTTGCATCTTATTGCTTCTATGCATGTTGCTAGGGGGAGTATGAACTTGTTAATGCATTTTAATCATGTTATAACATCATATGCATGCGTCTAGGGACTTTAGAGACTCATTTCTAGAACTTTAGAAGCCTAAAATGAAAAGCTCAGCTAAGTGGTATCGAAACCAGTTCTACCTGTTTCGATACCTGTTCATCTTGCTCTTCTGGGAAGTTTCTGGGAAGAAGTGGTATCGATCCCTGTATCGATACCAAGGTTTCGATACTGGCATCGAAACAGCTATTTCAATACCTGTTCTGAAACACGAGGTGACAAAATGCTTTTAAAACACCCAAAAACTAATTTTAATCAAATAAAAACATATCCCAACTTTCCTCTCAAAACCCTAGCCGACTTTCTCTATAAAATCCTCTCAAATCCATCACTTTTTACCACAAATCAACGATTTTCTTTGGGGGGTTTCATCCACACATCAAAGACAAGTTCATATCAAAGTTTGGTGCTAAAAAAACCACAAATTCATTCTAATCCTAATTCAAGGTAATTTTTTGAAAAATAAAACTATTTTCGTTTGATTTTAGAATGTTAAAATTTAGATTTAGATTTTCACTATTTTATTAATGTTTATTGTATGGGTTTTCATAATCCTACAAAAATCTTTTCAAAATCAAAATTTTTTCATTCGAATATAAATTAGTTTCATCGTATTGTTTTTCACTGGTTTTTCAAGAAATTTTTCAAAATTTCAAAACTCTTGAATTATTGATTAATAGGATTGAATTAGGTTGATAGAGCATACATGTTTTTATGTGCCTAATCTTAATTTTTTTAATTCCTAGATCATGGCACCAAAGAAACGTCCACGCACCGAGGGTGGTAGTTCGTCATCCTCTCGTGCTCATAAAGCCAACGTTCATTTGGTTGTTGAACAGAGCTTGGATGGTCATGGTCGTGTGGAAAATTTTCAACAATTTCGCCTCCTCCCGCTTAAGAAGGAATGTTGTGTGGATATGCAATTCATGAACTCCATCAAGGTTCAATTCCGCTACCTCCGTCTTTTACAAGATTGGAAGTTCTTGTCTTTCCTCACTTCTACCAACAAGTTTTTTCCCCATCTTGTCCTCATTTTCTATGCTAATGCCACTTGCATTCTTTCTAAGGATAGGAGCAAAGTAGTCGCCATAGAATCCTACCTCATGGGTCGTACTTTTAGAATTGATGTCAACACCTTTGTTGATGTTTTCGGCCTTGAGGATGAGGGCATTGATGATGAGGATTCTCTTGGCACTTTCACCGGATCGATTATTGGACTTGATGTACATGATCGCTTCTTGCATCTTATCATATCTTGGTGGATTCGTCCATCAAATGGTAAGTATTCTTGGATACGTCAAGTTGACAGTTTTTGGCTTAAATGTTTTCACCAATCCGAACGTCCAAATCTTCCCCAAATTGTTTTCTCCGATATTGTTTGGCATATCAAGCACCGTGCCACTCCCTTGGTCAAATCTCTTCCCTATTCTTGTGTCTTTAGCTATATTTTTATGCATTTGGGAATTGATTGTTCTTATGACAAAGTGGAGTCCGTCAAAGAACCTATCGGTGAAACCTCTCTTAACCGTTCTCTTTTTCAATATGTAAATGGTGAATGGGTTCGTGGTGCTCCTCCTCCTCCTCTTGTTGATCCGGAGCTTATTCAACAAGTTGCTCCAAACACCGAGTTGATGGACTTTCATACTTCAAGGTTTAATAGCTTGGATACTCGGTTTGCTAGATTGGATGCTCGCTTTGATAGATTGGATACTCGTTTTGATGCTCTCAACACTCACTTCGACTCTCGTTTCGATGCTATGAAGACGAGGTTGACGAGTTTGGAAAATCAAAATCTTTCGATGTGTGTTTTGCTCGAAGCTCTCCGGCATGTTCAAGCTACCTCAACTAAAGATGATGAGGACGACGAGGAAGATGATGAGGATGGTGAAGGCGATGGTGAAAGAGATGAGTAATCTTTAGCTTAGCTAGTTTGCTTTGTCTTTGCTATGGCTTTTTAGGAACTAGTTATGTTTTTCTAAGCATTATGTCGCATTTTTCATTCATATTAGAACTTTATGCACCTATGGCATTTGGTTATTATGCTTTGACTATTTATGTTGGATTTGGATTAATTTGAATGTTATGCTTTATTTGATATTTTATAAATGCTTGATCTTGTGCTTAAATTTTCTTATGCCTTATTATTATTACATTGATTTTGATCTAACAAAAGGGGGGAAAAGAAATATATCATTCTTTTTAAGTTTTTCCTAAGGGGGAGAATACCATTTTTAAAGCTATGCAACTATTTAGGGGGAGTTTTTCAAATTTTTTCAAAGTTTTCAAACTTAAAAATTTATGTTGGTTTTTTTATATAAAAAAGCTGGAGATTCTAAAACTAATATTGATTTTGATATAACAATTATGTTAAAGAACTTATTTTGTAATAAATTTTTAAGTTACCAAGTCAAAATTAAGTTTCAAGTCAAACCAAAAACTTTGAAATAATTTTTCTAAGTGTTTTTTTTACGACCGTATCGATACCACTACAACAGCTATCGATACCACCCTTTGTTTTTGAAAGCTTGTTCTTGAGACTAAGAACAAGTATCAATACACGTTTCGATACCGGGACCTCACTACCAACAAATGTTTCGAACCCAGTATCGAACCATACCTTGAGTATTTAATTAATTTAAAAATATTTAAAATTAATGTTTATCGTTTCGATACCTATATCGATACCCATAAAATCCTCAACGGCTATTTTAAACATTAAATGAGTTGATCGTTGGTGGCAGTTAAAGTTTTAAATGGTGGTTATTCTGTTTCGATACCCGTACCGATACCAAACTTCACAGTTTACTTCAGGTATCGATACCCATTTCGATACTCCCTTTAATGAATACACAACGTATCTTTCTATTTGTGGTCTGTTTCGAAATAGGTAGCCCGTGTTTCGATACCAGTTCTATCATAGTGCATTTATGATGGAAAGAGAAGGCTCCAACATCTATATTTACATATCCAACAACACCAACGGTTAGAAATCAATGAGAAGGTATAAATTGAAGCATTTTGAGCAGCATTAACAACTATTGATCCAAAAGCATCATCAAAGCACAAAAATCCAACTCCCAAGCAATCCATTGAAAATCTTGACTCCCAACTCTTGTATTTCAATTTGTTTCTTTGTAATTGATTTTGGGGAGAGTATATTTATAATTGGGGCATATATTTCTTGTGAGAGATTTCTTTTTTGCTCATTCTTATCTCTTGTAATCCTTTGTGAGGATCAAGTCAATTTTGGGTAGAAAATTGGCTTGTTTGTAAAGGTTATCCCTTGAACCTAGAAAAAGGTTGAATTCATTTAGTGAATTGGTTTCAAAATCTTTAGTGGAAGCTAAGGTAGTGGGTGTAGAGATTATTCCGAAGCTTGAACCACTATAATTCGTGTGTCTCAAATTTTCCATCATTTTACCAAAAAATCTTCCATCAATTTTTAAATAGTCAATTCACCCCCTCTTGGCCATTTTCATTGATTGATCAACTCAACAAGAAGTTTTTTCGTTTTTTGAACTTGATGCAAGTATTGATGGGAAGCATGAGTTGTGATTCACTGTTTTCATGTTAAAACTTGAGCATCGTGTTTTGTTTTTAGTATTGGTATTAAAGATGATGAAACGTGGATAAGTTGATCGATCAATAAGATGTGAGTGCACTATAATTAAAATGCGTACGTGTATAAATGCCTTGGTGATGCATTAGAGTTAATACTTACATTGTGATATATGTGTTGTATTACATGTAAGTCTTGCTTATCCCGGAAGTTAAGGTGTGTTTTTCATGATTGGTTTTATTCCATCATGGGTGTGATTAGGCGATTGGCCTTCACACGTGATATGAGTAGCGGTTGGCTCTCATATGTGGCATGTTGGCGATTGGCCCCATGCCTGCCATTTCCGTTTATCCTAACGTTTAGTGATAGTCTAAACAGTTTACTAATACGAATACAATGTTAAAACAAGTATGTTTTCTTAATTGAAAAGTGCTTTCAATGAAGCTTTGCTATAAACTTGTAAGACTTGAGTGATGCTCAATGAGTAGGTGTTTTCAAAAGTATTTGAAAAAGGTTTAGCGGCTTATGCCATGGATACTTGTTGTTTTTCATGTTGTTGGCATTAATAGCCAGGTGATTATTTCATGAGTTGAACATGACATGTTTTTATAAAACTTTGGCTTTTATGGGTTGTATTGCAAGTTGTTTTACTTATGTTTTTAAATTGTCACTCACTAAGCTTTTGCTTAACCATTCTCCTTTACTTGCAATGCAATTAAATAAGTGATTAGGTGCTAGCAAGAAGCAAGGAAGTCGAGTAACTATTTATATTTTCTTAGGCTCAAGTATGTTTTGAATTCAATTAAGAACTTTAAAATAGATGAGAGCAATGAAACACTGTTTTGATATGTTTATTTAGATATTCTTTATGAAATTGTTTTGCTTTGAAGTATTTATGAAGAAATCCATGATGAATTTAAAGTATGTTCACCTTGAAAAATATTGTTTTCAATTTATATTAAGAACATGGAACTAGGATGATTTGCATCTAGAAATCTTGTTGAAATATGTGGTTTATGGTCTATAGGTGATTAAATACATCTATTAGATATTATTTTAATCTGAAATTTGAGACTTAAGCATGTAATAGACTTAATTAAGCATTGATAACCTTAATTTCACATTTTGGTCATAATTATTTGGAAAATTACAATTAGGTCCCTAAAACTTGTTCGATTAAATTAAGACTCGTTTCACATTAATTTTCGTTGCAAATGAACTCAATCCATGCATGAACATTTAGAAAAGATAAAAGAAAAAATTTTAGGTTTGTTTATTAGGGCGAGTCTTCGGATTAGCCTCAGTATTCCCCGTGTACCTCGTTCGAGTCGGATGGCGTCTAGACCGGGTCGAGGGGGTTACAACATTGCAACCTAGTTAGCAATAATTGGTTCAACTCATAAATAATCATCATTCATTATCAACAACACTCAAATTCACACATAGGGATAACAAGAATCAAAGTTCAATGTAACTTTATCATAACTAAAGGTACCAATAGGAAATTCAATTCCAGGTCACAAGGCTAACATTATCTTGACAAATCAAAACATATCATCCTGGCTAAAGGACTCATAACCTAATTTCAACATATAGGTTCATGACATTCAAAACATTCCTACATTAATCTTTCATTCAAGATACATCAACATTAAATATCATCAATAAGTATAAGCATACAACTATTTCAAGTCTTAATATCATATACAATATTCATTGTATGATAAACCCATCCCCATTGCTCTCTCACTATTACTAATGTTATACATAAAGACATACTTGATTTTTTTCACTTGGCGATTACATGGAATCATTGCTTCCCCTTACTGTCTCCACATTAAATACTCTCCATTGCCAAGTAAATGAGTGGGTAAGCATAAGCTTAGTGAGTGAATAAAAATATATTTAAAAACAACCTGCAATGCAACCCATAATATACAAAAATCAATTTTAAAACAAGTCATCCTCTATGTAAAAACAATGTCCATGGTCGTCAACACCACTATTTGAGAAAAAACAAGTGTACGAAGGCTCAAGAGCCACAAAAACTTTTCAAAATACCTTTTTGAAAACACCTGCATAATAAGAAAAACTGAAGTCTTACATGCTACTCATAGCAAAGCTTCGATAAAAACCATTTATTCAGATTTCGAATACACATGCAAACTTCGTTGCAAGGTAGCTTACACTTACTTTTAAAATGTATTGGTATTCATGACCCGATTAGATTACCACTAATCGTTAGGATAAATGGAGAACTCGTGTGAAGTCATAATGCCAAGACATGCCATGTATAGGGCTAAACTGCCGCCCATACCTCGTATTAGGGCTATACCACCTAAAAATACCTTGCATAAGTTAAAATCATGCACACAATGGATTAACTATAATAATGATTCCCACCTTAGCTTCCGGGATAAGCTATGCTTAAATGCAATGCATAAATCGGTAAAAACTACTTTTCTCATATTTTCAAAACAAAATCATTGGAGCATCATATCCATATAAAAATCTTTGTAAAATCAATCTCATTATCCTTATAAACACATGTATATTCATATATTCACAACACAATATGAGCATGACTAAAACACATAGTAAAACACGACATAATATGGGAACCTATAAAAAAACAATACTTTAAACTTAATTTTGAGTAGAGGGAGATTTTTCACACCTTTCCTACACTCCCAAACATTTAAAAACACATTTAAAACCATTCCGAATTGGCAGCCCTCATAATCCACTCACCGATTTACTGAAACTTGCTTAATAAGTCACCCGAAAACGTTGTTCGACTTTCCAATCTCTCTCAAACTTGTTCCTCTTCCTCTTGAACTGATTCAAGCATAAAAAACAGAGGGTTTAATGCATTAAAACGCACCCAAACATCCCTCAAGTCGGACCAATACATGGCAGTCCCTAAAAACACCATAAAACCTAACCGAAACTCACCAAAACCCTCTCCAAACACCACCTAAACCTTATGTCCGGGATTAGATAAATAAAACTCATCTTAATTACATCTAAACACTTAAAGATTCATGTATTTAGGCATAAAAAACAGCCATGTGAAACCCTTGAACGAAAATCAAGAAAACAATGGAATTTTTATTAAGAAAACTGATTTTATTGATTCAAGACTTTAAATATTGTCACAATAAGCCAAGAAATATGGAATTTCATTAAAGAACTTTAGGTTTCAGAGTTTTGAATGATTCTGAAGAAGAGATTTTGAGGAAGAAAAATATAAAGAATTAAACAAACAAATTTTTATTGAAAAGATTGGTCTTTACCTTTAAAAAGATGATGGAGTGGCTGCCAAGAAGAGGAGAAGTTGAAATATTAAAAATAGGTTTATGTTTTTATGTAAAAATAGGTTTTTAGGAATTAAGTTATTTTGTTTTTTTTTTGTTAAAACTTGGGTTAAGAGTTAATTAAATAAGCCCATAGAAGGATAGATCAACTAGAAATATAATTGAATCAAAGCCCCTAAATATTCAAAGTTTTGTTTTAGTTTTACAAAATTGCCCTTAAGTTTTCAATTTTTACAGAATAGTTACTAATTTCAAAATTTTAGCGATTCAAGGGTCAATTTTCAAAATTGAGTTGACCAAAATCAAATATATATTAAATAAGGATTTTAGCATATTTTTAGTTAAAACTAATTTTTACGTATTTAATCCCGAACTATGCTATTTAGGCAAAAACGGTTCACTAACTTCTAGGCCCAATTTTGGGGCGTTACAACTCTCTCACACCTATGAAATTTTGTCCTCGAAATTTTAACCGTGAAAAGATGTAAGGAAACTACTCCTTAATAACTTCCTTTCACTCGTACATGACTTTCCAAACACCATGATACCATTAAAACTCTTTGACTCACACAAGGATCTTACCAAAAAGGACATTTGCTTTCAAAACCAAGATCTCAACATACATCTTATAAAGAAAATATTCAGTCTCATCATAGCATCACCTGCCATCACAACTTACAATGATACCTAGAACAACGGTACACCAAAAACAACATGGCTCGTCTCAACACTCATTGCATTCTCAAACCAAAGCAAAAAAAACTTTTTCTTTTCTGGCGACCTAAACCTTTCCTTACTTAAGGTTGGCATCCGACTTTTGGCAAACTGCAACCACTACTCTAACACATAATGCAAAAACCAAAACTTTTCACCAAACCTCGCTTAAGACATCAACATACCACACCTCTACTATCAGAACCGTTTGAGGGTTGTAAGTCAACTAATGACAAGTTTATAAGCAAACTCCATCAACGGCAGCACCTTCACCATGAACCCGAAAGATTCACATCATAAACTCACGGAGGTTCGTTCACACACCTCTACTCTAGTATCTTTAAAGACAACAACATTCTCAAAGAACACTGTCTATCAAGCTCAACTTACAAAGAAAACAAACATTCACTTTCAACTCAACCACATCCAAAACAAATCCATCAAACAACAACCGCTTTCAAACTTTTGAAACAAATTCTTACTTCTAGATGAATAGCAAAAGACTACCACAAACTTGGATCAAGATGTCATTCTAACTTAGCACCATACAATACAACCATGTGCCCCATAGACATAAAAGACAACCAGCATCACAATTAAAACCCATCAACAAACCTCAATTGTGCCCACACAAGAGGCTCCACCAAACATCCAATAACAACTTGCCTCAGAATATATTAACTATTGAAAGTCTCACCTACAACTCCATCACTAAACCATCACTCTTCGATAAACTTAATCGAGCCAACACTACTCTTGACTTCACAACACTCTTAACTTACTCCACTAAACCTCCACTTGTTAAGAAATAAACTTTAAGCAACCTAAGTCACACTAAGCAACTCAGATTTAATCCATTGTACAACACAAGACACTTCTAACCCTTTTGTGCTAGTATACATCATCATGCTCATCAAAAAGACAATGCCTCATCTAATGACTAGATCACCATAACCGACTTGGCATCGCACTGTTAACAACGTGGATGTACTACACACAACTTTTCCCAAAAAACAACTCACTGACTAGACCATAAACAACAAGGGAATGCAATCAACCAACTCTTATCTCACTTTGATTATGACAAAAACAAAATTGTCCCCTAAGCATTTCTAGCTTTTAAAAGCTTGACATCATGCTTCCGTCTACTCCACCTAACATCCTTTTTACCATTAAGCAACAACAACACAGGAGAAAACAACCCTTAAAACTCAACAAACACAACCTGCGCAATACTTCTCGATGATAAGGCAAGCTAAAAAGACCGTTGACCAATAAAGCTTACAAACTGACCAACGATCCCAGTCGCACAACTCCTCAATACAAAGGTTACCAAGGATAACATCCGATAAATCCAAAACAACCTTACCATACTCAAGTAAAACACGTCAAAACTCTTTCAGAACACCACATGCAAATGCTAAGCCAAACGGCACAACCACAACCTCTTAAGGCCCACACAAGTCCATTACGCATCCCTCAACACCTCAATTTCTTTTTTGATATATTTCTTTCCTTTCCGAAAACCCAACATATACTTCCCAAAAAATAGATCATTTGTACCCTTGACCTAACCATTTTCTAAACCATACACAACAGAAAATACCGAGTGGTACATCCACCAAACATAACGATAACACAACACCTCTTACAAAAAATGAACTTTTGGGAAAGAAACCTTGCGAAACTAGCCTTCCGCTTCACTAACAACCAACCCCAACTGACATCAAACTCAAGTCACTCATCCTGGGTTCAACCATCCAAAAATCCAAGCCCAGCTTAACCAATCCTTCTCAAGAATTACTTTTCAACCAGAACAATAACTCGACCCACTGCACAATAGGCTCGGCTCTAACAAGGGCATTTTTCAAACACCTCTTTAAACCTACACCTTCTCCTTACATGATTGACCCTAACACAACTTCTATTTTCAAGAGGGAAACGTTTGCAGATATGGACAATGTATGTATGAGTCCTGTATGTCAACTTATATGCCTATGCAAGTGCATGCAAATGTAGTTTAATGTCATGCTTAAGAATGTATGCATGTCCTAAGATGTCTAATGTATATGCATATAAGTGCTCTTATACTATGCATGATTATTGTCCATAGTCACAAGGAACATCCTCTACTCTGGAACTTCAACTTTCTACCTTTTCAACATTAAGAGCCATAGAAACTTAGCACTCAAGAGTACACAACCACACCATAACCTAAACGTTTCCAACACGTTCGATTCATCTTACACACAACGCACTTTGAAACTCCCAAAGACACTTTCAATGATGTAGTCACCTACTATTCACCAGCACAACAAATTCTCAGTCTAAACTCATTCAAAACCACTTTACAATCAAACACGCTCGAGGACCCAATCGACTCTATATCAGATATCACAACACCACATCACAAATCTATCTACACTTTCTAACCTCCAAAGCTCCTATATTACCAAGTTTTAGATTTCATTTTGGTCCCATATAAAACACAATAAAATAGAAAAACAATTTTAAAATGAATTTTTTTCATAATTTGTGAGGCCAAAGCGAAGCAAGTTCCAAGTAGGTCAAGTACAATATAAAACAATTTCCTAGTATTAGTTAGAGCAATGGGTACCCAAAATAAATCCCAGCAATATATAATAACTCTAGCCATTGATAGTATAATTAGAATGTAACCCCCTCGACCCAGTCTAGACGCCACCCGACTCGAACGAGATACACGGAGAATACCGATGCTAATCTAGAGACTTGCCCCCGATAAACAATCCTAAAAATTTAAATTTTTATTTATCTTTTCTAAATGCATTAATTAGATACTACATGTTCATGCAAGGAATGAGTTCATTTGTAGTGAAAATTAATATGTAACGAGTCTTAATTTAAACCAATAAGTTTTAGGGGTCTAATTCTAAATTAATAGAAAATTATGATTTAAAAGTAAAATTAAGGTTACCAATCCATAATTAAGTATATTTCATGCTAGCATGTAAGTTTTCAACTTAAAATAATATCTTGAAGTCATCTAATTGGTTACTCAAATTTTAGTGACTAAAATGTAAGTTTTCAAAGTTATATTTCAGCCTCTAACGACATTACCTAACATGGGTTTCGAAACACCCTTCTCCGGTATTGATACTGTGGTAAAAAACAAAGGGGTATCGATACAGGTATTAAGTGTTTTGATACACTATCGATAACTTAGAAGTTTGCCTACGCAACAAGCCCGTGTTTCGATACGCATGAAGGATTGTTCTGATACCATTTGAAATTGTGAAGGTCGATATCGAAACCAAACTTATGTGTATCGACACGCTTGGTAAATTTTATTTTATCTTTTCGAAACTAGTTCAAGTGGTTTCGACACCCAGGCTTAATTTCCCAGAAAATCGTTATGTTTTTGCCTAAGTATCGATACCCTATGAACAAGTGTTTAAACCCTCTGCCTAGAAACAACAATTTACCTTGGTTTCAAGTCTAACGTGCCCAAAAAAGTCTAGATGCATAATCTCACCTAAAGGGCCATGAAACACATATATCATCAAGTTCTCTAGATGCAACTTATCCTAGTTAAAACAAGAATCAACCAACATATGAATGTATTCAAATTTCATCAAATATCATCATAGAGGAACAAGGAAGCATGTGAAATTCAAACAAGGTATTTCATTAACTCTTAAAATCAGATAAGCATGTCTAAACTCAGAATTAGCATAATCAAGGAACAAAATATCATCGTTCGTCTAGAAATCATAAATAACATAAGGTAGGGACGTATAAAAATAGTTTGAACAACTTGCAATGCAGCCCATAATATACTCAAAATCGTTTTAGAGGGAAAAACAATTCATGCTCTTAAAAACAAAACACATATGGCCAAAACGCCACCAAGTATAAAAATCCGGCAAGTGTTTTATCACATGGAACAAATCCACAAAATTCAATACTTACATGCATCACTAACAAGGTTTTGTAAAACTTTTGAAAATAAGTCAAACTCAGCAAACTCAATTTGCAATTAAAATCAATATAAACTTAACACTTGCGTTTTCACGCGTTGGTATTAGTGATCTGATTAGTCTACTTCTAATCGTTGGGATAAATGGATACACGCATGAAGACATAAATGTCAAATCATGCCACGTATGGGACTAAACGGTCACCATACCATCTATGAAGGCTACTCATACCACGCAGTCTATCTCATGCACATGAATGGAATCAATTCCAAACATGTTTCCCACCTTAGCTTCCAAGATAAGATAAGCTTAAATGCAATACAACACATATATCACAAATTAAGCAATAAATCTAATGCATCACTAAGGAATTTACACACATATACGAATTTTCATAATTAATAAACAGTGTACTAACATCCTATTGATCGATCGACTTATCCCTATAACATAATCTCAATATCCAACACAAAACAATATGGATTCTCAAGTTTTCATATCAAAAATAGTGGGTAAAAACATTAGTATTCCACATTCTCACGCTTACTCGCAAAATCGATAACAATCTCTTTTTAGCATATGTCAAAAACCAAAGTGTGAAAGTATTTTAAACCATCTTAAAACAGTAAAGAGATCATTCTAACACTTACATAATCGCTTATGTACCAATGAAATACGAGTATGTCAAAGTCATAGCAAAACTAGCATATTATGGGAAAACTGATTTACGAGAGCAAACGAAAAACTTACTTCGTAGTATAGAGAGTTTTTTCACACCTTCCCCACACCCCAACACTTTGAAAACAATGTTTGATACAAAAATATGATGAAGAATATGTCTTGGGAAGGAAGAAACCGAAATCTTGGAGAAGGGTTTAAAGCTTGATACAAAAATAGAGTTTTTAACTTCCCGAATTTGGGTCTAGAAGTTTTAGTGCTGTTTATGGAGGTTCGGTTCGGGTTGAATCGAATTTCTTCGATTCATTAATTCTGGGTAATTAAAATATTAATATTTTAATCAAGTGAATAGTAAATTTTTAGAAAAGTTTTAAAAATGTTTAAATAATGTTATAAGGCGAATGGAATGTTAATTGAGTCTTAATTTGGTTTGATTAAGCTTAATTACTATTTTAGTGACTAAAATGTAAAATTTGAAAAGTTAGTGGCAAAATTGTAATTTTTTGAAAATTGGGTTTTGTGACTAAATTGGAAAGTTAGCAAAAGCTTAGAATCCTTAGAGGGACATTAACCTAAAATTTTTTAATTAGAGATATTTCACCAAAATTGGTTTTAATTGACGGTTAATCACATTTTCCTTTTTCACTTGATTTTTCTCATCATTCTGTCTCTAATTTTCTCTCCATGGTTTCCCAAATCCTTTGTTGAATTCTTCTCCACTTTTATCGAGATTCATCTAATTTTAATCAATATTTCATCCTCATTAAAACATCTCAATTTGTTTTAAAAAATTCAAAGTCAATTTCAAGAAAAATCAAGAGAAGAATTCACGTCAATTTTGGTGAAAGCATCTCAAAGGTAATTTTATGTTTTCTTTTCAATTCTAAGGTTCTTTATTTGATATTACCAAGCTATTGGATTACTAATCTTTAATCTTAACTTGATTTTGTGTTTTAATTCAAGATTTTGGAGTTTTAAAGGATTTTCAAGAAAAATACAATAGATCTTGATTAAGGTTGTAATTAGGACGATTTTCTATGAAATTATACTTATTTGGATGGTTTTATGGGATCTTGATTAAGTTTTAATCCCGGAATAAGTGAATCAGTGTTGTTAGAAGTGGTCCTTGGGTGGTTTTATGGGATGTTTTGATGTTCTGTTTTTGCTTGAGGTATAAGGAAGGTTTGAAGGTGTTTTTAGTTCATATTTGATGAGGTTTAGGAGTTAGATTCGTTAGGTTTGTGACACCCTCGCCCCGGGTTAGGAGACAGAGGTTTCGACCGGACATTCAACTCGTATTTAAACCAAATTTGTATTCAATTGTAAGATATTTTTATTCATTTGCATAACTTTACGAGCAAACTCTTGTAACACTTATCAAATTTGAGGTTAATTTAAAACTTTTCCATACTTATACAATTAACCATTTCGATTCTCAAATTCCATTCATTTATCAATTATAATCTCAATTGAGCTTAATCTAAACCTCTAACCAAATTTTATTCATTTAATCATCATTAATATTATCTTATTGATCAAGCAAAATTTTCATTTCCCAAGTTGAACCTAAAATAACTAGGGGTATCGATACCTCTTATAGGGAGGTATTGGAACAGGGATATCGAAACCTAGTTCGATATAGGTCAACATACCAAGGCTGAAGAGCTTAGTTCGATACAGGTATCGATGCAATTTCGTTACTGAAAGCCCCAATATCGAACCGGGTATCGATGCTGGTCTTCCTCGTTGACTCTTTGACTAAGATTGAGCAGCCTGGTTCGATACTGGTATCGATGCATTTTCGTTACTAGAAGTTCCAGTATCGAACTAGGTATCGATGCTGGTCTACTTCAAGGACTCAATGGCTTAAGGCTATAGTGGCCTGGCTCGATACTGGCATAGAACCAGGGAGCCCACAAGAAGGCTCGGCATCGAACTAGGCGTCGATGCAGTTTCATTACTGTCAAGGGTGGTATCGATACCCATGTAAGTGGTATCGATACCCCTGTCCCAATTTCTAGATTTCTAACTTTTTAAACACTTAGACACTACCAAAAGGGGCCATCTATGTGGTCTCAAACCATCCCTAATCTTTAAAGAACAATCTCATCATGTTTAGGTATCATTATCTATTTACCAATTCTATTATCTATCACCATTTCATCATTCATGTCATTAATCTATCACTCTACTACCAAGCTAACCCCTATGCCATATATCCCTCACTATGGTAACCAACATACCTATGTTATACTTTAAGGATTCTTACGCTATCCTACTTAGTTCATGTTTATCATGCCAAGACAATTAATTACATACCATATGCAAAACACCAAGGCCTACCTAAGCAAACCATAAGCCAAAACTCAAAATATGCAATGCTAGCCTAAGGAGATCATTACGCCTTATGGCTTACATAACAAGTCAATTAACAAAGTCATATACATATACAAACCATGGGACAAGCCCTCAAATGCATAGTATAAACAAAACATGCTCACTAATGCCACCATAAACTAGGAGTTAACCAAAATACAAAATACCATACTTTAGCTTGCTTGATGTCCTTGCTCGGATCAACCCCGTTCTAGCTCCTTAGCTCGATAACCTGTTGTTTTGGGTAGGAGGAAACAAACGAGTGGTAAGTACGTGCTAGGTACTTAGTGAGGCAGCCCTAGCCTAACCATATTAGACATAAAACAATAACAAATGTAACATGCTTCAAATAAGCAAACAAATCAATTCATGGCATTAGTTCTTTCAATATACAAAATTCATCTATGGCTAAATATCATAGTCAACATGCTTCTCATGTTTCTCATTCCTACTATACAAATCCATGTTACAATCTATATGCTCAATTATCATAGAATCAATGCATATAACTCATCAGTCATTTTCCATTTCTCGAGTGTTCATAAACCATTCATAACAAGGGCTACTTATAGCCATATAGTTATTAACAATATTCATTAGCCATTTCACAATTCAAGTGCTACACTTAGCGACAATTCCATTTCGATGATCAATAGCAACATTTACATTTCAATACTCTATGACATATCATGATCGTGCTCCAATGTTTTATAGGCAAATTCATGTACATATAATTCACATTTAAACCTTAGTTTTCCATTTTAGTTTCGTGTGTCGCCTTGGTATAGTTAGACAAGGTAAGCGAGTCAACAAGAGTGTCACGAAGACACTAACAAGAGTGCCACAAAGTCACTAACAAGAGTACCAAAAAGGTACTAACAAGAGATACTCATGGTATCTAACAATTGGTGACTAACCACCAAATCACGGTACCCACATTACCAAACAAGAGTACCGAAGTACTAAACAAGAGTGCCGTAGCACTAAACAATGAGCTCAGACTCTAGGCATGTCGTACTACCTATGACCAACTATCGACCAAGGCTCAATAACATTTTCATTATCTATTTGATCATTCAATTCATATTTATCAAGTTCTTGTTATTAAGAGTAAGAATCCAAGACATGTTATCAAGCAAGGCATTTATATCATATCACAAGTAATAGGCATATCAAATTATCAAACAATTGATCATATCACCAATAACATGCTCCATGCATGATTCGCGTACCTGACATCCTTAGCCGCATGCCATACTTACCTCGGCATTTCCGAGCTATGCATATGTACTAGGCTAGTACCAACAATTTAACAAACAATTCATATCAAACAATTCATTGACATTAGCCTCCTTCCTTTTTTACCGAATATAGATTATTCCATTTACATAATAAAATCGAATCAAATAAACAAATAGATGGTTAGGACCCTAGGTCCTAACCCTAAGGTTTGCCACACTCACAATTGATTCCAAGCTATTTAGGGATTGTAGATCGTGATCCCCTTGGCCTTCTTTCAAGTTTGCTCGACTCTTTGATCTTCCTCGATATCCTCCTCTCTTGGATTCTCTAACAAACCATATTCATATAGAAATTAATTAGGACATAGCCAAATCACATAAACTAAGTAATCTCATGTCTAACAAACATAAGTATTCTCATTTGTTCACTCGGGACAGTTTTACTACCCTATAAAGAATCGCTTATATCTCCTAATTCCGATATCCGATTTTAGTCCATTTTACCTCTTTGGAAAGATAGAAGAATCCTATAAAAGGACCAATTAACCTTATATTTTAATTCTTACCCATTCAACACCAGATTCTGTTTGAATCAGACACGTCCAGAATCGGGACTGTTCGAACAGCCCCCACGTAAATGCTTATAACTTTTCCTACCGAACTCCGATTGAGGTTACGTAAATTTTCAATTAAACTAGGTATATAGGAGTATCTTACTGCAAAATTTCAGATCCTAACTCCTTCATACGTGACCTAGGGAATTTTCTCAAAAGTGCTACCCGAAATGATATTTTCTAGGCGATTTCGGCTAACTTCATTCCATGTCTTTAATCTATAATTCCAAACTTATTTTCACAATTTTCCAGAACTACTATCATGAAATTAACATAAACTAACCCCCAATTTCATCATATTATCAAATCAATTTTCACAATCAACCTATTTACAAATACCCAAATTTCCAAGCTTATCAATCTATTGTTCATGCTTCTAAAACTACAAGCAAAAACAATCTTTAGATTAAGTTTATATCAACCTAATCTCACTCGAGGGTATCACAAAGCATTGAAAAATTCAAGGATTTAGCTTCTAGAATTTCGACTATGGAAAGAAATACTTATCGAAACCTTTAGATTCAATTTCCTAGTGAGTTTGCTCAACATGCAAGGCTTCCAAGCTATCCCTCTAAGCTCCCATGAAATTTCTCTCTTCCCCCCTTTGTTTCTTGTTGTTGTCGTGCAAATGAGGAAGATGAAGGAATTTGGGTTCTTTTCCTCTTTTTTTATTAATTAGTGAAAAAGACCATTCTACCCTTAATGAAATGTGTAGATTTAGTTTATTACTAGGTGTAGTTTGGAGAATCCCAGATTTTATAACGCAATCACCAATTTTCTATTTGTTTCAATTATTTCCATTGATCCTCTCCATTTTCACACATGATTCGATTTTTATTTACTCTATTCGAATTGTTTTACTAACCCGGTTTTTGGGTGTTACAATTCTCCCCTCCTTAAAAAGAAATTCGCCCTCGAATTTACCTGAAGGGAATAAATGAGGATATTGTGCTCTCATTGTGTCCTCGGGTTCCCAAGTGTCTTCTTCTTTCTTATGATTCCTCCAAAGGACTTTTACCAATGGAACGTTCTTGTTTCGAAGCCTTTTAACTTCACGTTCAAGAATCTGAACTGGTTCTTCCTCATAAGACAAGTCAGGATTCAATTTCAATTCTTTCGGTTCAAAGACATGAGAGGGGTCAGATCGGTACTTTCTCAACATAGAAACATGGAAAAGATTTTGTATCTTATCGAACTCGCTAGGGAGTGCAAGACGATAAGCCACGGGACCGATTCTTTCAATAATTTCAAAAGGTCCAATGAACCATGGGCTAAGCTTTCCCCTTTTCCCGAATCTTAAAGCTTTCTTCCAAGGAGAGACTTTTAGGAAGACCTTGTCTCCCACATTGTACTGAATATTTCTTTGTTTCAAGTTTGCATAAGCCTTTTTTCGGTCGAAGGCTTGTTTCAGTCGATTATGAATAACTCGAATTTGTTCCTCAGTTTCCCGAATCATTTGAGGTCCCAAAACCTTGTTCTCTCCCAATTCAGACCAACATAGAGGAGTTCTACATTTCATCCCGTATAAAGCTTCAAAGGGAGCCATTTGAAATGATGCGTGATAGCTATTGTTATACGCAAATTCCACCTAGGGAAGAGACTTTTCCCAATTCTTTCCAAAGTCTATAACAGAAGCTCGTAGCATATCTTCCAATACTTGTATTACTCTTTCAGACTGGCCATTAGACTGCGGATGGAAAGCAGTGCTAAGATGCACTTTAGTTCCGAGAGCCTTTTGCAAAGACTTCCAGAATCTAGATGTGAAGTTTGGATCTCTATCAAAAATGATCGATGTCGGCACACCATTTAACCGAATCACTTCATGGATATATAACTCGGCCAAGGCCTCCGAGTTCATGTTCTTTCGAACCGGGATGAAATGTGTAGACTTGGTGAGTCTATCCACAACCACCCAAATAGCATCATTCTTTCTCGGTGTTATAGGCAAACCAGTGACAAAATCCATGGTTACTCGATCCCATTTCCATTCAGGCAATTCAATAGGCTGAAGCAATCCCGTAGGAGCTCGATGCTCAGCCTTAACTTTTTGACAAGTCAAGCATCGGGATACAAAGTCTGTGATGACTGCTTTCATGCCAGGCCACCAATACAAAGATTTCAAGTCCTTATACATTTTAACAGAGCCAGGATGGATCGAGAATGAACTTTGGTGTGCTTCTTGTAGGATATCTCTTTTCAATTCCTCTTTATTTGGTACACACACTCTATCTCTAAAGTAGAGCAGTTCATTGGAATTGAGGGAGAATTCGACATTAGCTTTCGAATCAAGCTTCGATGCAATAGTTTGAAGCTCGGGATCAGACTGCTTAAGAGCTTTGATTCTCGTTATCAAATCAGATTGAACTTGAAGTTCAAATAAATATCCTTGCTTTCGATATACTCGAAGGTGAGCATTAATCGAATTTGGGGATACGAGGAAAATTTTTCAAAATTAGACACGATAATTCAAAGGAAGTTTCAACATTTCAAGGTTATCGAATAGCTTACCCAATGTTGGTTTACGACTAAGAGCATCGGCCACTACGTTGGCCTTTTCGGGATGGTAATCAATGACCAAGTCATAATCTTTTAACAATTCCATCCATCTTCTTTGTCTCAAATTCAAGTCTTTTTGAGTGATGAAATATTTAAGACTTTTGTGATCGGTGTACAGGTTACACTTCTCACCATACAGGTAGTGCCTCCATATTTTGAGGGCAAATACGATAGCAGCTAACTCGAGATCATGTGTCGAATAACTCAGTTCATGAGGCTTCAATTGTCTTGATGCATAAGAAACCACATTATTTCCTTGCATCAAAACAAAACCTAGCCCCGAATGTGAAGCATCACTATACACAGTAAATTCCTTGTCGGATTCCGGTTGAACAAAAACAGGAGCATGGGTCAAAGCTTGCTTAAGCTGATCAAAGCTTCTTTGTTGGTCTTCTGACCATTCAAACAATTTATCCTTTCTAAGGAGTTTAGTTAAGGGCAAGGCAATAGTGGAGAATCCCTTAACAAACCTCCTATAATACCCAGCTAAACCAAGGAAACTTCTAATCTCACTAACATTTTTCGGAGGTCTCCAATCCAATATAGTTTGCACTTTCTTTGCATCAACTTTGATTCCTTCTGCCGAGATGACATGGCCGAGGAATGACACTTCCAATAACCAGAACTCACATTTGGAGAACTTAGTAAACAACTGACGTTCCCAAAGAGTTTGTAAAACAATTTGAAGGTGTTCTACGTGTTCCTCCTTATTCAAGAATACACCAAAATGTCATCAATAAAGACGACCACAAACTTATCAAGATGAGGCCGGAAGATTCGATTCATGAGATCCAGGAATGCAGCTGGGGAATTAGTTAACCCAAATGGCATCACTAAGAATTCAAAATGGCCATAACGATTTCTGAAAGTCGTCTTTGGAACGTCCTCTTCTTTTACACTCATCTGGTAGTACCCCGATCGAAGATCAATCCGGGAGAATACCATAGCATTCTTGAGTTTATCAAATAAATCTTCAATTCTAGGCAAAGGGTAGTTGTTCTTAATGGTCACCCGATTCAATTGCCGGTTGTCGCGTGTCAAAAGTGCGCGTTTAGTGCAAGTGGACACATCGCGAGTAATAAGTGATAAGTATTTATCGGATTATCGTCTCCACAGGGATTGGTATACTTAATATGTCTTCTTTGCCTTCTTGTTCTGTAAAAAAAAAATAAAATAAAACACAAGTGGTTTGGGTTTGGATGAAACTAAATAAATTAAAATAAAACAACTAAGTAAAAGAATGCGAGTTAATTAATAGAGAGAGAGGTTAGGATCCAGTTGTGTTGTATTGTGGATTTGATTGACTTGTCTCTATCCAATGCAATCGTATATCACTGCCTTGGCAGCACTGCAGATTACTGCCTTGGCAGCAACGATACTGTCCGCCGTGGCAATCCCTTACTCGTGGGTGGACTTTACCAAAGTTTGGCAAAGTGTCCTTGAATGACTCCGCTTATCCCTAAGTCAGAGTGTTATTGATGACTAGTCCTTGATGATACCTCCCGACGTGAACCAATTATACTCACCAACCAATCTCACACTTCTTTTAGCCGCTGAAACTGTTAACCTATCCCTAGGCCGAGTTAGTATTTCGCGATTGAAACACCGTACTTATGCCTTTTGTGAATCTAACTCTCCCGAGTCTAGATAAATGGATTACTCACAAACTTCTCTCCCGAGCTTGAATGCAAGAACAAAGAATGGCAAAGGATAAGAAAACCTTGATAGTTTTATTGCATTGAAACAAAGACAAAGTACAATCTCCTCTCACAAATACTAAACAACCTTCACCTAAACCCTAAGAAAGCTTAGAACATAGTTTGAGAGAAAGAAAACATTAAATCTTAGGGGAAATTCTCTAGGAATCGGCTCTCTAGGTATCTCTAATACATTGGACGGCTAGGTCTTATATAGGCTTGGCCTAGGGCAAACCTTTCGTAAGTAGAATACAACTTGGAGTAGATAACAAGTCATGTATATAATTAAAATATTTCCAAGTTTAATTCTACTAAGAGGCTTTCCCGCGTGGCCTTGTCTTGGGCTTTTCCTCATGCTAACCAGCTCCGATCCATAAGCTTTATGTCCAGAAACGTCCCTTGGATTTTTCTCTTCCGATCGCCTACAGTATTGCTCTCTGACTCTCAGCTACTACCTCGGCATCAGGTCCTGCCTCGGCCATGTTGCAGCCGCGGCACTTGTTTCTCCTGCACAGATATAAAAATGCAGTTAAACTTGCCTTTTCTGTAAATATTATCTTTATAAGCATAAATTCTAAATATATCACATTAAGTATATGTTTTGGTCCGAGTGGGTGTAAATTCGGTGATTAATGCCCATAAAAGGTGTAAAAAGTGATAGTGAATTGAGCACTTATCACACTCCCAAACTCGAACTATTGCTTGTCCTCAAGCAATGCAAACTGTAGCGTGTCAAAAGTGCGCGTTTAGCGCAAGTGGACACATCGAAAGTAATAAGTGATAAGTATTTTATCGAGTTATCGTCTCCTTAGGGACCGATATACTTAATATGCTTTCTTCACCTTCTTGTTCTGTAGAAAAGTAAAAACAAAAGTGATTGGAGTTGATTTATCTAAACTAAAATAACTAAATAAAAGTAAATAGTTGAAATAATAGAGAGAGATGGGCTAGGTTCCAGTTGCGTCGTATTGTGGATTTGATTGACTTGTCTCTGTCCAATGCAATCGTATATCACTGCCTCGGCAGCAATGCAGTTTACTGCCTTGGCAGCGACAATACTGTCTTCTGCGGCAATCCCTTGCTTGTGGGTAGACTTTACCAAAGTTCGGCAAAGTGTCCTTGGATGACTCCACTTATCCCTAAGTTAGAGTGTTGTTGATGACTAGTCCTTGATGATACCTCCCGGTGTGAACCAATTATACTCACCAACCAATCTCACACTTCTTTTAGCCGCTGAAACTCTTAACCTATCCCTAGGCCGAGTTAGTATTTCGCGATTGAAACACCGTACTTACCCCTTTCGTGAATCTAACTCTCCCGAACTTAGATAAATGGATTACTCACAAACTTCTCTCCCGAGCTTGAATGCAAGAACAAAGAATAACGAAGGATAAGCAAACCTTGCTAACTTTATTGCATTGAATCAAAGACAAAGTACAATCTCCTCTCACAAATACTCGACAACCTTCACCTAATCCCTAAGAAGGTTTAGAACATAATGGAGAGGAAGGAAACAAGAATAGAAATCGGCTCTCTCCCTAGGTATTCCGTGTTTTGTACATTGGGTGGCTAGGTCTTTATATAGGCTAGACCTAGGGCAAACTTTTCCTAAGTAGAATACAACTTGGAGTAGGGAACAAGTCAAGTACATAATAATAAAAATATTTCCAAGTTTAATTTGGCTAAGGGGGCTTTCCCTCGTGGTCTTCCTTTAGGCTTTTCCTTGTGTTAGCCAGCTCCGATCCATGGGCTTCAAGTCTAGACACGTTCCTTGGATTTTTATCTTTCCATCGCCTATAGTCTTGCTTCCTGTCTTTCTGCTGCTGCCTCGGCCTTGTCGCTGCAATGAACGAGCTAATTATTGATTGTCTCCGCATCGAGCTGGACTGGCCTGCCGCGGCAATGAACGAAGAGGGAGTCTTTGCTGGGCCCGTGCGCGTAGATCTCCCGGACGATCGTGGCATTCGCCTGGGCAGGTTGGAGACAGAAAATTTCCCAGTTTTGGTACTTAATTCTGTCGAAGAGGTATTGCTCTATGCCGTAATTTTCTTCGTCCGCATGCTGGAAACCTTGCTCCTCCCATAGTTGCCGAGCGATGAAAGATCGATTGAAGCGATCTTCAACGTTGGTGGGGGCAAATCGGTTGTATGTTGCCATAAAGATTGAGAGATGTGATTTCTTGGAGTTTTTCTTGAAAAGAATCTGGAATTTAGCGAAGATTAGTAGGCAGAGAGTAATGTGAGAGAGAGATTGTTATGAATACTAAAAAATAGAAAGCAAGAGTGAATAGTTCAAGAGGAAGGAGTTTCTTATATAGGCCTCGGCCTTGTGACCGTTGAAGCCACTAGCCATTTTGTAACCGTTTCCTTTTCTGCCATTTCCTTTTTCTGCCGCGGTAGGAATCGCGGCAGACTAGCCGTTACACTGTTCTGCCCGTTGGGACTGCTGCGACCCTGACACTGTTTTATTGCCTCGGCAGAATTCCTACTGTGAACTATTTATCCTTTATTCTTGCTTATTATTCCTAAATAAAACACACAAAAGAAAAATACTTAACGCGAAAATAAATTCGAAAAAGAAATAAAAAAATAAAAATAAAAATAAACTAACTAATCCTAATATATTAATAAAGAAAAGGGAGGAGATCAAGTTACTGGTGGAGAGCATGCAAATGCATCTCCCAAAATTATTCTCTCCCTTAGGCCCAAATTGTTAATCGGTTGTGGGCCACTCTGTTTTGCTGTATGTTCATCCACCTTGGGCTTAATCTTTTTGCCGAATATCCTACCGAGAAGACTGCCCAGGCAGGATATTTTAGTGTCTATTGTGTGGATGGCCTTGCACTCCTCTAGATCATCATATTTTTTTAAGTTGTGGAATGCATTGAGTTTGACTTATTGGTCATTGACCCGCATTGTCAACTCTCCTTTTTCCACGTCAATTAGGGTGCGTCCAGTTGCAAGGAAAGGTCTCCCAAGGATGATCGGTGCATTATCATCTGCTTCACAATCAAGGACAAGAAAGTCAGCAGGAAAAATAAACTTATCTACTCTTACCAGTATGTCCTCGATTTTGCCTTCAGGTTGCACATAGGATCTATACGCTAGTTGGAGCATAACGGTTGTAGGTTTCGCCCTTCCAATTCCAAGCTTTTGAAAGACTGATTTGGGCATGAGATTTATGCTTGCTCCAAGGTCACATAGGGCCTTACCTTCATAACTCTTACCTATAGCACAAGGTATAATGAAGCAACCAGGATCTTTTAACTTTGGTGGCATGCGGTTATGCAACATTGCCATGCATCCCTCGGTAGCAGCCACTATCTCGAACTCACCTATTCGTTTCCTCTTTGACACCATGTCCTTTAGGAACTTGGCATAGTTAGGCATTTGTTCAATAGCTTCAACGAAAGGTATGTTGATGTGGACTTGTTTCAAGATGTCGAGGAACTTCTTGAATTGCTGGTCCTGTTTTTGCTTTTTCCACCTTTGTGGGAAAGGTGGTGGTGGTCTCATTTCATCCAGGGTTTCTTTAGTTTGAAATTTTATACCTGGCACCACTGGAGTTGTTGCTGCCTCGGCAGACTGCTCAAGAGCTGCAATGCTTTCTGCCGGGGCAGTGTTGTCAGCTTCAGTTTGCTCAACCTCTTCTCTTGCTCGATCTGCTGATTGAAATTGGCTTTCTGGGATTGTTTCCTTCAGCTTTAGACCACTCCTAGTAATGATTGTCTTGCACTGTTCATGGCTCATTACCTTAGCAACTTCAGTATTGCTAGGTAGTCGTCCTTGTGGTCTAGTGTTTATGCTTTGAGCAAATTGCCCAACCTGAGTTTCCAGCGTTTTTATGGCCGCTTCTTGATTTTGCAACCTCATCTCAGTTCTATTCATGAAGGCATCTGTCCTCTTGATGAAATTACTATTCTCTGCCATGTATGACTCAGTTTTCATCATGAATGCCTTAAGCGTGTTCTCCAATGAACTTACTGGTTGTTGCTGCATCTGCGGCGGCAGCATTGACTGCTGGGCTTGCTGCTGCGGCATCGATTGTTGAAATCCTGAAGGTTGGGTGATTGGGTTTAAGGCATTGTTAGGGTTGCTCTATGATAGGTTTGGATGCCTCTTCCATGAGGGGTTGTATGTGTTGGACATCATATTGTTGCGGTTGTAGTTCCCAACATACATAACGGTTTCTTGATTCATGCAATCAGAGGAATTATTGTTACCTCCACATAAGTCACAATATGAATCAATTACCTTGACCTCACAGGTATTTTGTTGTAACTGTAAGTTTTGCACCATCTTGGCAAGAGAGGCCAATTGTGCTGCCAATGAACTTGATGTGTCTAATTCATTTACCGTGGCTTGGCGTCTTACTCCTCATCGCCTAGATGTAGGAAACTGAAAGTCATTCTTTGCGAGTTTATTCAATATTTCAATAGCTTCCTTAGGTGCTTTATCCAAGAGTGTTCCGTTTGCCGAGGTATCTAACATCATCCTTGTTGGGGCAATCGTGGCATTGTAAAACATTGTCACTTTTGTCCATAGGGGAAATCCATGCAAAGGACACTTTTGCAATAGCTCCTTGTAGAGTTCCCATGCCTCGTACATTGGTTCGTCTTCTGCCTGTCGAAAAGAAGTAATTTCATTACGGATTCTATCATATAAATTAGTGGGATTAAAACGAGTAATGAAATCATGGCAGAGTTCACTCCAGGAACTAATAGATCCTGCTGGAATGCTATTTAACCAAGCTTTCGCCTTATCCCTCAGTGAATAGGGGAATAACTTCAATCGCAAGACATCTTCATGGACTCCTTGGATTTTGAAAGAGTTGCAGATTTCCATGAAGGACTTGAGGTGCTGCCTTGCGTCTTCAGTTGCAGACCCACCAAATTGTCCAATTGTATTTAACATATTGAACATAACAGGTTTTAGTTCAAAATGGGCTACTTCAATCTCTGGTGTGACAACTCCTGGGTTTAATCCATTTAAGTCCTCCTCCAGGAAGTCTCTGACAGTGAGCTGCCGCGGCCCAGGTGGCGGCAGAAGTCCTCCATTGCCGGCAGGTAAGTTTTGTCCTGCCGGGTGTTCTGTCATGGCTCCTTGGATCTGTCTCCTCAACCTTTGCCTTGTTTTTTCGATCTCTAGATCTAACTCGTACAAAGGGTTGGTTGGATTGGCCATGGTCATACACCACGAAAAAAAAAGTAAAATAAAAATAAAAATAAACAAGAAAATAAAGAAAACAAAATTTAGTTGCCAGTCCCCGGCAACGGCGCCAAAAACTTGTCGCGTGTCAAAAGTGCGCGTTTAGTACAAGTGGACACATCGAAAGTAATAAGTGATAAGTATTTTATCGAGTTATCGTCTCCTCAGGGACCGGTATACTTAATATGCTTTCTTCACCTTCTTGTTCTGTAGAAAAGTAAAAACACAAGTGATTGGAGTTGATTTATCTAAACTAAAAAAACTAAATAAAAGTAAAGAGTTGAAATAATATAGAGAGGTGGGCTAGGATCTAGTTGCGTCGTATTGTGGATTTGATTGACTTGTCTCTGTCCAATGCAATCGTATATAACTGCCTCGGCAACAATGCAGTTTACTGCCTTGGCAGCGACAATACTGTCTGTCGCAACAATCCTTTGCTCGTGGGTAGACTTTACCAAAGTTCGGCAAAGTGTCCTTGGATGACTCCGCTTATCCCTAAGTCAGAGTGCTGTTGATGATTAGTCCTTGATGATACCTCCCGGCGTGAACCAATTATACTCACCAACCAATCTCACACTTCTTTTAGCCGCTGAAACTCTTAACCTATCCCTAGGCCGAGTTAGTATTTCGCAATTGAAACATCGTACTTACCCCTTTCGTGAATCTAACTCTCCCGAGCTTAGATAAATGGATGATTCACAATATCCTCTCCCGAGCTCAATTGTGAAAACAAGGAATAACAAAGGATAAGCAAACCTTGCTAACTTTATTGCATTGAATTAAAGACAAAGTACAATCTCCTCTCACAAATACACGACAACCTTCACCTAATCCCTAAGAAGGTTTAGAACATAATGGAGAGGAAGGAAACAAGAATAGAAATCGACTCTCTCTCTAGGTATTCCGTGTTTTGTACATTGGGTGGCTAGGTCTTTATATAGGCTAGACCTAGGGCAAACTTTTCCTAAGTAGAATGCAACTTGGAGTAGGGAACAAGTCAAGTACATAATAATAAAAATATTTCCAAGTTTAATTCGGCTAAGGGGGCTGTCCCGCGTGGTCTTCCTTTGGGCTTTTCCTTGTGTTAGCCAGCTCCGATCCATGGGCTTCAAGTCCAGACACGTTCCTTGGATTTTTATCTTTCCATCGCCTATAGTCTTGCTTCCTTTCTTTCTGCTGCTGCCTCGGCATCAGGTCCTGCCTCGTCCTTGTCGTTGCCGCGGCATTGGTTATCCTGCACAGATATGAAAACGCAGTAAAATGTGCCTTTTTCTGTAAATATTATTTATATGAGCATTACTTCTAAATATATCATATTAAGCACATGCATTGGTCCAAGTGGGTGTATATTTGGTGATTAATGCCCATAAAAGGACTAAAAAGTGATAGTGTGTTGAGCACTTATCACAAACCATCAATTTGCCAAACTCTACTCACTCTTGGTCTTACGTTTCCATCTATTCTCCCCACCATAACTATGCCTATTCTTTTAGACTTAACCTTTTGGCTACCTGGTGTGTTCTGTGTAGTGCTATAAATGATGTATGTGAACACACATATATGTGCAAGTATACACAGTCATACAAGTAATAATAGGGTGAGTGAGTATCGTTCCCACGAGGATCTATGTAAAGCATGCAGTCAAATTTGCCAAGACAAAAAGGGTTGTCACAAACTGAAGAGGAAAACAAAGGTAAAGATATAAACAAGAGAAAATGGTTATGTACGGTGAAGGTGTAAAATGGAAATGCTATGGCAATTCTAGAATGCAAGCAACTAAAATATTCCAAGGAAAAATGGTTTGGATGATGATGGCAAGGTGAATGTATGGAGGTGGTGTGTGAGTGAATAGCAGAGAGATCGCTGAGTAACAAGCAAAACAATGAAAGTAAGTTGTAAATGCGGAGGCAAAAACAGAATGCAGGAACACGTTAAACAATATATTGTACTTCTCCTCTATTGATGAACTCTCTTGGAAATGACTGATGGTGGCTTCTATGGTTTCCTACCCCTTACCCCTACCTAACATATATCCACTACGGTGTATACCTACTCGACAGAGGTTTCTAAAGTGTTCCCGCTCTCTCGAGTCATAGGAACCTGATATTCTAAAATGTCATGGTATTTTCGCCTGTCACGCGAATGACACCTTAGTCTATCGGTAAAGCACACTCCTTTTAGTCGTTGAAGCCTTCACCTACGCCTCTCTCGAGTGCTCTAAGATCCAACTAGGCCCTATTTTCAGTCTAGAACCCATTGCTCACGTAGATCCTCCCTTAGCTCCTCTCGGATGATCTAAGGATCTATAGTTACGCCTCTCTCGAGTGCTCTAACATGTACCTAAACACGGGACACTCTCGTGCCTCTTACAATGCTTAAATAATTACCAACAATGAGCAAAGCAAATATACAAACACTTAGTAGGCAATATATTAAATAGAAACAAAAGTTAATCATCCATAAAAGCAACCACCGAAACAAAGCTACATGGTGGGGCTAAATGTTAAGATAAATCATCCACATAAATCTTAAACATCTAACAATCATCCTCATGAAAAGATAAACAAAATAAAGCAAGGAAGGAGGACTAGAAGACACCGTCGGTGTGCACTGCCGCCGGCTCTTCAACCACCATGGGACGCCTTGGTGTGCTAGCCCCTCTCGGGTGCCTAGCACACCACTCCCTTCGAGCTCTATCAATGGAGGTCCCCTTGGCCGGAGTTTGGAGGAGAAAGGTGGAAGCTTTCCGCCGCCGCAAAGACCGCCTCAAAGGTCTCTCTTTTCTGGTTGTTCCTCTAAAAAAAACTCTCTTTTTGTGTAGGTCAGCATGTCTTTTAAAGAGGGTGAAAAACCCTAAAAGATGTGTAAAAGTCCATTTCTGCCCTCATTTTGTCCTGGCATTTCTGCAGGACTAGCAGAGGTGACAATGGTCCCCTACCCAGGTGGCTCGCATACAGGCAATATGGCAGTGGTCCCTACTGAGGTGGCTGTAGCCAGCTGTAGTGGTCCCGAGCGGCTGTGGTAGCACCAGCTGGCACTCTTATCAAAATATCTCTTTGTCGTTTAGCTCAGCCCAGGAATTCTCTAGCTTTGCCATGGAATTTTCCTTTCGCTATCCTTCTGCAAATGCCATGACAAATTGCCTCAACTTCCGTTTCTGCTTCCCTGCACCACACCACTAAAAAGAACTACCTTTCTCGTGAAATAGCACCTATTACCATATGAAAATGCCAAGGCATAAACAAAAGACTATATGCAATGTTATGACCCTAAATGCAACTACATGATCCTATATGAGCCTAAGGGCACTCAATAACTTAAGTAAAAAGGCCTAAAATATAGCCTTTTTGCGGAGTTATCACACCCTCAAACTTAAGCTATTGCTTGTCCTCAAGCAATGGATAGCAGCTAGCAGAGAAAGAATGTCATGACAAATTCAAAATCTAGGCAAGCAATAGGTTAAAGTTTCAGCCCTCAGAAAATGTCATGGCATAAACATATAAGACTTGAGGAATTTTCAAGAACACTGCCCTAGTGCCAGGTCGACTGCGTGTGTGTGTGCATGAGTGAGTGTATCTAATCTATGCTTAGTTAACTTAGAAAAATTCTAAGGAATGTTCATTATTCTAGCAAGGCATGTTTGTTCATTAAAGCATATTTTTAATACTCCCCATATTTATATATATACAATTTTTTTAAAATATGCCAACAAACTGCTACGAGAGGAGCCAGCCTGTCACACTACCTTCTACTCATACCATAGCTGCCATTTATTTAAACGCAGTATCCAGGCAATGCCATGGCAAGTTAAAAGTGCAGCGTCAACCTGTGCCTCTTTCAGTAACTCATATGCACATGGAAATGCGAAAATGCCATGGCATAGCGGAGTATCCCTCTACAGATATGTCCAGGCATTTATTTTCAACTTCTAATACTAACTATTGGGGGTTCTCTATTAACATCAAAATCCATTTAAGCATGCTACGCTATTGAAGTTTACATTCTATAAAAATTTTCTAACTTCCCTAAGCATGGAGAACATACACTCGTGTAACAATAAAATAATCACGACCAACAAAATTATAAGGCAGGTTCTATTCAAATCCCAAGTCATGCATTCAATTCAATACTGGCTATATAAGGAATATCATCATCGGGCATCACTAACTATAACACTAAAAACTTAATCTAAACTTTTACAAATGTCATGGCATTTTAATACAACTGCAGCTATCATGCACATGAAAAAGAGTTGAGAACGATACCTCCCCCAAACTTGAGGCAAGCATTGTCCTCAATGCACCTAAAAAAATTAAACTATAGGCTATGAAATGCAAGTAAATGAAATGCAATGAGATGTATCTTGGCTACTTGGGCGGTGTGGTGGCAATTCGACACGAGGTTCGGCGCTTCAATGGTGGTGGGCTGACTTCAGGGTCAATTTCTTCATCGGCTCCCCGTGATTTTGATTTGCTAGCAGCTGAAGGTGGGGTTGGGAGCTTCCCAACCGACATTTTGAGTTTGCGCTTCGATTTCTTCCTCTGAGGAGAGGGCATTTGTGATTCAACTGTCGGAGCTGCTGGGTGGTGTTCTTCTTGTTGTTGTGTGGGCGGTGCGGGCGGGTCTTCGAAAAGTGAAGAAATAAAATTGGCTTCCTTTTCTTTTTCAGCGGTAGGGTCCGGGTGATCTAGAGTCTGGGCTTGCTCCTCTGAAAATGCTGTGACATTTTCAGGAGTTTGTTCTTGTGTTGGTGACTACACTTCTAGGGCTTGTTCCTCGGTCTCTGGCTCTGTTGGGCGTGCCTCCTCTGACGTCTCAGTTGGGGATGGTACCTGATTTAGATTAGGTGCAGCTCGCCTAGTCGGAGTTGAAACAACTGTAAATGTCGTGGCATTCCTTGATGCATTGGGCAATATTGAGTTCGGGAAAGCGGGAAATTCTTGATCGAGCGGAGGAAGCAGCTCTGCCAGGTAAGATTTGATGAATTCGTCTCTTTGCTTCGTGTAGAGAAAAAATTCTTTGAGATCTTTGGACAGGTCATCCACTTTTGCCATGACATTCTTGGATAGCTCCAGTGCCTCATCCTTGTAGAATGGAGCTCTTCCTCGAGCAGCAGCAGCGTGAGCAGATTCTGGCTGCTCATCTACACTTCCCATTAAGGCGGTCACCTTCTCGGGCGAAAGCCCTTTCATGCCTTCTAAAATTTCATCGTACTGATCTTCCGGGACATCCTTTTTCTGGCATAAAGCCGTGATCAGATTTGGGAACACAAGGGTGCTCTTGGGTCTCTTCCAATATGAGTGCGTCTCTTGCACAATAATCCTCCCTACATCCATGGGGCAACCAAAGAGAATGGAGTGTAACAGCATAAGGCGGGGCAAACTTACAGTGGTGTGATGCAAAGTTGGCATCAACTTGTATCGAACAAAGTGGCTCCACAACCGGGCGTTGGGAAGTAGCGACTCTCGGTTCACCGTGCGCTGTGCTGCTTGTTGACCATTCCATTTTGTCCCGGGCAAACACAAATCTTCCTTCACTCCCTGACAGGTTTCATAATCAGCCTCTTCTTCTTTCTTGGCGTGGCGGTCCACTCCTTGGGGAATCTTGAAATATCGGTTGATAGCAGTGTTGGTGAAGTGAACATTTTTGCCTCGGACATAAACAAATTTCTAGTCCGGGCTATGGATATTGGCGTAAAATTCGCACACTATTGTTGCGTTGACGGAGCCTGTATGGGCGGCGAACTTCTCCCAGTGGTGTTGCGCCACCACATCTTTTACCTCTAGTCCCATCTCATCGGAGAGGATGAAGCCTAGCTCGAACAAAATTCTTCGGTTCTTGAAGCTTTTGAATCTTTCTTCCGCCGCTTGGTCCACAAAAACGGGAGGATGGGGTGGTGCGGATCCTACTGGTCTTGTGCGTACCATCTTTGAGTTAAAAGAAAGGAGAAAAAGTGAGAAAGCTTGAAGCTTTTCTTTAATGGAGGAGGAGGGGGTTTCGGTTATGGAGGGGGGTTTGGTGAAGAAGATGAAGGTTTAAAGAAAATAAAGGTGAAACCTTTATTTGTTAATTAGTGGGGGTGTGGAGACGTGTGGAGGGGTTAATTGGTGGGTGGTGATAAAGGTGTCAGGTTTTAATAGGAGAGAGAAGGTTGGTTTTGAAATTCAAATTAAAAGATTAAAAAGGCTCCTTTTTTTTTGTCTTTTGCCGCCCAAAGTTTCTAAGTAGGGTTTCCTACTTTTCTCCTTCTTTTTCCTTCAGCAGTCCGCCTCCAAGGGTGTATAATAACCTAATAAAAATAAAAGAACGGATTAAAAAGGATTAAGCAAATAAAAACAAACTCAAAGATTATTTATTTATGAACAGGAGTAAACTGAAAATGCCATGACATTTCAGTATGTCATGCATCTATCAGATATGCGGTAGGTTTATCTCGCATCACGTGGGCTCCAGTGTAGATCTTCAGACGTTGGCCATTAACTTTGAAAATTGTCCCATCGTCCGGATTTTTGATGTCTACAGCTCCATGGGGATACACATGGTGAATTTCAAATGGCCCAGACCACCTCAATTTCAGCTTCCCAGGGAAGAGCTTCAGCCTTGAGTTGAATAGGAGCACTTGTTGTCCCGCATGAAAATGTCATGGCAAAATCGCTTGATCATGCCATCGCTTGATTCACTCCTTGTAGAGTTTAGAATTCTCATAAGCTTAGGTCCTGAATTCCTCCATCTCATTCAACTCTAGAAGTCTTCTCTCACCAGCTAAATCGGCGTCCAAATTGAGTTTCTTGATTGCCCAATAAGCCCTATGCTCTAGTTCGACCGGGAGGTGACATGCTTTGCCATAGACTAGCTTAAATGGAGACATCCCTAGTGGGTTTTGAAAGTTGTTCGGTACACCCACAATGCTTCATCAAGCTTGGGTGATCAATCCTTCCTTCTCAGATTCAACACTTTTTCCAAAATTTGCTTGATTTCACGGTTGGAAACCTCGGCTTGCCCATTGGTTTGGGGATGATATGCCATGGCAATTTTGTGTCGCACCCCATATCTTTGTAATGCCTTGGCAATTAACTTGTTGTCAAAATGGGTTCCTTCATCACTGATGATAGCTCTTGGCACACCAAATCTTGTGAAAATGTGCTCATGCAGAAACTTGAGCACTGTCTTTGCATCGTTCCTTGGTGTTGCAATGGCTTCAACCCATTTAGACACATAGTCCTCTACCAAAAGGATGTCTAAATCTCCAAATGAGGATGACAATGGTCCCATAAAGTCTATGCCTCATACGTTAAATAACTCGACCTCCAATATATTTTGTCGTGGCATTTCATGCCATCTGGAAATGTTCCCAGTTCTCTGACATCGGTTGTAGGCTTGGTAAAATGCCTGGGCATCTTTGAATAATTTAGGCCAATAGAAACCTGATTGGAGGACTTTTGCAGTAGTCCTCATTCCTCCGAAATGACCTCCACATGGGCCTGTGTGACAGTGATGCAAAATATCACGTTGCTCTTCTTCCGGCACATATCTTCGGATAATTTGATCGGTACAATGCTTGAACAGATACGGTTCATCCCAGAAATATGACCGCGCGTCATGTTTGAATTTCTTCCTTCCCTGGCTAGTCATGTCAAAAGGCAAAATACCACTAACGAGAAAATTAGTAAGGTCAGCGTACCACGGAATTGCCGTGACATAAAGAATTTTCTCATCAGGAAATTCATCATGTATATCAATTTTGTCATGACATTCCAGGTTATCTTCTAGCCTAGAAAGATGATCAGCAACTTGGTTCTCAGTACCCTTCCTATCTACCACTTCTAAATCAAATTCTTGCAACAACAGTATCCATCTAATGAGCCTAGGTTTGGCATCCTTTTTAGTCACTAAGTACTTAATTGTTGAGTGATCGGTGTGAACAATGACCTTAGTGCCTATCAAGTATGACCTAAACTTATCAAATGCAAATACCACGGCAAGTAGCTCTTTCTCGGTGGTAGTATAGATAAGTTGTGCATCATTTAAAGTACGGCTAGCATAATAAACAACATGAAAAATTTTACCTCGACACTGCCCCAAGACTGCTCCCATGGCGTAGTCGCTCGCGTCGCACATCAGCTCGAACAGTAGTGTCCAATCTGTGGGAACAACAATTGCTGCAGTGATCAGGCTTTGCTTCAGCTCTGTGAAAGCGTCATGACATTTTTGATCGAACACAAAAGGCTGGTTCTGCTGCAACAACATGACCAAGGGCTTGGAAATCTTGGAGAAATCCTTGATGAATCTCCGGTAGAATCCCGCATGTCCAAGAAAACTTCTTATGCCCTTGACATTTTTCGGTGGTGATAGCTTCTCGATCACCTCAATCTTGGCTCTGTCTACCTCAATGCCTTTGTGTGAGATCTTATGCCCAACACAATACCTTCCGTCACCATGAAGTGACATTTCTCCTAATTTAGCACAAGGTCAACCTCTTCACATCGCTTCAGGACCTTTGCTAAATTGCCAAGACATTTCTGGAAACTGTCTCCAGAAACAGAAAAGTCATCCATAAAAATCTCAAGAGAGTCTTGAACCATATCAGAGAAGATAGCTTGCATGCAGCGCTGGAAAGTTGTCGGGGAATTACACAATCCAAAGGGCATCCTTCGAAAAGCGTAAGTGCTATAAGGACAAGTGAAAGTGGTCTTCTCTTGGTCCTCCGGTGCGATAGTTATTTGATTATAACCCGAATATCCATCCAAGAAACAATAGTAAGCTTTACCCGCCAAGCGATCTAACATTTGGTCAATGAATGGTAGAGGAAAGTGGTCCTTCTTCATAGCTTTGTTGAGCTTGCGATAGTCCATGCAAATCCTCCATCCGGTCACTACTCGCGTCGGCAATAACTCATTGTCGTCATTGCTCACCAAGGTCGTGCATCCTTTCTTTGGCACACATTGAACCGGGCTTACCCATGAACTGTCCGATATTGGGTAAATTACTCCAACATTAAGCCATTTAAGAATCTCCTTCATAACAGCTTGCTTCATGATGGGGTTGAGTCTACGTTGTGGCTCTACGGATTTGCCATGACATTCTTCCAGAAGTATCTTATGCATACAGATGGTAGGACTAATTCCCTTTAAGTCTGCCATGGTCCATCCTATTGCTCGTTTATGTTGTGACAAAATAGCAAGTAGACTCCTCTCTTGATCAACGTTTAAGTTCGCAAAAATAATAACAGGCAGGGTCTCGTCTTTACCCAGATAAGCATATTTCAAATGTTGTGGCAAAATTTTTAGTTCCAGCTTCAGTGCATCGAGTAATGAAGGCTTAGGAGGACTGAATTCCTCGAAATCAAGAGGTTCAAAGCTTGAATTGTTTCTAGCTATCAGCAGACTAGATTGATGCTCTTCCAATGAAGGTTCACTAGCTTCTTCCTCTTCTTCATTCGTGAGCTCTTCATACTCATCCAGTTGCACGAAATTGTTGTGGCAAAATTGATCAGCTTCTGTATATTGCTCATAATCTGCTTTCAAAATGCTCCGGCATTCTTCAGAATCATCCATATACTTGAGAGAATTGTTGATGTTCACGGTCAATCTTTGATTTGCTACTCGCATTGTAAGCTCACCCTTCTCAAAATCAATGAGGATGCGACCGGTTGCTAGGAAAGGCCTCCCTAAGATGATGGGTGTATTAGCATCAGCCTCGCAATCAAGTATGAGGAAGTCGGCTGGAAAAACGAACTTGTCCACCCTCACTATGACATCTTCGATCTTCCCCTCGGGTCTCACATGGGAAGGATCGGCTAGCTGCAATATGACGGATGTGGGCCTCGCATTTCCCATGCCAAGCTTCACGAAAATTGACTTGGGCATCAGATTTACACTCGATCCAAGATCACGGAGTGCTTTCCCAAAAAACTTTTCTCCAATGGCACAAGGAATAATGAAGCTGCCTGGATCCTTCTTCTTTGATGGTAGATTACTCAAAGCAGAGCAATATTCTTTTGCCGTGACAATTGTCTCGAACTTCTCCACTTTACGCTTCTTCGTGACTATCTCCTTCAAAAATTTAGCGCAGGTGTGCATCTGGACAATTGTCTCCAATAGTGGGACATTTATATATAGCTGATCCAACTTGTCCACAAACTTCTTAAATTGAACTTCATCATTGTGCTTCTTCAGCCTCTGGGGAAAGGGTGGTGGGGGTCTAACTTCTTCCACAGGTGGTGTAGGAATTGGTTTCGCCGTGGCATTTTTGCTCGCTCCATCGGCAGGTTCCTTTATCAAACCTTCCTCCTGGTCCTTTTCCTAGAGATTTTGCTCAGACATTTCTTCTTGCACAGGTTCTGGTAGGGAATCATCAGACTTCTTCCCCCCAAACTTATCTTGTTGATTAAGTTGAGTACCACTTCTGAGTTTGATCGCGCTACAATGTTCTTTACCATACGGCTTAGAGACTTCAGTATCACTCGACAAACGTCCAGGCTGACGCTCTTGCAATGCCGTGGCAATTTGGCCAACCTGACTCTCCAGATTTTGCAACTGTAACATCCCGGTTTTGGGGTTAGTAGTTTGAGTGTTAATTGGGGAAATTCAATTCGGGTCGAATCGAATTCCTAGGGTTCGTTATTCCGGGAAAAATTAAAATAATAGTATTTTAATTTGAACTTTAATTTGAACTTTAATTTGATTTTTAATTAGGTTAATTTTGTGCTAGTGACTAAATTGTAATTTTTGGAAAAGTTTTGGGGATTTAATTAGTAATTTTCAGCAATATGGATTTTTAGTGACTAAATTGGAAAGTAAGCCATACTTAGAATCCTTAGAGGGCCATAAATCCAATTTATTTTTAATTAATGATTTACCCACCAAAATGGTTTTTAAATTGTTTTATTCTAAATAATAATTTCATTTTCTTTTGTAACTTCCCATTTTCCCATCTTTTCTCTCAAGATTTTCTCTCATTTTCTCTCCATCTTCTTCTCCAAATTTCTTCAATTTCTTGCTCATTTCTTCACCATTTTTCAACAAGATTTACTTTATTTTATTCATCCTTTCATTCTCTACAAAACCTACTCATCAATTTTGCAAAATCAACATCCATTTTCAAGAAATCAAGGGAGGATTTCTCATCCTTTTGGTGGAGCAAATCTTTAAGGTAACTTTTCTGATTTATAATCTTTATCTAAGGTTCTTTATTGAAATTCCTAAGTATTGTCTTGCTAATCAACAATGGAAACTTAATTTTGTGTTTTTAATTCTAGATCTATGGATTTTATGGAGGTTTTTGTGAAATCTTTTTAGATCTCAATTAATTCTGTAATTAGGTTGATTTAATTATGATATTATGTCAATTAAATGATTAATTAAGTGTTGAATTGATGGCACAGTAATTTAATCCCGGAATAATGTAATCGGTAGTGTTTTAAGGTGGTTTTCGGTTGTTTTAGGGGTTGTTTTAGGTGTTCTAATGTTGCTGGAGGTATAAGGATGGTTTGGAAGTGTTTTTGGTTCATAATTGAAGTGGATTAGATGTTATATTCATTAGGTTTTGGGCTGCTGATGTTTCGGATGCGTTTCGGCTTAGTTTTCGGTCTTTTCGGCAAGGTTTTCGATAGTTTTGTGAGGGTTAAATGTGACTGCTTTTTTGAGCATGTTGTGATGTGAATTTGCTCTGCTTTTAATGTTGTAGAGGTAGTGCAAGAAGGTGCATAAGTGGCTGGTGCATTGGCGTTGCCATCGGAGCATCGGCGAGGGCTTGTTTCGCTTGTCGGTGAGTGGTTTTGGATTTAAAGTGAATCGCATTGGTTCGGTTCTATTTTGGGGACTATGGAATAGTGTGAAAACTTTCCATAGTTCAAGAGTAAGTGTTTTAAATGATGTTGATGCATTACCTCGATTTTCGGTTATTTTCGGTAATGACATATATGTGAACAATGATTCAATATGATTTTGGAATTGCATATATTTGATTTTGCAATGATGCATGCATGAGTTAATTGCTGAAAATGCATGGTTTATTAAGGTATTCATGGTTTATGTAAGCATGAAAAAGAATTCAGAATATGATGAGGTGATTTGCCCTATGTTGATAAAGCCGTTGAGCATGATTTTAGTTCACATGATGAACATTTGATGAGTGCATTATGAGCAGCAAGTTAACATGCATGATTGGAATTGATATTGGCTTAGTGACACTAACCTTAGATTCGAATACAAATGACATGTCATTAGGATTGAGTGCACTATAAAATAATGATAATAATGATGATGCCTACACGTAAACAAGGGTGACTTTGTGTCCGACCGTGCGTGTAGAGTTTTCATACCCGTAAACAAGGGTGACTTTGTGTCCGACCGTGCGTGTAGAGCTTGCCTATATGTAAACAAGGGTGACTTTGTGTCCGACCGTGCATATAGTTGACCCATGCGTAAACAAGGGTGACTTTGTGTCCGACCGTGCGTAGTGGGGGTAACATGTATACAAGGGTGACTATGTGTCCGGCCGATGCATGTTGAGACAAAGTGTCTCCAATTACGGAAAAAGGAATCCGTGTATTCGGTGAACTAAAAGTTCACACTAAGTGATCACTAGAAAGCCAATATGCATATATGAAATGGAATGATATATTTGTGCATGATAAAAGAAATGATTTGACATTATTGAAAAGCATGATTTGGTTTTACATATTTCAAATAAGCTTGAAGAATGCAAGTATGACTTTATAAATGATTTTAAACTTGTTAGAGCTTCCTCACTGAGCATGTTGTACTTAAGCTCTCTCTTTTCATACTTGCAGAGGATTAGTGATATTCGAGGCTACGTTCGGAGCAAGGGAACCAAGGGGAAGAGTTGTCTTAATTTTTGGTATATTTTGGCAAATAATTTGGGCTTGGCAATGTGTAAATCAAACCTATGTGAAGTGTGTGATTTTTACTTTGGTTAATGTTGTAATAAGACCTATAATATTTTGGATTATTAATTGATGGACTATGGTGTTGTTTGATTTTGTTGAAACATGTACATGCATGAACGTCCTTGATTTTAATCATATTTTAGGAAGCATGCCTATAGTTTGTATGGAGTCTTGATGTTGATAATTGTGTGCTTTAAATTGTTCTTTATGTTTAGGAATTATGCATATAGTTGATGGTTATTAATGGCTGTGTCTTGAGTCGGTTGAATTCACTTGGTGTGACGGAATTTTTAGGTTCCAGGCACAAAGTTTCGAAACCTTAGGGAAGGTTTCGAAACCTTTGTCAAATAGTTTCGAAACCTTCAGGAAGGTTTCGAAACCTTGCGGACAATTTTGATTCTGGACCCTCACTGGACGCGAAAAGTTTCGAAACCTTTTACATAAAGTTTCGAAACCTCTAAGGAAGGTTTCGAAACCTTTGGCTGCCAGGAAATGGAAGTTGCTGGAAATTGTATTTTAGTCCCGAATATCCTTCTTTGTTCAATTAGGGTATCTACAGATGTTATTTTGAGCTGAAATTTCGCATGGATGCATAAAGTTAATTAAATTTCAAGATGGATAACTTAATTTTGACGAAGTCCTTATAATTTGTAAGATTTACATTTTGGTCCCTAGATTAATGAAACTTGCAATTGATGATATTAGAATGCTCCGTTTGACTTGAGATTTACCGTAAGGGATACTTGTATGCTTAATTACACTTTGATGGAAAGAATTCTTAATTTGTCATTAGTACGTAAAAGTTTTACATTTTAGTCCTTAATTTACTTAAATGTTTAATCGAATGCTTGTATGTGATCGGATTGTTTTCGTTAATGCTTTGTATAAGATAAAGACTTTTAGGAACATAATTAATTATGCATCTAGATAAGGAAAAAAATATCGGTTTTCAGGGTTGATTATCGAATTGGACCTTAACGGGTTTAGTCCGATATTCCCCGTGTGACCCGTTAGTGTCGGTTCCGTCCAGGCCGGGCTAAGGGGGTTACATTTGGTGGTATTAGAGGCAGGCTAACTAAAGTGTTTGGTTAGGGTTACTAAGTGTGTGACTGAACTTGTTATGTTGTTAACTTGTTGAATATATTTATGCATGATGGTTATATTTGGGTGATGATGGTTAAAAGGGATAACGATTACACATTGCCAATGCCAATACATTTTCAAATGCTTCAGGTTTCCCTTGGATCTTGCCCGAATGTAAGTCTAATATGTTTTGATTATACATTTAAATTTGTGTTTAAAGTTTTGGAATATGCCTCTGAGACGTGAGTCTTGAGCTAGTGCTAGTATAATCACTGATGGTCAGTTTGAGGGTGAAACGACTGCTAGGGAAGAGCGATTTCCCTTCCCCTTTACTCGTAGTTGCTGCATCCGGTTATACGGGGAGGTCAGTTTAGAAATTGAGTTTGCATCGTGCATTCAGGCTTTGACAGGTGTATTTCAGTCTGCTGAAGAGGAGTGGCTGCTGCTAACCTAACTTGGAAATAGTTAGCAAGTTAGTATTTGAAATTGTTGGAATAAAGGATGTTATTTGTGAGTGTGAACAAATAATCATGCATAGTGTAAGAGCACATATATGTAAATATCTATAGATATTGTAGGGCATGCATGCATTCTCGAGCATGACATTAGAAATTGCATTTACATGCACTTGCACAGGCATTGATGAGGGAACATAGGGAATCATACATACATCTGTTCACACTTGCGAGTATCTCCTTTGAGGATGGAAGTGGTGCTGGGTTGGTTCTTTTTGGGTGTAGGTTTGTTAAAAAAAATTTTGTTGAAAAGGCTTTCTTTTGGTCATGAGCTTGTTGTGTTGTGGGCAAGTTACCCTTTTGGATAGGAAATAGTCTTGGATGAGGAATGGGTCTTTTGGGCTCAGAGTTGTGAATATTTGAAACCGAGGGGGATACCCTGAGTTATGGTTAGTTTTGAGTTGGTCATTAAGAAATGTAAGGCTGAGTTTTGGCAAATTCTCTCTAGTTAGAGTTTGGAGGTTGTGAGAAGGTTGTGGCATGTTGTGTGATATAAGACGGTTTGGTGTTTTGTTTTTTTAAAGAGTGTGGATTTGTTTTAGAAGAAAAGGGAGATGTTTATCGTCATGGTTAGTGGAAAAACTACATGGAATCCTCTGTTGTATGGTTTAACGTGCGGTTAGGTTAAAGGTTGTGGTCGATCGGGTGTTTTGCCTTGAGGTGTATTGGGTCAAGTTTTGGTAAAAGAATACAATAACATATATATTAGTATGGGAGTTGTGGTATCATGGGTTTGAATCATGGTTTTGTTGTGACCTTGCGAGGTTTTAGTTGTGCCGTAAAGGTGGAAAGTGCACATATTGTGTGTATAAGGAGTTAAGTTGGGTTTACCTCGACTAAAGTTAGATTGTAATGGTGTTTGAGTTGTGTGATGAGGACCGCTGGACAGTTTATAACCTATATCCGTTACTTGGTCTTTTGGGCTTGCTTTTATTGAAAGTGTAGTGAGAGTTATGTCCAGTGGGTTCATGTTAGTGGATGATTCAACAGTGTGGTTACAACCTTGGTAAGGTTACAAAATAAGAGGTGTTGGGGTGAGTGGAAGGAGGAGTTAGACAAGTTTGGATTTTGTTATGGTATAGGTGGGGTAAGAGTTGATTTTATCAGTGAGTTGAGGTTGGGAAAGAGTTTTGTGTTGGGTGTCGAGGTAGTTAGCGACACGTGGACCTCGAAGTTTGAGTTGTGTTATTTTGTGTGTTGTGGTGGCTTAAACTTGAATTGGAGGTACTAATTTGAGATGAGTACTATGTTGGGTGTCGACACAAAGGGTGGTAAGTTCTTGGTGTTGCATGTTTGTTCAATGTTAGCTATCGTGGATGGCTTGGCTTGTGTAGGGATGTCTGTGAAGGGTGTTTGTTTTTTGGGATGGACCAGGATTGCTGTGGAGTTACGAGAAAAGTTGTTTGGGTTAAATCTATGTGAGAGTCTTGGTAAAATAGTGGAGTTATGAGTAGGACTCTGACTTAGTTAAGTTGATCGGAGGTAAGACGTGATTAGATGTTTGGTAAGGGTCTAGTTGAGGGTGTGTTTGGCAATGCTAAGTTTTTGTGTAAAGAACCTTTTAGGTTATCTGAGCCGCATGGTTGTTTCGAAGGTTGCCGAGTTGGAGTGGTGTCTTCATAAGGGAATGTGGTAATCTTTTCTATGCGTTTGGTGGTACGGTGTTGTAATAGAAGTTAGGAACAAGTGTTTTTGAGTGGGCTTGTTGTGGATATGGTTGAGTTATGGGTGGTTGTTTGTCCTACTGGTAAGTTGGGAAGAATCATCATGAGATTGGTAGTAAAATTTTGAGGGTGAGATGAGGTTTTCTAGGTGTGTGGCTGGAATGATCGTTTATTTGAGTACGGTTCTCTTGGAGTCCTAAGTTCCAATGGTTGGGTTGGATATGTGGTATGTTCTAGCATGTTTAGATTCGAGGTTTTTGGGAACAACATTGGTTTCCGTTTGAGTATTGGGTTTTGTAATCCATAGGTGGAAGGATGGTATACTGGGACTATATCTCTTAATGAAGGTGTTGCCATCGATGGAGTTGGTTTGAGACCATGTTTAACGGTTTTATGTTAAGTCAGTATGAGGCTTATTGGTTGAGCATCGTTGTGTGGACCGTAGGTTGACGAAAGGTTTATATGGTTACCTTGTATGTTTGAGGATGTTGAAAAGAGGGTTAGTTCGACGGTGGTGGTATGGAAACTGTTGTGGTTGCTAAGAGTTGATTATCAATCAAAAAAAGAAAAAAAAGGAAAGAGAGTTCTCTTTTGAGTTATGTTTTCTGTGAAAGCTGAAGTAGTGTGGTGGTTTGTGTGTTGTTGCTTCAGTATGAGGGACGAATTTGTTATGTGTCCGAAGAGGGTAAATGTTTGATTGTCTAGTGAGTATCATCCGGGAAAAGCTAATTTGGTAACTGATGCTTTGAGCCGTAAGACAGCGGTGGAGTTGAGGGCTATGTTTGCTAAGTGGAATATTTCAAAGGAAAATGGTTTTGTGACGGAGTCGTAGGTAAAGCCTGTTTTCGTAGAGATGATAAAGGTGAAACAGTTGGAGGATGAGGCTTTGGTACCTTTTGTGGAAGATGTCGCTGAAGGTAGACCGACCCAATATCATTTTGATGATGATGAGGTTTTGTGTTTTAAAAGTCGGATTTTGGTGCCAGATGGTGTTGAGCTGAGACAAGCTATCTTGGTAGGAGCTCATACTAGTCCGTTTGCTGTGCATCTGGGTAGTGTGAGGATATACAGGAATCTCAAAAGTGTATATTTTTGGGTTGGTTTGAAGAAGGATGTGACGGAGTTTGTGTCATGGTGTATGGTGTGTCAGCGGGTGAAAGCTGAACATCAGTTTCCTATGGGGTTGTTGCAACCGGTTCAACTGCCGGAATGGAAGTGGGAGAGAGTGACTCCAATTATGGAAAAAGGAATCCGTGTATTCGGTGAACTAAAAGTTCACACTAAGTGATCACTAGAAAGCCAATATGCATATATGAAATGGAAAGATATATTTGTGCATGATAAATGAAATGATTTGACATTATTGAAAAGCATGATTTAGTTTTACATATTTCAAATAAGCTTGAATAATGCAAGTATGACTTTATAAATGATTTTAAACTTGTTAGAGCTTCCTCACTAAGCATGTTGTGCTTAAGCTCTCTCTTTTCATACTTGCAGAGAAATAGTGATATTCGAGGCTACGTTCGGAGCAAGGGAACCAAGGGGAAGAGTTGTCTTAATTTTTGGCATGTTTTGGCAAATAATTTGGGCTTGGCAATGTGTAAATCAAACCCATGTGAAGTGTGTGATTTTTACTTTGGTTAATGTTGTAATAAGACCTATAATGTTTTGGATTATTAATTGATGGACTATAGTGTTGTTTGGATTGTTGAAGCATGTACATTCATGAACGTCCTTGATTTTAATCATATTTTAGGAAGCATGCCTATAGTTTGTATGGAGTCTTGATGTTGATAATTGTGTGCTTTAAATTGTTCTTTATGTTTAGGAATTATGCATATAGTTGATGGTTATTAATGGCTGTGTCTTGAGTCGGTTGAATTCACTTGGTGTGACGGAATTTTTAGGTTCCAGGCACAAAGTTTCGAAACCTTAGGGAAGGTTTCGAAACCTTGCGGGCAATTTTGATTTTGGACCCTCACTGGACGCGAAAAGTTTCGAAACCTTCAGGGAAGTTTCGGAACCTTTTACATAAAGTTTTGAAACCTCTGAGGAAGGTTTCGAAACCTTTGGCTGCCAGGAAATGGAAGTTGTTGGAAATTGCATTTTAGTCCCGAATATCCTTCTTTGTTCAATTAGGGTATCTATAGATGTTATTTTGAGCTGAAATTTCACATGGATACATAAAGTTAATTAAATTTCAAGATGGATAACTTAATTTTGACGAAGTCCTTATAATTTGTAAGATTTACATTTTGGTCCCTAGATTAATGAAACTTGCAATTGATGATGTTAGAATGCTCCGTTTGACTTGAGATTTACCGTAAGGGATACTTGTATGCTTAATTAAACTTTGATGGAAAGAAATTTTAATTTTTCATTAGTACGTAAAAGTTTTACGTTTTAGTCCTTAATTTACTTAAATATTTAATCGAATGCTTGTATGTGATCGGATTGTTTTCGTTAATGCTTTGTATGAGATAAAGACTTTTAGGAACATAATTAATTATGCATCTAGATAAGGAAAAAAAATCAGTTTTCAGGGTTGTTTATCGAATTGGACCTTAACGGGTTTAGTCCGATATTCCCCGTGTGACCCGTTAGTGTCGGTTCCGTCCAGGCCGGGCTAAGGGGGTTATAGCAACGAAGCACTGTGGCGTTTCAGTAGAGTACCTTGGTTCTTGATGGCAGTTGTATGCTCTTGAAGCATCGTCTTGGTACTTAGAATAAAATCTTGCATAGTTGCCTCCAAAGAACTAGTATTAGATGATGATGCAGCCCCCTTACTCTTATATGCCAGGGCATATTCGGTTGAAAATTCTGGGGCTCATGCTGATTTTGGTTCCGCACTGGGGGATTAGGATTGCTGGGTCCTTGGTTTCCTCATGAAAAATTTGGATGCTGTCTCCATCCTGGATTGTAGGTGTTCGAGTAGGGATTGTTGTTGCTTCGGTTGAAATTGCTCACATAGTTGGCTGTTTCATAGCTTCCTGGGCACTCACTCTCGTGATGATTGCCATGACATAATAGACATGCTGAACTGGCCATCTTTACTTCCTTTACTTCATTGGAACGTTGAATGCTCTTCAACATGTTGGTGATAGCTGAGAGTTGGGCGGATAATGAGTCTTTCACATCAAGATCAAATGTCCCTGTGCCTTCCTCCCGGTTCCAAGTCCCGTAGAAGGAAATTGATAGTCCTTATTGGCAATTCTATGAAGAATGTCAAATGCCTCCTCGGGTGATTTGTCTAACAAAGTTCCATTTGCCGAGGCATATAGCATCATCCTAGTTGGTGCATTGACTCCGTTATAAAACATCACAACTTGAGTCTAATCTTGAAATCCATGATTTGTACACTTGCGCAGCAGTCCCTTATATCGATCCCAACATTCGCACATCGACTCGTCGTCACCTTGTCGAAAAGAAGCAATGTCATTTCCAAGTTGAGTATTGAGATTCGGAGGATTATACCATAGCAAAAAGTTCTTGCATAGATCAGCCCATGACTCCATCGATCCGGATGGTACTCCACTCAACCATCCCCTTGCTCGACCACATAGAGAATAAGGAAATAACTTGAGCTTCAACACATCCTCATGAACTCCTTGTTGACGGAATGAGTCACAAGCTTCTAAAAATGCCCTGATATGTTGCCTTGCATCTTCATGCGCCATTCCTCCAAATTGCCCAATCGAGTTAAGCATGTTGAACATAACTGGCTTAAGTTTGAAATGTGTAGCTGTAATTTCTGGTGCCAGGATGCCAGGGTTAAGATCATCCAAGATGGGATTTAAATGATCCCTAATAGCTCTCGGTCGAGGTGCATCAGCATGCTGATTTGCCCTGGCATTTTGAACTACTGGTCTTGAATTGGTGGTGGGTCCATGTCTCTATGATGAGTATGCCTTCTTTGACGAAACAAACGCTCAATTTCAGGCACTATAGGATAGAGAGGTCCGTCAGTAGACCGTCTGGACATGCACTGAAAAGAAAAACAAATTAAACAAGTAAAACAGAACTAACAAAAATAAACTAAGCAAAACAAAAATGTCAAGACAAAATGACAAACTTTACTCTAGATGATAGATAGATAGATCACCGCCAACGACGCCAAAAACTTGGTGTGTTCTGTGTAGTGCTATAAATGATGTATGTGAACACACATATATGTGCAAGTATACACAGTCATACAAGTAATAATAGTGTGAGTGAGTATCGTTCCCATGAGGATCTATGTAAAGCATGCAGTCAAATTTGCCAAGACAAAAAGGATTGTCACAAACTAAAATGGAAAACAAAGGTAAAGATATAAACAAGAGAAAATGGTTATGTACGGTGAAGGTGTAAAATGGAAATGCTATGGCAATTCTAGAATGCAAGCAACAAAAATATGCCAAGGCAAAATGGTATGGATGATGATGGAAAGGTGAATGTATGGAGGTGGTGTGTGAGTGAATAGCAGAGAGATCGCTGAGTAACAAGCAAAACAATGAAAGTAAGTTGTAAATGCGGAGGCAAAAACAGAATGCAGGAACATGTTAAACAATATATTGTACTTCTCCTCTATTGATGAACTCTCTCGGGAATGAATGATGGTGGCTTCTATGGTTTCCTACCCCTTACCCCTACCTAACATATATCCACTACGGTGTATACCTACTCGATAGAGGTTTCTAAAGTGTTCCCGCTCTCTCGGTAAAGCACACTCCTTTTAGTCCTTGAAGCCTTCACCTACGCTTCTCTCGAGTTCTTTAGGATCCAACTAGGCCCTATTTTTAGTCTAGAACCCATTGCTCACGTAGATCCTCCCTTAGCTCCTCTCGGATGATCTAAGGATCTATAGTTACGCTTCTCTCGAGTGCTCTAACATGTACCTAAACACGGGACACTCTCGTGCCTCTTACAATGCTTAAATAATTACCAACAATGAGCACAACAAATATACAAACACTTAGTAGGCAATATATTAAATAGAAACAAAAGTTAATCATCAATAAAAGCAACCACCGAAACAAAGCTACATGGTGGGGCTAAATGTTAAGATAAATCATCCACATAAATCTTAAACATCTAACAATCATCCTCATGAAAAGATAAACAAAATAAAGCAAGGAAGGAGGACTAGAAGACACCGTCGGTGTGCACTGCCGCCGGCTCTTCAACCACCATGGGACGCCTTGGTGTGCTAGCCCCTCTCAGGTGCCTAGCACACCACTCCCTTCGAGCTCTATCAATGGAGGTCCCCTTGGCCGGAGTTTGGAGGAGAAAGGTGGAAGCTTTCCGCCGCCGCAAAGACCGCCTCAAAGGTCTCTCTTTTCTAGTTGTTCCTCTAAAAAAAACCTCTCTTTTTGTGTAGGTCACCATGTCTTTTAAAGAGGGTGAAAAACCCTAAAAGATGTGTAAAAGTCCATTTCTGCCCTCATTTTGTTCTGGCATTTCTGCAGGACTGGCAGAGGTGATAGTGGTCCCCTACCCAGGTGGCTCGCATACAGGCAATATGGCAGTGGTCCCCTACTGAGGTGGCTGTAGCCAGCTGTAGTGGTCCCGAGCGGCTGTGGTAGCACCAGCTGGCACTCTTATCAAAATATCTCTTTCTCGTTTAGCTCAGCCCAGGAGTTCTCTAGCTTTGCCATGAAATTTTCCTTTCGCTATCCTTCTGCAAATGCCATGACAAATTGCCTCAACTTTCGTTTCTGCTTCCCTGCACCACACCACTAAAAAGAACTACCTTTCTCGTGAAATAGCACCTATTACCATATGAAAATGCCAAGGCATAAACAAAAGACTATATGCAATGTTATGACCCTAAATGCAACTACATGATCCTATATGAGCCTAAGGGCACTCAATAACTTAAGTAAAAAGGCCTAAAATATAGCCTTTTTGCGGAGTTATCACTACCCAAGGGTTTACCTAGAAACAAAATATAAGATTTGGTGAGTGTGTGCGTTTTTGTGGACAAGTTTGATTAAAGTCTTTCTTAGATAAACTCTAAGTTCAAGACAAGTAGAATTGGGTTAAGTGTTCTCTTCTTTTCTAAACAACTAATTCTTGAGCCAATTTCGGGCACCTCAAGGATTGTGTTTTTCTCTTCACTCATTCCTTCTTTCTTTTTAATATTCCTTATAGCATACTAGAGTCAATTTCGGGCACCTCTAGCATGAAGAAGAGTACTTCCTAGAGCTGGTGATAGGCACCTCTAGTTACTTTCTCAAAAATCTAAGTCTTTATCCCCTAAGTTCATTAAAAGAATTCCTATAATCCAACAAGTCCCAAAAGTGTTTTAAAAAATTCATCTTATAGTAAGCTTCTAAGTTTTCATCCTTAAGTATCCAAAGGTTAAACCTTCTTAACAAGACCTAATCAAGGTAAGGAGAAAGATTTCTATAGCCTTAAAGAATAAACTAAGGCAATACTGATGATAGGCAGTGCAAAAGTATAGGCAGTTGATTCAAGTAAGGTGGGGAGCGTAAAAATTTAAAAATTTTCACTTAAATACTCCCTTTTCTTGGCAAGGCCTCGGCAGTAGATTGCTGCCTTGGCAGTAGATATACACCCCAAAACTCGAACCAAGCATTGCCCTCAATGCTTTATATCATAAGAAAATAGCGGGCAACAAAAAATATGAAAAAATAAGCAGCATATAAAGAAAGCAAACAACAATTAAAATTGAATATATGAAAAATTTAAAGAGACACCGAAGAGCTGCTTGTAACAATTTTTCTCCTTGGTCTTGCTGCGATTGCTTTGTTCTTGGTGAGGGCGATGGTTGAGCTTTTGCTTTCCGGGGCGGTTGGACTCTTGTGGGTGGTGTCCGTTGCATCGGAGCATCCACTTCTTCTCCTTCTTCCACGTCGGCCATCTCCTTGGTGATCATGATGTCCGTTCCACCTTCCATTGATGTGGCTGCCCCGGTATGGTGTGTACTTGGTCCGGCGGTGGTTGAGCTTTGGTGCATATAGGCATCTATCTCAGCTGATAGACTGCCCATGATGATTGGGGATCATGGTGGAGTGCTGAAGACTGCCCTTCGCTTTGATGGTCTTCTGCTGGCAGATGATGCCGCGGCAGAGTCTGCTGCCCTAGATGGGCCGGCAGCATGGTACTGTGGTTCAGGGCCTGTGTGGAAGAACGGCCTCGGTCCTCCCGGAGCTGGTATAGTCTCGGTATATGGGGCGGTTGTGACAAACATATTGCTTGAAAATTCTAGAAACTGCACCCCTTGGTCTGGAAAAGCATGGAGCATCATTTGGGCTAATATGCCGTTAAAGTCTCTTTGATACTACATGTATCTCTGTTGCCTAAGATCCATCGCTGCCATCCTTTGCAATATCTCCTGGTACGAGTCTACTGCGGCAGAGGTGTGGGCAGTGCCTGGCATTTCTGCCGTGTACTGGGCCCCGACAGTAGTATCAACAGTGAACTACTGGGGCGTTGCTTGGACTGGTTTCGCCTGCGTGATCTGCATAACTTTGTGACAAAAGTCTTTGGTCCATCCGCGCCTTTGGGGAGTGTATTCGTCCGTGTCTTCTATTGGCACACCTGCGACAACACACAAACCAGTGATCAAACAAGGGAAATATAATGGTCCTCTATCCTTCTTACTGCAATCGTAAATTTCATGTAAGATGATCTCTCCAATGTTTATGCTCCTTTTGTTGTTGATCGATTGGATGAGCACCAATCGCTTTCGGTCCACCGTGCTGTTGTGGGATGTGGGAATGAGGCGTCGCTTGACAAAGGTGTTCCAAAGCTTGGCCTCGGGCTTTAAACTCTGCCTTGCTACAAATCCTCTATGGGCACCGGTTTCCCATGGAGTATTCGTGTAGCAAAGGTCGTCTTTAATCAACTCGTAATCCTCGGCAGTGATATCCTCCATGAATTCAGCGTGAACATCATGGTCTGGAGTGAGGCTGTAGAATTGGTTGATGGTCTCGGCATCTAGCTGGACAGGCCTGCCTCGGTAGTGGAAAAAGAGGGAATCTTTGCTGGGCCCGTGCGCATAGAATTCCCGCACGATGGTAGCGTTTGCCTGGGCAGGTTGAAGGCAAAAGATTTCCCAATCTTGGTACTTGATTCTGTCGAATAGATAGTGCTTGATGCCATAATTTTCATCATCCGAGTGTTGGAACCCTTGTTCCTCCCACAACTGCCGGCCAATGAAAGACCTGTTGAAGCGGTCTTCAACATTGGCTGGGGCAAAGCGCTTGTAGGTGGCCATAAAGATTTTGAGAGATTGAGTTCTTGGTGATTTTCTTGGAAGAATTCTGAGAATTTTAACAAGGTTAGGCAGAGAGTATTGTAAGAGCAAGATTATTGAGTATTTTAAAGAAAACAAGAAAGAAAAAGTGAATAGTTCAAGTGGAGAGGGTTGCTTATATAGGCCTCGACCTTGTGACCGTTTGAATCCACTAACCGTTTTGTAGCCGTTACTCTTTACGACCGTTTCCTTTTCTGCCGCGGCAGGAATCTCGGCAGACTAGCCGTTACACTGTTCTGCCCGTTGAAACTGCTGCGGCTCTAGCACTGTTTTCTGCCTTGGCAGAATTCCTGCTGTGAACTACTTCTCCTTTATTCTTGCTTATTATCCTAAATAAAAATTAAACACACACAAGAAAAATACTTAAAGCAAAAATACAAATTATAGAAAATAAATATAAACTAAACTATTTCTAATATAATAATAAAAAGAAAAGGGAAGAGATTAAGTCACTGGAGGAGTGCATGCAAATGCATCCCCTAAGGTGTTTATCTCTTGCTGGCCAGAATTGTAATTTTGATGTTGGCCACTCCCGTTTGATGTGTGTCCATCCATTTTGAGCTTGATCTTTTTGCCAAATAGCCTGCCGAGCATGCTACCAAGGCAGGATATTTTGGTGTCTACTGTGTGGATGGCTTTGCACTCTTCTGGATCATCATATTTTTTTAATTTGTGGAATCCATTGAGTTTGACTTGTTGGTCATTAACCCTCATTGTCAGTTCTCCTTTTTCCACATCAATTAAGTTGCGTCCAGTTGCAAGGAAAGGTCTCCCCAAGATGATCGGTGCATTATCATCTACTTCACAATCAAGGACAAGAAAATTAGTAGGAAAAATAAATTTATCGACTCTTGTCGCATGTGAAAAGTGCGCGTTCAGTGCAAGTGGACACATCGCAAGTAATAAGTGATAAGTATCTTATCGAGTTATCGTCTCCTCAGGGACCGGTATACTTAATATGCTTTCTTCACCTCCTTGTTCTGTGGAAAGATAAAAACACAAGTGAGTTGATTTGATTTATCTAAACTAAAATCACTAAGGTAACAGTAAAAGATTGAAATAGTAGAGAGAGATGGGCTAGGATCCAATTACGTTGTATTGTGGAATTGATTGACTTGTCTCCGTCCAATGCAATCGTATATCACTACCTCGGCTGCACTGCAATTTACTGCCTGGGCAGCAATAACACTGTCTGCCGCGACAATCCCTTGCTCGTGGGCAGACTTTACCAAAGTTCGGCAAAATGTCCTTGAATGACTCCGCTTATCCCTAAGTCTTTATATAGGCTAGGTCTTTATATAGGCTAGACCTAGGGCAAACCTTTCCTAAGTAGAATACAACTTGGAGTAGGGAACAAGTCAAGTACATAATAATAATATATTTCCAAGTTTATATTCGGCTAAGGGGCTTTCCCGCATGGTCTTCCTTTGGGCTTTTCCTTGTGCTAGCCAGCTCCGATTCATGGGCTTCAAGTCCAGACACGTTCCTTGGATTTTTGTCTTTCCATCGCCTATAATCTTGTTTCATGTCTTTCTGCTGCTGCCTCGGCCTTGTCTCTGCCGCGGCACTGGTTTTCCTGCACAGATATGAAAACGCACTAAAACGTGCCTTTTTCTGTAAATATTATCTATATGAGTATACTTCTAAATATATCATACTGAGTGCATGCATTGGTCCAAGTGGGTGTATATTTGGTAATTAATGCCCATAAAAGGAGTAAAAAGTGATAGTGTGTTGAGCACTTATCAACTCTTACCAGATCTAAGTCTTTATCACCTAAGTTCATTAAAAGAATTCCTATAATCCAACAAGTCCCAAAAGTGTTTAAAGTTTAAAGTTCTACCTATAGTAAGCTTCTATGTTTTCATCCTTAAGCATCCTAAGATTAAGCCCTCTTAACAGAACCTAAACATGGTAAGGAGAAAAATTTCTATAGCCTTAAAGAATAAACTAATACAATACTGATGATGGGCAGTGTAAGAGTGTAAGGAGTTAATTCAAGTAAGGTGGGGAGCATAAAAATAATAAAAAAATCACTGGAATACTCCCTTTTTGGCAAGGCCGCGGCAGTAGATTGCTGCCTTGGCAGTGAATCTGCACCCCCAAACTCAAACGAAGTATTGTCCTCATTGCTTTATATTTGAAGAAGTAAGCGGTAAAACAAAATATGAATATAAAACAGCAAGTAAAAACAGTAAAAGCAATTAATATTGAATTAAGGACAAAGAAATTTAAAGCGACTCCGAAGAGCTGCTTGTAACAATTTTCCTCCGTGGCCTTGATGCCAAATGCTTTGTCCTTGGGGAGGGCGATGGTTGCGCCTTTGCTTGCCTCGGCGGCTGGACACGAGTGGGCGGGGTCCTTTGCATCGGGGCTTCTACTTCTTCTCCTTCTTCAACATCTTCCATCTCTTCGGTTATCATCACGTCCGTTCCTCCTTCCATCGCAGTAGCTCCTCTGGTGTGGTGTGTGCTTGGGCCGGCGGTAGTGGAACTTTGGTGTACATATGCATCTATCTCGGCGGATAGACTGCCCATGATAATTGGCGATCTGGGTGGAGTGCTGAAGACGACCCTCCGCTTGGATGGCCTTCGGCTGACAGATGAGGCCGCGACAAAATCTGCCGCCCTAGATGGGCCGGCAGCATGGTATTGGGGCTGAGGGTCTAGATGGAAGAATGGTCGTGGTCCTCCCGAGGCTGGTGTAGTCTCGGTATAGGGTGCGGCGGTGACGAACATGTTGCTTGGGAACTCCGGGAATTGTACGCCTTGGTCCGGAAAGGCGTGCAGCATCATCTGGGCGAGAGTGCCATTGAAGTCCCGTTGGTACTCCATGTATCGTTGTTGTCGAAGATCCATTGTGGCCATTCTCTGCAAGATTTCTTTGTATGGGTCTGCTGCGGCAGAGGTATGGGCAGTACCAGGCATGTCTGCCGTGTACTAGGCCCCGACAGCAGTATCGGCAGTGAACTGCTGCAGTGTTGCCTGGACAGGTTCGGCTTGCGTGATTTGCATGACTTTGTGGCAGAAGTCCCTGGTCCATCCTCGTCTTGGGGGCGTATATTCATCCGTTTCTTCAATGGGTACACCTGCAGAAACACATAAACCCGTAATCAAGCAAGGGAAATACAATGGTCCTCTATCTTTCTTACCGCACTCGTGAATTTCCCGTAGGATGATTTCTCCAACGTTGATGGTCCTCTTGTTGATGATGGATTGGATAAGCACCAATCTCTTGCGATCCACCGTGCTGTTGTGTGATGTTGGGATGAGGCATCGTTTGACGAAGGTGTTCCACATCTTGGCCTCCGGCTTCAAGCTTTGTCTTGTTACGGAGCCTCGATGGGTACCGGTTTCCCATGGAGTGTTTCCGTAACAAAGATCGTCCTTGATGAGTTCATAGTCCTCAGCAGTGATATCTTCCAAGAATTCGGCATGGATATCATTATCTCGGGTGAGACCGTAGAAGTTGTTGATCGTCTCGGCATCGAGCTGGACCGGCCTGCCGCGGCAGTGAACGAATAGGGAGTCTTTGCTGGGCCCATGAGCGTAGAACTCCCGCACGATCGTGGCGTTCGCCTGGGCGGGTTGCAGGCAGAAAATTTCCCAATTCTGGTACTTAATTCTGTCGTATAGGTAGTGCTCAATGCCGTAATTTTCTTCGTCTGCATGTTGGAAGCCTTGTTCTTCCCAAAGTTGCCTAACGATGAAAGATCGGTTGAATCGATCTTCAACGTTGGCTGGGGCGAATCTTTTGTATGTAGCCATCAAGATAGAGAGATGTGCGTTCTTAGAGGTTTTTCTTGAAGAGAATCTGGAGATTGTAGAAGGCAGAGAGTAATTGAGAGAGAGATTGGTAAGAATACTAAAGAAAGCAAGAAAGTAAGAGTGAATAGTTCAAGAGGAAGAAGTTTCTTATATAGGCCTCGGCCTTGTGACCGTTGAGATCACTAGCCGTTTGTAACCGTTTCCTTTTTCTACCGTTTCCTTTTTCTGCCGCGGCAGGAATCTCGGTAGACTAGTCGTTACATTGTTCTGCCCGTTGGGACTGCTGCGGCCCTGACACTGTTTTATTGTCTCAGCATAGTTCCTGTTGTGAACTATTTTTCCCTTATCTTTGCTTTTTATTCCTAAATAAAACACACAAAAGAAAAATACTGAAAACGAAAATAATTAAAAAAATAAAAATAAACTGCTAATCCTAATATACTATTTAAAGAAAAGGGGAGAGGTTAGGTTATTGGTGGAGAGCATTCTGCCGAGCAGACTGCCCAAGCAGGATATCATATTGTCTACTGTGTGGATGGCCTTGCATTCCTCTGGATCGTCATACTTCTTTAAGTTGTGGAATACGTTGAGTTTGACTTGTTGGTCATTGACCCGCATAGTCAACTCTCCTTTTTCCACGTCAATTAATGTGCGTCCAGTTGCTAGAAAGGGTCTCCCAAGGATGATCGGTGCATTGTCATCTGCTTCACAATCAAGGACAAGGAAGTCGGCATGAAAAATAAACTTGTCAATTCTTACCAGTATGTCCTCGATTTTGCCTTCGGGTTGTACATAAGATCTATCCGCGAGTTGGAGCATCACTGTTGTAGGCTTCGGCCTTCCAATTCCAAGCTTTTGGAAGACTGATCTATGCATGAGGTTTATGCTTGCTCCAAGGTCGCATAAGGCCTTTCCTTCATAACTCTTTCCTATCGCACAAGGTATAGTGAAGCAACCAGGATCTTTTAACTTTGGTGGCATGCGGTTATGCAGCATTGCCATGCATCCTTTGGTAGTAGCCACTGTCTCAAACTCACCTATTCGTTTTCTCTTTGACACCATGTCCTTTAGGAACTTGGCATAGTTCGGCATCTGTTCAATAGCTTCAACGAACGGTATATTAATGTGGACTTGCTTCAAGATGTCGAGGAACTTCTTGAATTGCTGATCCTGTTTTTGCTTTTTCAACCTTTGCGGGAAAGGTGGTGGTGGTCTCATTTCATCCAGGGTTTCTTTAGTTAAAAGTTTTATACCTGGCACCCCTGGAATTGTTGTTGCCTCGGCAGGATGCTCAAGCGCTGCAGTGCTTGCTGCCGGGGCAGTGTTATCAGCTTCAGTTTGCTCAGCCTCTTCTCTTGCTTGATCTGCTGATTGTGTTTGGCTCTCTGGGATCTTCTCCTTCAGCTGTAGACCACTCCTAGTAGTGATTGCCTTACACTGTTCATGGTTTATTACCTTAGCAACTTCAGTATTGCTAGGTAGAACTCCTTGTGGTCTAGTGTTTATGCATTGAGCAAGCTGCCCAACTTGAGTTTCCAACGTTTTTTTGGCCGCTTCTTGATTTTGCAGCCTCATCTCAGTCCTATTTATGAAGGCATCTGTCCTCTTGATGAAATTACTATTTTCCGCCATGTATAACTCAGTTTTCATCATAAAGGCCTTTAGTGTGTTTTCCAATGAACTTACCGGTTGCTGCGACATCGGCTGTTGGACTTGCTGCTGCGGCATCGGCTGTTGAAATCCCGATGGTTGGGTGATTGGGTTTAAGGCATTGTTTGGGTTACTCCATGATAGGTTCGGATGCCTCTTCCATGAGGGGTTGTATGTGTTGGACATCACATTGTTGCGATTGTAGTTCCCAACATACATACCAGTTTCTTGATTCATGCAGTCAGCGGAATCGTGGTTTCCTCCACATAAGTCACAGTATGAATCAATTACCTTGACCTCACGGGTATTGTGTTGTAACTGTAGGTTTTGCACCATCTTGGTAAGAGAGGCCAATTGTGCTGCCACTGAACTTGATGAATCTAATTCATGTACTGTGGCTTGGCGTCTTACTCCTCCTCGCCTAGATGTAGGAAACTGAAAGTCATTCTTTGCGAGTTTGTTTAATATTTCAATAGCTTCCTCAGGTGCTTTATCCAGGAGTGTTCCGTTTGCCGAGGCATCTAACATCATCCTTGTCGGGGCATTCGTGGCATTGTAAAACATTGTCACTTGTGTCCATAAGGGAAATCCATGCAGCAGACACTTGTGCAATAGCTCTCTGTAGTGTTCCCATGCCTCGTACATTGGTTCGTCTTTAGCCTGTCGAAAAGAAGTAATTTCATTACGGATTCTATCATATAGATTAGTAGGATTAAAGCGAGTAATGAAATCACGGCAAAGTTCACTCCAGGATCCAATAGATCCTGCTGGAATGCTATTTAACCAAGCTTTCGCCCTATCCCTCAGTGAATAGGGGAATAGCTTTAATCGCAAGACATCTTCATGGACTCCTTGGATTTTAAAAGAGTTGCAGATTTCCATGAAGGATTTGAGGTGTTGCCTTGCGTCTTCAGTTGCAGACCCACCAAATTGTCCAATTGTATTTAACATATTGAACATAACGGGTTTGAGTTCAAAATGGGCTGCTTCAATTTCTGGTGTAACGACTCCTGGGTTTAATCCGTTTAAGTCCTCTTCCAAGAAGTCCCTGACAGTGAGCTGTCGCGGCCCAGGTGGCGGCGGAAGTCCTGCATTGCCAGCAAGTAAGTTTTGTCCTGCCGGGTGATCTGCCATGGCTCCTTGGATCTGTCTCCTCAACCTTTGCCTTGTTCTTTCGATCTCTGGATCTAATTCGTACAAGGGGTTGGTTGGATTGGCCCTGGTCATACACCAAGAAAAACAAAAGTAAAATAAAAATAAAAATAAACAAGAAAATAAAGAAAACAAAATCTAGTTGCCAGTCCCTGGGAACGGCGCCAAAAACTTGTCGCGTGTCAAAAGTGCGCGTTCAATGCAAGTGGACATATCGCAAGTAATAAGTTATAAGTATATTATCGAGTTATCGTCTCCTCAGGGACCGGCATACTTAATATGCTTTCTTCACCTCCTTGTTCTGTGGAAAGATAAAAACACAAGTGAGTTGATTTGATTTATCTAAACTAAAATCACTAAGATAACAGTAAAAGATTGAAATAGTAGAGAGAGATGGACTAGGATCCAGTTGCGTTGTATTGTGGAATTGATTGACTTATCTCCGTCCAATGCAATCGTATATCACTGCCTCGGCAGCACTGAAATTTACTGCCTAGACAGCGATAACACTGTCTGCCGCGACAATCCCTTGCTCGTGGGAAGACTTTTCCAAAGTTCGGCAAAGTGTCCTTGAATGACTCTGCTTATCCCTAAGTCAGAGTACTGTTGATGACTAGTCCTTGATGGTACCTCCCGGCATGAACCAATTATACTCACCAACCAATCTCACACTTCTTTTAGCCGCTGAAACTCTTAACCTATCCCTAGGCCGAGTTAGTATTTCGCGATTGAAACACCGTACTTACCCCTTTCGTGAATCTAACTCTCCTGAGCTTAGATAAATGGATGATCACAGTATCCTCTCCCGAGCTCAATTGTGAAACAAGGAATAAGAAAGGATAAGCAAACCTTGATAATCTTTATTGCATTGAATGAAAGACAAAGTACAATCTCCTCTCACAAATACTCTACAACCTTCACCTAATCCCTAAGAAGGTTTAGAACATGATGGAGAGGAAAGAAACAAGAGTAGAAGTCGGCTCTCTCCCTAGGTATTTCGTGTTTTGTACATTGGGTGGCTAGGTCTTTATATAGGCTAGACCTAGGGCAAACTTTTCCTAAGTAGAATATAACTTGGACTAGGGAACAAGTCAAGTACATAATAATAATATATTTCCAAGTTTATATTCGGCTAAGGGGCTTTCCCGCATGGTCTTCCTTTGGGCTTTTCCTTGTGCTAGCCAGCTCCGATTCATGGGCTTCAAGTCCAGACACGTTCCTTGGATTTTTGTCTTTCCATCGCCTATAATCTTGTTTCATGTCTTTCTGTTGCTGCCTCGGCATCAGGTCCTGCCTCGGCCTTGTCTCTGCTGCGGCACTGGTTTTCCTGCACAGATATGAAAACGCAGTAAAACGTGCCTTTTTATGTATATATTATCTATATGAGTATACTTCTAAATATATCACATTGAGTGCATGCATTGGTCCAAGTGGGTGTATATTTGGTAATTAATGCCCATAAAAGGAGTAAAAAGTGATAGTCTGTTGAGCACTTATCAACTCTTACCAGTATGTCCTCGATTTTGCCTTCGGGTTGCACATATGATCGTTCCGCAAGTTGGAGCATAACTGTTGTAGGTTTTGCCCTTCCTATTTCAAGCTTTTGGAAGACAGATTTTGGCATTAGATTGATACTTGCTCCAAGGTCGCATATGGCCTTACCTTCATAGTTGTTACCTATCGCACAAGGTATGATAAAGCATCTAGGATCCTTCAATTTTGGTGGCATGCGATTGTGTAGCATTGCCATGCATCCTTCGGTAGCAGTCACTGTTTCGAACTCACCTATTCGTTTTCTCTTGGATACAATGTCTTTTAAGAACTTGGCATAATTAGGCATTTGTTCAATTGCCTCTACGAATGGTATGTTAATGTGGACTTGCTTTAAAAGATCAAGGAATTTCTTGAATTGTTGGTCCTGTTTTTGCTTTTTCAAACTTTGTGGGAAAGGTGGTGGTAGTCTCATCTCGTCCAGATTCTTTAGTTTGGAATTTAATACCTGGCAGCACTGGGGTTGTTATTCTCTCGGCAGAATGTTCAGGTACTGCTGAGTTCTCTGCTGGGGCAGTGTTATCAGGATCAGTTTGTTCAGCCTCCTCTTTTGCTGGGTCTGATGATGGACTTTGACATGCTAGAGTGTCTGTCTTTTCCTTCAGTTGTAGACCACTCCTGGTAGTGATTGCTTTACACTGTTCATGGCCCATTACCTTAGCAACTTCAGTATTGGTAGGTAGTCCTCCTTATGGTTTAGTGTTTATATTTTGAGCAAATTGCCCAACCTTAGTTTCCAAAGTTTTAATAGCCGCTTCTTGATTCTGCAGCCTCATCTCAGTCCTATTCATGAAAGCATCTGTCCTTTTGATGAAATTACTGTTCTCTGCCATGTATGATTCTGTTTTCATCATAAAGGCTTTGAGAGTGTTCTCCAACGAGCTTACCGATTGCTGTTGCATTTGCTGCTGCGGCATTGGCTGTTGGACCTACGGCGGCGGCAGATGTTGCATTGGTTGCTGGAATCCTGAGGGTTGGGTGGTTGGGTTTAAGGCATTGTTAGGATTGCTCCATGACAGGTTCGGATGCCTCTTCCATGAGGGACTGTATGTGTTGGACATCATATTGGTTCGGTTAAAGTTTCCAACATACATACTGGTTTCTTGATTCATACAATCAGATGAATCGTGGTTAACTCCACATAAATCACAAAAAGAATCAATCACCTTAACCTCACGGGTATTTTGTTGTAGTTGCAAGCTTTGCACCATCTTTGTAAGAGAGGCCAATTGTGCTGCCACTGAATTTGATGTGTCTAACTCATTCACTGTGGCTTGGCGTCTTACTCCTCCTCGCCTAGATGTAGGGAATTGAAAATCGTTCTTTGCGAGTTTGTTTAATATCTCAATAGCTTCCTCAGGTGCTTTATCAAGGAGTGTTCCGTTTGCTGAGGCATCTAACATCATCCTTTTTGGGGCATTCGTGGCATTATAGAACATGGTCACTTGTGTCCATAGGGGAAATCCATGCAAAGGACACTTGTGCAATAACTGCCTGTAGCGCTCCCATGACTCGTACATAGGTTCGTCATCTGCGTGTCGAAAAGAAGTGATTTCATTACGAATTCTATCATATAAATTTGTAGGATTAAAACGTGTAATAAAATCACGACAGAGTTCACTCCAAAATCCAATAGATCCTGCTGGAATGCTTTTTAACCAGGCTTTCGCCCTATCCCTTAGTGAATAGGGGAATAGCTTCAATCTCAAGACATCTTCATGGACTCCTTGGATTTTAAAGGAATTGCATATCTCCATGAAGGACTTGAGATGCTGCCTTGCATCTTTAGTTACAGACACACCAAACTGTCCAATAGTGTTAAGCATATTGAACATGACAGGTTTTAGTTCAAAGTGGGTTGCTTCTATCTCCGGTGTAACGACTCCTGGGTTTAATCCATTTAAATCCTCCTCCAGGAAGTCTCTAATAGTGAGCTGTCGCGGCCCTGGTGGCGGCGGAAGACCTCCATTGCCGGCAGGTAAGTTTTGTCCTGCCGGATGATCTGCCATAGCTTCTTGGATTTGTCTCCTCAACCTTTGCCTTGTTCGTTCGATCTCTGGGTCTAACTCGTACAAAGGGTTGGTTAGGTTGGCCATGGTCATACACCAAGAAGAAACAAAGGTAAAATAAGAATAAAAAGAAAAGAAACAAGAAAATAAAGAAAACAAAATTTAGTTGCCAATCCCCAGCAACGGCGCCAAAAACTTGTCGCGTGTCAAAAGTGCGCGTTTAGTGCAAGTGGACACATCGCAAGTAATAAGTGATAAGTATTTATCGGATTATTGTCTCCACAGGGATTGATATACTTAATATGTCTTCTTTGTCTTCTTGTTCTGTAAAAAGAAATAAAATAAAACACAAGTGATTTGGGTTTGGATGAAACTAAATAAATTGAAATAAAACAGCTAAGTAAAAGAATGAGAGTTAATTAATAGAGAGAGAGGTCAAGATCCAGTTGCGTTGTATTGTGGATTTGATTGACTTGTCTCTATCCAATGCAATCGTACATCACTGCCTCGGCAGCACTGCAGATTACTGCCTTGGCAACGACGATACTGTCCGTCGCGGCAATCCCTTGCTCGTGGGTGGACTTTACCAAAGTTCGGCAAAGTGTCCTTGGATGACTCTGCTTATCCCTAAGTCAAAGTACTGTTGATGACTAATCCTTGATGATACCTCCCGGCGTGAATCAATTATACTCACCAACCAATCTCACACTTCTTTTAGCCGTTGAAACTCTTAACCTATCCCTAGGCCGAGTTAGTATTTCGCGATTGAAACATCGTACTTATCCCTTTCGTGAATCTAACTCTCCCGAGTCTAGATAAATGGATTACTCACAAACTTCTCTCCCGAGCTTGAATGCAAGAACAAAGAATGGCAAAGGATAAGCAAACCTTGATAGTTTTATTGCATTGAAACAAAGACAAAGTACAATCTCCTCTCACAAATACTAAACAACCTTCACCTAAACCCTAAGAAAGCTTAGAACATAGTTTGAGAGAAAAAAACATTAAATCTTAGGGAAAATTCTCTAGGAATCGGCTCTCTAGGTATCTCTAATACATTGGACGGCTAGGTCTTATATAGGCTTGGCCTAGGGCAAACCTTTCCTAAGTAGAATACAACTTGGAGTAGGGAACAAGTCATGTACATAATTAAAATATTTCCAAGTTTAATTCAACTAAGAGGCTTTCCCGCGTGGCCTTGTCTTGGGCTTTTCCTCATGCTAACCAGCTCCGATCCATATGCTTTATGTCCAGAAACGTCCCTTGGATTTTTCTCTTCCGATCGCCTACAGTATTGCTCTCTGACTCTCAGTTGCTGCCTCGGCATCAGGTCCTGCCTCGGCCATGTTGCTACCGCGGCACTAGTTTCTCCTGCACAGTTATAAAAATGCAGTAAAACTTGCCTTTTCTGTAAATATTATCTTTATAAGCATAACTTCTAAATATATCACATTAAGTATATGCTTTGGTCCGAGTGGGTGTAAATTCGGTGATTAATGCCCATAAAAGGTGTAAAAAGTGATAGTGAGTTGAGCACTTATCACCGGTAGTCAATACAAAGCCTCATTGTTCCATCTTTCTTCTATACAAACAAGACAGGAGCACCCCATGGTGAAGAACTAGGATGGATGAATCCCTTATCTTGTAGTTCTTGGAGTTGCTTCTTAAGCTCTTTCAACTCAATAGGTGTCATTCTATAAGGTGCAATTGACACTGGACTAGTCCCAGGCTAGATTTCTATCCCGAACCCAACTTCTCTAGTCGGAGGAAGACCGGGAAGTTCCTCAGGAAAAACATCAACAAATTCATATACCACCAGGATTTTCCGCAAACCGAAATCATACTCATCTTGCAAAACCATAACAGCAAAGATCGAAGTTGGCTTCTTATCAATTAGGAGGATTGACTCCTTCCCTAAAACCCGAAGATACAGTCTTCGATTCTGACAGTCGGTCCAAGCTTCATGTTTGGTCAACCAATCTAACCCTAATATTAGGTCAAACTCACATTCCGGTAGTACAAATAAATCAATTCGAAAAGGAATGTTCCGAATTGAAATCGGGGAATCTTTACAAACAAGGTTAACATTCATTATTCCTCCTATTGGGTTTGATACTACAAGACCCCTATCAACATTTTCAGGCTCTAACTTAACCTTTACAAGCATATTATAACATACAAAGGAATGAGTAGATCTAGAATCTGTTAAAGCATATACATGACTTAAATTTAACTCAATGGTACCTGCAATAACATCGGGAGATTCTTCCTCTCCTCTACCACGAACGGTGTACATTTTATATGGGGCTCGAGATTCTTGACGAGGAGGGGCTGACTGACGGTCTTTTCCCTTGCTTTGATTCCCGGAATGGGCCTATCCTGGGACCTTATTTCGGTTCTGAGGTGGAGGACTCTGATAGGCACGAGATTGAGGTGTGCCTCTATTAGGATTCTGAGGGAAATCCTTAACAAAGTGGTCTGATCCACCACACGCATAACACAATCTCATCTGAAGTCGACAAGGACTAGCATGAAACTTCTTGCAGAACTGACAAGCCGACACTTTTCCGAAATTCCCCGTGCTATGAACAGAAGCCACTAGGGCTACGGGTCTATTTGCCGACTGAGGTCTCGGCACATAATGATTCTTCGACTCATGGTGGTAAGTTGAGGAGCCCTCTTTTTGTTGCTTGTCTCTCTTCACATTGCAATCAGATCTATCCTCCCATTTACGCTTCTTATCATCCCTATTTCCACCCTTTCTCTTTTCCGAAGCTTTCATCTTGGCTTCGGTAGTAATAGCCCGATTGACTAAGATGTGGAAATCAATAATTCCCAATGCAGTAAACATGGGGCTCATCTCATCATTTAGCCCATCAATGAACATCTGACATTTATGTTTCTCAGTCTTAATATACTCGGCTTCGTACTTGCAATACTTACAGAAGTCTGTCACATACTGCTCAATAGGCCTATTGACCTGCTTTAGATACAAGAACCATCTTCGTCTTTCGGCTAGATATTGCTCGCTAATGTACTTCTTCTTGAACTCCTCTACAAAGAAGTCTCATGTAACAGACTCGGCAGGAGCAGTCAAAGTTGTAGTTTCCCACCAACTCAAGGCTTCGTCAGTTAGAAGCGAGATTGCACATTCAAGCTTGTGCTCATCAGAGCACTACAATTGCTTGGTCAGAATCTGAGTGGTCTTTTCTGATAAGTGCTCACCACACTATCACTTTTTGCTCCTTTTTTGGGCATTAATCATCAAATATACACCCACTCGGACCAATGCATGTGCTTAATGTGATATATTTAGAAGTTATAAACATATAGATAATATTTACAGAAAAAGGCACGTTTTACTACATTTTCATATCTGTGCAGGAGAACCAGTGCCGCAGCAGGGACAAGGCCAAGGCAGGACCTGATGCCGAGGCAGCAACAGAAAGACAGGAAGCAAGACTATAGGCGATCGAAAGACAAAAATCCAAGGAACGTGTCTAGACTTGAAGCCCATGAATCGGAGCTGGCTAAAACAAGGAAAAGCCCAAAGGAAGACCATGCGGGAAAGCCCCTTAGCCGAATATAAACTTGGAAATATATTTAATTATGTACTTGACTTGTTTCCTACTCCAAGTTGTATTCTACTTAGGAAAGGTTTGCCCTAGGTCTAGCCTATATAAGGACCTAGCCACCCAATGTACAATATACGGAATACCTAGGGAGAGAGCCGTTTCTGTTCTTGTTTTTTTCCTCTCCATTATGTTCTAAACCTTCTTAGGGATTAGGTGAAGGTTGTCGAGTATTTGTGAGAGGAGATTGTACTTTGTCTTTGATTCAATGCAATAAAGTTATCAAGGTTTGCTTATCCTTTGTTATTCTTTGTTTTCACAATTGAGCTCAGGAGAGGATATTGTGAATCATCCATTTATCTAAGCTCGGGAGAGTTAGATTCACGAAAGGGGTAAGTACGGGGTTTCAATTGCGAAATACTAACTCGGCCTAGGGATAGGTTAAGAGTTTCAGCAGCTAAAAGAAGTGTGAGATTGGTTGGTGAGTACAATTGGTTCACGCCGGGAGGTATCATCAATGACTAGTCATCAACAGCACTCTGACTTAGGGATAAGCGGAGTCATCCAAGGATACTTTGCCGAACTTTGGTAAAGTCTGCCCACGAGCAAGGGATTGCCGCGACAGACAGTATTGTCGCTGCTAAGGCAGTAAACTGCAGTGCTGCCGACGCAGTGATATACGATTGCATTGGACAGAGACAAGTCAATCAATTCCACAATACGACGCAACTGGATCCTAGCCCATCTCTCTCTACTATTTCAACCTTTTATCTTTTATTTAGTTATTTTAGTTTAGATAAATCAAATCAACTCACTTGTGTTTTTATTTTTCTATAGAACAAGAAGGTGAAGAAAGCATATTAAGTATACCGGTTCCTGAGGAGACGATAACTCGATAAAATACTTATCACTTATTACTTGCGATGTGTCCACTTGCACTAAACGCACACTTTTGACACGCGACACTTTTTAACCACTGTTCGGGTTCCTCGGGCTTTTCCTCATTAACACCCGCAAAAATATTGGCTCGATATCGGCAAGTCTCTCAATAGGTGCCCTACTCGGGGTAGCATTAACAGGAGCAGCAGGATGATTCTGTCTCAAGTCGGACACTAACTGGTCGAACATCCCCTTCGTACTTAGGAGACATTCCCTCTGAACATCCTGTATAACCAGGGCTACTAACTTAGGGGCAGCTTCCAATTGAGGTGGCTCTTGTTCTTGAAGAGGATTTGGTTCCACCCTCACGTTTTCATTTTCATTGGCCGAGCCCTCGGGACTCTCATCTCTTAGGGCAAACCTTGTATCAACCATACTACAAAAAGATAGCAAAAAATTTTCAATTTAACAAGAACACAAGCAAGTACGGTATAAATAAATCCTAGGTGGCATAGTTCAATCCTGTATGATGCATGCATATTACTTTCGGTCCGAGAATCATGCAACCGAAAGCTCTGATACCAACAATTGTGACACCCTCGCCCCGGGTTAGAAGACGGAGGTGTCGATCGGACATTCAACTCGTATTTAAACCGAATTTGTATTCAATTGTAAGACATTTTATTCATTTGCATAACTTTACGAGCTAAACTCTTGTAACACTTATCAAATTTGAGGTTAATTTAAAACTTTTCCATACTTATACAATAAACCATTTCGATTCTCAAATTCTATTCATTTATCAATTATAATCTCAATTGAGCTTAATCTAAACCTCTAACCAAATTTTATTCATTTAATCATCATTAATATTATCTTATTGATCAAGCAAAATTTTCATTTCCCAAGTTGAACCTAAAATAACTAGGGGTATCGATACCTCTTATTGGGAGGTATCGGAACAGGGGTATCGAACCCTAGTTCGATACAGGTCAACTATGTTGACCCGTTGACCAAGGCTGAAGAGCCTAGTTCGATACAGGTATCGATGCAATTTCGTTACTAGAAGCCCCAGTATCGAACCGGGTATTGATGTTGGTCTTCCTCGTTGACTCTTTGACTAAGGTTGAGCAGCCTAGTTCGATACTGGTATCGATGCATTTTCGTTACTGGAAGTTCCAGTATCGAACCAGGTATCGATGCTGTTCTACTTCAAGGACTCAATGGCTTAAGGCTATAGTGGCCTAGCTCGATACTAGCATCGAACCAGGGAGCCCACAAGAAGGCTCGACATCGAACCAGGCATCGATGCAATTTCATTACTGTCAAGGGTGGTATCGATACCCATGTAAGTGGTATCGATACCCCTGCCCAAATTTCCAGATTTCTAACTTTTTAAACACTTAGACACTACCAAAAGGGGCCATCTATGTGGTCTCAAACCATCCCTAATCTTTAAAGAACAATCTCATCATGTTTAGGTATAATTATCTATTTACCAATTCTATTATCTATCACCATTTCATCATTCATGTCATTAATCTATCACACTACTACCAAGCTAACCCCTATGCCAAATATCCCTCACTATGGTAACCAACATACCTATGTTATACTTTAAGGATTCTTATCTATCCTACTTAGTTCATGTTTAACATGCCAAGACAATGAATTACATACCATATGCAAAACACCAAGGCCTACCTAAGCAAACCATAAGCCAAAACTCAAAATATGCAATGCTAGCCTAAGGAGATCATTACACCTTATGGCTTACATACCAAGTCAATTAACAAAGTCATATACATATACAAATCATGGGACAAGCCCTCAAATGCATAGGCTATACAAAACATGCTCACTAATGCCACCATAAACTAGGAGTTAACCAAAATACAAAATACCATACTTTAGCTTGCTTGATGTCCTTGCTCGGATCAACCCCGTTCTAGCTCCTTAGCTCGATAACCTGTTGTTTTGGGAAGGAGGAAACAAACGAGTGGTAAGTACGTGCTAGGTACTTAGTGAGGCAGCCCTAGTCTAACCATATTAGACATAAAACAATAACAAATGTAACATGCTTCAAATAAGCAAACAAATCAATTCATGGCATTAGTTCTTTCAATATACAAAATTCATCTATGGCTAAATGTCATAGTCAACATGCTTCTCATGTTTCTCATTCCTATTATACAAATCCATGTTACAATCTATATGCTCAATTAGCATAGAATCAATGCATATAACTCATCAGTCATTTTCCATTTCTCGAGTGTTCATAAACAATTCATAACAAGGGCTACTTATAGCCATATAGTTATTAACAATATTCATTAACCATTTCACAATTCAAGTGCTACACTTAGCGACAATTCCATTTCGATGATCAATAGCAACATTTACATTTCAATACTCTATAACATATCATGATCGTGCTCCAATGTTTTATAGGCAAATTCAAGTACATATAATTCACATTTAAACCTTAGTTTTCCATTTTAGTTTCGTGTGTTGCCTTGGTATAGTTAGACAAGGTAAGCGAGTCAACAAAAGTGTCACGAAGACACTAACAAGAGTGCCACAAAGGCACTAACAAGAGTACCACAAAGGTACTAACAAGAGATACCCATGGTATCTAACAATTGGTGACTAACCACCAAATCACGGTACCCACATTACCAAACAAGAGTACCGAAGTACTAAACAAGAGTGCCGTAGCACTAAACAATGAGCTCAAACTCTAGGCATGCCGTACTACCTATGACCAACTATCGAACAAGGCTCAATAACATTTTCATTATCTATTTGATCATTCAATTCATATTTATCAAGTTCTTGTCATTAAGAGTAAGAAGAATCTAAGACATGTTATCAAGCAAGGCATTTATATCATATCACAAGTAATAGGCATATCAAATTATCAAACAATTGATCATATCACCAATAACATGCTCCATGCATGATTCGCGTACCTGGCATCCTTAGCCGCGTGCCATACTTACCTCGGCATTTCCGAGCTATGCATATGTACTAGGCTAGTACCAACAATTTAACAAACAATTCATATCAAACAATTCATTGACATTAGCCTCCTTCCTTTTTTACCGAATATAGATTATTCCATTTACATAATAAAATCGAATCAAATAAACAAATAGATGGCTAGGACCCTAGGTCCTAACCCTAAGGTTTTCCACACTCACAATTGATTCCAAGCTATTTAGGGATTGTAGATCGTGATCCCCTTGCCCTTCTTTCAAGTTTGCTCGACTCTTTGTTCTTCCTCGATATCCTCCTCTCTCGGATTCTCTAACAAACCATATTCATATAGAAATTAATTAGGACATATCCAAAAAACTAAGTATCTCATGTCTAACAAACATAAGTATTCTCATTTGTTCACTAGGGACAGTTTTGCTACCCTATAAAGAATCGCTTATATCTCCTAATTCCGATATCCGATTTTAGTCCATTTTACCTCTTTGGAAAGATAGAAGAATCCTCTACAAGGACCAATTAACCTTATATTTTAATTCTTACCCAATCAACACCAGATTTTGTTCGAATTAGACACGTCCAGAATCGGGTCTGTTCGAACAGCCCCCATGTAAAGGCTTATAACTCTTCCTACCGAACTCCGATTGAGGTTACGTAAATTTTCAATTAAACTAGGTATATAGGAGTATCGTACTGCCAAATTTCATATCCTAACTCCATCATACGTGACCTAGGGAATTTTCTCAAAAGTGCTACCCGAAATGGTATTTTCTAGGCGATTTCGGCTAACTTTATTCCATATCTTTAATCTATAATTCCAAACTTATTTTCACAATTTTCCAGCACTACTATCATGAAATTAACATCATCTAACCCCCAATTTTATCATATTATCAGATCAATTATCACAATCAACCTATTTACAAATACCCAAATTTCCAAGCTTATCAATCTATTGTTCATGCTTCTAAAACTATACCCAAGCAAAAACAATCTTTAGATTAAGTTTATATCAACCTAATCTCACTTGAGGGTATCACAAAGCATTCAAAAGTTCAAGGATTTAGCTTCCAAAGTTTCGATTATGGAAAGAAATACTTATCAAAACCTTTAGATTCAATTTCTTAGTGAGTTTGCTCAACGTGCAAGGCTTCCAAGCTATCCCTCTAAGCTCCCATGAAATTTCTCTCTTCCCCCCTTTCTTTCTTGTTGTTGTCGTGCAAATGAGGAAGATGAAGGAATTTGGGTTCTTTTCCTCTTTTTTTTATTAATGAGTGAAAAAGACCATTCTACCCTTAATGAAATGTCTAGATTTAGTTTATTACTAGGGGTAGTTTGGAGAATCCCGGATTTTATAATGCAATCACCAATTTTCTATTTGTTTCAATTATTTCCATTGATCCTCTCCATTTTCACACATGATTCGATTTTAATTTACTCTATTCGAATTGTTTTACTAACCCGGTTTTAGGGTGTTACAATTCTCCCCTCCTTAAAAGGAATTTCGCCCTTGAATTTACCTGAAGGGAATAAATGAGGATATTGTGCTCTCATTGTGTCCTCGGGTTCCCAAGTAGCTTCTTTTTTCTTGTGATTCCTCCAAAGGACTTTTACCAATGGAACGTTCTTGTTTCGAAGCCTTTTAACTTTACGTTCAAGAATCTGAACTGGTTCTTCCTCATAAGACAAGTCGGGATTCAATTCCAATTCTTTCGGTTCAAAGACATGAGAGGGGTCAGATCGGTACTTTATCAACATAGAAACATGGAAAACATTGTGTATCTTATCGAACTCGCTAGGGAGTGCAAGACGATAAGCCACGGGACCGATTCTTTCAATAATTTCAAAAGGTCCAATGAACCGTGGGCTAAGCTTTCCCCTTTTCCCGAATCTTAAAACTTTCTTCCAAGGAGAGACTTTTAGGAAGACCTTGTCTCCCACATTGTACTGAATATTTCTTCGTTTCAAGTCTGCATAAGCCTTTTGTCGGTCGAAGGCTTGTTTAAGTCGATTATGAATAACTCTAATTTGTTCCTCGGTTTCCCGAATCATTTGAGATCCCAAAACCTTGTTCTCTCCCAATTCAGACCAACACAGAGGAGTTCTACATTTCCTCCCGTATAAAGCTTCAAAGGGAGCCATTTGAATTGATGCCTGATAGCTATTGTTATACGCAAATTCCACCTAGGGCAGAGACTTTTCCCAATTCTTTCCAAAGTCTATAACACCAGCTTGTAGCATATCTTCCAATAATTGTATTACTCTTTCAAACTGGCCATCAGACTGCGGATGGAAAGCAGTGCTAAGATGCACTTTAGTTCCGAGAGCCTTTTGCAAAGACTTCCAGAATCTAGATGTGAAGTTCGGATCTCTATCAAAAATGATCGATGTCGGCACACCATGTAACCGAATCACTTCATGGATATACAACTCAACATGCAAGGCTTCCAAGCTATCCCTCTAAGCTCCCATGAAATTTCTCTCTTCCCCCCTTTCTTTCTTGTTGTTGTCGTGCAAATGAGGAAGATGAAGGAATTTGGGTTCTTTTCCTCTCTTTTTTATTAATGAGTGAAAAAGACCATTCTACCCTTAATGAAATGTTTAGATTTAATTTATTACTAGGGTTAGTTTGGAGAATCCCTAATTTTATAATGCAATCACCAATTTTCTATTTGTTTCAATTATGTCCTTTGATCCTCTCCATTTTCACACATGATTCGATTTTAATTTACTCTATTCGAATTGTTTTACTAACCCGGTTTTAAGGTGTTACAAGGTTAGTGGTTGGAGTAGCTTTTGGACGTTTCGACTTAGTTTTTGGCTTTTTCAGCTTGGTTTTCGGTAGAGTTAGTGGAGGTTTAGTATTGATGTTATGTTAATCATATTTTAATATGTATATGCTATATTTTGGTGATGTATGGGAATTGCAAGAAGGCTCTTGAGTGGCTGGACAGTTTGGTGATGTCATGTTCAATATGCTCAACACTATTGGACAGTTTGGTGGGTATATGACTGAAGATGCCAGGCAGCACCTCAAGTCATTCATGGAGATATGCAATTCATTCAAAATCCAAGGAGTCCATGAAGATGTCTTGAGATTGAAATTATTCTCCTATTCATTGAGGGATAGGGCAAAAACCTAGTTAAAAAGCATTCCAGCAGGATCAATAGAATCTTGGAGTGAACTCTGTCGTGATTTCATTACACGTTTTAATCCGACTAATTTATATGATCGTATTCGTAATAAAATTACCTCTTTTCGGCAGGTAGATGATGAACCTATGTATGAGGCATGGGAGCGCTATAGGGAGCTACTGCACAAGTGTCCTTTACATGGATTTCCCTTGTGGACACAAGTAACCATGTTTTACAATGCCACCATTGCCCCAACAAGGATGATGCTAGACGCCTCTGCCAATGGAACACACCTTGATAAAGCACCTGAGGAAGCTATAGAGATCTTGAACAAACTCGCAAAGAACGATTTTCAATTCCCTACATCGAGGCGAGGAGGAGTAAGACGCCAAGCAACAATGAATGAGTTAGAAACATCCAATTCAGTGGCAGGACAATTGGCCTCTCTTACGAAGATGGTGCAAAACATGCAATTACAACACAATACCCATGAGGTTAAGGCCATAGATTCTTTCTGCAATTTATGTGGAGGTAACCATAATTCTTCTGAATGTATGCAGAATCAAGACTCTAGCCTCTATGTTGGAAATTACAATAAGAAAAATATGATGTCCAACACATACAACCCATCATGGAAGAGGCATCCAAACTTTTCATGGAGTAATCCCAACAATGCCTTGAATCCAATTACTCAAACCCCAGGTTTCCAGCAACCAATACAACATCTGCCGCCGCCGGTCCAGCAACCACTGCTACATCAGCAGATGCATCAGCAACAACCTGTAAATTCACTGGAAAATTCTCTTAAGGCCTTTATGATGAAAATAGAATCATACATGGTAGAAAACAGTAACTTCATCAAAAGAACAAATGCATTCATAAATAGAACTGAGATGAGGTTGCAGAACCAAGAGGCAACAATCAAATCACTGGAAACTCAGGTTGGGCAGTTTGCTCAAAACATGAACAGTAGACCACAAGGAGTATTACCTAGCAATACTGAAGTTGCTAAGGTAATGGGTCATGAACAATGCAAGGCAATTACTACTAGGAGAGGTGTACAACTTAAGGACAAAGTAGAAAACTCAGCAGACAAAGTCCCACCAGTAGAACAAGAAGATTCAGACAAAGAGGACTTGGATGCTGAAGAAAAAGATCATGCCACATATATCCCAGCAGAAAGCACTGCCCCAGCAGAGAACTCGGCAGTACCTCGACAAGCTGCGGAGACAGTTAAAAACATAGCAAAGACTCCCTCTTTGTTCATTACCGAGACAGATACAAGCTGCCGAGACAGAAAAAGATCTGTCTCCAACCTGCCCAGGTGAATGCCACGATCGTCCGGGAGTTCTACGCGCACGGGCCCAACAAAGACTCCCTCTTTGTTCATTGTCGCGGCAGGCCAGTCCATCTCGACGCCGAGACAATCAACAATTTCTACGGCCTCACTCCTTACAGTGATATCTACGCCGAATTCATGGAAGACGTCACTGCCGAGGACTACGAGCTCATCAAAGATGATCTTTGTTACGTGAACACCCCATGGGAAACCGGTACCCATCAAGGATCCGTAACGAGACAAAGCCTAAAGCCCAAGGCCAAGATGTGGAACACCTTTGTCAAGCGACGGCTCATCCCCACATCACACAATAGCATGGTGGATCGCAAAAGATTGGTGCTTATCCAATCCATCATCAACAAGAGGACCATCAACGTTGGCGAGATCATCCTTCGGGAAATTCACGAGTGCGGTAAGAAAGATAGGGGGTCATTGTATTTCCCTTGTTTGATCACGGGTTTATGTGTTGCCGCAGGTGTGCCCATCGAAGAGACGGACGAATACACGCCCCCACGACGAGGATGGACCAGGGACTTCTGCCATAAAGTCATGCAAATCACGCAGGCAGAGCCTGTCCAAGCAACGCCGCAGCAGTTCACTGCCGATACTGCTGTCGGGGCCCAGTACACGGCACACATGCCTGGTATTGCCCACACATCTGCCGTAGCAGACCCGTACCTGGAGATCTTGCAATGGATGGCAGCAATGGATCTCCGACAACAAAGGTACATGGAGTACCAAAGGGATTTCAATGGCACCTTAGCCCAGATGATGCTGCACGCCTTCCTGGACCAAGGAGCACAATTTCCGGAGTTTCCCAACAACATGTTCTTCACAGCCGCCCCTTACACCGAGACTACACCAGCACCAGGAGGACCAAGGCCGTTCTTCCATGCAGCCCCTCAGCCCCAATACCAAGTTGCCGCCCATCCAGGGCAGCGGATTCTGCCGCGGCCTCGTCTGCCAGCAGAAGGCCATCTAAGCGGAGGGCAGTTTTCAGCACTCCACCCCGATCACCAATTATCATGGGCAGTCTATTAGCCGAGATAGATGCCTACGTGCACCAAAGCTCCACTGCCGCCGGCCTAAGTACCCACCACACTAGAGGAGCAACAGCAATGGGAGGAGGAACGGTTGTAATGCTAACCGAAGAAATGGCTGATGTAGAAGAAGGAGAAGAGATAGAGGCCCCAATGCAACGGACACCACCCACACGAGTCCAACCGCCCCGGCAAGCAAAAGCGCAACCATCGCCTTCACCAAGGACAAAGCATTCGGCAGCAAGGCCGAGGAGGGAAATTGTTACAAGCAGCTCTTTGGAGTCGCTTTAAAATCTTTGTCCTCAATTCAATATTACTTGCTTTTGCTGTCATTATTTGTTGTTTATTATATTCATATTCTGTGTTGCCTCGTATTTTTCCAAATATAAAGCATTGAGGACAATTCTTGGTTTGAGTTTGGGGGTGCAGATTCACTGCCAAGGCAGCAATCTACTGCCACGGACTTGCCAAAAAAGGAGTATTCCAGTGAATTTTTTTTTTAATTTTTCATGCTCCCCGCCTTACTTGAATTAACTGCCTACACTTTTGCACTACTTATCATCACTATTGCCTTAGTTTATTCATTAAGGCTATAAAAATCTTTCTCCTTACCATGATTAGGGCCTGTTAAGAGGGCTTAACCTTAGGATGCTTAAGGATGAAAACTTAGAAGCTTACTATAGCAAGAACTTTAAACACTTTTGGGACTTGCTAGATTATAGGAGTTCTTTTAATGAACTTAGGTGATAAAGACTTAGATTTTTGGAAAAGTAACTAGAGGTGCCTACCACCGGCTCTAGAAAGTCTCTTCTTCATGCTAGAGGTGCCCGAAATTCGCTCTAGTATGTTTTAAGGAATATAAAAAAAAGAGAAGGAATTTAGTGAAAAGAAAAACACAAGTCTTTGAGGTGCCCGAAATTGGCTCAAGATTTAGTGTTTGAAAAGAAGAGAACACTTAACCAATTTCTACTTGTCTTGAACCTAGAGTTTGTCTAAGAAAGCCTTTAATCAACTTGTCCATAAAAATGCACACTTAGAATTCTTATAGTTTGTTTCTAGGAAAACCCTTGGGCAACCGAATGGTTAAGGCTTAAGAATAGGCCTAGTTATGGTGGGGAGAATAGATGGACATGTAAGACCAAGAGAGAGTAGAGTTCGACAAATTGATGGTTTGCATTGCTTGAGGACAAGCAATAGTTCGAGTTTGGGGGTGTGATAAGTGCTCAACACACTATCACTTTTTACTCCTTTTATGGGCATTAATCACCAAATATACACCCACTCGGACCAATGCATGTGCTTAATGTGATATATTTAGAAGTTAGACTCATATAGATAATATTTACAGAAAAAGGCACGTTTTACTACATTTTCATATCTGTGCAGGAGAACTAGTGCTGCGGCAGCGACAAGGCCGAGGCAGGACCTGATGCCGAGGCAGCAACAGAAAGGCAGGAAGCAAGACTGTAGGTGATGGAAAGATAAAAATCCAAGGAACGTGTCTGGACTCAAAGCCCATGAATCAGAGCTGGCTAGCATGAGGAAAAGCCCAAGGAAAGACCACGCGGGAAAGCCCCCTTAGCCGAATCAAACTTGGAAATATTTTAATTATGTACTTGACTTGTTCCCTACTCCAAGTTGTATTCTACTTAAGAAAGGTTTGCCCTAGGTCTAGCCTATATAAAGACCTAGCCACCCAATGTACTATACACGGAATACCTAGGGAGAGAGCCGATTTCTATACTTGTCTTCTTCTTCTCCATTATGTTCTAAACCTTCTTAGGGATTAGGTGAAGGTTGTCGAGTATATGTGAGAGGAGATTGTACTTTGTCTTTGCTTCAATGCAATAAAATTATCAAGGTTTGTTTATCCTTTGTTATTCCTTGTTCTCACATTTGAGATCGGGAGAGGAAAGTGTGAGTCATCCATTTATCTAAGCTCGGTAGAGTTAGATTCACGAAAGGGATAAGTATAGTGTTTCAATCGCGAAATACTAACTCGGCCTAGGGATAGGTTAAGAGTTTCAGCGGCTAAAAGAAGTGTGAGATTGGTTGGTGAGTAAAATTGGTTCACGCCGGGAGGTATCATCAAGGACTAGTCATCAACAACACTCTGACTTAGGGATAAGCGGAGTCATTCAAGGACACTTTGCCGAACTTTGGTAAAGTCTACACCACGAGAAAGGGATTGCCGCGGTAGACAGTATTGTCGTTGCGAAGGCAGTAAACTGCAGTGCTGCCGAGGCAGTGATATACGATTGCATTGAGCAGGGAAAAGTCAATCAAATCCACAATACAACACAACTGGATCCTGACTCATCTCTCTCTATTATTCCAACTCTTTATTTTTATTTAGTTCTTTTAGTTTAGATAAACCAACTCAATTCACTTGTGTTTTTACTTTTCTACAGAACAAGAAGGTGAAGAAAGCATATTAAGTCTACCGGTCCTTGAGTGAACTTTGCCGTGATTTTATTACCTGTTTTAATCCTACAAACTTATATGATAGAATTCGTAATGAAATCACTTCTTTTCGACAGACAGATGACGAACTAATGTACGAGGCATGGGAGCGCTACAGAGATTTACTACACAAGTGTCCTTTGCATGAATTTCCCCTATGGACACAGGTGACTATGTTCTACAATGCCACGAATGCCCTGACAAGAATGATGTTAGATGCCTCAGTAAACGGAACACTCCTGGATAAAGCACCTGAGGAAGCTATTGAAATATTGAATAAACTCGCAAAGAATGACTTTCAGTTTCCTACATCTAGGCGAGGAGGAGTAAGATGCCAAGCCACGGTAAGTGAATTAGACACATCAAGTTCAGTGGCAGCACAATTGGCCTCTCTTACCAAGATGGTGCAAAACTTAGAGTTACAACAAAATAACCGTGAGGTCAAGGTAATTGATTCATATTGTGACTTATGTGGAGGTAACCACAGTACCTCTGATTGCATGAATCAAGAAACCGGTATGTATGTTGGGAACTAAAACCGCAACAATGTGATGTCCAACACATACAACCCCTCATGGAAGAGGCATCCAAACCTATCATGGAGCAACCCTAACAATGCCTTAAACCCAATCACCCAACCTTCAGGATTTCAATGACCGATGTCGCAACAGCAAGCCCAGCAGTCAATGCTGCCGTAGCAGATGCAGTAGCAACCGGTAAGTTCATTGGAGAACACGCTAAAGGCCTTCATGATGAAAACTGAGTCCTACATGGTAGAGAATAGTAATTTCATCAAGAGGACAGATGCCTTCATGAATAGAATTGAGATGAGATTACAAAATCAAGAGGCGGCCATTAAAACGCTGGAAACTCAGGTTGGGCAGTTTGCTTAAAACATTAACACTAGACCACAAGGACTACCTAGCAATACTGAAGTTGCTAAGGTAATGGGCCATGAACAGTGCAAAGCAATCACTACTAGGAGTGGTCTATAGCTGAAGGAAAAGATCCCAGAGAGGCAAATCCAATCAGCGGATCGAGCAAGGGAAGAGGCTGAGCAAACTGAAGCTGATAACACTGCCCCGGCAGAGAGCACAGCAGCTCCTGGACAGCCTGCCGAGGCAGCAACAACTCCAGTGGTGCCAGGTATTAAATTCCAAACTAATGAAACCCTGGAGGAAATGAGACCACCACCACCTTTCCCACAAAGGTTGAAAAAGCAAAAACAGGACCAGCAATTCATGAAGTTCCTCGACATCTTGAAGCAAGTCCACATCAACATACCTTTCGTTGAAGCTATTGAGCAAATGCCTAACTATGCCAAGTTCCTAAAGGACATGGTGTCAAAGAGGAAACGAATAGGTGAGTTCGAGACAGTGGCTGCTACCGAGGGATGCATGGCAATGCTGCATAACCGCATGCCACCACAGTTAAATGATCCTGGTTGCTTCATCATACCTTGTGCGATAGGTAAGAGTTATGAAGGTAAGGCTGCGACCTTGGAGCAAGCATAAATCTCATGCCCAAATCAGTCTTTCAAAAGCTTGGAATTGGAAGGGCGAAACCTACAACCGTTATGCTCCAGCTAGCGGATCGATCTTATGTGCAACCTGAAGGCAAAATCGAGGACATACTGGTAAGAGTAGATAAGCTTATTTTTCCTGCTGACTTTCTTGTCCTTGATTGTGAAGCAGATGACAATGCACCAATCATCCTTGGGAGACCTTTCCTTGCAACTGGACGCACCCTAATTGACGTGGAAAAAGGAGAGTTGACAATGCGGGTCAATGACCAACAAGTCAAACTCAATGCATTCCACAACTTAAAAAATATAATGATCCAGAGGAGTGCAAGGCCATCCACACAGTAGACACTAAAATATCCTGCCTGGACAGTCTTCTCGGCAAGATATTCAGCAAAAAGATTAAGCCCAAGGTGGATGAACATACATCAAAACAGAGTGACCCACAACCGATTAAAAATTTGTGCCAAAGGGAGAGAATAATTTTGAAAGATGCATTTGCATGCTCTCCACCAGTAACTTGATCTCCTGTCTTTTCTTTATTAATATATTAGGATTAGTTAGTTTATTTTTTTTTTATTTTTTATTTCTTTTTCGAATTTATTTTCGCGTTAAGTATTTTTCTTTTGTGTGTTTTATTTAGGAATAATAAGAAAGAATAAAGGAGAAATAGTTCACAGCAGGAATTCTACCGAGGCAATAAAACAGTGTCAGGGCCGCAGTAGTCCCAACGGACAGAACAGTGTAACGGCTAGTCTGCCGAGATTCCTGCCGCGGCAGAAAAGGAAACGGTAGAAAAAGGAAACAGTTACAAAATGGCTAGTGGCTTCAACGGTCACAAGGCCGAGGCCTATATAAGAAACTCCTTCCTCTTGAACTATTCACTCTTGCTTTCTTGTTTCTTTAGTATTCTTAACAATCTCTCTCACATTACTCTCAACCTACTCATAATCTCCGTGAAGTTTCAGATTCTTTTCAAGAAAAACTCCAAGAAATCACATCTCTCAATCTTGATGGCAACATACAAGCGATTCGCCCCCGCTAACGTTGAAGATCGCTTCAACCGATCCTTCATCGCTCGGCAACTATGGGAAGAGCAAGGTTTCCAGCATGTGGACGAAGTAAATTACGGCATTGAGCACTACCTCTTCGACAGAATTAAGTACCAAAACTAGGAAATTTTCTGTCTCCAACCTGCCCAGGCGAATGCCACGATCGTCCGGGAGTTCTACACGCACGGGCCCAGCAAAGACTCCCTCTTTGTTCATTGTCGTGGCAGGCCAGTCCATCTCGACGCCGAGACAATCAACAATTTCAACGGCCTCACTCCTGACAGTGATATCCACGCCGAATTCATGGAAGACGTCACTGTCGAGGACTACGAGCTCATCAAAGATGATCTTTGTTACGTGAACACCCCATGGGAAACCGGTACCCATCGAGGATCCGTAACGAGACAAAGCCTAAAGCCCGAGGCCAAGATGTGGAACACCTTTGTCAAGCGACGGCTCATCCCCACATCACACAATAGCACGGTGGATCGCAAAAGATTGGTGCTTATCCAATCCATCATCAACAAGAGGACCATCAACGTTGGCGAGATCTTCCTTCGGGAAATTCACGAGTGCAGTAAGAAAGATAGGGGACCATTGTATTTCCCTTGTTTGATCACGGGTTTATGTGTTGCCGCAGGTGTGCCCATCGAAGAGACGGACGAATACACTCCCCCACGACGAGGATGGACGAGGGACTTCTGCCATAAAGTCATGCAAATCAGGCAGAGCCTGTCCAAGCAACGCCGCAGCAGTTCACTGCCGATACTGCTGTCGGGGCCCAACACACGGCACACATGCCTAGTACTGCCCACACATCTGCCGCAGTAGACCCATACCAGGAGATCTTGCAACGGATGGTAGCAATGGATCTCCGACAATAAAGGTACATGGAGTACCAAAGGGATTTCAATGGCACCTTAGCCCAGATGATGTTGCACGCCTTCCCGGACCAAGGAGCACAATTTCCGGAGTTTCCCAACAACATGTTCTTCACAGCCGCCCCTTACACCGAGACTACAGCAGCACCAGGAGGACCAAGGTCGTTCTTCCATGCAGCCCTTCAGCCCCAATACCAAGCTGCCGGCTCATCCAGGGCAGCGGATTCTGCCGCGGCCTCGTCTGCCAGCAAAAGGCCATCCAAGCGGAGGGCAGTTTTCAGCACTCCACCCCGATCACCAATTATCATGGGCAGTCTATCAGCCGAGATAGATGCCTACGTGCACCAAAGCTCCACTACCGCCGACCCAAGTACCCACCACACCGGAGGAGCAACAGCAATGGGAGGAGGAACGGATGTAATGCTAACCGAAGAGATGGATGATGTAGAAGAAGGAGAAGAGGTAGAGGCCCCAATGCAACGGACACCACCCACACGAGTCCAACCGCCCCAGCAAGCAAAAGCGCAACCATCGCCTTCACCAAAGACAAAGCATTCGGCAGCAGGCCGAGGAGGGAAATTGTTACAAGCAGCTCTTCGTAGTCGCTTTAAAATCTTTGTCCTTAATTCAATATTACTTGCTTTTGCTGTCATTATTTGTTGTTTATTATATTCATATTTTGTATTGCCGCGTATTTCTTCAAATATAAAGCATTGAGGACAATGCTTGGTTTGAGTTTGGGGGTGCAGATTCACTGCTAAGGCAGCAATCTACTGCCACGGTCTTGCCAAAAAGGGAGTATTCCAATGATTTTTTTTTTTAATTTTTCATGCTCCCCGCCTTACTTGAATTAACTACCTACACTTTTGCACTGCTTATCATCACTATTGCCTTAGTTTATTCATTAAGGCTATAAAAATCTTTCTCCTTACCATGATTAGGGCCTGTTAAGAGGGCTTAACCTTAGGATGCTTAAGGATGAAAACTTAGAAGCTTACTATAGGAAGAACTTTAAACACTTTTGGGACTTGTTAGATTATAGGAGTTCTTTTAATGAACTTAGGTGATAAAGACTTAGATTTTTGGAAAAGTAACTAGAGGTGCCTACCACCGGCTCTAGAAAGTCTCTTCTTCATGCTAGAGGTGCCCGAAATTCGCTCTAGTATGTTTTAAGGAATATAAAAAAAAAGAGAAGGAATTTAGTGAAAAGAAAAACACAAGTCTTTGAGGTGCCCGAAATTGGCTCAAGATTTAGTGTTTGAAAAGAAGAGAACACTTAACCAATTTCTACTTGTCTTGAACCTAGAGTTTGTCTAAGAAAGCCTTTAATCAACTTGTCCATAAAAACGCACACACTCACAATTCTTATAGTTTGTTTCTACGAAAACCCTTGGGCAACCGAATGGTTAAGGCTTAAGAATAAGCCTAGTTATGGTGGGAAGAATAGATGGACATGTAAGACCAAGAGAGAGTAGAGTTCGGCAAATTGATGGTTTGCATTGCCTGAGGACAAGCAATAGTTCGAGTTTGGGGGTGTGATAAATGCTCAACACACTATCACTTTTTACTCCTTTTATGGGCATTAATCACCGAATATACACCCACTCGGACCAATGCATTTGCTTAATGTGATATATTTAGAAGTTAGACTCATATAGATAATATTTACAGAAAAAGGCACGTTTTACTGCATTTTCATATCTGTGCAGGAGAACCAGTGCCGCGACAGCGACAAGGCCGAGGCAGTACCTGGTGCCGAGGCAGCAGCAGAAAGACAGGAAGCAAGATTGTAAGCGATGGAAAGATAAAAATCCAAGGAACGTGTCTGGAGATAAAATAGCAAAGCACATTGTCCAGGCACATTCAGGTCCAAATGGTCAGAACCACATGGTGCAGTAAAGATAAAATCGAAAAGGGATGGGCATGAGTTCAAGGAGAATGGACAACATTTGAAGCATTATTCTGGCCAACAAGATACAATCATCTTAGGAGATGCATTTGCATGCACTCCCCCAGTGACATAATCTATTTCCCCTTATCTTTATTATATTAGGAATAGTTTTAGTTTAGAGTTAAAATTTTATTAGTATACTTGTTATTTATTTAATTATGTTTACTGTTATTTTAGGACAATAAGCAAGAATAAAGGAGCAATAGTTCACAGCAGGAAATCTGCTGTTGGGGCAGAAAACAGTGTTAGGGCCACAACAGTCCCAACGGGAAGAACCGTGTAACGGCTAGTCTGCCGAAATTCCCGCCGCGGCAGTAAAAGCAAATGGCAGTAAAGGCTAACGACTACAAAACGACTAGTGGTTCAAACGGCTACAAGGCCGAGGCCTTTATAAGCACCCTCTCCCTCTTGAGCTATTCACTCTTGCATTCTTGATTATTTAGAATTATTACTCAATCTCTCTCTTGCTATATTCTTTACAACCTCAAAGCTCTCTTAATTTTTTTTTTCAGAAACTTTCCAAGAAAATCTCCACTACTCATACATGGCTGCATACAACAGATTCGCCACCCCGCTGTTGAAGAACGCTTCAACAGATCTTTCATTGTCGGCAACTATGGGAAGAGCAAGGATTCCAACACTCCGATGAGGAAAATTTCGGCATTGAGTATTACTTGTTCGACAAGATCAAATATCAAGATTGGCAGATCTTTTGCTTACAACCGACCCAGGCCAATGTCACATTTGTACGGGAATTCTATGCGCACGGGCCAAGCAAGGACTCTCTATATGTTCACTACCGAGGCAAGCCTGTCAGACTTGATGCCGAGACAATCAATCTATTCTACGGCCTAACCATTGTTCGTGATGACTGATAAGTGCTAAACACACTATCACTTTTTACTCCTTTTATCGGCATTTATCACCAAATATTCACCCACTTGAACCAATGCATGTGCTTAATGTGATATATTTAGAAGTTATACTTAAATAGATAATATTTATAGAAAAAGGCACGTTTTACTGCGTTTTCATATCTGTGCAGGAGAGCCAGTGCCGCGGCAGCGACAAGGCCGAGGTAGGACCTGATGCCGAGGCAGCAGTAGGAAGACAGGAAGCAAAGTGATAGGCGATGGAAAGACAAAAATCCAAGGAACGTGTCTAGACTTGAAGCCCATGATTCGGAGCTGGCTAGCATAAGGAAAAGCCCAAAAGAAGACCACGCGGGAAAACCCCTTAGCCGAATTCAAACTTGGAAATATAATATTATTATGTACTTGACTTGTTCACTACTCCAAGTTGTATTCTACTTAGGAAAGGTTTGCCCTAGGTCTAGCCTATATAAAGACCTAGCCACCCAATGTATCATATAGCGAAATACCTAGGGAGAGCCGACTTCTACTCTTATTTCCTTCCTCTCCATCATGTTCTAAAACCTTCATAGGGTTTAGGTGAAGGTTATGGAGTATTTGTGAGAGGAGATTGTAATTTGTCTTTTATTCAATGCAATAAAGATTATCAAGGTTTGCTTATCCTTTGTTATTCCTTGTTCTCGCATTCAAGCCCGGGAGGGAAGTTTGTGAGTAATCCATTTATCTAAGCTCGGGAGAGTTAGATTCACGAAAGGGGTAGGTACGGTGTTTCAATCGCGAAATACTAACTCGGCCTAGGGATAGGTTAAGAGTTTCAGCAGCTAAAAGAAGTGTGAGATTGGTTGGTGAGTATAATTGGTTCACGCCGGGAGGTATTATGAAGGACTAGTCATCAACAGCACTCTGACTTAGGGATAAGCGGAGTCATTCAAGGACACTTTGCCGAACTTTGGTAAAGTCTGCCCACGAGCAAGGGATTGTCGCGGCAGACAGCGTTATTGCTGCCCAGGCAGTAAACTGCAGTGCTGCCGAGGCAGAGATATGCGATTGTATTGGATAAAGACAAGTCAATCAAGTCCACAATACAATACAACTGGATCTTGGCCCATCTCTCTCTAATATTTCGACTTTTTATTTTTATTCGATTATTTTATTTTAATAAATCACACCCATTCACTTGTGTTTTTATTTTTCTACAGAGCAAGAAGATAAAGAAGACATATTGAGTAGACCAGTCCCTGAGGAGACGATAACTCGATAATATACTTATCACTTATTACTTGCGATGTGTTCGCTTGCACTGAACGCGCACTTTTGACACGCGACAAGTTTTTGGCGCCGTTGCCGGGGACTGACAGCTAAATTTTGTTTTCCTTGTTTTCTTGTTTATTTTTATTTTACTTTTGTTTTTCTTGGTGAATGACCAGGGCCAATCCAACCAACCCCTTATACGAGTTAGATCCTGAGGTTGAAAGAACAGGGTTAAGGTTGAGAAGACAAATCCGAGGAGTCATGGCAGAGGTTCAGGCAGGACATAACATACCTGCCGGCAATGAAGGTCTACCGCCGCCACCTGGGCCGCGACAGCTGACTGTCAGAGATTTCTTGGAGGAGGACTTAAATGGACTAAACCCAGGAGTCGTTACACCCGAGATTGAAGCAGCCCATTTTGAACTTAAACCTGTTATTGTCAACATGTTAAATACAATTGGACAATTTGGTGGGTCTGCAACTGAAGACGCAAGGCAGCATCTCAAATCTTTCATGGAAATCTGCAACTCTTTCAAAATCCAAGGAGTCCATGAAGATGTCTTGCGGTTAAAGCTATTCCCCTATTCACTGAGGGATAGGGCGAAAGCTTGGTTGAATAGCATTCCAGCGGGATCTATTGGATCCTGGAGTGAACTTTGCCGCTATTTCATTACTCGCTTTAATCCTACTAATCTATATGATAGAATTCGTAGTGAAATTACTTCTTTTCGACAGGCTGAAGACGAACCAATGTACGAGGCATAGGAACGCTATAGAGAGCTATTGCACAAGTGTCCGCTGCATGGATTTCCCTTATGGACACAAGTGACAATGTTTTACAACGCCACAAATGCCCCGACAAGGATGATGTTAGATGCCTCGGCAAACGGCACACTCCTGGACAAGGCACCCGAGGAAGCTATTGAAATTTTGAATAAACTCGCAAGGAATGACTTCCAGTTTCCCACATCGAGGCGAGGAGGAGTAAGACGCCAAGCCACGGTAAACGAATTAGATTCATCAAGTTCAGTGGCTGCACAATTGGCCTCTCTTACCAAGATGGTACAAAACCTACAATTACAAAACAATACCCGTGAGGTCAAGGTAATTGATTTATGTTGTGATTTATGTGGAGGCAACCACAGTTCTGTTGATTGCATGAATCAAGAAACCGGTATGTATGTTGGGCACTACAACCGTAACAATGTGATGTCCAACACATACAACCCCTCATGGAAGAGGCATCCAAACTTATCATGGAGCAACCCAAATAATGCCTTAAACCCAATCACCCAACCACCGGGATTTCAGCAGCCAATGCCGCAGCAGCAAGTCCAACAACTGATGCCGCCGCAGCAGATGCAACAACAACCAGTCAATTCATTGGAAAATACGCTAAAGGCCTTCATGATGAAAACCGAGTCATACATGGCAGAAAATAGTAATTTCATCAAGAGGACCGACGCCTTCATGAATAGGACTGAGATGAGGCTACAAAATCAAGAAGCGGCCATAAAAACTCTGGAAACTCAGGTTGGGCAGTTTGCTCAATGTATAAACACTAGACCACAAGGAGGCCTACCTAGCAATATTGAGGTTGCTAAGGTACTAAGCCATGAACAGTGCAAGGCAATCACTACCAAGAGTGGTCTACAGTTGAAAGAGAAGATCCTAGAGAACCGAACCCAACCGGCGGATCAATCAAGAGAAGAGGCTGAGCAAACCGAGACTGACAACACTGCCCCGGCAGCAAGCACTGCAGCGCCTGAGCAGTCTACCGAGGCAGCAAAAATTTCAGTGGTGCCAGGTATACGATTCCAAACTAAGGAAACCCTGGAAGAGATGAGACCGCCACCACCTTTCCCACAAAGGTTGAAAAAACAAAATCAGGATCAACAGTTCAAGAAGTTCCTCGATATTTTTAAGCAAGTCCACATCAACATACCATTCGTTGAAGCCATTGAACAAATGCCTAACTATGCCAAGTTCTTAAAGGATATGGTATCAAAGAGAAAACGAATAGGTGAGTTTGAGACAGTGGCTGCCACCAAAGGATGCATGGCAATGCTGCATAACCGCATGCCACCAAAGCTAAAAGATCCTGGTTGTTTCACTATACCTTGTGCGATAGGAAAGAGTTATGAAGGAAAGGCCCTATGCGACCTTGGAGCAAGTATAAACCTCATGCCTAAATCAGTCTTCCAAAAGCTTGGAATTGGAAGGCCGAAGCCTACAACAGTGATGCTCCAACTCGCGGATAGATCCTATGTGCAACCTGAAGGCAAAATCGAGGACATATTGGTAAGAGTTGACAAGTTTATTTTTCCTGCCGACTTCCTTGTCCTTGATTGTGAAGCAGATGACAACGCACCGATTATCCTTGGGAGACCCTTCTTAGCAACTGGACGTACATTGATTGACGTTGAAAAAAGGAGAGTTGACTATGCGGGTCAATGACAAACAAGTCAAACTCAATGCATTCCACAACTTAAAGAGGTATGACGATCCAGAGGAATGCAAGGCCATCCGCACAGTAGACAATAAGATATCCTGCCTGGGCAGTCTGCTCGACAGGATATTTGGCAAGAAAATCAAGCCCAAGATGGATGGACAGAAAGCATAAAGGAGCGGCCCACACCCGATACAAAATTTGGGCCTAAGGGAGAAAATAATTTTTGGAGATGCATTCGCATGCTCTCCACCAGTAACCTAGCCTCTCCCTTTTACTTTAAATATTATATTAGGGTTAATAGTTTATTATTTTTGCTAATTATTTTCGTTTTTAGTATTTTTCTTTTGTGTGTTTAAATTTTTATTCAGGAATAAAAAGTAAAGATAAGGAAAAATAGTTCACAGCAGGAACTCTGCCGAGGCAATACAACAGTGTCAGAGCCGCAGCAGTCCCAACGGGCAAAAAAGTGTAACGGCTAATCTACCGAGATTCCTGCCGCGGTAGAAAAAGAAACGACAGAAGAAGGAAACGGTTACAACGGCTAGTGATCTCAACGGTCACAAAGCCGAGGCCTATATAAGAAACTCCTTCCTCTTGAACTATTCACTCTTACTTTCTTGCTTTCTTTAGTATTCTTAACAATCCCTCTCTCAAATTACTCTCTGCCTACTAATCCCTTCTAATTCTCCAGATTCTCTTCAAGAAAACTTCCAAGAACTTAATCTTCTCTTTCTTGATGGCAACTCACAAAAGATTCGCCCCAGCCAACGTTGAAGATCGATTCAATCGATCCTTCATCGAGAGGCAACTTTGGGAAGAACAAGGGTTCCAGCACACGGACGAAGAGAATTATGGTATCGAACACTACTTGTTCGACAGAATCAAGTACCAAAATTGGGAAATATTCTGTCTGCAACCTGCCCAGGCAAACGCCACAATCGTGCGAGAATTCTACGCTCATGGGCCCAGCAAAGACTCCCTCTTTGTCCACTGCCGCGGCAGGCCTATACAACTTGATGCCGATACGATCAACAACTTTTACGGCCTCACCCCGGACAGTGATCTCCATGCTGACTTCTTGGATGATATCACTGCCGAGGACTATGAACTTATCAAAGACGATCTTTGTTACGCGAACACTCCATGGGAAACCGGTACCCATCGGGGTTCCGTAACAAGACAAAGTTTGAAGCCGGAGGCCAAGATGTGGAACACCTTCGTCAAACGACGCCTCATCCCAACATCACATAATAGCACGATGGATCGCAAGAGATTGGTGCTTATTCAATCCATCATCAACAAAAGGACCATCAACGTTGGAGAAATTATCCTACGGGAGATTCACGAGTGCGGTAAGAAAGACCGAGGACCATTGTATTTCCCTTGCTTGATTACGGGTTTATGTGTTTCTGCAGGTGTACCCATTGAAGAAACCGATGAATACACATCCCCAAGAAGACGATGGACCAAGGAATTCTGCCACAAAGTCATGCAGATCACACAAGCAGAACCTGTCCAGGCAACACCGCAGCAGTTCACTGCCGATACTGCTGCCGGGGCCCAATACACGGCAGATATGCCTGGTACTGCCCACACCTCTGCCGCAGCAGACCGTATCAAAAAATCTTGCAGCGCATGGCCGCAATGGATCTTCGACAACAACGGTACATGGAGTACCAACGGGACTTCAATGGAACGCTCGCCCAAATGAAGATGCACGCCTTCCCGGACCAAGGCATACAATTCCCGGAGTTCCCTAGCAATATGTTCGTTACTGCTGCACCCTACACCGAGACTACACCAGCCCCAAGAGGACCGCGACCGTTCTTCCATCCGGATCCTCAATACCAGGCTGCTGGACCATCTAAGCCAGCAGATTCTGCCGTGGCCTCATCTGTCAGCCGAAGGCCATCCAAGCGGAGAGTCGTTTTCAGCACTCCACCAAGATCGCCAATTATCATGGGCAGTTTATCCGCCGAGATAGATGCTTATGTACACCAAGGCTCTACTGCCGCCGACCCAAGCACACACCACACCGGAGGAGCAACTGCGATGGGAGGAGGAACAGACGTGATGATAACCGAAGAGATGACGGATGTTGAAGAAGGAGAATAAGTAAAAGCCCCAATGCATAGGACCCCACCCACTCGAGTACAGCCGCCGAGGCAAGCAAAGGCGCAACCATCGCCCTCCCCAAGGACAAAACACATGGCATCTAGGCAACGGAAAAAAATTGTTACGAGCAGCTCTTCGGAGTCGCTCTAAAAATTCTTTGTCCTTTATTTCTATATTCAATTGCTTTTACCATCTTTCCTTGTTGCATATAATTCATATTCTGTTTTGCCGTTTATTCCTTCCAAATATAAAAGCATTGAGGACAATGCTTGGTTTGAGTTTGAGGGTGCAGATTCACTGCCAAGGTAGCAATCTACTGCCGCGGCCTTGCCAAAAAGGGAGTATTCTAGTGATTTTTTTTAATTTTTATGCTCCCCGCCTTGCTTGAATTAACTGCCTGCACTCTTGCATTGCTCATCATCAGTATTGCCTTAGTTTATTCTTTAAGGCTATAGAAATCTTTCTCCTTACCATGTTTAGGTTCTGTTAAGAGAGCTTAACCTTAGGATGCTTAAGGATGAAAACTTAGAAGCTTACTATAGGAAGAACTTTAAACACTTTTTGGACTTGTGGATTATAGGAATTCTTTTAATGAACTTAGGTGATAAAGACTTAGATTTTTGGAAAAGTAACTAGAGGTGCCTACCACTGGCTCTAGAAAATCTCTTCTTCATGCTAGAGGTGCCCGAAATTGGCTCTAGTATGTATTAAGGAATATCAAAAAGAAAAGACAAAAAGATTTTTAGTGAAAAGAAAAACACAAGTCTTTGAGGTGCCCGAAACCGGCTCAAGATTTGGGGTTTGGAAAAGAAGAGAAGACTTAACCAATGTCTATTTGTCTTGAACTTAGAGTTTATCTAAGAAAGCCTTTAATCAACTTGTCCACAAAAACACACACACTCACAAATCCTATAGTTTGTTTCTAGTTAAACTCTTAGGTAGCCGAATGGTTAAGGCTTAAAGATAGGCCTAGCTATGGTGGGGAGAATAGATGGACATGTAAGACCAAGAGAGAGTAGAGTTCGGCAAATTGATGTTTTGCATTGCTTGAGGACAAGCAATAGTTCGAGTTTGGGGGTGTGATAAGTGCTCAACACACTATCACTTTTTACTCCTTTTATCGGCATTTATCACCAAATATTCACCCACTTGAACCAATGCATGTGCTTAATGTGATATATTTAGAAGTTATACTTAAATAGATAATATTTATAGAAAAAGGCACGTTTTACTACGTTTTCATATCTGTGTAAGAGAACCAGTGCCGCGGCAGCGACAAGGCCGAGGCAGGACCTGATGCCGAGGCAGCAGCAAGAAGACAGGAAGCAAAGTGATAGGCGATGAAAAGACAAAAATCGAAGGAACGTGTCTAGACTTGAAGCCCATGATTCGGAGCTGGCTAGCACAAGGAAAAACCCAAAGGAAGACCACGCGGGAAAACCCCCTTAGCCGAATTCAAACTTGGAAATATAATATTATTATGTACTTGACTTGTTCACTACTCCAAGTTGTATTCTACTTAGGAAAGGTTTGCCCTAGGTCTAGCCTATATAAAGACCTAGCCACCCAATGTATCATATAGAGAAATACCTAGGGAGAGCCGACTTCTACTCTTGTTTCCTTCCTCTCCATCATGTTCTAAAACCTTCATAGGGTTTAGGTAAAGGTTGTGGAGTATTTGTGAGAGGAGATTGTAATTTTTCTTTTATTCAATGCAATAAAGATTATCAAGGTTTGCTTATCCTTTGTTATTCCTTGTTCTCGCATTCAAGCCCGGGAGGGAAGTTTGTGAGTAATCCATTTATCTAAGCTCGGGAGAGTTAGATTCACGAAAGGGGTAAGTACGGTGTTTCAATTGCGAAATACTAACTCGGCCTAGGGATAGGTTAAGAGCTTCAGCGGCTAAAAGAAGTGTGAGATTGGTTGGTGAGTATAATTGGTTCACGCCGGGAGGTATCATCAAGGACTAGTCATCAATAGCACTCTGACTTAGGGATAAGCGGAGTCATTCAAGGACACTTTGTTGACCTTTGGTAAAGTCTGCCCACGAGCAAGGGATTGCCGCGGCAGACAGCGTTATCGCTGCCTAGGCAGTAAACTGCAGTGTTGCCGAGGCAGAGATATGCGATTGCATTGGATAAAGACAAGTCAATCAAGTCCACAATACAATACAACTGGATCCTGGCCCATCTCTCTCTCTAATATTTCGACTTTTTATTTTTATTCAATTATTTTAGTTTAATAAATCACACCCATTCACTTGTGTTTTTATTTTTCTACAGAGCAAGAAGATAAAGAATGCATATTGAGTATATCAGTCCCTGAGGAGACGATAACTCAATAATATACTTATCACTTATTACTTGCGATGTGTCCTCTTGCACTGAACACGCACTTTTGACACGCGACAATGACCATGATGCATTCATGGAGGACATCACCAATGAAGATTGTTGCGTGTCAAAAGTGCGCAATTAGTGCAAGTGAACAAATCGCAAGTAATAAAGTGATAAGTATTATCGTGTATCGTCTCCACAGGGATTGATATACTTAATATGCCTTCTTCGTCTTCTTGCTCTGTAAAAAGAAATAAAATAAAAACACAGGTAATTGTGGTTTTGATGGAACTAAATAAATTGAAATAAAATGAACTAAAAATAAGTATGAAGTCTGATTAGTAGAGAGAGAGGTCAGGATCCAGTTGCGTTGTATTGTGGATTTGATTGACTTGTCTCTGCCCAATGCAATTGTATATCACTGCCAATTTTTTAGCCAATTTTGGGCACCTCAAGGATTGTGTTTTTCTCTTCACTAATTCTTTCTTTCTTTTTGATATTCCCTATAGCATACTAGAGCCAATTTAGGGCACCTCTAGCATGAAGAAGAGTACTTCCTAGAGCCGGTGATAGACACCTCTAGTTTCTTTCCCAAAAATCTAAGTCTCTATCACCTAAGTTCATTAAAAGAATTCCTCTAACCCAACAAGTCCCAAAAGTGTTTGAAAAATTCATCTTATATTAAACTTCTAAGTTTTCATCCATGAGTATCCTAAGGTTAAACCCTCTTAACAGTACCTAATCATGGTAAGGAGAAAGATTTCTGTAGCCTTAAAGAATAAACTAAGGCAATACTGATGATAAGCAGTGCAAAAGTATAGGCAGTTGATTCAAGTAAGGCGAGGAGCATAAAAAAATTTAAAAAATTTTACTTAAATACTCCCTTTTCTTGGCATGGCCTCGACAGTGGATTGCTGCCTCGGCAGTGGCTCTGCACCCCTAAACTCAAACCAAGCATTATCCTCAATGCTTTATATTAGAAGAAAATAGCAGGCAACAAAAAAAATATGAAAGAAATAATCAGTAGATAAAGAATTCAGCAGCAAATAATATTAAATTATATGAAAAATTTAAAGAGAATCCGAAGAGCTGCTTGTAACAATTTTTCTACGGGGTCGTGCTGCTGATTGCTTCGTTCTTGGTGAGGGCGATGGCTGAGCTTTTACTTGCCGGGGCGGTTGGACTCTTGTTGGTGGTGTCTGTTGCATTGGAGCATCCACTTCTTCTCCTTCTTCTAAGTCGGCAATCTCCTCGGTGATCATAATGTCCGTTCCACCTTCCATTATTGTGGCTACCCCGGTATGGTGTGTACTCGGTCCGGCAGCGGTTGAGCTTTGGTGTACATAGACATGTATCTCAGTTGATAGACTTCCCATGATGATTGAGGATCGTGGTGGAGTGCTGAAGACTGCCCTCCGCTTTGAAGGTCTTCTGCTGGAAGATGATGCTGCGGCAGAGTTTGCTGCCCTAGATGGGCCGGTAGCATGGAACTGTGGTTGAGGGCCCGCGTGGAAGAACGGACTTGGTCCTCCCGGAGCTGATGTAGTCTCGGTATAGGGGGCGGCTGTAACAAACATATTACTTGGAAATTTTGGAAACTACGTCCCTTGGTCTAGAAAGGCATAGAGCATCATTTGGGCTAATGTGTCGTTAAAGTGTCTTTGATACTCCATTTATCTCTTTTGCCTAAGATCCATCATTGCCATCCTTTGTAGTATCTCTTGGTACGGATCTGCTGCGGCAGAGGTGTGGGCAGTGTCTGGCATGTCTGCCGTGTATTGGGCCCCGGCAGTAGTATCAGCAGTGAACTGCTGGGGCGTTGCTTGGACTGGTTCCGCCTGCGTGATCTGCATAATTTTGTGACAAAAGTCTCTGGTCCTTCCACGCCTTTGGGGAGTGTATTCGTCCTTGTCTTCTATTGTTACACCTACGACAACATAAAAATCAGTGATCAAACAAGGGAAATATAATGGTCCTCTATCCTTCTTACCGCATTCGTAAATTTCGCGTAAGATGATCTCTCCAATGTTGATGCTCCTTTTGTTGATGATTGATTGGATGAGCACCAATCGCTTTCGGTCCAGCGTGCTGTTGTGGGATGTGGGAATGAGGCGTCGCTTGACGAAGGTGTTCCAAAGCTCGGCCTCGGGCTTTAAACTCTTCCGTTCTACAGATCCTCTATGGGCACCGGTTTCCCATGGAGTATTCGTGTAGAAAATGTCGTCTTTAATCAACTCGTAATCCTCGGCAGTGATATCCTTCATGAATTCAGCGTGAACATCATGGTCAGGTGTGAGGCCGTAGAATTGGTTGATGGTCTCGGCATCTAGCTGGGCAGGCCTACCTCGGCAGTGGACAAAGAGGGAATCTTTTATGGGCCTGTGCGCATAGAATTCCCGCACGATGGTAGCGTTTGCCTGGGCAGGTTGAAGGCAAAAGATTTCCCAATCTTGGTACTTGATTCTGTCGAATAGATAGTGCTTGATGACATAATTTTCGTAATCCGAGTGTTGGAACCCTTGTTCCTCCCACAACTGTCGGGCAATGAAAGACCTATTGAAGCGGTCTTAAACATTAGCTGGGGAAAAGCGCTTGTAGGTGGCCATAAAGATTTTGAGAGATTAAGTTCTTGGAGATTTTCTTTGAAGAATTCTGAGAATTTTAAAAAAATAGGCAGAGAGTATTGTGAGAGCAAGATTGTTGAGTATTCTAAAGAAAACAAGAAAGCAAGAGTGAATAGTTCAAGAGGAGGGGGTTGCTTATATAGACATCGGCCTTGTGACCGTTTGAATCCACTAGCCATTTTGTAGCCGTTAGTCTTTACTGCCGTTTTCTTTTCTGCTGCGGCAGGAATCTCGACAGACTAGCCGTTACACTGTTCTGCCCGTTGAAACTGCTGCGGCTCTAAAACTGTTTTCTGCCTCGGCAGAGTTCCTGCTATAAACTACTTCTCCTTTATTCTTGCTTATTATCCTATAAAAATTAAACATAAACAAGAAAAATACTTAAAACAAAAATAAAAATTATAGAAAAAAGTAAATATAAACTAAACTAATCCTAATATAATAATATAAAAAGAAAAGGGAAGAGATCATGTTACTGGTGGAGTGCATGCAAATGCATCTCCCAAGATGGTTCTCTTTTGCTGGCTAGAATTATAAATCAGATGTTGGCCACTCCTTTTTGCTGTGTGTCCATCCACTTTGAGCTTGATCTTTTTGCCAAATAGCCTGCCGAGCCTGCTGCCAAGGCAGGATATTTTGGTGTCTGTTGTGTGGATGGCTTTGCACTCTTCTGGATCATCATATTTTTTGAAATTGTGGAATGCGTTGAGTTTCACTTGTTGGTCATTAACCCTCATTGTCAATTCTCCTTTTTCCACATCAATTAAGGTGCGTCCAGTTGCAAGGAAAGGTCTCCCCAAGATGATCGGTGCATTGTCATTTGCTTCACGATCAGGGACAAGGAAATGAGCGAGAAAAATAAACTTATCAACTCTTACCAGTATGTCCTCGATTTTGCCTTCGAGTTGCACATATGACCAATCCGCAAGTTGGAGCATAACTATTGTAGGTTTCGCCTTTCCTATTCCAAGCTTTTGGAAGACAGATTTGGGCATTAGATTGATGCTTGCTCCCAGGTCGCATAGGGCCTTACCTTCATAATTGTTACCTATTGCACAAGGTATGATAAAGCATTCAGGATCCTTCAATTTTGTTGGCATGCGATTGTGTAGCATTGCCATGCATCCCTCGGTAGCAGCCACTGTCTCGAACTCACCTAGTCTTTTTCTTTTAGACACAATGTCTTTTAAGAATTTGGCATAATTAGGCATTTGTTCAATTGCCTCTACGAATGGTAAGTTAATGTGGATTTGCTTTAAAATATCAAGAAATTTCTTAAGTTGATGATCCTGTTTTTGCTTTTTTAACCTCTATGGGAAGGGTGGTGGTGGTCTCATCTCATCCAGAGTTTCTTTAGTTCGGAATTTAATACCTGGCACCATTGGGGTTGTTACTGTCTCGGCAGAATGTTCAGGTGCTGCTGAGTTCTCTGCTGGGGCAGTGTTATCAGGATCAGTTTGTTCAGCCTCCTCTTTTGCTGGGTCTGATGATGGACTTTGACCTGGTAGCGTGTTTGTCTTTTCCTTCATTTGTAGACCACTCATGGTAGTGATTACTTTACACTGTTCATGGCCCATTACCTTAGCAACTTGTATATTGCTAGGTAGTCCTCCTTGTGGTTTAGTGTTTATATTTTGAGCAAATTGCCCAACCTGAGTTTCTAGAGTTTTAATAGCCGCTTCTTGATTCTGCAACCTCATCTCAGTCCTATTCATGAAAGCATCTGTCCTTTTGATGATATTAATGTTCTCTGCCATGTATGTTTATGTTTTCATCATAAAGGCTTTGAGAGTATTCTCCAACGAACTTACCAATTGCTACTGCGGCATTGGCTGCTGGACCTGCGGCGGCGGTAGATGTTGCATTGGTTGCTGGAATCCTGAGGGTTGGGTGGTTGGGTTTAAGGCATTGTTAGGATTGCTCCATGACAGGTTTGGATGCCTCTTCCATGAGGGATTGTATGTGTTGGACATCATATTGGTTCGGTTATAGTTTCCAACATACATACCGGTTTCTTGATTCATACAATCAGATGAATTGTGGTTACCTCCACATAAATCACAAAAAGAATCAATCACCTTAACCTCACGGGTATTTTGTAGTTACAAATTTTGCACCATCTTTGTAAGAGAAGCCAATTGTGCTGCCTCTGAATTTGATGTGTCTAACTCATTCACCGTGGCTTGGCGTCTTACTCCTCCTCGCCTAGATGTAGGGAATTGAAAATCGTTCTTTGCGAGTTTGTTTAATATCTCAATAGCTTCCTCAAGTGCCTTATCCAAGAGTGTTCCGTTCGCCGAGGCATCTAACATCATCCTTGTCGGGGCATTCGTGGCATTATAGAACATGGTCACTTGTGTCCATAAGGGGAATCCATGCAACTGACACTTGTGCAGTAACTCCTTATATCGCTCCCATGCCTCGTACATTGGTTCGTCATCTGCCTGTCGAAAAGAAGTGATTTCATTACGAATTCTATCATATAAATTTGTAGGATTAAAACGTGTAATAAAATCACGACAGAGTTCACTCCAAGATCCAATAGATCCTGCTAGAATGCTATTTAACCAGGCTTTCGCCCTATCCCTCAGTGAATAGGGGAATAACTTCAATCTCAAGACATCTTCATAGACTCCTTGGATTTTGAAGGAATTGCATATCTCTATGAAGGACTTGAGGTGCTGCCTTGCATCTTCAGTCACAGACCCACCAAACTGTCCAATGGTGTTAAGCATATTGAACATGACAGGTTTTAGTTCAAAGTGGGCTGCTTCTATTTCCGGTGTAACAACTCCTGGGTTTAACCCATTTAAATCTTCTTTCAGGAAGTCTCTGACAGTGAGCTGTCGCGGCCCTGGTGGCGGCGGAAGTCTTCCATTGCCGTCAGGTAAGTTTTGTCCTACCGGGTGATCTGCCATAGCTTCTTGGATTTGTCTCCTCAACCTTTGCCGTGTACGTTCGATCTTTGGGTCTAACTCGTACAAAGGGTTGGTTGGGTTGGCCCTGGTCATACACCAAGAAAAACCAAAGTAAAATAAAAATAATAATAATAAAAAGAAAATAAAGAAAACAAAATTTAATTGCCAATCCCCAGCAACGGCGCCAAAAACTTATCGCGTGTCAAAAGTGAGCAATTAGTGCAAGTGAACACATCGCAAGTAATAAAGTGATAAGTATTATCGTGTATCGTCTCCACAGGGATTGGTATACTTAATATGCCTTCTTCGTCTTCTTGCTCTGTAAAAAGAAATAAAATAAAAACAAAGGTAATTGTGGTTTTGATGGAACTAAATAAATTGAAATAAAACGAACTAAAAATAAGTATGAAGTCTGATTAATAGAGAGAGAGGTCAGGATCCAGTTGTGTTGTATTGTGGATTTGATTGACTTGTCTTTCCCAATGCAATTGTATATCACTGCCTCGGTAGTACTGCAGATTACTGCATTGGCAGCGACGATACTGTCCGCCGCGGCAATCCCTTGCTCGTGGGTGGACTTTACCGAAGTTCCGCAAAGTGTCCTTGGATGACTCCGCTTATCCCTAAGTCAAAGTACTGTTGATGACTAGTCCTTGATGATACCTCCCGGCGTGAATCAATTATACTCACCAACAAATCTCACACTTCTTTTAGCCGCTAAAACTCTTAACCTATCCCTAGGCCGAGTTAGTATTTCGCGATTGAAACACCGGACTTATCCCTTTCGTGAATCTAACTCTCCCGAGTCTAGATAAATGGATTACTCACAAACTTCTCTCCCGAGCTTGAATGCAAAAAAGGAATGGCAAAGGATAAGCAAACCTTGATAGTTTTATTGCATTGAAACAAAGACAAAGTACAATCTCCTCTCACAAATACTTAACAACCTTCACCTAAAACCTAAGAAAGCTTAGAACATAATTTGAGAGAAAGAAAAAAATGTGTCTTAGGGTAAACTCTCTATGAATCGGCTCTCCTAATACATTGGACGGCTAGGTATTATATAGGCTTGTCCTAGGGTAAACCTTTCCTAAGTAGAATACAACTTGGAGTAGGGAACAAGTCATGTACATAAATAAAATATTTCCAAGTTTAATTCAATTAAGAGGCTTTCCCGCGTGGCCTTGTCTTGGGCTTTTCCTCATGTTAACCAGCTCTGATCCATATGCTTCAGTTCCAGAAATGTCCATTGGATTTTTCTCTTCCAATCACCTACAGTATTGCTTTCTGGCTCTCAGCTGCTTCCTAGGCATCAGGTCCTGCCTCGGCCATGTTGCTGCCGCGACACTTGTTTCTCCTGCACAGATATAAAAATGCAATAAAACTTGCCTTTTCTGTAAATATTATCTTTATAAGCATAACTTCTAAATATATCACATTATGTACATGCTTTGGTCCGAGTGGGTGTAAATTTACTGATTAATGCCCATAAAAGGTGAAGAAAGTGATAGTGAGTTGAGCACTTATCAAAGACTATGATCTAATCAAAGACGACCTTTGCTACGACAAACTCATTGGGAAACTGGTGCCCATAGAGGATCGGTAGCAAGGCAGAATCTTAAGCCCGAGGCAAAACTATGGAATACTTTCGTCAATAGACGCCTCTTCCCAACCTCCCAAAACAACATGGTGGACCGAATAATATTGATGCTCATTCAATCCATAATCATCAAACGAAGCATCAATGTTGGAGAGATAATTTTAAGGGAAATCTACGAGTGCGGTAAGAAGGATAGAGAACCTTTATATTTTCCTTGTTTAATTACGGGTATTTGCAATGCTGCAGGTGTACCAATGGTAGACATGGATGAATTCACCACCCAAAGGCGTGGGTGGACTAAGGAATTCTGCCACAAAATCATGCAAATCACACAGACAGAGCCAGTCTAGGCAGCTCCTCAGCAATACACTGTTGACACTAATGTCGGGGCCCAATACACGGCAGACATACCTGATACTGCCCACAACACTGCCGCGGTAGAGCCCTACTAGGAGATCCTTCAGAGGATAGCAGCCATGGACCTCTGACAATAACGCTACATGGAATACCAAAGAGACTTCAACACAGCCATGGCCTAGATGATGATCAACAACTTTCCAAACCAAGGGATGCAGTTTCCAAAATTCCCCACCAACATGTTTGTCACAGTTGCACCCTACACCGAGACGACTCCAGCTCCAGGACCACGGCCATTCCACACTACTGGCCCTCAGCAACAATTCCATGCTACAGGCCCATCTAGTGCAGCAGACTCTGCCGCGACATCATCTGCCAGCAGACGACCATCCAAGAGGAGGGCAGTCTTTAGCACACCACCAAGATCCCCATCATCATGGGGAGTCTCTCAGCAGAGATAGATGCCTATGTACATCAAAGTTTAACCGCTGCCGGGCCAATCATTCACAATGCCTGGGCAGACGCAACAAATGAAGGTGGGACAGATAATCTGGTCACAAAGGTAATTGACGAAGAAGAAGAAGGAGAAGAAGTGGACGCTCCAATGCAACGGACACCACCAACAAGAGTCCAACCACCACGACAAGCCAAAACTTAACTATCACCATCATCAAAAATCAAACAGTCTGCATCAAGGCCATGAAAAATAATTGTTACCAACAGCTCTTCAGAGTCTCTTTAAATTTTGCATAGTCATGATGCCTTTATATATGTTTACTTGTTTCGTTTTCTTATTTTATATCCTGCTGTGTGATATATATAAGCATTGAGGACAATGCTTGGTTCGAGTTTAGGGGTGTAGATCCACTGCCGAGGTAATCCACTGTCGCGGCCTTGCCATGAAAGGAAGTATTTAAGGGATATTTTTCAAAAAAAAATTTATGTCCACCACCTTACTTGAATTATTGTCCATACTTTTGCACTGCTCTTCATCATTATTGCCTTAGTTTATTCTTTTAAGGCTATAGAAATCTTTCTCCTTACCATGGCTAGGTCCTGTTTAGAAGGATTAACCTTAGGATACTTAAGGAAGAAAACTTAGAAGCTTGCTATAAGATTGATCCTAAAAACACTTTGGGGACTTTTTGGATTATAGGAATTCTTTTAATGAACTTAGGTGATAAAGACGTAGATCTTTGGGAAAGTGACAAGAGGTGCCTATCACCGGCTCCAGGAATTACTCTTCTTCATGCTAGAGGTGCACGAATTTGGCTCTAGTATGCTAAAAAGACTATCAAAAGAAAGAAGGAATTATTAATAAGAAAACATAATCCTTGAGGTGCCCGAAATTGGCTCAAGAAATTATTGTTTTAAGAAGAGAACACTAAATCCAAGTCTACTTGTCTTGAACTTAGAGTTTGTCTAAGAAAGCCTTCAATCAAACTTGTCCACAAAAACGCACAAACTCACTAAATCTTATAGTTTGTTTCTAGGCAAACCCTTGGGTAACCGAAAGGTTAAGGCTTAAGAATAGGCATAGTTATGGTGGGGAGAATAGATGAAAAAGTAAGACCAAAAGAGAATAAGGTTTGGCAATTTGATGGTTTGCATTGCTTGAGGACAAGCAATAGTTCAAGTTTGGGGGTGTAATAAGTTCTCAACTCACTATAACTTTTTGCACCTTTTATGGACAATAATCATTAAATCTACACCTACTTGGACCAATGCATGTCCTTAATATGAGATAATTAGATATTCTGCTTTTGTAACATAGAAAGATGATACTTATAGAAAAGACAAGTTTTACTGTACTTTTGTGTCTGTGAATGACTGAGGCCAAGGCAGGACCTGATGCCTAGGCAGCAACTGAAGGACAATTAGCGATATGGTAGGCGAGCTGAAGAGAAAAATGAGCTGGACGTATCTGGACGAGCAGCACATGGATCAGAGCTGGGTAGCACATGGAAAGACCAAGTCAAAGGCCATGCGGGAAAAGCATCCTAGTTGGAATAAACTTGGAAATATTTTACTTACAGACTTGACTTGTGTCCTACTCCAAGTTATACTCCTACTTAGGAAAGGTTTGCCTTAGACTAAGCCTATATAAGCCCTAGCCGTCCAAGGAGAAAGGGGGAGGAGGATTCGGCACAAAGTAATTAGCATCATAGAGAGCCGACTTTATCTTAGATTTTAGAATTCTCTTTTACTTTTTAATATGTTCTAAGTTTCTTTAGGCTTAGGTGAAAGTTGTAGAGTATTAGTGAGAAGATATTGACTTTTGTTTCTTGTTTTAATGCAATAAAATATCAAGGTTTACTTATTCTTTGTCATTCCTTGTTCTTGCATCCAAGCTCGAGAGAGAAGTTTGTGAGTAATCCATTTATCTAATATCGAGAGAGTTAGATTCACGAAAGAAATAAGTACGGTGTTTCAATCGGGAAACACTAACTTGACCTAGAGATAGGTTAAGAGTTTCAGCGGCTAAAAGAAGTGTGGGATTGGTTGGTGATTATAATTGATTCACGCCGAGAGGTATCATCAAGGACTGGTCATCAATAGTACTTCGACTTAGAGATAAGTGGAGTCATCATAGGACACTTTGCCGAACTTTGGTAAAGTCTACCCAAGAGCAAGAGATTGTCGCGGCGGACAAGCATCATCGCTGTCGAGGCAGTAATCTGCAGTACTACCGAGGCAGTGTTCTGCGATTGCATTGGATAGAAACAAGTCAATTGAATCCACTATACACACAACTGGATCCTGGCCACTTCTTTAATCTTTTTATTCTCTTTTTATTTTGCTTTCTTTATTTAGTATTCATCAACCCCAATTTTACATGTGTCTTTATTTTATTCCTTTTTCAGAGCAAGAAGACAAAAGAAGACATATTAAGTAGACCAATCCCTGTGGAGACGATATTCGATAATACTTATCACTTTATTACTTGAGACGTGTACACTTGCACCAATTACGCATACTTTTGACACGCAACAAGTATCAATCTTCTTTGGGGTTTTAGTATCGGTAAAGGTGCCAAGGTTAAAGTTTGAATGAAATATCATGAGTCTGGTAGTAAAGTTTTGGGGGGTGAGATGAAGTTTTCCTATGAGTGTTGGTGGAGTTTTCTTAAGACCATGTTTAGCGGGTTTGTGTTAAGTTAGTTTGAGGCTTGTTGGTTGACTGTCGTTGTGTGGATCGAAAATTGGTGAGAGGCTTTTATGGTTACTTGGTAGGTTTGAGGATGTTGAAGAAGGTTAGTTCGACGATTATGGTGTGGAAACCGTTTTGGTTATCAGGAGTTGGTTATCGATCTTAAACAAGAAAAGGGGTTCTCTTTTGAGTTATGTTTTCTGTTAGAGTTGAGATAGGTTAGTGGTTTTTGCATTGTTGCTTTGGTATGAGGGAAGGATCTACTGTTTTTTCCGAGTAGGGTAAATGTTTGGTTGGAATCGAGTTTTATCTTTGAGGTTGGAAGGTTTGTCGAGATCTTATTTTTCTAGGATCAAGGATTGTTTGAAAAGTTTTTCAAATGAATTAATGCGCTTTTGGTGGTGGCAAGGTGCTGAAGGAGTTGTGTAGAAGTGAAATGAGTTTGGGAATGAGTAGTTCTCTTACCTCTGCTCGCTATGTAAATTTCGAGGACGAAATTTCTTAAGTGGGGGAGATTTATAACACCCTCAAAATGGGCCTAGATGTTATCATGGTCGGATCAAGGGTTGGGTTGAAGCAATCAAGCAAATTAGCCTAGATTCGGGATTTAATTTTTATAAATGGTTTTCAAAGGAAATAAAATATGGAAAATACTCTAAAATTCTTATTTGGACTATATTTGACTTTGGTAAAATTAATTTTGAAAAATTACACTTAGAACCCTGACATTTTGGAAACTAGTGACTATTTTGTAAAAATTGTAAAACTGGACTGTTTTAGTGACTAAAATGTAATTGGGTCAAAAATTAGAATCTTTAAGGGGCTATTTATCCAATATTTCTAAGCTGATCTATCCTTCCAAAAATAAATTTTTTAAACTTCTTTTAATCACCATTAAGATTTAATTGAGATATATTTCTCATTTTTACCAAAATCACAATTTCACGTAACTACTCATTTTCTCTCAACTTCTCCCAATTTTCTTGGTTTCCAATCATATTTATCTTCAATTTAATCAATTTAAATCATTTCTTTTTGATTCAATTTCGTTCACATCAATTTCCTCTTGATTTCTTCAATTTTCTTATACTTTACAACTTGTTTTTCATGGGTTTTACAATCGGAAGGAGGTTGGATCATGTTTAGAGGTAAGAAACTATTCAAACCTCTGAACTTTGAGTTCTTTATTGAAATTCCCAAGTTTTTTATCCATTATATTGAGTTCTTGATTTGTTTTATAGTTTTAATTGATGATTTTTGGTTTCTATCGGTTAATTTTGATTGAATTGATGCAATCCCGTAAGAAGGTGATACCTGATGGTTTTCAATGGGTAAATCAATGAATTTTGATTTGTTTTAACATGGAATTAAAGGTTCTTGGATGGGGAAACTCGGATCTTAGGTTTTGGTGATTTTAATTGGCTTAGATCATTAGATTTTGGCTTGTTTGGGTGGCTGAAAGTTTGTTGTTGGTTTAGGATGATTTGATCATGGTTATTGGATGTATTTTGATGTTGATAAGTGGTAATTTTCATTGGTTAAGGGCTGAAGGTCATTTGGATGAGTATTGATAAGTGCTTAATTCACTATCACTTTTTACACCTTTCATGGACAATAATCACTTAATCTACACCTAATTGGACTAAAGCATGTACTTAATGTGAGATATTTAGATATTCTACTTGTGTAACTTATAAAGATGTTACTTATATAAAATGGAGGCTTTACGACACCTTTTATGCTATTGTAGGAATATCCACTACCGCGGCAGTAATTGAGGCCGAAGCAGAACTTGAGGCCGTGGCAGTAGCTGAAGGACAAGTAACGATATTGTAGGCAACTTGAAGAGAAAAATGAGGTGGACGTTTCTGGACAAACAACACAAGGATCTTAGATGAGAAGCGAGCAGAAAGCCCAAGTCAAAGGCCACGCGGAAAAGAATCCTTGTGGGAATAAACTTGGAAATAAAACAAATATTTTATTTATGTACTTGACTTGTGTTTTACTCCAAGTTGTATTCCTACTTAGGAAAGGTTTGCCCTAGGTCAAGCCTATATAAACCATAGCCGACCAAGGAGAAGATCATCATACAACGCACGAGAGAAATTAGATTTTTAGAGTTTTCTTTGTTTCAATTATGTTCTAAACTTTCTTAGGGTTTAGGTGAAGGTTGTTAAGTATTTGTGAGAAAAGATTGAACTTTGTTTTCTTGTTTTATGTAAAAAAGTATTAAGGTTTGCTTATTCTTTGCTATTCATTGATCTTTCATTCAAGTTCGAGAGAGAAGTTTGTGAGAGATTTATTTGTCTAATATCGGGAGAGTTAGGCTCACGAAAGGGATAAGCACGGTATTTTTCTAGCTGGAAAATACTAACTCGGCCTAGGGATAGGTTAGAGTTTCAGCGGCTAAAAGAAGTGTGAGATTGGTTGGTGGTTATCATTGATTCACGCCGGGAGGTATCATCAAGGACTAGTCATCAATAGTACTTCGACTTAGGGATAAGCGAAGTCATCCAAGGAAACTTTGCCGAACCTTAAAGAAGTCCAACCAAGAGCAAGGGATTGCCGCAGCGGACGTTGGTCTTCACTGTCGAGACAGGAAACTGCAGTTCTGCAGAGGCAGTGTTGCATTATTGCACAGAACAGAAACAAGTTAATTGAACTAACAATGCTATTCAAGTATCGGATATGTTTTCAGTTTTCTTAAGTGTAGTTTTTGGGCTATTTGTTTGGGATGTGTAGGAGGTTGATTGAATGAATTAATATGCATTAATCCCTCTGATTTTGTCATGTTAAAACTGTCACACCCTAAAAATTTATCCCCAAATAAAGTCAAAATCCCTAATTCTTGCCCTAGAATTTGGGGATTTTGACTTTTGAAATCAGTGGCCTATATGTAATTTTTCTGAACGTTGAGGACTTCGTTTTAAAACTCTAAAAATTCTGACCCTTGAGAGGGAATTTTACCATTTTTAAATTGGTAACAAATTTTCCTTTCCTTCTTCCGTTCTAGAACCAAATCAGGGGATTTACTTCCCCTTATTTCTTTTTAATTTCGGAATTTACTTTCGTTTCTCTCCTTCCAATCTCTGGGTTTTCATTCGAATCATATCTCTGAGTCTCTTTCAATCATCCGGTCTTTGTGTGTTACGGTAAGTTTCAAGTTCTCCTTTTTCTTTTTGGTTTTTAGTGGGTTTTGGTGGTTTTGTGTTCGAATATGTGTTTTAAGGGGCTTTTAATTCTGTTTTTGAGCCGTTTGAGTGGTTGGTGAATCGAAGAAAACATGAATTGATCGAATCTGAAGGTTTTCTGGATTTTTCTAGAATTTTTGGAAATTCCAAATTTTCCAAGAAAATCCAAAGAACCGGTCTGAACCGCCCGGTTTAACCCCAACCCGACCGAGCCGCCCGGTCCGAGCCCAAACTGAACCTGACCCGAACCTGACCCGAACCGACCCGAACCGACCCATGACCCGACCCGGCTGATGTCACTGCTGACGTCATTTGCTGACGTCATCTGCTGACGTCAGCATTGACCTGATGACGTCATTTGCTGACGTCAGCGTTGACCAATGCTGACGTCATCAATTGACTTTTTCTGACCCGATCCCACTATATGTTTTTCGACGTCCTGAGTCTAATGGCGCAGTCTGTTTTTCAAAATTCGAACCCGAAGTGTTGTTTTTAGGGCTTTTATGTTCGAATACCTTATCTGGAAGTTATCTTTAGTGGATTCTAAAATCTTTTCTGTTGGCTTCAGGTGACGTGGATTCCGACCCCGAGCACCTACCTCCTCCCCCTCTTGGGTGAACACCCGTTCATCAGCATTCGGGACCTGCACGTGAGTATCGGTTTATTTCTGTTTAGTGTATTCTTCGGTATAGTAGCATAGTAGGGTGTCTAAGATTAATTGTTATTCGTAGGTTCTACACCTGCTCGTTCTGGTGGTAGAGCCGAGTCCAGTCGACGTCAGTATCGTCGTTGAGTTTTCCGCTTTAGGTGTGTTCTCTTATGTTATTTCCGTTAATTCTGTTATTCCATGTATGTAAATTTCTGTTAATTCCACATGATCATGCATCATCCTGACATTATATTTCCGATTCTGATTTTGTCATGCATGCCTTCTGTTAGATTATTAGGCATGTATTCTGATATTATAATTGCACTTAACATTGCATCTGGTAGAATATTTCTGTACGGAGGAAGTTAGCGATTAATTCACTTCAGTTCAGTGGTTCTGTATTATACCACTTCTGCTCAGTGGCTCCACCTGCGGGTTGAGTTCCACTTCTGTTGGTGTGATGGAGTTAGAGTGGTTCAGTGGGGAACCTACTCTTCTGATGGTGATCGGAGTTGGGGTGCATATCATGCATACTTCATATCATCTGCATAGACTGTTCTGTAATCCTATTATCTGTACACTAGAGACACACTAGGCTCCCTAGCTTACACCCTTTCAGTTTCTTGTTTTAGATCACTGACCTAGTCAACGTTCGGTACTTGGAGGATCCTGAGTCAGTTTAATATTTCGTATGTTTTACAGTTTTATTGCTGAATTATAAACTTTTATTGAATAATAATATTTGTAATAAGGACCTGGAACTTTTCTCAGAATTTTTCTGAATTGTTATTAAATATTTGATTTTGAACTATTTATTAATTATGGGTTGAACTTGATATTTTAATTGATGAATTTTATTTTCAGTATTTTAAATTATTAATTATTTATTTAATAATTTATTTGAATAGTATTATTTTATTTATAAAATCCTAACTTGTGAATCAAGATTTAATAGCGTAACCCTAACTTGTAATCTAAGAAATTAGGTTAATTTTAGGGGTTACATTTAATGGTATCAGAGCCAGGTTCAACTCTCGGACTGTGAGGTCCAAAATGAATTTTTGATTTGAAATTAATTTTGATGATTTTATCTGTAAATCCGGAATTTTGTTTTGACTCGTATTTTGAATTTTCTGAAATATTTTAAATAATTCTCCAAGTACCGGTTCTAATGTAGGATTTTGTTTGTCCTTCTGTAGATACTTTACTATGCCACCACGTCGAAGTACACGTTTAGCGACCGATAGAGGTCGTGGCCGAGGTCGTTCTGCTGGATCTTCTAATGATGTTCCGCCTCCTGTGGAACCGCCACAGGATCAGAGTCTGGCGCAAGATATAGGAGGGGAGGATCAACCCGAGTTACAGACCGAGGCTCAGCAAGCTGAGGTTGATCAGCCGGTTCAGAGTGAAGGACCGTTTGTTTCTCGGGACAGTTTGACTGTCGGTTTGGACTCCGTGACTATGCAGAGAGAGCTGCTCAGATACTTGAGGCAGAATGAGGGTTCTAAGAAACCTATATCTACGGAGTTTCTGGCTGCTGAGATGACCATGTTCGATGGTAAGACTGGAACAGACCCAGCTGATGTAGAGTACTGGTTGAAGAAGCTTCAACGTTTGTTTCTAGAGATGGATTATCCCTCGGATAGGAAATTGAGGGCAGCTGTTTCATTGCTTCAGGGAGAGGCCCTGAACTGGTGGGAGGCAGAGGAAAGAGTGACTGCTTCGGATAAGATTGACTGGGAGTTTTTCAGACAGGCCTTTGAGGATAGATATGTTGGACCCGAGTATTTGGCTAAGTGCCGTGAGGATTTTCTGAACCTGCAGCAGAATGACCTGTCAGTGAATGATTATGAAATAGAGTTTCTGCGACTACTCTAGTATGCTCCAGGGATTGTTACTACTGAGAAACAAAAGTGTGATCACTTTCTGAAGGGACTCCGGGTACCATTGAAGATTGCAGTTGCAACTCACCACGACATGGAATATAAGATGATCACTCGGTGTGCCAGGACAGCCGAGCGTAATGAGAGTTTGAGGGCTCAGCTGGAATCTCAGGGTCAGGATAGAAGTAGACGTCAGCCCGCAGCACCTACACAGCATAGTCAGGGTTTTCAGTCCCGGAAGAGAGGCCGTGATGAGTTTGAGCCACAGAGTTCTGCACGATCTAGACCAGTTACTTCTGTTGTTCCTGCTGCTAGTGGAGCTAGATCCACTAGTATTCGAGCGTTGCCTCAGTGTTCCTTCTGTAAGAAGTGGCATTTTGGAGAGTGTCGGATGAGGAGCGGGGCTTGCTTCCGATGTGGTTCTTTTGATCATCGTCTCAGGGATTGTCCAGTGTCTCCACAGTCTGGTTATACTCCGGGGCAATCACAGGCATCAGTTCAGGCCCCATCTGGGGGAAGAGGTCAGGGTAGACCTGCTGCATCCGGTACTGGTAATAGAGGCAGACCTAGTCAGTTTAGAGGAGCTGCCAGATCAGGGGGATCCCAACCCGGCTTGGTTTATGCTACGAGGAGGCATGAGGACCGAGATGAGCCAGATGTTATAGCTGGTACTTTTTCTGTTCATGCTATTTCTTTGTTTGCATTGCTTGATAATGGGTCTACTCACTCCTATGTCTCTAGTTCTGTATCGGGTTATTTGGAAATTCTGGTAGAGGATGTGGGTAGCTCTGTTCTTGTTTATACTCCTGTAGGTAACCGTAACCCTGTGGAGGTTACCAAAGTTTATAAGAATTGTCCTCTTGAGGTGCATGGGGAAATCTTTCCAGCTAATCTGATGGAGCTACCATTCGGGGAGTTTGATCTGATTCTGGGAATGGATTGGTTGTCTGCTCATCGAGTCACTCTGGACTGTGAACGTAAGAGGGCAACTCTGAGAACTTCTGATGATCGTGAGGTAATCCTTATCGGAGAGCGTAGAGGATTTCTGTCTAATCTTTTCTCTGCTCTGAAAGCCGAGAAAATGATCAGAAAAGGATTTGTGGCCTACCTTGCCTACATTCTCGATCCAAGGCAATCTGATTCCGGGATGGATAAGATCCGAGTGGTTTGTGAGTTTCCGGATGTTTTTCCAGAAGAATTACCGGGCGTACCCCCTAAGCGGGAGGAGGTGGAGTTTGGTATTGAGTTGCTTCCGGGGACTACTCCAGTGTCTATGGCACCTTATCGGATGGCTCCGAAGGAGCTTAAAGAGCTCAAAGTTCAACTACAGGAACTTCTGGATCGAGGTTTCATTCGACCCAGTGTTTCTCCGTGGGGAGCTCCGGTTCTGTTTGTTAAAAAGAAAGATGGGTTCCTTCGTCTCTGTATCGACTACCGAAAGTTGAACAAGCTAACGGTTAAGAATAAATATCCTCTTCCCCGCATTGATGATCTGTTTGACCAATTTCGAGGAGCATTTGTGTTTTCTAAGATAGACCTGAGATCTGGGTACTATCAGCTCAAGGTTAAGGATTTTGATGTATTCAAAACAGCTTTCCGGACACGTTATGGTCACTACGAGTTTCTAGTTATGCCCTTCGGTCTTACTAATGCCCTTGCTGCATTTATGGACATGATGAACAGGGTATTTCGACCCTATCTGGATCAGTTTGTTGTAGTTTTTATTGACGATATCCTGGTCTATTCTAAGTCTGAGGCTGAGCATGAGAGACATCTCCGTATTGTGCTGCAAACTCGGAGGGAGAAATAGTTGTATGCTAAGTGCAGCAAATGTGAGTTCTGGTTATCTGAGGTTGTTTTTCTGGGGCATGTGGTTTGAGCTAAGGGTATTCAGGTTGACCCGAAGAAAATTAAGGTTGTTATGGAGTAGAAACAACCAAAGAATGTGGCTGAGGTCCATAGTTTTCTGGGTTTAGCTGGTTATTATCGGAGATTTGTGGAGGGTTTTTCTTATATTGCTGCTCCGTTGACCAAGCTTTTGAGGAAAGATGTTCCATATATCTGGTCTGAGGCCCAACAGGAGAGCTTTGAGAAACTCAAATCAGTTTTAGCACAAGCACCGGTTCTGATACAGCTCGAGTCAGGGAAACCATATACAGTTTACAGTGATGCCTCGTATACCGGTTTGGGGTGTGTTCTGATGCAGGATGGGAAGGTGGTAGCTTATGATTCCCGACAGTTAAAACCTCATGAGTGTAACTACCCGACCCACGATCTGGAGTTAACAGCGGTGATCTTTGCTCTGAAAATCTGGAGACACTATCTCTATGGGGAGAAGTGTTACATCTTTACCGACCATAAGAGTCTGAAATACCTTCTCACTCAGAAGGAGCTTAATTTGAGACAGTGCCGATGGTTGGAGCTTCTGAAGGATTATGACTGTGAGATCGATTACCATCCTGGTAAAGCTAATGTCGTTGCGGATGCTCTGAGTCGCAACGCCATTTCTGATCTGAGAGCTCTGTTTGCTCGGCTGAGTTTATTTGAGGATGGTAGTCTGTTGGCTGAACTCCGTGTGGTTCCTACCCTGATATCTGATATTCAGGCTGAATAGCCCAATGACCCTTTCTTGGCACACCGTATTTCTGAGGTCAATGAGGGAATTCTCAGGACTTTTCTATCGATCAGGACGGAGTTTTATGTTTCCGGGGTCGATATTGTGTTCCAAGGAACTCTGATCTGAAACAAGTTATCCTTCGGGAAGCCCATGACAGTCCTTATTCTATGCATCTTGGTGGTGATAAGATGTATAAGAATCTTCGGGAAAAATATTGGTGGAAGGGTCTCAAGCGAGATGTGGTCAGTTTTCTATCTAAGTGTTTGACTTGCCAGAAAGTCAAAGCAGAACATCAGCGTCCATCTGGACTTCTTCAGCACATTGAGATACCTCAGTGGAAATGGGAGCGTGTGACCATGGATTTTGTCAGCGGTTTGCCTTTGACTCCGTCAAAGAAGGATTCTTTATGGGTCATTGTTGATCGGTTGACCAAGTGTGCGCACTTCATTCCAGTTAAGACCACTTACCCTCTGAGTAAGTTGGCCCGATTATACATCTCTGAGATTGTTCGGTTACATGGGATGCCTCTATCTATTATTTCTGACCGGGATCCGAGATTCACATCTAAATTCTGGGGTTCTCTACACTCTGCTCTGGGTACTCGGTTAAACTTCAGCATTGCTTATCACCCTCAGACCGATGGTCAGTCTGAGCGTGTGATTCAGATCCTCGAGGATATGTTGAGAGGATGTATTCTGGATTTTCGGGGCAGTTTGGAGGATTTCTTACCTTTGGCAGAGTTCGCGTATAATAACAGTTATCAAGCCAGTATTAAGATGGCACCTTATGAGGCTCTGTACGGGCGTAAGTGTCGCACCCCTATTGGATGGACTGAACTTAATGAGCACCGTTTGTTGGGTCCAGATCTTGTTCATGAGGCTGAGGAGACTGTCGGGTTAATTCGAGATAAGCTTAAGGCCGCTTTTGATAGGCAGAAATCTTACGCTGATTTGAGGCGTAAGGATCTCGAGTTTGAGGTTGGTGATGAGGTTTTTCTGAAAGTATCTCCGTGGAGGAAGGTACTCCGTTTTGGCCGTAAGGGCAAGCTCAGTCCCCGTTTTATTGGGCCTTACCGTATTCTCAGGCAAGTTGGACCTGTAGCTTATCAGCTTGAGTTACCACCAGAGCTCAAGCGTATCCATGATGTTTTCCATGTTTCTGTACTGAGACGCTATCGAGCTGATCCGTCTCATGTCTTGCCTATTGAGGAGTTTGAGATCCGTCCAGATCTGTGTTATGAGGAGGAACCTGTTGAGATTATTGCTCAGGATCAGAAAGTCCTTCGGAAGAAAACCATTAAGATGGTTAAGGTTCTCTGGCGTAATTGAGGTCTTGATGAGGCTACATGGGAGCCCAAATCTATTATCAAAGCTCAGTATCCGCACCTCTTTGATCCAGGTAAATTTCGAGGACGAAATTTCTGTAAGGGAGGAAGAGTTGTCACACCCTAAAAATTTATCCCCAAATAAAGTCAAAATCCCTAATTCTTGCCCTAGAATTTGGGGATTTTGACTTTTGAAATCAGTGGCCTATATGTAATTTTTCTGAAGGTTGAGGACTCCGTTTTAAAACTCTAAAAATTCTTACCCTTGAGAGGGAATTTTACCATTTTTAAATTGGTAACAATTTTTCCTTTCCTTCTTCCGTTCCAGAACCAAATCAGGGGATTTACTTCCCCTTATTTCTTTTTAATTTCGGAATTTACTTTCGTTTCTCTCCTTCCAATCTCTGGGTTTTCATTCGAATCATATCTCTAAGTCTCTTTCACTCATCCGGTCTTTGTGTGTTACGGTAAGTTTCAAGTTCTCCTTTTCTTTTCGGTTTTTAGTGTGTTTTGGTGGTTTTGTGTTCGAATATGTGTTTTAAGGGAGTTTTAATTCCGTTTTTGAGCCGTTTGAGTGGTTGGTGAATCGAAGAAAACATGAATGGATCGAATCTGGAAGTTTTCTAGATTTTTCTGGAATTTCTGGAAATTCCAGATTTTCCCGGAAAATCTAGAAAACCCAGATTTTCCAAGAAAATCTGAAAAACCGGTCTGAAGCGCCCGGTTCAACCCCAACCCGACCGACCCGCCCGGTCCGAGCCCAAACCGAACCTGACCCGACCCGAACCGAACTGACCCGAACCGACCCATGACCCGACCCAGTTGATGTCACTGCTGACGTCATCTGCTGACGTCAGCATTGACCTGATGATGTCATCTGCTGACGTCAGCGTTGACCAATGCTGACGTCATCAATTGACTTTTTCTGACCCGGTCCCACTATATGTTTTTCGATGTCCTGAGTCCAATGGCGTAGTCCGTTTTTCAAAATTCGAACCCAAAGTGTTGTTTTTAGGGCTTTTATGTTCGAATACCTTATCTAGAAGTTATCTTTAGTGGATTCTAAAATCTTTTCTGTTGGCTTCAGGTGACGTGGATTCCGACCTCGAGCACCTACCTCCTCCCCCTCCTGGGCGAACACCCGTTCATTAGCATTCGGGACCTACACGTGAGTATCGATTTATTTCTGTTTAGTGTATTCTTCGGTATAGTGGCATAGTAGGGTGTCTAAGATTAATTGTTATTCGTAGGTTCTACACCTGCTCGTTCTAGTGGTAGAGCCGAGTCCAGTCGACGTCAGTATCATCGTTGAGTTTTCCGCTTTAGGTGTGTTCTCTTCTGTTATTTCCGTTAATTCTGTTATGCTATGTGTGTAAATTTCTGTTAATTCCACATGATCATGCATCATCCTGACATTATATTTCCGATTCTGATTTTGTCATGTATGCCTTCTGTTAGATTATTATGCATGTATTCTGATATTATAACTGCACTTAACATTGCATCTGGTAGAATATTTCTGTACGGAGGAAGTTAGTGATTAATTCACTTCTGTTCAGTGGTTCTGTATTATACCACTTCTGCTCAGAGGCTCCACCTGCGGGTCGAGTTCCACTTCTGTTGGTGTGATGGAGTTAGAGTGGTTCAGTGGGGAACCTACTCTTCTGATGGTGATCGGAGTTGGGGTGCATATCATGTATACTTCATATCATCTGCATACATTGTTTTGTAATCCTGTTATCTGTACACTAGAGACACACTAGGCTCGCTAGCTTACACCCTTTCAGTTTCTTGTTTCAGATCACTAACCTAGTCAACGTTCGGTACTTGGAGGATTCTGAGTCAGTTTAATATTTCGTATGTTTTACAGTTTTATTGCTGAATTATAAACTTTTATTGAATAATAATATTTGTAATAAGGACCTGGAACTTTTCTCAGAATTTTTCTGAATTGTTATTAAATATTTGATTTTGAACTATTTATTAATTATGGGTTGAACTTGATATTTTAATTGATGAATTTTATTTTCAGTATTTTAAATTATTAATTATTTATTTAATAATTTATTTGAATAATATTATTTTATTTATAAAACCCTAACTTGTGAATCAAGATTTAATAGCGTAACCCTAACTTGTAATCTAAGAAATTAGGTTAATTTTAGGGGTTACAAAAACAACGCAAGATGTTGAGCTAAGTGTTGGATGTGTTTCGAAAAAGGCGAAAATATCGGTTGGCTTCGGCAAGCGAGTTTTGGACAAGTGGTGAGTGTGTTACTGTGTCGGCAAGGTTTTACTTGTTTTATCAAAGGTTTGGGGGTGTAGGGATGGTGTGAAAAACCTTCTTACGCTCGGAAGTAAGTTAAATGATTTTGCTCTCTTAATAGTTCCCATATCGCTCCATATTTGCCATGTTTGGTCATGCTCTTAATGTAGTTTTTGCATATGTGATTTTTGCATGAGAAATGATAAGTGTTTTGGCTAAATGATGTTTTCATTATTGTCTATTGGTATCGGATATGTTTTAGCAATTGAACACTCCACGAGTTTTATTAATTTCTATGCTTTTGATAACATATCCAATGATTTGGTAATGTTGCATTGGTTTTATGAAAGATGCTTATGAAGAAAAGGTTTCCAATTCATGAATTGAGTTTGAAAATGATGCATGCATGTGTTAGCTATTGTATATGCATGGTTTATGATGGTTTCCATGACTTCTAAAGCATTAGAATGATTTGGTTTATGATTTGGTTTTGTAAACAATGTTTGAGATACTTTTATTAAGCATGACATGGCATGATTTAAAGTGTTTTATTGATGGACTTATGGGTTGCATTGCAAGGGTGGTATTTCTATGTTTTACCCCTCACTAAGATTATGCTTATTCTCTCTTTTACCTTGTAATGCAGAGATATTAACTGAGGCAGCCAAGAGAAGCAAGATTCCAAGTGCGTGTCGATGAAAAGCTCAAGTATGTTTTCTAAAGATTAGTAGTAATAAGAGAGCAATGGGGGTATGATTTCATTGTTGTAAGAGTTGATTTTTGGTTGACAAGAGTTGCTTTAGTTATATGAACTTGGGTATCTTTTGGATGTTGAACAATGTTGATGTCTTGTAAGTAAAAGAATTTAAATAAAGTGTGATGTATGCTTTTGTGTTTGCTTGAGGTATGCATACCCTTGTATGATTTTGACTATTGTGAAAAAGTTAGGAAGCATGCCTATAGGAGTTGTGGGGTCTATGATGGTTTCAATTGGTTGTATAATTTGCTCTTAATGTTTAGAAATTATGCATATAGTTGATGATGGCAATGGTTGTGTCTTGTATTATTTAAATCTACTTAAAAGGGCTGATGATTCTAGGCACGAAGGTATCGAAACTTTATGATGAAAGTTTTGAAACTTTAAAGGAAAAGTTTCGAAACCTTTGCCATAAAGTTTTGAAACCTACTTTGAAGGTTTCGAAACCTTTGGCTGCTATGAGTTAATAGTTGCCGGAAATTGCATTTTAGTCCCGGATAACTTTTTATGTCCAATTATGGTAGCTACGAAAGTTATTTTGGGTTGAAATTTCACCTAGATGCATAAAGTTGACTTAATTTCAAGTTGGATAACTTAAATTAGAGGTAGTCTTTAGAAATTAAAAGTTTTACATTTTGGTCCCTAAATAGTGAAGCGTGCAATTGGTGATGTTAGAATGCTCCGTTTGGTTTGAAATTTATCATGTGTGTTCTTTGAATGTTTAATTGAACTTTGACGGAATGAATTTCTACCTTGCCAATAGAATTTGAAATATTCACATTTTAGTCCTTAACATACTTATGTGTTTAAACGAGTGCTCAATTGTGATTGTATTGCTTCCGTTCTTGTTCTGCATGAAATTCAAACGTGTAGGAACTTAATTATGCCTCTAGATAAGAAAAAAAAGAAATATAGCATTTTTAGGGTTGTTTATCGGATCAGTCCTTCACGGGTTTGGTTCGATATTCCTCATGTAATCTATCAGAGTCAGTTCTGTCTAGGCCGGTCTAAGGGTGTTACAGGGAATTCCAAAGTCTGACACCTGCTTTTATTGTTAACCCAACACCCACTTTGAGAAGACCTCAGAACGGTGATATCTCACCCGCAACTTTAGCAACTAAAAACAGTGTATGATTGTCTGCAGCATCTCTAATCGACTACTCTATTCTTGTTTCCCGTAACTAAAACTAGTGTATGATTTTCTGCAAAATCTCTAAACACTAACTCGATTGACATTGGTATTGATTAGAATGCTTCATTACTTGACAATGTTAGTTTCACGGTTGATGCTGAAATTGACACTATTGTCACCACTTTTGGCATGAACAATGCGCATCCCATGCTCACATGAAGCAAATACGACATTTTTAAAACAAAGATCTACTCTGATGTTTTCAATTTTTATGTTGTCTCTAGTGTTATAGAATAATCTATGCAATCTCCCGTGTGGCGTGAGGTTGTCCTTGCTGATGATAACACGCTTATTGCCAATGGCACATGGTCTCTTGTTCCCCTACCTGATGGTGCCCATACTGTCGGCTGTAAGTGGATATTCCGGGTCAAATACAATCCCGATGGATTTGTCTCATGCTACAAAGCACGTCTTGTTGCTAAATGATTCTTTCAAGTGTCGGGACAAGACTTTGGCAATACGTTTAGTTCCGTTGTTCGCTTCTTCACATTGAACATTCTACTCTCATTGGTTGTCACAAATAAATGGACACTTTGCCAAGTTGACGTTAATAACTCCTTTCTAAATGGAGGACTGGATGAGAAAGTGTATATTGTCTAGTCGCTTGGTTTCGAACAACTTTTCCAGGATGGCTTTGTGCTTTTTTGCCCGTTAAAGAAGGCTTTGTAAGGGTTGCGATAAGCTCCTCACAACTAGTATACAAAATTACATGATCATCTAGTTCAGCTTGGTTTTAAAGAATCCATTGCGGACATTTCTTTGTTCATTTGCAAAACTAATGGTACAATGATTTATTTGCTTTTCTATTTTGATGACATAATTGTCACTAGGTCGTCTGTAGAAATTGTTGAGGAAGTAATCCGTAAACTCAACACACAATTTTCCTTAAAAGATTTAAGTGAGATCTCTAATTTTCTTGGAATTGTAGCTTACCGTACTAAAAATTCACTAATACTCACCCAAAAGAAGTATGTATTAGAGCTACTTGAAAAGACCAAAATGAGTCAGGCTAAACTGACCCCTACACCCATGTCAAGCAAGCTTGTTCAAGATGCTGAGAGTCACATTGTTGATCCATATACCTATTGTAGTGTTGGTGCTCTATTATATGTTTGTCATACTAGACCAGACATCACCTTCAGTGTTCATCGGGTAGCACAGTTTATGAACAAATTGTGCGAAGATCATTCAGCTGCTGTCAAACAAATATTGAGTTACTTGGCTGGTACACTTGATTACGGGATGGTTTTCTTAGCATCTGACATGGGAGTTGTCCACATTATTGCTTTTGTTGATGTTGATTGGGGTAACTACCTTGATGATCGACATTCCAAGACACGGTACTATGTTTACATGGATAATTGTTTAGTGGCCTGGTGCTCTAAAAAGTAGAAATCAGTTTCGTGATCAATTTCTGAAGATGAATACTAAATTATTGTTGATGTGGTGTCCGAAGTAACATGGATTCGTACTATTCTAGCTTATATGGGTGTCACCACCGAGACGCCACCAATTGTCTAGAGCGACAACACAAGTGCGGTTGTCATGTCCGATAATCCTGTGTTTCGCTCACGCTCCAAGCATGTTGATCTCGATGTATATTTCATATGTGAAAAATATGTCTAGTCGACATGTTCATATCAATTATGTCCTTGCTGAGCAACAGGCAACCGATGGTCTTACTAAACCGTTTTCCGAAGCATATTTTCATTCATTCCGAAAAAATATGTGTGTTCATAACGCTAAAACTATTTCATGACCTTTGTATCCGGGGACGGAGTAGGGGGAATGCTTACAATATTGGTGTGCATGGAGTTGCATGCTATTAAAGGCATTGAGCTTTCTGGTGAAGTTTGCTCATTCTGTAACAAACTTGGTTTCCATTTTTCATTTGTTAAGATAGGTGCCCTAGTTGTTATAACAGCTTGGCTAATCAGTAGCCATCTCGTTATTCATGGGGATATATATATAGGGTTTATGACCCTAGCTAGAATTAATTGATTCTCAACCAATATTCCTTGACTTTTTCTTTGTTTCTTTAAGGTTTTGTATAAACCCTACTCTTGCTAATTTCTCCCTTTAATAGTTTGGAATTCGTAAAATTTTGGATGAGGTTTACAATGGCTTGTTTTGGTGTTTTTTATGGGATGATCATACAATTGACTTTTGCTATTATGATTGGATTAAAAACCAAGGTCCTTTAGGAGTTTACTCTCAAGTGGGATCTTTTCCAAATATTTTTTATGTTTTACGGTTTATGAATTTCTCAAGGAAATGGGTTGTGGTGGAGCTTTATAGAGTCTTACCTATAGAGTGTGTACAACATATCTTAGACTGTATTCCTCCCTTGGATAATTTTAGATCGAATTGGTTGGAAAAAGTGTAATAAGAATAACTTTAAGATAAAGAATGTCTATGCTTTGTTAATGGTTGGATGGAATGCACACACGAGAATGTGCAAAGCCTTGTTATTTAGCATCATCTTCTTGCGACCTTCCACACTCTATTCCGCCTTTGTTTCTTTTGGCTCAAATGGTCCATCTTCCACTATATCAAAAATCTTGGAATCTCTTGAATTGATGAAATACTTCATCCTTATCTTCCATTGGGAGTAGTTGAACCCATTAAAAAAAGGTGGCTTGTCAATGGATTGCGCCATAAGTCGTCGGTTGATCGGTAATTGGTCGAGCTCGCCGGATCTTCTCAATAGGATGTTAATCCTTCTTGATTGAGCCTCGCTCTGATACCAATTTTTGCGCTATATGTGACTCGGTGGATAACTCATTAAAATCGCCAAGTTGATGGAGAAACGATAATTTGGGTGTTAGTTGAGTAAGCAATGAAAATAGACAATGAACACGATGATTTATAGTGGTTCGGCCTTCGAACAAGCACCTACATCCACTACCTTAGCTTCCTAGTAAGGATTCCCTAAATTCACTAAGAATCTCCTCCTTTTGAGGGCAAAGGGCTAACCTTACAAACCTTGATTCAAACCCGAATCAAGCATCCAAAGTGCACAGCCCGAACTTTGGGAATCCTCTCAAACAAGAAATAAACTTAAGAAAACTTTGATAATCCTTCTAACAAGGCTAATTGTTTGCAACTAATCTCTCACCCAATCCTAAGACGCTTGAGCTTACATAAACATTAAGCTCACAAGTTTTTTCTACCCAAAATATGAGAATTATGCACTAAGACATTTCTTGAATCATAATGTTGTTACATTGTAAGCATTGATCTTCTCTTGATGCTTGAGGCTTGCTTTTATCATCCCAAATGAGCTTCTAGCCGTTTATGACCGTGGGGGATGTTTTGGAGCCGTTGAGAAGTCAAAAAGTTGAACATTAAATTTTCACCTGCATAGAGGTTACAAAACCTTTTACCAAAAGTTTCGAAACCTTACAAAAATATATATGTTACAGGATCAAGGTTTCAAAACCTTTACAAGAGGTTTCGAAACCTTTGCTAGGGTTTCAAGAAAAGGACATTCTGCCTGAGAGGTTTTGAAACCTTTTAAGGGAGGTTTCGAAACTTTCATTTAAAACACAATTTTGACTATTTTAAAACCGTTTCAAACACTTCTAAAATCTCTCAAAAACTTTTCAAACTTATTTTCAAGTTGTTTGAACATAAGAATCATTTTTGAAATCTTCAAATTAGTCCATAACAATTTTCAATTATTATATCAAAATCAATTTTAACTATTTTAAAACCGTTTCAAACACTTCTAAAATCTCTCTCCCTCTTTTTGTTATTTCTTCCTTAATCTAATCTATTCTTCCTCTTTTTAATTCTTTCTGTTAAGACTTGTTACAAAGGTTTCAGAGGCCTCATTGGATATTGGAAATGGTTGAAACACGACGTCAGACGGCTTTGGTGACAACTAGAGAGAAGGGTAGTGAGTTGCAACTAACGGAGTGGCAACAAGAGACGAATTGATTACAATAGGAGCTGCGAACTAAAATCTCACGAGTGGAGACTTCGATGGATGATAAACTGGAAAAGATCCAGACCAACTTGATGGATAATATGCAGAGGTTACTAGAAATAACATTGAGCAAGAAAATCGATGTGAATCCATTGTTGGAACAACCTTGGTTATTACCCACACCAACTATTCAACTAAGTCAGATCCGGCGGAAAAAAGGGAAAACTCCAGTGAGTGGTGAAGGACAGGGAAGTGCTTCAATGGTTGATTTGGTGGAAACAAGTAGCTAAAAGGGGACAGGTATGAAGAATCTTACACAAATTAATTTTGCTTATAAATTAATTTATCCTAAGTTTGATGGGTTAGATTTTAGGGATTGGTTGTATAAGCTAGAGCAATATTTTGAAGTTGAGAGCATACCTGAAAATGCTAAGGTTTGTATTGTAATGCTCCATTTAGAGAGTAGAGCACTCCAATGGCATCGGTTCTTGTCTAGATCTTAGACAAATTGGCAATTAATCACCTGGAAGGAGTATTTAGGGTGGATGTGTGAGAGATTTGCACCAGGAGGTTTTGATGACCCATTTTCGGATTTGGTTGCTTTACAGCAAGGTGATAACATGTCAATAGATCAATTTATGAAGAGTTTATTAATTTACTGAATCAAGTTCAATTGCCTGATGATTATGTGTTGAGCATGTTTAAGAACCACCTCAGAATTGAAATTAGTCAATTTGTGAAGCTGCTACAACCCCAGACATTATTGAATGCCTTCCATTTGGCCAAACATGTGGAATCCATGCTACCAGCAACTTCTAAAAGATATGGGGGGTGAATAAAGCTACAAGGTCCTTTTCTACTGCTCCTTTGTCCTTGTTAGTACCATCCAGGGCCAGTAATAGTATTGTGAAAGGGTTTTCAAATACTGGGAGTCAGATGAGTCAAGTTGCATCCAAGTTTTCTACTACAACTTTGAGTCCTAACACTTCAAAGATGACTAATTCTAGCACATCAAAATAGGAGGATAAGAAGTTGATAGCAAGAGAAATTGATAAAAGAAGGAAGAAAGGCCTTTGTTTCTAGTGTGCAACTAAGTACACACCAAGCCATAGGTTTACAAAATTCAAAGTTTTCCAAATTGCAGTGGAGGGAACAAATAAGGAACAAGAACCTGAAGTGTTCCTAGATTATGAGGAACAAGGAGAAACATGCAAGAGTGACGATCCATTACTTTCATTGAATGCCATGTTGGTTTCTGCACATTGGAAAACCATGAAGCTGTTATTGAAGATTGGAGGATAGAAGTGTGTGGCTTTGATAGATTTAGAAAGCACACACAACTTTTTGAGTTTGGCTTTACTTAAGAGGTTGAATCTAGGAATCATAAGAAGAACTCAATTGATGGTATTTGTAGCATATGATAATTTCATGAAAACAGTAAGAGAATGCAAGGATATTAACTAGAGTTGTCAGGGGTATTCATCGACTTCTGATTTCTTAGTTATTCCCATAAAAAATTGTGAGGTTGTATTGCGAATTCAATGGTTGTCTCAATTAGGACTAGTACATTGGGATTTCACCTAGTTGTGTATCTATTTCCAACAACAAGAGTAGGATATTAGTCTGAAGGAAATTCAAGGGAGGCCATGGGAGTTGATTGATTCAAAGGTAGGTGTGAAGATGTTAATGGGGACCCATAGTCCATAAAAAGCTTCAATATGGATGATGAAAGCTCAATTGGAAGTAGGGAAAAAAGCTACAGAACATGTTAAGGAGATCCAACAGTTGTTAGATCAATTCACAAAAGTGTTTGCTGAACCTCATGGTTTACCTCCTGATAGGCGACATGAGCACAAGATCGATTTGGTGGATGATAAGGCAGTAATTAAGGTGAAGTACAACAAACATCCTACTCACCAAAAGGATGAAATAGAGAAAATGGTGAGAAAAATGTTGGCCAATCGCATAATCAGAAATAGTAGTTGGTCATGCTCGTGCAGTTCTATAAATTATGCGGATCACATATGTGCAAGTATACACAGTCATGCAAGTAATAAAGGGTGAGTGAGTATCGTTCCCAGGAGGATTTGGGGTAAAGTGTAAGTCAAATTTGTCAAGGCAAAATGGTGTCACTAAATAAAAGGAAAATAAAGATAATAATATAAACAAATAGGAATGGATATGTACGGTGAAGGTGTAATGGTGAAATGCTATGAAAATTTTAGACTGCAAGCAACTAAAATATGTCAAGTAAAATTAGAATGGATGGTGATGGCAAGATAGATGTATGGATGTAGTGTACGAAGAGAATGGTGATGTGATTGCGAGAGAACAGTTAGAATAGAGGAAACACTTTATAAATGTTAAGGAAAAAGCAGAATGCAAGAACACGAGTAACTAATATGTTGTACTAACCCTCGATTGATGAGCTATCTTAGGAATGATTGGTGGGGTTCTTATGGACTTCTTAACCTCACTCCTATGAAGATTTAGATACTATGTGATCTATTTACTCGATAGAGGTTTCTAAAGTATTCCTGCTCTTTAGAGTCAAAGGAACCTAATAGTCTAAAATGCCACAACATCTCCTCTCAGTCTCAGCAGTGTCACCTAGCCTATCGACAAAGCACACTCCTTTTTGTCGTTGAAACCCTCATATAAGTCCCTCTCGATCACCTAAGGTCAAATTAGGCTTTATTTGCACTCTAGAACCCATTTCTCACGTAGATCCTCCGTTAGTTCCTCTCGGACACTAAGGATCTTTGGCTAGGTTTCTCTCGAACACCTAGAGTGAACATAAACACGGGACACTCTCATGCCTCTTACAATGCTTAAATGATTAAAAACAATGAGCAAATTAAATACACAAACACATAGTATGCTAAACATTAATAAAATTAAAAAGTTAATCATCCATAAAACAACCACCGAAATAAAGCAAACACATGGTGGTGTAAAAGTTAAAGATAAGTATCATCCACAAACATCATCCTTAAACATACAAAATAACCCTCTCAAAGATATAAAAATAAAGCAAAGGAAGAAGGATAGAAGACAACCTCAGTGTGCACAGCCGTCGGCCTCTTCGACCACCATGGGATGCCTTAGCGTGCTAGCCCCTCTACCGTAAGCAGCTCCAAAGGTCTCATTTTTTTCGTGTCCAAGCTCCCTTTTTTCTTAGGTCACCATGCCTTATAAAAAGGGGGTGAAAACCCCTAAAGTTTGGTGGAAATTCCATTTGTAACCATGTTCACATGATGGCATTTCTAACATGGTGACAGTGGTCCCCTACTATGGTGGTTGTGGCCAGCCTGCATAGCACCAGCTGGCACTCCTTTGCAAAATATCTTCTTGTCTTTTTGTGTAACACAAGAGTTCTCCAGATTTTCCATGGCATTTTCCCATCGTTATCCTTCTAAGAATGCCATGACAAATTTTCTTTGCTCCCTCTTTGATTTACATGCACAACATCAGCCAAAAGCACGACCTTCCCCGTAAAATAACACCTATTGCCACCCCATAAATGTCAAGGCATAACTAGAAACTAAATGCAATGTTATGATCCTAAATGCATCTAAATGCTCATGTATGTACTTAAGGACACTCAATAACTTAAATAAAAAGGCTTAAAATATGGACTTTTTGCAGAGTTATCACACCCCAAGCTATTGCTTGTCCTCAAGCAATGGATAACAACTAGTAGAGAAGAAATGTCATGACAATATTTAGGATCAAGACAAGCAAATGGTAAGAGTTTCATCCCTCGAAAAATGTCATGGCATAAACATATAAGTCTCGATGAAATTTTAAGAATGCTACTCTAGGACCAGATCAGATGTGAGTGTGTCTGCGTGAGTGTATCCAATCTATGCTTAGTTAACTTAGAAAAATTCTAAAGAAGTTCATTATCTTAACAAAGCATATTTTCTCATTTAAGTTCAACTTTAATGATCCATATATATATATATTTACACACTGCTACGAGGGGAGCCAGACTGTCACACTACCTTTTACTCATGCCATAACTGCCATTTATTAAAATGCAGTTCAGGCAATTCCATGACAAGTTAAAAGTGTAGCGTCACCCTGTGCCTCTTTCATTAACTCATATACACATGGATATGCCATGACATAGCAGAGTATCCCTCTAGAGATATGCCTAGGCATTGATAAGTGCTCAACTCACTATCACTTTTTACACATTTTATGGGCATTAATCATCAAATCTACACCCACTCGGACCAATGCATATACTTAATGTGATATATTTAGAAGTTATTGTCGCGTGTCAAAAGTGCGCGTTTAGTGCAAGTGGACACATTGAAAGTAATAAGTGATAAGTATTTATCGGATTATCGTCTCCACAAGGACTGGTAGACTTAATATGTCTTCTTAGTTTTCTTGTTCTATAGAAAGAAGTAAAATAAAACACAAGTGATTGAGTTTGGTTTAACTAAACTAAAACAACTAAGTAAACTAAAAATATTTAATAATAGAGAGAGATGGGTCAGGATCCAGTTGCGTTTTATTGTGGATTTGATTGACTTGTCTCTGCTCAATGCAATCGTATATCACTGCCTCGGCAGCACTGCAGTTTACTGCCTTGGCAGCGACGATACTTGTCCGCCGCGGCAATCCCTTGCTCGTGATTGGACTTTACCAAAGTTCGGCAAAGTGTCCTTGAATGACTCTACTTATCCCTAAGTCATAGTGCTGTTGATGACTAGTCCTTGATGATACCTCCCGGCGTGAACCAATTATACTCACCAACCAATCTCACACTTCCTTTAGCCACTGAAACTCTTAACCTATCCCTAGGACGAGTTAGTATTTCGCGATTGAAACACCGTACTTATCCCTTTCGTAAATCTAACTCTCCCGAGCTTAGATAAATGGATTACTCACAAACTTCTCTCCTGAGCTTGAATGCGAGAACAAGGAATAACAAAGGACTAGCAAACCTTGATAATTTTATTGCATTGAAACAAAGACAAAGTACAATATCCTCTCACATATACTAAACAACCTTCACCTAATCCCTAAGAAGGTTTAGAACATAATGGAGAGAAAGAAGACAAGTATAGAATTCAGCTCTCTCTCCCTAGGTATTCCGTGTTGGGTACATTGGATGGCTAGGTCTTTATATAGGCTAGACCTAGGGCAAACCTTTCCTAAGTAGAATAAAACTTGGAGTAGGGAACAAGTCAAGTACATTATTAAAATATTTCCAAGTTTAATTCGGCTAAGGGGCTTTCCTGCGTAGTCTTGTCTTGAGCTTTTCCTCGTGCTAGCCCGCTCTGATCCATGGGCTTTAAGTCCAGACACGTCCCTTGGATTTTTATCTTCCAATCGCCTACATTCTTGCTTCTTGTCTTTCTCCTGCTGCCTCGGCATCAAGTCCTGCCTCGGCCATGTCGCTGCAGCGGCACTGGTTCTCCTGCACAGATATAAAAATGCGGTAAAACGTGCCTTTTTTGTAAATATTAACTCTATAAGCATAACTTCTAAATATATCACATTGAGTATATGCATTGGTCCGATTGGGTGTATATTTGGTGATTAATGCCCATAAAAGGAGTAAAAAGTGATAGTGAGTTGAGCACTTATCACACCCCCAAACTCGAACTATTGCTTGTCCTCAAGCAATGCAAACTATCAATTTGCCGAACTCTACTCTCTCTTGGTCTTACATTTCCATCTATTCTCCCCACCATAGCTAGGCCTATTCTTTAGTCTTAATCTTTCGGCTACCCAAGGGTTTACCTAGAAACAAACTATAAGAATTGTGAGTGTGTGCGTTTTTGTGGACAAGTTTGATTAGAGGCTTTCTTAGACAAACTCTAAGTTCAAGACAAGTAGAATTTGGTTAAGTGTTCTCTTTTTTTCTCAACCACCAATTCTTGAGCCAATTTCGGGCACCTCAAGGATTTGTGTTTTTCTTTTCACTAATTCCCTCTTTTTCTTTTTGCTATTCCTTAAAGCATACTAGAGCCAATTTCGGGCACCTCTAGCATGAAGAAGAGACTTTCTAGAGCCGGTGATAGACACCTCTAGTTACTTTCCAAAAATCTAAGTCTTTATCACCTAAGTTCATTAAAAGAATTCCTATAATCCAACAAGTCCCAAAAGTGTTTAAAGTTCTTCCTATAGTAAGCTTCTAAGTTTTCATCCTTAAGTATTTTAAGATTAGACCTTCTTAACAGAACCTAATCATGGTAAGGAGAAAGATTTCTATAGCCTTAAAGAGTAAACTAAGGTAATACTGATGATAAGCAGTGCAAAAGTGTAGGCAGTTAATTCAAGTAAGGCGGGGAGCATGAAAAATAATAAAAAAAATCACTAGAATACTCCCTTTTTGGCAAGGCCTCGGCAGTAGATTGCTGCCTTGGCAGTGAATCTGCACCCCCAAACTCAAACCAAGCATTGTCCTCAATGCTTTATATTTGAAGAAATAAACGGGCAACACAATTAAGAAATAAGCAGCATATAGAAACAACAAAAGCAATTAATATTGAATTAAAGAAAAAAATTTAAAGCGACTCCGAAGAGCTGCTTGTAACAATTTTTCTCCTCGGCCTTGCTGCCGATTGCTTTGTCCTTGGTGAAGGCGATGGTTGAGATTTCGCTTGCCGGGGAGGTTGGACTCTCGTGGGTGGTGTCCGTTGCATTAGGGCCTCCACCTCTTCTCCTTCTTCCACGTCAGCCATCTCTTTGGTTAGCATTATGTCCGTTCCACCTCCCATTGTTGTGACTCCTCCGGTGTGGTGTGTACTTGGTCCGGCGGCGGTGGAGCCTTGGTGCACATAGGCATCTATCTCAGCTGATAGACTGCCCATAATGATTGGGGATCGGGGTGGAGTGCTGAAAACTGCCCTCCGTTTGGATGGTCTTCTGCTGGCAGACGATGCCGCTGCAGAATATTTTGCCCTGGATGGGTCGGCAGCCTGGTATTGGGGTTGAGGGTCCGCATGGAAGAACGACATTGTTCCTCCCGGAGCTGGTGTAGTCTCGGTGTAAGGGGCGGCTGTGATGAACATATTGCTGGGGAAATCTGGAAACTGCGCTCCTTGGTCAGGAAAAGCATGCAGCAACATCTGGGCTAATGTGCTGTTGAAATCTCTTTGGTACTCCATGTACCTCTGTTGCCTGAGGTCCATTGCTGCCATCCTTTATAAGATCTCCCGGTATGGGTCTGCTGTGGCAGAGGTGTGGGCAGTGTCTGGCATGTCTGTCGTGTACTGGGCCCCGACAACAGTATCAGCAGTGAACTACTGGGGCGTTGCTTGGACTGGCTCCGCTTGCGTGATCTGCATGACTTTGTGACAAAAGTCTCTGGTCCATCCTCGCCTTTGGGGAGTGTATTCGTCTGTATCCTCGATTTGCACACCTACGGTAACACACAAACTCGTGATCAAACATGGGAAATATAATGGTCCCCTATCTTTCTTACCGCACTCGTGAATTTCCCGTAGGATGATCTCTCCAACATTGATGGTCCTCTTGTTGATGATTGATTGGATAAGCACCAATCGCTTGTGGTCCACCGTGCTATTGTGGGACGTGGGTATGAGGCGTCGCTTGAAAAAGGTATTCCACATCTTGGCCTCGGGCTTTAAGCTTTGTCTTGTTACGGATCCTCTATGGCTAACGGTTTCCCATGGAGTATTTACGTAAAAAAGATCATCTTTGATTAGTTCGTAGTCCTCGGTAGTGATGTCTTCCATGAATTCTGCGTGGACATCACTGTTTGGAGTAAGGCCGTAGAAATTGTTGATGGTCTCGGTATCTAACTGGACTGGACTGCCGCGGCAATGAACAAAGAGGGAGTCTTTGTTGGGCCCGTGCGCATAGAACTCCTGCATGATAGTAGCATTGGCCTGGGCAGGTTGAAGACAGAAAATTTCCCAATCTTGGTATTTGATTCTGTCAAAGAGATAGTGCTCGATGCCGTAGTTTTCATCATCCGAATGCTGGAAACCTTGTTCTTCCCACAATTGTCGGGCGATGAAAGATCGGTTGAAACGATCTTCAATGTTGGCTGGCGCAAATCGCTTGTAGGTGGCCATCAAGATTTGTGAGAGATGTGATTTCTTGGAGTATTTCTTGAAAAGAATCTGGAATTTCACGAAGAATGTGAGTAGGCGGAGAGTAATGTGAGAGGGAGATTGTTATGAATGCTAAAGAAAACAAGAAAGTAAGAGTGAATAGTTCAAGAGGAAGGAGTTTCTTATATAGGCCTCGGCCTTGTGACCGTTTGAAGCCACTAGCCGTTTTGTAGCCGTTACTCTTTACTGCTATTTCTTTTTCTACTGCGGCAGGAATCTCGGCAGACTAGCCGTTACACTGTTCTGCCCGTTGAGACTGCTACGGCCCTGACACTGTTTTTCTGCCTCGGTAGAGTTCCTGCTGTGAACTATTTCTCCTTTATTCTTGCTTATTATTCCTAAATAAAAATTAAACACACAAAAAGAAAAATACTTAAAGCAAAAAAATAAATAAATTCGAAAAAATAAAAATAAACTAAACTAATCCTAATATATTAAATAAAGAAAAGGGAGGAGATCATGTTACTGGTGGAGAGCATGCAAATGTATCTCCCAAGATGATTCTCTCTCGTTAGCCAGAATTATAATTCGGTTGTGGGCCACTCCCTTTTGCTGTGTGTCCATCCACTTTGGGCTTAATCTTTTTACCAACTATTCTGCCGAGCATTCGCCAAGGCAAGAAATTTTGGTACCTCCTGTGTGAATGGCCTTGCACTCCTCTGGATCATCATATTTTTTTTTAAGTTGTGGAATGCATTGAGTTTGACTTGTTGGTCATTGACCCGCATTGTCAACTCTACTTTTTCCACGTCAATTAGAGTACGTCCAGTTGCAAGGAAAGGTCTCCCAAGGATGATCGGTGCATTATCATCTGCTTCACAATCAAGGACAAGGAAATCAGCAGGAAAAATAAACTTATCTACTCTTACCAGTATGTCCTCGATTTTGCCTTCAGGTTGCACATAGGATCGATCCGCTAGTTGGAGCATAACTGTTGTAGGTTTTGCCCCTCTTATTCCAAGCTTTTGAAAAACAGATTTGGGCATGAGGTTTATGCTTGCTCCAAGGTCGCATAGGGCCTTACCTTCATAATTTTTACCTATCGCACAAGGTATGATAAAGCAGTCAGGATCTTTTAATTTTGGTGGCATGCGATTGTGCAGCATTGCCATGCATCCCTCGGTAGCAGCCACTGTTTCGAACTCACCTATTCGTTTCCTCTTTGACACCATGTCCTTTAAGAACTTAGCATAGTTATGCATTTGTTCAATTGCCTCTACGAATGGTATGTTAATGTGGACTTGCTTTAGAATATCGAGGAACTTCTTGAATTTCTGGTCCTGCTTTTGCTTTTTCAACCTTTGTGGAAAAGGTGGTGGTGGTCTCATCTCATCCAGGGGTTCATTAGTTTGGAATTTAATACATGACACCACTGGGGTTGTTACTGTCTCGGCAGGCTGTTCAGGAGCTGTTGTGTTCTCTGCCAGGGCAGTGTTATCAGCATCAGTTTGCTCAGCCTCTTCTTTTGCTTGATTCGCTGATTAAATTTGGCTCTCTGGGATCTTTTCCTTCAGCTGTAGACCACTCCTAGTAGTGATTGCTTTGCACTGTTTATGGCCCATTACCTTAGCAACTTCAGTATTGCTAGGTAGTCCTCCTTGTGGTCTAGTGTTTATGTTTTGAGCAAACTGCCCAACCTGGGTTTCTAGCGTTTTAATGGCCGCCTCTCTATTTTGCAACCTCATCTCAGTTTTATTCATAAAAGCGTCTGTCCTTTTGATGAAATTATTATTCTCTGCCATGTATGACTCAGTTTTCATCATAAAGGCTTTGAGAGTGTTTTCCAATGAACTTACCGGTTGCTGCTGCATCTGCTACTGCGGCATTGACTGCTAGGCCTGCTGCTGCATCTGCTACTGCGGCATTGACTGCTAGGCCTACTGCTGCGGTAGTTGTAGCATCGGTTGCTGAAATCCTGAAGGTTGGGTGATTGGGTTTAAGGCATTGTTAGGGTTGCTCCATGATAGGTTTGGATGCCTCTTCCATAAGGGATTGTATGTGTTGGACATCATATTATTGCGGTTGTAGTTCCCAACGTACATATCGGTTTCTTGATTCATACAATCAGAGGAACTGTGGTTACCTCCACATAAGTCACAATAAAAATCAATTACCTTGACCTCACGGGTATTTTGTTGTAATTGCAGGTTTTGCACCATCTTGGTAAGAGAGGCCAATTGTGCTGCCACTGAACTTGATGTGTCTAATTCATTTACCGTGGCTTGGCGTCTTACTCCTCCTCGCCTAGATGTAGGAAATTGAAAATCATTTTTCGTGAGTTTATTCAGTATTTCAATAGCTTTCTCAGGTGCTTTATCCAGGAGTGTTCCGTTTGCCGAGGCATCTAACATCATCCTTGTCGGGGCATTCGTGGCATTGTAAAACATTGTCACCTTTGTCCATAGGGGAAATCCATGCAAAGGACACTTGTGCAATAGCTCCCTGTAGCGCTCCCATGCCTCGTACATTGGTTCATCATCTGCCTGTCGAAAAGAAGTGATTTCATTACGAATTCTATCATATAGGTTTGTAGGATTAAAACGAGTAATAAAATCACAGCAGAGTTCACTCCAAGATCCAATAGATCCTGCCGGAATGCTATTCAACCAAGCTTTCTCCCTATCCCTCAGTGAATAGGGGAATAGCTTCAATCGCAAGACATCTTCATGGACTCCTTCGATTTTGAAAGAGTTGCAAATTTCCATGAAGGACTTAAGGTGCTGCCTTGCGTCTTCAATTGCAGACCCACCAAATTGTCCAATAGTGTTAAGCATATTGAACATAACAGCTTTAAGCTCAAAGTGGGCTGCTTCAATCTCTGGTGTAACAACTCCTGGGTTTAATCCATTTAAGTCCTCTTCCAGGAAGTCTCTGACAGTGAGCTGCCGCGGCCCAGGTGGCGGCGGAAGTCCTCCATTGCTGGCAGGTAAGTTTTGTCCTACCGGGTAATCTGTCATGGCTTCTTGGATCTGTCTCCTCAACCTTTGTCTTGTTCTTTCGATCTCTGGATCTAACTCGTACAAAGGGCTGGTTGGAATGGCCCTAGTCATACACCAAGAAAAAACAAGAGTAAAATAAAAGTAAAAGGAAACAAGAAAATAAAGAAAACAAAATTTAGTTGCCAGTCCACGGCAACGGCGCCAAAAACTTGTCGCGTGTCAAAAGTGCGCGTTTAGTGCAAGTGGACACATCGAAAGTAATAAGTGATAAGTATTTATCGGATTTTCATCTCCAAAGGGACTGGTAGACTTAATATGTCTTCTTCGTTTTCTTGTTCTATAGAAACAAGTAAAATAAAACACAAGTGATTGAGTTTGGTTTAACTAAACTAAAACAACTAAGTAAAGTAAAGAGATTTAATAATAGAGAGAGATGGGTCAGGATCCAGTTGCGTTGTATTGTGGATTTGATTGACTTGTCTCTGCTCAATGCAATCGTATATCACTGCCTCGGCAGCACTGCAGTTTACTGCCTTGACAGCGATGATACTTGTCCGCCGCGACAATCCCTTGCTCGTGGTTGGACTTTACCAAAGTTCGGCAAAGTGTCCTTGAATGACTCCGCTTATCCCTAAGTCAGAGTGCTGTTGATGACTAGTCCTTGATGATACCTCCCGGCGTGAATCAATTATACTCACCAACTAATCTCACACTTCTTTTAGCCGCTGAAACTCTTAACCTATCCCTAGACCGAGTTAGTATTTCGCGATTGAAACACCGTACTTACCCCTTTCGTGAATCTAACTCTCCCTAGCTTAGATAAATGGATTACTCACAAACTTCTCTCCCGAGCTTGAATGCGAGAACAAGGAATAACAAAGGATAAGCAAACCTTGATAATTTTATTGCATTGAAACAAAGACAAAGTACAATCTCCTCTCACATATACTAAACAACCTTCACCTAATCCCTAAGAAAGTTTAGAACATAATGGAGAGAAAGAAGACAAGTATAGAATTCGTCTCTCTCTCCCTAGGTATTCCGTGTTGGGTACATTGGATGGCTAGGTCTTTATGCTAGACCTAGGGCAAACCTTTCCTAAGTAGAATACAACTTGGAGTAGGGAACAAGTCAAGTACATAATTAAAATATTTCCAAGTTTAATTCGGCTAATGGGCTTTCCCGCGTGGTCTTGTCTTGGGCTTTTCCTCGTGCTAGCCAGCTCCGATCCATGGGCTTTAAGTCCAGACACGTCCCTTAGATTTTTATCTTCCAATCGCCTACAGTCTTGCTTCCTTTCTTTCTGTTGTTGCCTCGGCATCAGGTCCTGCCTCGGCCATGTCGCTGCCGCGACACTAGTTCTCCTACACAGATATAAAAATGCAGTAAAACGTGTTTTTTCTGTAAATATTAACTCTATAAGCAGAACTTCTAAATATATCACATTGAGTATATGTATTGGTCCGATTGGGTGTATATTTGGTGATTAATGCCCATAAAAGGAGTAAAAAGTGATAGTGAGTTGAGCACTTATCAGTTATGCTTATAAAGATGATATTTACAGAAAATGCAAGTTTTACTGCATTTTTACATCTGTGCAGGATAAACTATTGTCGCGGCAGCAACATGGCCGATGCAGGACCTAATGCCGGGCAGCAGCAGAAAGACAGGATGCGATAATGTAGGCGATTGGAAGAGAAAAAAACAAGGGACGTTTTTGGACATGAAGCACATGGATCGGAGCTGGTTAGCACGAGGAAAAGCCCAAGACAAGTCCACGCGGGAAAACTTCTTATTTTGAATAAACTTGGAAATATTTTATTTATGTACATGACTTGTTCCCTACTCCAAGTTGTATTTTACTTAGGAAAGGTTTACCCTAGGCCAAGCCTATATAAGACCTAGCCGTTTAAGGGAATTGAAGAGCCGATTCTTAGAGAGTTCGCCCTAAGACTCATTGTTTTCTTTCTCTCAAATTATGTTTTATGTTTTCTTAGGGTTTTGGTAAAGGTTGTTAAGTATTTGTGAGAGGAGATTATACTTTGTTCTTTGTTTCAATGCAATAAAAATATCGAGGTTTGCTTATCCTTTGCCATTCTTTGTTCTTGCATTCAAGCTTTGGAAAGAAGTTTGTGAGTAATCTATTTATCTAGACTCGGGAGAGTTAGATTCACGAAAGGGATAAGTACAATATTTCAATCGCGAAATACTAACTCGGCCTAGGGATAGGTTAAGAGTTTCAACGGCTAAAAGAAGTGTGAGATTGGTTGATGATTATAATTGATTCACGTCGGGAGGTATCCTCAAGGATTGATCACCAACAGTACTTCGACTTAGGGATAAGTGGAGTCATCCAAAGACACTTTGCCGAACTTTGATAAAGTCCACCTACGAGCAATGGATTGCCGCAGCGGACAAGTAACGTCGCTACCAAGGCAGTAATCTGCGGTACTGCCGAAGCAGTGATGTATAATTGCATTGGATAGAGACAAGTCAATCAAATCCACAATACAACGCAATTGGATCCTGACCTCTCTCTATTAATCAGACTTCATACTTATTTTTAGTTCGTTTTATTTCAATTTATTTAGTTTCATCAAAACCAAATTTATTTGTGTCTTTATTTTATTTCTTTTTACAGAGCAAGAAGACGAAGGAGGCATATTACGTAGACCAACCCCTCTGGTGACGATACCCGATTATACTTATCACTTTATTACTTACGATGTGTCCACTTGCACCAATTGCGCACTTTTGACACGCAACAGGCATTTATTCAGAACTTCTAAAATAAACTATTGGGGGCTTTCTATTATCAAATAAGTTTATTAAAACATGCAAAGCTACTCAAGTTTTCATTCTATATAAATTTTCTAACTTTCCTAAGCATAGAGAACATACACTCGTGTAACAATAAAATAAACACAAGCAATCAAATCCTAAAGCAACTTCTATCCAAATCCCATGTCATTCATATTCAATTCAATCATTTGCCATAAAAAATTATCATCATCGGGCATCACAAACTTTAATCCAATAAATTACCCTAAAACTTATGCATTTGTCATGGTATTTTTCTACAACTACTGCGATCATGGAAAATGAAAATGAAGTAAGGAACGACATCTCCCCTAAACTTGAGGCAGTCATTGTCCTCAATGCAACTAAGAAAAGAAAAATAAACTATATGCTATGTAGTGAAATGAATGCAGGTCACCTTGGTCTATGCGGGCGGTGCTGGTGCGGTGGCAGTAGTGCGGTAGGTGGCTCATCTCTTCAACGGGGGTGGGCTTACATCATGATCAGAATTGTCATCTCTCCTCTTGTTTGTGTTTTCTCAACAGTAGTAGGTGGGCTCGCCTGTCGTCCTGCCGACATATTCAGACGACGCTTAGATTTATTCTTCTTAGGTGAGGGCATTTGTGGTTGCTCTTTCTAGGCTTCTGGTTGTTTCTCTTCTAGTTGGGCAGGTTGGTCAAGTTGTTCTTTCTCAGCAGGCGGAATAGATTGATCAGGCAGAGGACCTTCAAAAAGAGAAGAAATAAATCTGGGCTCGTATTCAGGTGCAGCAAACTCGTCTTGTTGAGTTGGCGGCATCTGGGCTTGTTCATCTAAAAATGTCGTCGCATCATCAAGATCTTTTTCTGTCGCAGGTGATGGAGTTTCCTGAGCATGCTCCATTGGTTCAGTTTCCATCGGTCTGGCCTCTTCAGATGGGTCAGCCGGGGTCGGTTTCTCATTCAAGTCAGGTGCCTCTGGCTTCGCAGTAATTAAGGCAGTGGGAAATGTCGAGGCATTTTCTGATGTAGGCATGATGGATGCAAGGAACCTCGATAACTCATAGACTAGGTGGGGGAACAACTCTGTCAGTTATGCCTGGACGACTTTATCCCTTTTCCTGGTGTAACTGAAGAATTCTTTTAAGTCGCTCGATAAGTCTTCCACTTTTTCCATGGCATTCCTAAAAAGCTCCAGCACATCAGCCCATTGAGTTGGGGCTTTTCCTCGTGCAAAGGCAGCGTGTGAAGTTTCAGTCTGCTCCTCATCATTGCCCATCAAGGTAGCAACCTTATCAAGAGTTAGACCTTCCATTCCTTCTATAATCTTGTCTTAGTCATTCTCCAGAACTTCCTTTTTCCGGCAAAGAGTCGTGATCAAGTTGGAAAAAATAAGAGGGCTCTTCGGGTGATGAAGGAATGCATGAGTTTCTTGCACAATAATCCGTTCAACATCCATGGGGCATCTAAAGAGAATAAAGTGTAAAAGCATTAATCGAGTCAGACTTACGGTTGTTTGGTGCGATGTAGGCATCAGTTTGTAATGCATAAAGTGATTCCACAATCGTGTATGTGGAAGGAGGCATTCTCGGTTAATGGTCCTCTAGCTAGCCTGCTAGCCATTCCACTCCGAATCGGCCGTGCAAAGATCCTCTTTGATCCCTTGGTAGGTCTTGTAATCAGCATCTTCTGCTTTTCTCGCATGTCGATCCACCTCTTATGGAATCTTGAAGAAACGATTAAGGGTTATGTTGGAAAAATGAATGTCTTGCCCTGGAAATAAATAGTTTTCTGCTCTGGGCTGTGGATTTTTGCATAAAACTCCCATACAATGGTGACATTTATAGAACCATGATGAGCAGCAAACCCCTCCCAGTGGTGGTGCTTAACAACATCCAGCACTTCCGGCCCGAACTCTTCACTGGACAAGAGGAAACCGAGCTCGAAGAAGAGCTTCCTATTCTTCAAGGTTTCAAATCTCTCTTCTGCCGCATCGTCTATGAAAGTGGGAGGAGGTTGTGGCGCAGAGCCCACTGGTCTCGTTCGTACCATTTTCTTCTGATGTAAAGCAAGAGGAGGTGAAAATGTTTGAATCTTGTTTTTATGGTGGGGGAGGTTTCGGTTATGGAGGAGGGAGGTGAAAAGGAAGAAGATGAAAGAGATGAAAGGGAATGAAATAAAAATAAATAAATAAAAAGGAGATGGGGGTTAAGGTTAGAAAACGTGTGGAGGGGAGTTACCAGCTAATGATGACAAAAATTAAAGTTTGGAAAGAGAAAAGATTTTAAAAATAATTAAAAGGGAAAGAAACTCCACCTTTTTTGTCCTTTTGTCTCACATTTAAATAAAGCTAGGTTTTTGTGCTTTTCTCTTGCTCTCTTCCTCAGCCGCCAGCTCTCAAGGGGTGATATTTAACCTAAAAAATAAAACAAAACTCGAAAAGGACTTATCATATTAAAGCATATAAAATAAACTTAAAAAAATTATTTATGAACAAGAGTAAACTGAAAATGCCATGACATATCAGTATGTAAGGCATCTTGAAGATGTGTGGTGGGTTTATCACGCATCACAGGGGCTCCAATGTAGATCTTCATACGTTGTCCATTTACCTTAAAGATTGTCCCATCATCAATGTTCTTGATGTTCACTGCTCCGTAGGGATAAACATGGTGCACTTTCAAATGGCCCAAACCACCTTGATTTAAGCTTCCCAGGGAAAAGTTTCAGCCTTGAGTTGAATAGAAGCACTTGTTGTCCAACTTGAAAATGTTGTGGCAAAATCGCCTTGTCGTGCCATCTTTTGGTTCGCTTTTTGTAGAGTTTTCATTTTCATAAGCTTGATTTTTGAATTCCTCCATATCATTCAACTCCAGAAGCCTTCTTTCACCAGATAGCTCTGTAGAAAAATTGAGCTTCTTAATTACAAAATAGGCCTTATGCTCTAGCTCGACCGGGAGGTTACATGCCTTGTCATAGACTAACTTAATAGGAGACATTCCCAAGGGGGGTTTTGAATACAGTTCGGTATGCCCATAAAGCCTCATCAACATTCGGTGACCAATCCTTCCTCCTCGGATTCACAACTTTCTCTAGAATTTTACGGTTTTGAGACCTCGGCTTGCCCATTGGTCTGAGGGTGATATGCCGTGGCAATCTTTTGTCTTACCCCGTATCTCTATAATGCCTTGACAATTAACTTATTGTCAAAGTGGTTGCCTTCATCGCTGATGATAGCTCTTGGCGCGCCAAACCTCATGAATATGTACTTATGAAGGAACTTAAGTGTCGCGTGTCAAAAGTGCGCGTTTAGTGCAAGTGGACACATCGTAAGTAATAAGTGATAAGTATATTATCGAGTTATCGTCTCCTCAGGGACCGATATACATAATATGCTTTCTTCACCTTCTTGTTTTGTAGAAAGATAAAAACACAAGTAAGTTGATTTGATTTATCTAAACTAAAATAACTAAATAAAAATAAAAGATTGAAATAGTAGAGAGAGATGGGCTAGGATCCAGTTGTGTCGTATTGTGGAATTGATTGACTTGTCTCTGTCCAATGCAATCGTATATCACTGCCTCGGCAGCACTGCAGTTTACTGCCTGGGCAGCGACAATACTGTCTGTCGCGGCAATCCCTTGCTCGTGGGCAGACTTTACCAAAGTTCGGCAAAGTGTCCTTGGGTGACTCCGCTTATCCCTAAGTCAGAGTGCTGTTGATGACTAGTCCTTGATGATACCTCCTGGCGTGAACCAATTATACTCACCAACCAATCTCACACTTCTTTTAGCCGCTGAAACTCTTAACCTATCCTTAGGCCGAGTTAGTATTTCGCGATTGAAACACCGTACTTACCCCTTTCGTGAATCTAACTCTCCCGAGCTTAGATAAATGGATGATTCACAATATCCTCTCCCGATCTCAATTGTGAAAACAAAGAATAACAAAGGATAAGCAAACCTTGATAACTTTATTGCATTGAATGAAAGACAAAGTACAATCTCCTCTCACAAATACTCGACAACCTTCACCTAATCCCTAAGAAGGTTTAGAACATAATGGAGAGGAAAGAAACAAGAGTAGAAGTCGGCTCTCTCCCTAGATATTTCGTATATTGTACATTGGGTGGCTAGGTCCTTATATAGGCTAGACCTAGGGCAAACCTTTCCTAAGTAGAATACAACTTGGAGTAGGGAACAAGTCAAGTACATAATTAAATATATTTCCAAGTTTATATTCGGCTAAGGAGCTTTCCCGCATGGTCTTTCTTTAGGCTTTTCCTTGTGCTAGCCAGCTCCGATTCATGGGCTTCAAGTCCAGACACGTTCCTTGGATTTTTATCTTTCCATCGCCTATAGTCTTGCTTCCTTTCTTTCTGCTGCTGCCTCGGCATCAGGTCCTGCCTCGGCCTTGTCTCTGCCGCGGCACTGGTTCTCCTGCACAGATATGAAAACGTAGTAAAACGTGCCTTTTTCTGTAAATATTATCTATATGAATATAACTTCTAAATATATCACATTCAGCACATGCATTGGTCCGAGTAGGTGTATATTTGATGATTAATTCCCATAAAAGGAGTAAAAAGTGATAGTGTGTTGAGCACTTATCACAACCCCAAACTCGAACTATTGCTTGTCCTCAAGCAATGCAAACCATCAATTTGTCGAACTCTACTCTCTCTTGGTCTTACATGTCCATCTATTCTCCCCACCATAACTAGGCCTATTCTTAAGCCTTAACCATTCGGTTACTCAAGGGTTTACCTAGAAACAAACTATAGGAATTGTGAGTGTGTGCGTTTTTGTGGACAAGTTGATTAAAGGCTTTCTTAGATAAACTCTAAGTTCAAGACAAATAGAATTTGGTTAAGTGTTTCTCTTCTTTTTCAAACCCCAAATCTTGAGCCGGTTTTGGGCACCTCAAAGACTTGTGTTTTTCTTTTCACTAAAATCCTTCTTTCTTTTTAATATTCCTACATACTAGAGCCAATTTCGGGAACCTCTAGCATGAAGAAGAGACTTTCTAGAGTCGGTGATAGGCACCTCTAGTTACTTTCCAAAACTCTAAGTCTTTATCACCTAAGTTCATTAAAAGAATTCCTATAATCCAACAAGTCGCAAAAGTGTTTGAAGTTTGAAGTTCTTCCTATAGTAAGCTTCTAAGTTTTCATCCTTAAGCATCCTAAGGTTAAGTCCTCTTAACAGAGCCTAAACATGGTAAGGAGAAAGATTTCTATAGCCTTAAAGAATAAACTAAGGCAATACTGATGATGAGCAGTGCAAAAGTGTGAGCAGATAATTCAAGTAAGGCGGGGAGCATAAAAATTAAAAAAAACTATCACTGGAATACTCCCTTTTTGGCAAGGTCGCGGCAGTAGATTGTTGCCTTGGCAGTGAATCTGCACCCCCAAACTCAAACCAAGCATTGTCCTCAATGCTTTATATTTGAAGAAGTAAGCGGCAAAACAAAATATGAATATAATAAACAGCAAATAGAAACAGTAAAAGCAAGTAATATTGAATTAAGGACAAAGAAATTTAAAGCGACTCCGAAGAGCTGCTTGTAACAATTTTCCTCCGTGCCCTTGATGCCAAATGCTTTGTCCTTGGTGAGGGCGATGGTTGTGTCTTTGCTTGCTGGGGCGATTGGACTCGAGTAGGTGGTGTCCTTTGCATCGGGGCTTCTACCTTGTCTTTGTCCTAAGAAAAATAAAAGAAAAGCAATCAGTATATATTAAATGTCCTAAAATAAAGGTAAGAGAAATTATTCTTATATATTGCAGAAAAGAAAGGATAGAAGGTCGCGGTATTAATTCTTCATAGGAGGGCGTGCTAGGGCATCTTCTAAGGTGATGGTCTCCATAGTTTTTATGTCTTGTGGCCCAGAATAGTGCTTCAAGCGTTGGCCATTTACTTTGAATTCATGGCCATCTTTTAGTGATTTGATCGTTACGACTCCATGGGGGAAAACTCGAACGACCTCAAATGGGCCTGACCATCTGGATTTAAGTTTTCCTGGAAACAGTCTAAGCCTGGAGTTAAAAAGGAGGACATGCTGTCCCGGCAGGAACTGCCTCGGCAGTAACTTTCGGTCATGCCATTTCTTTGTTTTCTCTTTGTAGATCTTGGCATTCTCATAGGCTGCTGTCCGGAATTCTTCTATCTCATTGAGATCTAGTAGTCTTTTCTGTCCGGCTTTTTCCCAATCCATATTTAAGTTCTTTACTGCCCAATATGCTTTGTGCTCGATTTCTACAGGCAAATGACAAGCTTTCCCGAACACAAGCTTATATGGTGATGTTCCTAATAGGGTTTTGAATGCTGTCCTGTAGGCCCATAAAGCATCATCAAGACGATAAGACCAATCCTTTCTAGATGGATTTACCACCTTTTCAAGGATCTATTTTAGTTCCTTATTGGATATTTTAGCTTGCCCATTTGTCTGTGGATCATATGCCGTAGCGAGCTTGTGGGTGATGCCGAGTTTCTTTAGTGCCGCGACAATAAGTCTGCTATCGAAGTGTTTTCCTTCGTCACTTATGATTGCTCTAGGGATTCCAAACCTTGTAAAAATATTTTTCTTGAGAAATCGTTGAACTGTCTTGGAATCATTGTGAGGTGTGGCGATTGCTTCGACCCACTTTGATACGTAATCCACTGCCACTAAGATATAAAGGTTTCCTTGAGAAGATGGAAAGGGCCCCATGAAATCTATGCCCCAAACGTCGAACAGCTCCACTTTCAGTATGGGTTGTAAGGGCATCTCATGTCGTCTTGAAATGTTGCCCGTGCGTTGGCAGCGGTCACAGTTCTTGTAATAGTCATGGGCATCTTTGTAGAGTGTGGGCCAGTATAAGCCAGATTGCAGTACCTTTGCTGCTGTCCTATTTCCTCCAAAATGCCCACCGCAAGGTGAGTCATGGCAGTGTTGGAGTACTGCTTTTTGTTCTTCTTCTGGAACATATCTTCTTATAACCTGATCTGCACAATGCTTAAACAGAAGAGAGTCGTCCCAGAAATAATGCTTTGCATTATGCTGAAACCTCTTCTTTTCGTTATGGTTAAGGTTATAAGGGATAATACCACTAACTAAATAATTACCAAGATCAGCATACCAGGGGGTGGATGTTACTGCGGCAATGTCTTCTGTCAAAGTTGCGGAAATGTATTCAGATAATGCCGCGGCAGCACGGTTGTATACTGCTATGGCCTCTGTCTCGGCAGTATCCTTTACAGTTGTAACAATTTGCAGTATTTGTTCATCTGGAAATTCATCTTGTATATCTTCAAGTGAGTGGGTATTGTTCTTGTTCTCTAGTCTAGAAAGATGGTCGGCCACTTGATTTTCCATACCCTTGCGGTCTTTGATTTCAACATCAAATTCTTGTAAAAGAAGGATCCATCTAATCAATCTAGGCTTGGCATCCTTCTTTGAGAAGAGGTACTTAATTGCCGAATGATCGGTGTGGACATTGACCCTTGTTCCGATGAGATATGATCAAAACTTGTCGAAGGCAAATACCACTGCTAGTAATTCTTTTTCTGTTGTGGTGTAGTTGATTTGTGCATCATTGAGCGTTTTACTGGCATAATATATCACATGGAACAGATTGTTCTTTCTCTGCCCGAGTGCTGCCCCAACAGCATGATCACTAGCGTCACACATCAATTCAAATGGTAATGACCAATCCGGTGGGATTACTATTGGTGCAGTGATTAGCTTCTCCTTGAGAGTCTCGAATGCTTCAGTACATTCCTTATTAAATTCGAATTTCCTATCTTGTTCGAGCAAGTTACAAAGAGGTTTAGAAATTTTGGAGAAATTAGAAATAAAACGTCTATAGAAACCTGCATGGCCCAAGAAGCTTCGAACCCCTTTCACAGAAATTGGTGGAGGTAAATTCTTTATCACATCTATCTTGGCTTTATCCACTTCTATTCCTTGTGATGATATTTTGTGGCCTAACACAATACCTTCATTTACCATAAAATGGCATTTTTCCCAGTTTAGGACTAGGTTGGATTCCTCACATCTTTGCAGCACTTTTCCGAGATTGTCGAGGCAGTGATCAAAGCTGTCTCCAAAGACTGAGAAATCATCCATGAATATCTCCAAGAAGTCCTCTATCATGTCAGAAAAAATTGCCATCATGCATCTCTGGAATGTTGCCGGAGCATTGCAAAGGCCGAACGACATCCTTCTAAATGCATAAGTGTCGTATGGGCAAGTGAAAGTGGTTTTTGCTTGATCTTCTGGATCAATGGAAATTTGATTGTATCCTGAATAACCATCAAGAAAACAGTAATAAGGTTTACCGGCAAGTCTATCAAGCATTTCATCAATGAAGGGTAAAGGGAAGTGATCCTTCTTTGTTGCTTTATTCAACTTGCGATAATCCATACAAACCCTCCAACCGGTCACAGTCCTGGTTGGTATTAGTTCATTGTTCTCATTGGTTATGACAGTCATACCACCTTTCTTAGGTACACATTGCACCGGGCTTACCCATGCACTGTCAGAGATGGGATAAATAATTCCTGCATCAAGCCACTTGATTATTTCCTTACGTACTACCTCCTTCATAGCATGGTTAAGTCTCCTTTGAGCTTCAATAGTGGGCTTATGGTCTTCTTCCAGGAGGATTTTATGCATGCACACTGCTGGACTTATTCCTTTCAAATCATCAATTGACCATCCAATTGCCTTTTAATGCTGTCGCAGCATTGCTATTAAGGTCTGTTCCTGTTCTGGCAACAACTTAGAAGAAATAATTACCGGCATCGTGTGGTTATCTCCCAAATAAGCATATTTTAGTTTTTCTGGTAAGGGTTTTAGTTCTGTGACAAATGGTTCTTTATTTCCAGATTGTTCATTCTTCCCCTTATAATCTAATGGTTCAAAGTACTTACCTGGAAGATGTGCTCTCCAGTTAGCTACCTCCTTCTCGGTTGTCTCAGCACTGTAACAGTCATCCATATCACTGTCGAGGCATCCCTGCGGTATGTCATGGAGATCACTGCCGAGGCAGTTGTTGCTAAGACAAGGTATTATGTAATCGTCATCTGGGTTATCCAGCATTTGACATTCTTCTTCTAGTTCATCGTGTCTCTTCATTAATTGACACACATTTAATTTGATTTCTTGATCATTGATTCTCATTGTTAATTCTCCTTTTTCCACGTCAATTAATGTGCGTCCAGTTTCTAGAAAGGGTCTCCCAAGGATGATCGGTGCATTGTCATCTGCTTCACAGTCAAGGACAAGGAAGTCGGCAGGAAAAATAAACTTGTCAACTCTTACCAGTATGTCCTCAATTTTACCTTCAGGTTGCACATAGGATCTATCCGCGAGTTGGAGCATCACTGTTGTAGGCTTCGGCCTTCCAATTCCAAGCTTTTGAAAGACTAATTTAGACTTGAGGTTTATGCTTGCTCCAAGGTCGCATAGGGCCTTTCCTTCATAACTTTTTCCTATCGCACAAGGTATAGTGAAGCAACCAGGATCTTTTAATTTTGGTGGCATGCGGTTATGCAGCATTGCCAAGCATCCCTCAGTAGCAGCCACTGTCTCAAACTCACCTATTTGTTTTCTCTTGGACACCATGTCCTTTAGGAACTTGGCATAGTTTGGCATCTGTTCAATAGCTTCAACGAAAGGTATGTTGATGTGGACTTGCTTCAAGATGTCGAGGAACTTCTTTAATTGTTGGTCCTGTTTTTGCTTTTTCAACCTTTGCGGGAAAGGTGGTGGTGGTCTCATCTCCTCCAGGGTTTCTTTAGTTTGAAGTTTTATACCTGGCACCACTGGAATTGTTGCTGCCTCGGCAGGCTGCTCAGGAGCTGCAGTGCTTTCTGCCGGGGTAGTGTTGTCAACTTCAGTTTGCTCGGCCTCTTCTCTTGCTTGATCTGCTGGTTGAATTTGGCTCGCTGGGATCTTCTCCTTCAGCTGTAGACCACTCCTAGTAGTGATTGCCTTACACTGTTCATGGCTCATTACCTTAGCAACTTCAGTATTGCTAGGTAGGCTTCCTTGTGGTCTAGTGTTTATGCATTGAACAAACTGTCCAACCTGAGTTTCTAGCGTTTTTATGGCCGCTTCTTGATTTTGCAACCTCATCTCAGTCCTATTCATGAAGGCATTTGTCCTCTTGATGAAATTACTATTTTCTGCCATGTATGACTCAATTTTCATCATGAAGGCCTTTAACGTGTTCTCCAATGAACTTACCGTTTGCTGCTGCATCTGCTGTTGCGGCATCGGTTGTTGGACTTACTGCTGCGGCATTGGTTGCTGAAATCCTAATGGTTGAGTGATTGGGTTTAAGGCATTGTTTGGGTTACTCCATGATAGGTTTGGATGCCTCTTCCATGAGGGGTTGTATGTGTTGGACATCACATTGTTGCGGTTGTAGTTCCCAACATACATACCGGTTTCTTGATTCATGCAGTCAGAGGAACTGTGGTTACCTCCACATAAGTCACAGTATGAATCAATTACCTTGACCTCACGGGTATTGTGTTGTAACTGTAGGTTTTGCACCATCTTGGTAAGAGAGGCCAATTGTGCTGCCACTGAACTTGATGAATCTAATTCATTTACCGTGGCTTGGCGTCTTACTCCTCCTCGCCTAGATGTAGGAAACTGAAAGTCATTCTTTGCGAGTTTATTTAGTATTTCAATAGCTTTCTCAGGTGCTTTATCCAGGAGTGTTCCGTTTACCGAGGCATCTAACATCATCCTTGTCGGGGCATTCGTGGCATTGTAAAACATTGTCACCTTTGTCCATAGGGGAAATCCATGCAAAGGACACTTGTGCAATAGCTCTCTGTAGCGTTGCCATGCCTCATACATTGGTTCGTCTTCTGCCTGTCGAAAAGAAATAATTTTATTACGGATTTTATCATATAAATTAGTAGGATTAAAACGAGTAATGAAATCACGGCAAAGTTCACTCTAGGAACCAATAGATCCTGCTGGAATGCTATTTAACAACACTTTCGCCCTATCCCTCAGTGAATAGGGGAATAGCTTTAATCGCAAGACATCTTCATGGACTCCTTGGATTTTGAAAGAGTTGCAAATTTCCATGAAGGACTTGAGGTGCTGCGTTGCGTCTTCAGTTGCAGACCCACCAAATTGTCTAATTGTATTTAACATATTGAACATAACGGGTTTGAGTTCAAAATGGGCTGCTTCAATCTCCGGTGTAACGACTCCTGGGTTTAATCCGTTTAAGTCTTCTTCCAGGAAGTCCCTGACAGTGAGCTGCCGCGGCCCAGGTGGTGACGGAAGTACTCCATTACCGGCAGGTAAATTTTGTCCTGCCGGGTGGTCTGCCATGGCTCCTTGGATTTGTCTCCTCAACCTTTGTCTTGTTCTTTTGATCTCTGGATCTAATTCGTACAAGGGGCTGGTTGGATTGGCCCTATTCATACACCAAGAAAAACAAAAGTAAAATAAAAATAAAAATAAACAAGAAAATAAAGAAAACAAAATTTAGTTGTCAGTCCCCGGCAACGGTGCCAAAACCTTCTCGCGTGTCAAAAGTGCGCGTTTAGTGCAAGTGGACACATCGCAAGTAATAAGTGATAAGTATATTATCGAGTTATCGTCTCCTTAGGGACTGGTATACTTAATATGTTTTCTTCACCTTCTTGTTCTGTAGAAAGATAAAAACACAAGTAAGTTGATTTGATTTATCTAAACTAAAACAACTAAATAAAAATAAAAGATTGAAATAGTAGAGAGAGATGGGCTAGGATCTAGTTGTGTCGTATTATGGAATTGATTGACTTGTCCTGTCCAATGCAATCGTATATCACTGCCTCGGCAACACTGTAGTTTATTGCCTGGACAGCGACAATACTGTCTGTCGCGGCAATCCCTTGCTCGTGGGCAGACTTTACCAAAGTTCGGCAAAGTTTCCTTGGGTGATTCCGCTTATCCCTAAGTCAGAGTGTTGTTGATGACTAGTCCTTAATGATACCTCCCGGCGTGAACCAATTATACTCACCAACCAATCTCACACTTCTTTTAGCCGCTGAAACTCTTAACCTATCCCTAGGCCGAGTTAGTATTTCGCGATTGAAACACCGTACTTAACCCTTTCGTGAATCTAACTCTCCCGAGCTTAGATAAATGGATGATTCACAATATCCTCTCCCGATCTCAATTGTGAAAACAAAGAATAACAAAGGATAAGCAAACCTTGATAACTTTATTGCATTGAATGAAAGACAAAGTACAATCTCCTCTCACAAATACTCGACAACCTTCACCTAATCCCTAAGCAGGTTTAGAACATAATGGAGAGGAAAGAAACAAGAGTAGAAGTCGGCTCTCTCCCTAGATATTTCGTATATTGTACATTGGGTGGCTAGGTCCTTATATAGGCTAGACCTAGGGCAAACCTTTCCTAAGTAGAATACAACTTGGAGTAGGGAACAAGTCAAGTACATAATTAAATATATTTCCAAGTTTATATTCGGCTAAGGGGCTTTCCCGCATGGTCTTCCTTTGGGCTTTTCCTTGTGCTAGCCAGCTCCGATTCATGGGCTTCAAGTCCAGACACGTTCCTTGGATTTTTATCTTTCCATCGCCTATAGTCTTGCTTCTTGTCTTTCTGCTGCTGCCTCGGCATCAGGTCCTGCCTCGGCCTTGTCTCTGCTGCGGCACTGGTTCTCCTGCATAGATATGAAAACGTAGTAAAACGTGCCTTTTTCTGTAAATATTATCTATATGAATATAACTTCTAAATATATCACATTCAGCACATCATTGGCCCGAGTGGATGTATATTTGATGATTAATGCCCATAAAAGGAGTAAAAAGTGATAGTGTGTTGAGCACTTATCATTAAGCACAATCTTCGAATCATTCCTCGGCGTCGCAATGGCTTCAACCCACTTTAACACATAGTCCACTGCCAATAGGATGTATAAATATCAAAATGAAGATAAGAAAGGTCCCATAAAGTCTATGCCCCACACATCAAAAAACTCTATCTCCAAAATATTTTGTCATAGCATTTCATGACGTCTAGAGATATTCCCATTCCTTTGGCATCTATCGCAGGCTTTTTAGAATACCTGGGTATCTTAAATAAGGTAGGCCAATAAAAACCAGATTGGAGGACCTTTGTAGCAGTCCTTGTCCCTCAAAAGTGTCCTCCACATGGGCATGTGTGACAATGATGCAGAATATCTCTTTGTTCCTATTCAGATATACATCTTCAGATAATTTGATCGGCACAATGCTTGAACAGGTATGACTCATCCCATAAATAGAACCGCGCGTCATGCTTAAACTTTTTCCTTCCCTGGATAGTGATGTAAAAAGGCAAAATACCACTAACAAGAAAATTAACAAGGTCAGCATACCATAGAATTGTCGTGGCTTAAAGAATTTTCTGGTTAGGAAATTCAACATCAATCTCTATTTTGTCATGATATCCCTGGTTAACTTTTAGCCTAGATAGATGATCAACAACTTTATTTTTTGTACCCTTCTTATCTACCACTTCTAAATCAAATTCTTGCAGGAGTAAAATCCATCTAATAAGCCTAGGTTTTGCATTCTTTTTAGTCACTAAGTATTTAATGGCTGAGTGATCGGTGTGAACAATGACTTTAGTGCCTATCAAGTATGCCCTAAATTTGTCAAATGCAAATACCACGGAAAGTATCTCTTTCTCTATGGTAGTGTAGTTAAGTTGTGCATCATTTAAAGTTCAGTTAGCATAATAAATAACGTGAAAGATCTTACCTCGACGTTGTCCCAAGACTACTCCCACGGTGTAATCACTAGCAATGCACATCAGCTCGAATGATAATGTCTAATCTGGGGGAACAACAATAGGTGCGGTGATGAGGCTTTGCTTCAGGTCTGTGAATGCACCATGTCCTTTTTAATCGAACACAAAAGGCTGATTTTGTTGCAACAACATGAAAAAGAGCTTGGAAATCATTGAGAAGTCCTTGATGAATCTCCTATAGAATCCTGCGTGTCCGAGGAAACTTCTTATGCCCTTGACATTTTTTGGTGGTGGTAGCTTCTCGATCAACTTCATCTTAGCATTGTCTACCTCAATGCTTTTGTGTGAAATTTTATGGACCAACAAAATGCCTTCGGTCACCATGAAATGGCATTTCTCCCAATTCAGCACAAGGTCAACTTCTTCACATCACTTCAGGCCCTTTGCGAGATTGCCAAGACAAATTTGAAAACTATTTCCAGAGAAGGATAAATCTTCCATAAATATCTCAAGATAATCCTCAACCATATCAGAGAAAATAGCTTGCATATAGCGCTGGAAAGTTGTAGGGCATTACAAAATCCAAAGGGCATCCTCCGGAAAGCATAAGTTCTATAAGGACATGTGAAAGTAGTCTTTTCTTGGTCCTACGGTGCTATGGATATTTGGTTATAACCCAAATATCCATCCAAGAAGCAATAGTATGATTTGCCCGCCAAACGATCCAACATTTAACCGATGAAGGGTAGAGAAAAATGGTCCTTCTTTGTAGCTTTGTCGAGCTTGCGATAGTTCATAAAAATCCTCTATCCGGTCACGATTCTTGTAGGTAATAGCTCATTTTCTTCATTACTCACCACGGTTGTGCCTCCCTTCTCGGGCACACATTGCACTGGGCTTACCCACGAACTATCCGATATTAGGTAAATAACTCCAGCATCAAGCCAATTAATAACTTCCTTCATCAAAACTTTCTTCATAATAGGGTTGAGTTTGCGTTTTGGCTCTATAGAATTGCTATAACATTCTTCTAGAAGTATCTTATGCATACAGATGGTAGGAATAATCCCCTTTAAATCTGTCATGGTCCATCCTATTGCCCGTTTATACTTTGACAAAACAGCAAGTAGACTTCTTTCTTGATCAGCATTAAGATTTGCAAAAATGATAATAGGCAATGTTTCATCTTCACCAAGATAAGCATATTTGAGATATTGTGGCAAAGTCTTCAGCTCCAGCTTGGGTGCGTTGAATAACGAAGGCTTAGGAGGAACGAATTCCTCAAAATCAAGAGGTTCAAAGCTCGAGTGGTTTCTAGCTAGCAACAGACTAGATTGATGTACCTCTAATTGAAATTCACGACCTTCCTCTTCATCTTCCTTCATGAGTTCTTCATAGTCGTCCAGTTGTACAAAATTGATGTGACAAATCTTTGATTTGTTGATGTTCACGGTCAATCTTTGATTTGCTACTCGCATAGTAAGATCACCCTTCCCACAATCAATGAGAATACGATCGGTTGCTAGGAAAGGCCTCCCTAAGATAATGGGTGCATTAGCATCAACCTCGCAATCAAGTATACGGAAGTCGACTGGAAACACGAATTTTCCTACCCTCAATATGACATCTTTGATCTTTCCTTCGGGTCTCACATGGGAACGATCAGCTAGTTGCAATATGACGGATGTGGGTCTTGTATCTCTCATGCCAAGCTTCACAAAAATTGATTTAGGCATCAAATTTACACTTGATCCAAGATCACAGAGTGCTTTTCCAATGAATTTGTCTCCAATAGAACATGGAATGATAAAGCTTCCTGGATCCTTCTTCTTCATTGGAAAATTACTCAAAACATAGCAATACTCTTTTATTGTGGTAGTTTTCTCAAAATTCTCCACTTTCCTCTTTTTCGTAACTATCTCCTTGAGGAATTTGGCATAAGTGAGCATTTGATCAATTGCCTCCGAGAGTGGGACATTGATATACAACTTATCCAATTTATCAATGAACTTCTTGAACTGAATTTTATCATTGTGCTTCTTCATTGTCTGGGGAAAGGCTGGTGGGGGTATAACTTCTTCCATTATTGGTGTAGGAACTTCTTTTGCCATGGCATTTTTGCTAGCTCCATCAGTAGGCTCACTTGTCAAACCTTCCTCCTTGTCCTTTTCCACGAGAATTTGCTCAAGAATTTATGTCTCTTCATGCACAGGTTTGGGTGTGGGATCATCACTCATCTTCCCTCCAAACTTATCTTGTTGATTAATCTTCTTGATACTCCTTAGTGTGATTGCACTACATTGCTCTTTATCGTGTGGATTAGTGACCTCAGTGTCACTTGGCAAACATCCTGGTTGATGCTCCTATAATGTCGTGGCAATTTAGCCAAAATGACTCTCTAAAGTTCGTAATGAAGCACTGTGGCTCTATAATAGCATACCTTAATTCTTGATAGTTGATGTATGCTCTTGAAGCCATGTCTTTGTACTTAGAATGAATTCTTGCATAGTTTCTTCCAAAGAACTAGTATTAGATGATGATGATGCCCCCTAGTTTGAATTATGACATGGCATATTCAATTGAAAATTCTGTGGCTCATTGACATTTTGATTCCAAGCTGGGGGATTAGGATTGTTATCTCCTTGATTTCCCTATGAGAAATTTGGATGTTGTCTCCATCTTGGATTATTTGTAGGAGTAGGGATTGTTGTTGCTTTTGTTGAAATTGCTCACATAATTGGTTGTCTCATGTTTTCCTGGGCACTCACTCTCATGATGATTTTCATGGCATAATAGACATGTTGAACTGGCCATCTTTACTTCCTTCACTTCATTGGAACGTTGGATGCTCTTCAACATATGGGTGATGGCTGAGAGTTGGGTGGATAGTGAATCCTTAGCTTAAAGCTCAAATGTCCCTTGCGCCTTCCTCCTGGTTCTAAGTCTTGTAGAAGGAAATTGATAGTCATTGTTGGCAATTTTGTCAAGAATGTCGATTGCCTCCTCAGGTGATTTATCTAGTAAAGTTCCATTTGCCGAAGCATCTAAAATCATCCTAGTAGGTGCATTGACTCCGTTGTAGAATATCAAAACTTGAGTCCAATCTTGAAATCCATGATTTTTACACTTCCGAAGCAATCCCTTATATCGATCCCAACATTCGCACATTGACTCGTCGTCACCTTGTCGGAAAGAAGCAATGTCATTTCTAAGTTGAGTGTTGAGATTTAATGGATTATATCGCAGCAAAAAGCTCTTACGAAGATCGGCCCCTGACTCCATCGATCCAGATGGTACTCCACTGAACCACGCCCTTGCTCGACCACTTAGGGAATAAGGAAATAGCTTGAGCTTCAACACATCCTCATGTACTCCTTGTTTACGGAATGAGTAACAAACTTCTAAGAATGATCGAATATGTTGCCTTGTGTCTTCATGCGTCTACCACTAAATTGCCTAATAGAATTCAACATATTGAACATGATAGGCTTGAGTTCAAAGTGTGTAGCGTGAATTTTTGGTGCAACGATGCCAGGATTAAGATCATCAAAGATAGGATTTAAATGATCCCAAATAGCCCTTGGTCGAGGTGAAACAACATTCGGATTTGCCCCGACATTTTGAACTACTAGATCTTGAATTGGTGGTGGGTCCATAGCTCTACGCTGAGTACGTCTTCTTTGTCGAAAAAACACTCAATTTTAGGCACTATAGGATAGAGAGGTCCGTCAGTAGACCTTCTTGACACGAACTGAGAAAAATCATGAAAAATAAAACAAATAAAACAAGTAAAACCGAACTAAGAAAAATAAACAAAGTAAAATGAAAATTCCAAGATAAAAATGATAAAATTTACTCTTGCCAGATCCCTGGCAATGGCACCAAAAACTTGGTGATGTCCGTGCAATGCCATAAATTATGCGGATCACATACGTACAAGTATACACAGTCATGCAAGTAATAAAGGGTGAGTGAGTATCGTTCCCACAAGGATTTGGGGTAAAAGTGTAAGTCAAATTTATCAAGGCAAAAAGGTGTCACTAACTAAAAGGAAAATAAAGATAATAATATAAACATATAGAAATGGATATGTACGGTGAAGGTGTAATGTTGAAATGCTATGAAAATTTCAGACTGCAAGCAACTAAAATATGTCAAGGCAAATAGGAATGGATGGCGATGACACGATAGATGTATGGAAGCAGTGTGCGAAGAAAATGGTGATGTGATTGCAAGAGAACAGTTAGAACAGAGGAAACACTTTATAAATGCTAAGGCAAAAGCAGAATGGAAAAACATGAGTAACCAATATGTTGTACTAACCCTCGATTGATGAGCTCTCATGGGAAAGATTGGTGGGGTTCCTATGGACTTCTTAACCACACTCCTACTAACATCTAGTTACTATGTGGTCTATTTACTTAACAGAGGTTTCTAAAGTATTTCTTCTCTCTCGAGTCAAAGGAACCTGGCATTCTAAAATGCCACAGCACTTTGTCTCGGTCTCAGCAGTGTCACCTAGCCTATCGATAAAGCGCACTCCTTTTAGCCGTTGAAACCCTCACTTAAGTCTTTCTCGAACACCTAAGGTCAGATTAGACTCTATTTGCAGTCTAGAACCCATTGCTCACGTAGATCCTACCTTAGTTCCTCTCGGACACTAAAGATCTGTGGCTAGGTTTCTCTCGAACACCTAGCGTGCACCTAAACACGGGACACTCTCATGCCTCTAACAATGCTTAAATGATTAAAAACAATGAGCAAAGCAAATAAACAAACACATAGTATGCTAAACGTTCATAAAAATAAAGAGTTAATCATCCATAAAAACAACCACCGAAATAAAACAAACAGTTGGTGGTGTGAAAGTTAAAGATAAGTATCATCCACAAACATCATCCTTAAACATTCATAATAACCCTCTCAAATATATAAAAATAAAGCAAAGGAAGAAGGATAGAAGACACCCTCGGTGTGCACAACCGCTGGCCTCTTCGAAGTATTAGATCAGCTAAGATTAGGATTGGATCAAAGCCCCTTAAAGATTCAAAGTTTTGGCCCAATTACGATTTTTTCACTAAGTTTTCAATTTTATAAAATAATCACTAATTTCAAAATCTCAAGGATTCAAGGGTTAATTTTCAAAATTTATTTGAACAAATTCAAATATATGTCAAATAGGAATTTTAGGATATTTTCCAAATTTTAATTTTGCCAAAAACTAATTTTTAAGAATTTAATCACGAATTAGGCTTAATCGACTAAACCGGTCCACTAGATCTATAAACCGGCCAGTAAATTTCTAGTCCCAATTTTAGGGTGTTACAGTACCGGTATTAAAGCGACAATTAATCGACATGGAGGCCATTGGACATATCTACATGTATATCCCTCATATTGTGTTTGTCACATTGGGAAGAACAATTTCGAGCAGTTTAAAATTATCTACGCAATGAAATATTAAGCATGGGTAAGCATATTCTTTTAAACTCAATTATTTTCTCATGTAAGTACATATTTTAAGTTTTAATAAATTATTGTTTTAACAAACATGATATCTACTAACATTGCTAGAATTTGAGAGTAAAATGAAAAATTTAAAGAAGTATGACAAATGTGTTTGGAGTTGGGCAAACATTATTGAACGAAAAAGTTGAGCCCTATCTTATGATAAAGGTGGTAGAAGATACGATCAGATGATAACCAACCTTGTGGAATGCATCAATGGACTACTTAAATGCTCGCTCCATCTTCTAATAGCAAGCCTAGTGAAAGAGACGTACTACAGGTCGGCTAAAGTTTGATTAGTTAAAGGAAAAGAATTCGAGGCATTAATAAATTAAGGTAGAATTTAAGGAATCAAATTTGTAAAGAAAATGCAAGATAATATGATGAATGCAGTATCGTTGAATGTTCGTAGCTTTGATGGAATGAGCCATACATTTGATGTTGTTGGTCCCAAACGCAACAACCAAGAGCAATATTCAAATGTATTTTGAATCGATTTTAGATATCGGTGGTGTGATTTTGAAGTATTCTAAGCATGTCGATATCCTTGCATTCATGCAGTTATAATGTATATGTTTTAGGTGTTGACCCACACACATATGTTGATGAATGCTTTAATCTCCATCAGATGGTTAATATTTATTGATGTAAGTTCCCACCGATAGCGAATTCAAAATATTGTTCACCCATTGCACATGAAAAATGGTTACCAGATCCTACCATTTATAGAACTTTAAATGAACGACCTAGATTGACTCGCATATACACTAGTATGGATCTTCATCACAAGAAGAAGAAACAATATAAGAGATGCACAATATGTAGGGCTGAAAGACATTCAAGATCAAGTTATCCCAATGAACCAATATTTGTACCTATTTCTCAGTAATCTTAATGAAACAAGTTTGTAATCAAAATGAAACAAGTTAGTATGAAAAAAAAAGTTGATAATAAATAAAATAAATTTGTAGTTAAATTCATTTCTTATTCAATTTTTGTCCTGTCAAACAAAAGCAGATCGTGCCGATAATCAAGAGAGAAAATCTCTCCTAATATTTTGAGTTCCTTATTTATTCTTTGTAATTCCTTGATTCATTAGGTTTACCATATATAGTCTCTAGTGTTGTTGTATATAAGGAGGTCTGTATCTCTATGTAAATGATATCGAATATAAAAATTTTTTCTCTGTTCCATACTCTTTCATGGTATCAGAGTTTTGAGATTTTTTTCTAGCTTCGTTCTTTTGAGAATTTTCTTTCCTAGTTCTTATCCTTTAGAGGATTTATTCCCGTCAATCATTATGGATATAAACAAATTCGAAACTATATTTGGTAAATTCAACGGCAGAAAATTTGCACTTTAGGAGTTTCACTTTCGAATCTTTGTTGAAGGGAAAGGTTTGTCCGGCATTTTAGATGGTTCTGACATTGAAGCAGAGGATGAAAAAGTCAAAAGCAATTGGAAAAAAAGAATTCATAGCTTATTAGTTGGATACTTAACTCAGTCGAACCTGACATTGCCCTGAGTCTCCGAAGTTTCAACATTGTTGCTGCTATACGGGATCATCTCAATGGCATTTATTCTCAGGTCAATCAGTCACAACAATTTAAAATTGAATATGAAATAGCAAATATTAGACAAGAGGATAGGGATATTCATAGCTTTTATGTTGCAATGCTAAAACTATGGACATAACAAGATATGATATCATGTTCAACGATCTCACATATTACATATGCTAAAGTCAAGAAAGAACGAGATCGTGGAAGAGTGATGCAATTCCTCATGAAGCTTCGACCTGAATTTGAGACAGCGAGGGACCTTGATCAACCGTGGTAATTTGACTATGGAGTCTATTTTGGGCAAATTTATTCGTGATGAAACACACTTGAAAACACAAGCTCAGTTGGACACAAAGAATAATACTGTTGATTCAATATTTCTTGCTTCTCGTGGACGATTTCAATCGAAACTTAAGATTGGAAACAAAGGCGATATTCAGTTTAACTGTTGCAAAGAATTTGGGCACGTGGAATCTCATTGTAGGAAGCGAAATATATGCAATTACTGTAAGAAACCAGACCATATTATTTTGAAGTGTCAAACTTTGAAGAATAAGCAAAGTCAACATGCCTTTGTTACTATGAATTGTGATCAGAAAATAAAGACCACGATAACAGAAAATAATGATACAATTTCCCTTACACCATAGGCTTTTCAAAAAATATTCAAGACTCCATGCAAGCAACACTTCTAGGTGTTATTTCTTCTGTCTTTTCTGTTACTGGGTTATTAGGTACACAAAATAAATTCACTCCTTGGTTTTTAGATTCGATTACCTTTAATCATATGACAAATCAAAAACATTTGCTCACTAATTTAAAATCTTATCCCTCTAGTCAATCTGTCAATACCGCAAATCGTACAAAATTACCAATTAAAGGGATTGGAACTGTTTGCTTGTCCAATTCTTCAAAATTCATTTTCCTTTGGCCAATTGACCGATCAAAATTGTTTAGTTAATTTTTCTTCTCATGGTTTTCATGTGCAGGACCTTCAAATAAAACAAGTGATCATGAAAGAGAATAAACATGGGCGTTTGTTTCACCTTGACCTTGATCTTAAACAATGTTTTCCTTTTTGTCTCACTGCTACCAACTCAACTTCACACCTGAACCATACTTGGGATCTTTGGCACCGTCGTTTGGGTCATCCACATGCAAGTAGATTAAAATTTATTTTCACATCTCAACTTCTTCAAGATAGATTAAAGAATAAGGATAGTGTTTCCTATAGTTGTCAAACTTGTGTTATTAGTAAATTTGCTAAATTACCTTTTGTTTCCAGTACTATTACAGTTGATGCACCTTTTGATCTTATTCATTGTGATTTATGGGGACCCTCACATATTTTATCCAGACTTGGTTATAGATACTTTGTTTTATCTATTGATCATTTTACACGTTTTACTTGGATATATTTTTTGCGTTGTAAATTTGAATTAGCCATTGTTGCCAAAACTTTTGTCATTATGATTGAAACACAATTTGGGAAAACAATTAAAATCTTTCGGTTTGATCCTGATGGAGAGTTTTTTGCTTCTAACTTTGTTCAATTCTTTTCTGAAAAAGGGATCTTAACTCAAAAATCTTGTTCCGGGACACCTGAGCAAAATGGGGTGGTGGAATGCAAAAATCAACATGTATTCGAAATTGCCAAAAATCTTCTCCTTGAGTCTAGTGTACCATGTCAATTTTGGGTGGAAGCCATACACACCTCTGTTCATCTTATCAATCGACAACCTACTCCTATCCTTGGTAATCAATCTCCATATTTTTTACTTTTCCATAAAACACCAAATTACATGAATCTTCGTGTTTTTGGTTGTGTTTGCTTTGTTTTGCTTTCACCCCATGAACACCATAAATTGTCCGCTAAGGCATCTAAATGTGTTTTTATTAGTTACAGTGATAAACAAAAAGGTTACATTTGTTATGATCCTCAATCTTGTCGAATACGGGTTTCTCGTAATGTCATATTTTTTAAACACTTGTATTTTTATGTGTCACCTTCCAGTGCATCTGCTCTAAATCCTTCCATTTCCATGTTATATAATTTTGTAGATTCTTCTATTTCTAGTTCTTCTAGTGTAGTCTCTGTCTCACCCAATTTGTCACTTTCTGATCACGAGATTGGAGGTCCTCCACCTGCTATCACAAGTTCTACACCACAAATCATCCCACCTCCTTTAAAATGATCCACATGCCTTAATTTTGGTAAACCAACTGATCGTTTAACACTTTTTACTAACCTTAATTCTGTTTAGATTTCTTCTACCTATAAACAAGCAATATTGCACGAATTTTGGAACAAGGCTATGGCTGAGGAAATTGAGGCATTGACAAACAATCATACTTGGGATTTAGTTCCACGGCTATCTCATACTTCAATCATTGGCAGCAAATGGGTCTACACTATTAAGGTTAATCCTGATGGTACTCTTGACCGTTACAAAGCGTGTCTGGTTGCTCAAGGATACAAGCAAGAATATGGGATTGATTACGAAGAAACATTTGTTCCAGTAGCCAAGATGACAATAGTCAGAACTCTTTTTGCTATTGCATCTTGTCAACATAGACCATTGTATAAGTTAGATGTTAGAAATGCTTTTCTTCAAGGACATTTGAACGAAATTGTTTACATGGAATACCCCAGGTTATTCTCTTGGTGATACTAATTTAGTTTGGAAATTAAACAGATCCCTTTACGGCCTTAAATAAGCATTGCGAGCTTGGTTTGAAAATTTTCACACTACCATTTGCTCGGATGGTTTTCGACAAAGTCTTAATGATCCATCTTTATTTACTCATCAATCATCTAATGGTATTTTCGTTTTGCTTCTTTATGTGAATGATATGGTTAACACATGCAGTGATCAACAAGGCATTGCAAACTTAAAAAATTTTCTTCGTAATTCCTTTCATATGAAGGATCTTGGCCTTCTTACTTATTTTTTGGGTTTAAAAGTATCATTTTCCTCTCATGGTCTTTATCTTACGCAGCAAAAATACATTGTCGATCTTATCAAGCTTGCCAACTTGACTGATGATAAAGTTTGTTTCACTCCGATGGAACAAAATCTCAAATTGAAACGTGATGATGGTTCGCTTATTTCTGATTGTACATTGTATCAACGCTTGGTGGTTAGCCTGATTTATCTTACCATCACTCGTCCTGATATCTTCTTTGTTGTTCAAGTCGTCAGTCAATATGTTTCTCAGCCTCAACGACACCATCTTTCTGCTCTTCATCGCATTATTCGCTATTTAAAAGGCATATGTGATCGTGGACTCTTCTTTGCTTCCAGCACACCTCTTACTCTTACTGCATATTTTGACGCCGACTATGCCGGATGTGTTGACACTCGACGGTCTACAACAGGTTGGTGTGTTCTTCTAGGTGCCTCGCCTATTTCTTGAAAGTTTAAAAAGCAAGAACGAGTATTAAAATCTTCTACCGAAGCTGAGTACCGGTCGATGTCTTTCGTCAGCTCTGAAATTGTTTGGCTTCGGCGACTTCTCCTTGATTTTGGTGTTACATGTGATCATATATTTGTTCTTTTATTTGTTGATAATACTAGTGCTCTTAGCATTGCCACCAATCTAGTTCTTCATGAACGCACCAAACACATTGAAGTTGACTGTCATTACATTTGTGAATTGGTTCAAGATAAAGTCATTTCCCTTGTCCATGTTTCATCCCATGATCAGATTGTCGACTTGTTTACTAAACCTATGTCCTATGCTCGCCATGAGTATCTAATGACCAAATTTATGCTTGTTAACACCAGTCATCAATTTGAGGGGGGATGTCAAACAAGAGCAGATCTTGCCGATAATCAAGAGAGAAAATTTCTCCTAATATTTTGAGTTCCTTATTTATTCTTTGATTTATTAGGTTTACCATATATAGTCTCTAGTGTTTTTGTATATAAAGAGGCTTGTATCTTTATGTAAATGATATCAAATATAAACTTTTATTATCTGTTCCATACTCTTTTATGTCCATGATGTGTTGTCGAAAGATAATAATGTAGCATTCGTCGAGTACGTGGTGGTCTATGAGGTGCCTAGTTCATCATCTTCATCATCTTCTTCTTCATCATCCTCTTTAGTGACACTAGTAAAGGGATGAGGTGTTGTGAACATATAAATTATTTTCCTCGTATAATATTTGGCGAATTCAAGAAATTTTACATTTCTTGAAAATTGATATTATCGTCAAAGATAAAATTGGTTGATTATGGCTAAATAAACTTAGGTCTCTAAAATGTTGTATCATCAAACACTTGATTATCTGAGGAGTTCAGGGTTGGTTTTGGTCGTGTAAATGTACAAGGTAGTTCTTTTTTTCAGACAACTGTAGGCATTACTATGCTCATATCTGGCTCCCATGTGGTTGACCAACCTTCTGGATTTCTACTCAAAATATTGAAACTAGATGTGGCCGCTTTATTGAATCGAGATTTACCTTTTTTATTGTATTTTTTCTTACACCTCGGGTATTCTTTTCATCGAACAGGAGTTAAGAATGATTTCCCTTCAAAACAATATCATATCATGTATTCAGAGTTCTAAAAATCAAAATTAATAGGCTCTAGTGGATGAATTTCAGGAAATAATGAAGTTTTATCGTTCCACAAGGCAATATAATCAACATGTACAACTTTCTAATTGGTACCTACTCTACCACGTCCAGCATAAGCATGTAGAAAATAATAGTCACATAGAATAAGCAGAACATATTGATGAAGGTCAAATTATCATAATAATCTATCTGTAAATTGAAACTCTACAGTAAAAAATTAGATCAACAGTGTAATAGTATATCATAAAATTGCATCAATCAATAAATAATCGAGTACAAATATTTGTTCATCATCATACGTCTTCTAAATAAATTGTAAAAAAAAACATTATAATCGCTACACCCAAATAAAATACAAATGAGTAATATATTGTACGAAATATAATTTAAATTTTTATACTTGATCTTGACAGTAAGAATCAATAAGATCTATATACTCTTACGTTGTTATATTTTAATCATGTATCATGATTTTTCTCACACTACTTGTACATAAATAAAGATAAATTTTATAAAAAATTTAATTTAATTTTACTAAAAAAATTAAAAAATAACATTTACCTTGCACATAAAGAAAACTGTAACTAGTGTAAAGAAAGGAAGTCGCTGCCAAGTCCATGCTTGTAATAATAGAAGACATCCACCGATACCACAAATTTTCTTACCATTCTCTAATATAGCACATTTGTAAAGTTTACGGTACAACCAGGCTAATATGAAAAATCCCCAACTATACTCAAATCCAACTATCCAAGGGGTACTCATAAACTTAAGATATCGGAAACTAACCAGATTATCAGATTTATCCGACATTAAAACCTATCAATCATCTAAAAAATATATGCCCAACTTACTTGATAAATATCTTCATTCGTACTGTACTCATTCAATTAAAATTCATTCTCCAACCAACTTAATTTCACACGCAATACTTTAACATTATTTCTATATGAAATCTTCCCGAGGTACTATTCACAAATAATAATAGTGGAACCTAAGTACAATTGATCAATGGCTTCTTATTTATAGGGACGCTGACAAGATAAATTATATCCTCTAACATGATCGTACATTCACCAAACGACATATGAGATGTATGTGTCTTGGGTCTTCAATGCTCGATTGGAATGGTAATCAATCCGAGAACTAATTTATAACCACGAAGGAAAGTTGTATGATAAAATCTAGTAATATGCAAGAAATTCAAGATTCGATGGTCTAAAGGACTTGCTACCATGCTTCTATAATGTTTAAATGTTTCTTCTGTATCATATAACTAATGAATTATTTTTAAAATAAAATTAAAAATAAATAAAGAAGATATAAATATTAATTTTAAAATAATAATTAAAAAAAGGTATCATCTAATCCACCACAAGGCTAGTAATGCGTTGATCCTCTAAATGCAACATTAGAGCTTGCTCAAACATCTGATAAACAAATTAAAACAAACAAATATAATAAATAAATAAATAAAACTAATAGGTGTTGGTACAAGTGGTAAGCAACTTGGTTTCGCTTAAGGAAGTCTCAAGTTCGAGACGTTGTGTACGCAAAAAATCCCTGCTGGGAGACTCACCCTCCAAAGCTAGGTGTGTGATGCGGGTCGGTCTGGATTAGTCAAGGTTAGACTCTAAAACCAGAAGAGCAATCAAAAACAAATAAAATAGTAAATAAATTTTATTATATTTTCTTTTAAAAAAGAATATAATTTTCTCTATTTTCATAAACAATTCTATTTATTCTATAAAAACTAATAAATTCTATTCTATTTAATCTTTTTTTATTTCTATTTATTTATTATATTTTAATAAAAGATTAGAAAAATTAATTCTATTAATAAATAATACTATTCTATTTATTCTATAGTTTCTATTAATAAAATATATTTATTATATTTTTTTCAATTTCTAGTTTAATAAAAAATAAAAAGTAGCAAAATATTTTTTCTATTTTAAATTCTATTCTACTCTACGTACACATTTTAAAATTTTATTTATTTTATTTCAATAAAATAGTAAAAAATAGTAACATTCTACCAATTTTTACATCCACATTTTAAATTTTATTCTATTTGTTTTATTCTACTAATTTTTACATCCAAATTTATTTATTCTATTTTATGTTACCAATTTCTACATTCACATTTATCATATATACACAAAAAATTAACAATAAAATAATTCTACGTAACAACCAAAATATTAAATATAATTTATATTAACAATCAAATAAAAATAAAAATGCCTTTAAATCCGTTTTTTTTCTCTTGTCAACTTTCCTACACAAAGATAAAAAAAAAATTAAAATATCAATCTAAAAACTAAAAACATATCACAATACAAACTAAAAAAATTTAAAAATATATATTTACCAAAAAATTATAACCTTTAACTCTTCTCCAAAATTTTACTCTATTAACTCCCAAAATTCAAACATCACTCTAAAAAGTTAAAAACAACAATAATTTACCCCTAATAAATACCCTCTAATTAAATCCTCACCATTCATCTAACCTAACTATCCCAATAAAAAAATTTAAATTTACAAAAATACCCCTAATCATATTGCCCAAAAGACTTGTACGGCCTACCCATTACCCATGCCAATCACCCGAAAACTACCACGTGGCCCCGATCATTGTTTGAAGTTAGAGCCATCCGATTCCGTCTTCGAACAATGCCAAGTAACTTAGGGAGTTGCCACTTGATAGAGCACTGTACAAAAATGAAATCAACTGATTTCAATTTTATTTTTACCGTTCTTTTTATAATATTATGAGAAATAATTTCCCAAATACACTATATTAGAAATTTATTTTAAATATAATATATAATTCAATTCTCCAATAATATGTATAAATATTTGTAAGTCTACTATCTAATTGAAATAAATTATCATATTATTCTTTACAATAGGGATGAAAGTTTGAGTGAGTCTAGTCGAAAATTTTGAATTATTCGAGTTGAGTCATCATATTTTATAACTTATTTTTTTGAAATATTTTCGATTCAAGTCAATTTTAACGAGTTTGAGTCGATTTTTCAAATTTTTGTACAAATTTTATATAATACAGTTTGATTCCAATTTAAACAATTCTCTTTATAACTAAATACATATTTATTCGTATTATTCTTTACATGTGTAAATAAGATTTTGAATTATCATCATCGTCATTATCATCAAATGCATTATATATGAATATGTCATTTTATTAAATTATGGGTCGTGTTAAAAACTTCTTTCTTATCTAGGTAAGCCCAAGATAAGAAATAAGTATTATAAACGGACCTATAAATTCTTATAAGGGTATAAATTATTAAGATTGTATATTAAAAAAATTAAGGGTACAAAATTATAAGAATTTAGGGCTGTAAAATTAGATTATTGATAGAAAATATAAATAAAATATGTAAAATATAAGAGAACTTCAAATTTTTAATGGATGCGGTTGCACCGGCACCTCTAGCTCTATCCCTAAATGAGCTGGGTAGATTTTATAAAAATCTAATCAGAACACTTAGGTTTCTTGGTAAGGAAGTGGTTTGGAGATTTCGAAGGTTCATGGCATCTTATATCCGACTGAACATGAGTGGAGATAACAGTAGTGAAGGATAGTAGGTATATAAACGATGGCGGATGTCGCCGGCAACGCCTTGCAGTTTTTCCCATTTGGTTAATCTTGGTCAGAGATGAGAAGATTGATGAATTTGTCATGGGCCGCAGGTTGAAGTCCGAGACATTGGCATCACATGGTGCGATTTGGCCTGCCCAAGTAATTCCAAGAGCGATGTTGGACTTGCGAAGACCACCAACGTTGGCCCGATCCAGGGAGAGCCTTATCCATCCTAGGTGTGTGAACACTTTGTGTGAATATAGAAGATACTTTCCATAGTTAGGTGGGAATATTCCTAGAATTATGCTTTGTAAATGGATAGGGTTGTATCATAGTCGTCGATGTAAATCTGTATAGACTGTAGGATCGAGGGGAGTTCAACTATAAATAGAGGCCTTCCCCACCTCATTTGATGTCTCAGAGATGTATTGAGTTATTCCAAGTTTCCAAGGAATAAAGGTATTTTCTCTAAATCCTCTAAGTGTTCTTGTTTCGTTCTTTCTTTGTTTTTGAGCATTCTTAAAGAGTTCTTCCTCGCTCATCTCGTTTGATCCATTTCCGCTTAGAACGCTTCGCGTTTATCGGTGCTTAGGAGGTTTGATCTTCCGTAAGTGTTGAGAAGGCTTACTTAGGCGTTTATCTTGAGTCACATCGCCTAAAGCCGCACGTTGGGCTGGTTTAAAAGTCTTTCCACGTGACAATTGGTATCAAAGCCTTGTTCGAGAAATGTTTAGGTCGTTCGAGGTACGAAGCATTGATTAGAGATGGCACCAAAGAGGGAGACTGTTGTTGCTGCTGCTAGCCAGAAGGGTATGGAATCCCAGGCTAACAAAGAAAGTCGGGCTAAATCAAGGGACAAATTGTCTACACTTGAGGACAAGGTCACCAGGCTTGAAGGATTCGTGAAGGATGTCGTGGGGTGACTTGACGTGGTGGACACACGCCTCGAGGAACTGGATGACCAAGGTGATAAGTTGGAGGAAAAGAGATATGCTCTCGAATCCAAGTTTGAAGCATTGAGGGAGGAAATGTTGGGACTCAAGGCAGAAGTTCTGGTATATCAGGTTGCTATGTGGAATGGTGTGTTTAATCCAACTACACCTAAACCAATGAAGGACATCCCAAAACCCGAGAGTTCAATAGAACCAAGTCGACGAAGGATGTCGAGAACTTCATTTGGTGCATGGAGCAATACTTCTATGGAATGAGCATCACTGACGATACCGAAAAGGTAAACACTGATATGGTCTATTTGACTAATGTTGCCTTATTGTGGTGGCAAAACAAATGTTTCGAATCGAGTGACGAGGACATTCCAGTCGGGACATGGAAGGATTTCCAGTATGAGCTTAAGGAGCATTTTTATCCAAAGAATGCTAACGAGAAAGCTCGAGACAAGCTTCACCAGTTGAAGCACGATGGTTCAATTCGGGAATATGTGAAAAGATTTACTGAACTCAAGCTGCAGATTGAAGACTTGAGCAAATCGGAAGGTTTGTATCTCTTCAAATTTGGTCTCTAGAGATGGACAAGAATGGAGCTGAAAAGAATGGGTGTGCAAGACCTTTCAGGAGCGATGGCCTCTACTGAATCCAGTGCAGAATTTGAGATAAAAAAGGAGTCTTCCAAGCCCCGATACAAGGGTAATGGAAAGGGAGACGAGGAAGTTCCCGAAGAGAAGAACGTTGAGGGAAAGCCATCCCCCAAGTCCAATCGGTATGACAAGCCATATGAGCGGAATGATCGAGGAACCGTAAGGTGCTACCATTGTGAGGTCCTCACATAGTGAAGGATTATCCAAACAAGAAGAGACGCCTCGATGCCATTGTCCATAAGGAAGACGACTCAGATGGTGAACAAACAGGTAGACTTGGTGCAATCGCCAGTGTCAAAGGTGGAAAGCCGAAGGTAACGAATCGGAAGTGTTACCGATGTAAGGGGCCACACGTAGCGCGAGAATGCCCTGATCGAGTGAAGTAGTCCAAGAAGGACAAGCCCAAGACTGATTAGGCTGCGAAGCTTGGCTCAATGATTCTGAGTTCTTCCAAGAAGAAAGCCAATAAGCAGAATGAGTTGATGTTTGTCGACATCAACGTGGCGGGATGATCGAAGAGTGCTTTGGTGGATACCGGGGCAAGCGACCTATTCATGTCCAAGAAGGTTGCAGTGGAGCTTGGTCTGAAAGTTGTGGACTCAAACGACAAGATCAAGACTGTGAATGCCAAGGAAGCTCCTGTTATAGGGACTGTGCGTAAAGTTGATCTGCAGATTGGTGATTGGAAGTCCAAGGAAGACTTCAAGGTAATCGATATTGATGACTTTGATTTTATTTTGGGAATAAACTTCCTTGATCGTGTTGAAGCGATCATCATTCTGTGTGCCAACGTCGTGTGCATCTTGGATCCGAGACAACGATGTGTTGTGCCCGTACGACGAGACATCAGGTAAGAGACCAAGAAGCTGACAACTATTCAGCATGTCGAGGATGCTCCAAGCCAAGGAGTCATCGTGAAAGAGGCGACTGTTGGGGACATTTCCTTGTTGAGGCATGTGTTGCCCGAGCCTGTTGGCGTGGAAGCCGTCGAGTAGCCATCCGTGGACAAGGTGGCCGATGCATCGAACTTCAAGGGAACCGAAGTGTCGATGGGTGTAGCATTGCCGAGGAGCAATGGGGCGTCAAGCTTCAGTGACGAAGGATTGACGGGTAGAGAAAATGCTGGGTCAATGAGTGAAGTACCTCTTGAACCCTGGGATAGTGATCAAGAAGTGCTTGGTACGGTTGATTTTACCAGACGATACGAACCAAGGCGAGCAACCCTCATGGGGGGACAATTGAATCAGAGTTCGATGCTCTTTATTGGGGGAGCGATTCTTATGGGGGGACATTCAAGCCAGACTCCGAGACAGAAGCAAGCCAAAGTACGTGAGAAGCTCCAAGATCGAACTCAGACTTGTCCGAGTGGCGCGACGAGGGTGTCGCCAAGTTTGGTGGGGGAGAATGTCACGGGCAGCAGGTTGAGGTCCGAGACACTGGCATCACATGGTGCGATTTGGCCTGCCCAAGTAATTCCAAGAGCGATGTTGGGCTTGCGAAGACCACCAACGTTGGCCCGATCCAGGGAGAGCCTTATCCATCCTAGGTGTGTGAACACTTTGTGTGAATATAGAAGATACTTTCCATAGTTAGGTGGGAATATTCCTAGAATTATGCTTTGTAAATGGATAGGGTTGTATCATAGTCGTCGATGTAAATCTGTATAGACAGTAGGATCGAGGGGAGTTCAACTATAAATAGAGGCCTTCCCCACCTCATTTGATGTCTCAGAGATGTATTGAGTTATTCCAAGTTTCCAAGGAATAAAGGTATTTTCTCTAAATCCTCTAAGTGTTCTTGTTTCGTTCTTTCTTTGTTTTTGAGCGTTCTTAAAGAGTTCTTCCTCGCTCATCTCGTTTGATCTGTTTCCGCTTAGAACGCTTCGCGTTTATCGGTGCTTAGGAAGTTTGATCTTTCGTAAGTGTTGAGAAGGCTTACTTAGGCGTTTGTCTTGAGTCATATCGCCTAAGGCCGCACGTTAGGCTGGTTTAAAAGTCTAACCACGTGACAAATTGCTCACAATGAAGCTACGGAACTCGGTAAGGATAATCTTGGTTCTAATCTTTACGTCACATGTAGATTTTTTGAGGCATTTTAAGAATAAAAAGTTATATGATATAAAATAAAGTAATAAGCTTACAAAAGTTAACTTTTTTTTAAAACTAAAAAGGGGTAAAAAAGTAAATCCACTTTTAGAATGAGATAAATTAAGACTACACAAGTGACAATAATATTAAAATAAATAAAGTATATTTTAAGAGATTTATATTCAAATAGTTTTACATGTATGATGTGTATGAGTTTATCACTTCAAATTAAAAAAGATATTAAGATTTTAAAAATGAAACAAACTTGTTTACTTTTTTAAAGACCAGTTTAAGTGAAGTAAGAAACATTGAGAATTCATAAAATAAAGCAATGAACTTATAAACAGTATAAAGCAAATAGTAGCTTGAAGCAACCAAATGATCAGTTTACTTAATGCTAGTATTTGTTACTGTTCGCCGATCTTAGTAAAACATCGCTCATACGACTATTCATCCGATGCAAAATCGATGTCTTTTGCTTCTTCAGTTTGCTGCCGAAGATGAATGCGCTCAGAGGAACCTTTCTAGACTCGCTGTCAGAGCGTTGCAGTTGGCCGTTGCTCCGATTGTTCTTAGACCGGTAAACCCTCCCATCTGCACTCAACTTTGCCAGGCTCCTCTGGATTTCAAGCTGCAGTCCTGTTACATTATCCAAACCAGCTTGCAGTTCATTTGCAACTCTGATGTTCTGTTGCTTCATGTCCAAGATCTCGCCTCGGAATCTCGCTGCCTGGTCACATGTGAACTTGAACTCATCATCTTCAGCACTTGCTCTCAAGGCCATTGTTATTTCTTCTTGAAGCTCGCACAGTGAAGAAAACAGTTGTCTCAGTTCTTCTTCTAGCGACACGACACTCTCCGCCCAGGCAGTCAGTTCATTGTGCACTTCTTTCAGATGTTTAGACAGTTGTTTCACTTCGGATTGCGCTGAACATTCCAAGCTGCTACTTCCGTCTTGCTTTCGTTTTTCTACGATCTTCAAAACCTCCGCTGATAAGTCTTTCACTCGAGCTTCAAACATGTTTACCTCTTGGTATGTGTTGCTGAATCTGCACCAGAAATCCAAGTTCTCTTCCAGCAGTTCATCGATGTCGGCCCGGAACTTATTTTCGGTTTCTGAAGCAGTTCCAGACATTTCCATTTTTTCTATCATCAAATCAAAGCCTTCTTTTACATCCTTTTCTGCATCCTGAGTTTCAATAATTACTACTTTCTCGGAAATCGCTGGTCTTGGTTCAACATTTTGATCAGCATTGTTGTTTTCTCCGAGGCCTGCTTCGAGAAGGCTTAGTTTCTCTTGTAAGGATCGAATCAATTCATCTTTCATGGCATTACTTTTCGTAAGTTCTTTCAGCTGCAACATTATCTTAAGCTTCTCATCCTGGTTATTTTCCTTGACTTCTTTGAGCTTCTTCTCTGTATCTTTATTCCGAAGCTTTAAACTGTATTCCATCAACAGATTCTTCTCTTTGTCTTCTTTTAATCCAAGTTCGTTGACAGTGTTCGCTTTGGGCGAACCAGCTCCTGCATTGACATTGCCCCCTGCTTTGAGTTCTTCACGTTTCTCCGAAGGCTTCAAATTTTCATGGCTAATAACCCCTCCATTTCTAGAACTAGCAACAGATTCATACTCTTTCACATCGTCGTTTCCAATGTCATTCCCTTCTAATTTTGCAACCCTGCGGTCTGTAAAGCCATCATTGAGATCGAGTTTTCCTCCGGTCTCTTTCAACTCTTTTGGTAAAGAAGTTGACTCCATGGCAACTACTGGTTCTGAAGCCTGCATATCTTTGCTGCCATTGCTGTTTTCTTCGTCTGCAGAGTCTTTTTCAGGTTCGACGTTTGTTGGAGAATTATGTTTAAGTTCCATGCCTGTTTTTACCATCTTGAACTTCTTTTCGCCGCCTTTGATTGCCTTCTCATTTGATGATTTGAATTCCATGGATGAACTCTGCGCTTTTTAGAACTTCTCCTTGATACTAAGAACTTTTTCGGAAAGGTGATCAAGACTACAATGTGCTTCAGTGAAATGGGTTTGGAGACTGTTGTTTCTATCTTCAAAACTCTGGCTCAAATCCAGAATCTCATTCAATTTCTCCTCCATCTCCCTTATCTTCTTCTTCGCATCATTTTTCCCATCAATCAATGTGTCCTTATCATCTTCCAACATCTCAACCTGACTTTCAAGCATATCAATCTCGGTTCGTAGTCTTGCAACGAGAATTGACTGAGACGCTACCGCACTTTTTAAGTTGATCACGTTGTTCACAAGTTCATCGATCTTCTCTGCCATCTCTGCCACACTCAAAGATCCACTGAAGAAAACCTCAAACTGTTGCTTGACCTTGTCCCTTAGAGACTCTATTTCCTTCCTCTTTTGGACATCAGCCTCACCCGTTTCTTGTTCTAATCTTTTAAACTCTTCTTGATCGAGATCAAACTTCTTCCTCAAGGCATCCAATTTCTTCCTGGAAACAAGAATCCTTTTCTTCTCAACTTGAGCTTCCTTGGCTGATCTAGTCTGTTTGTCCTCGAGTTGAGCCAGTGTATCTCTGCAAGATTTCAAAGCTGTCACTTCCATCACGATTCGAGCCTCATCATCTGCGATCGTCGTACCTTCACCGAACTCGTCTTCCAAACTACAAAGTTGTTTGTGAATCTCTTGGATCTCATTATCTAATTCCCAATACTTCACCATCGCACACTCATGCGTACTCCGAGCGAACTCTTTCTCCGTCTGCAACTCCAGGATCCGTTTCTGAAGCCTATGAATCTCATCAAGTCCCTCAGGTATACTCAAACCAGATTTTGGAATCAAACGAATACTCCCTTTTGGTGATTTTATCTTGTGTGACTTCCTCTTGGAGCTTGATGCTACAAGTCCCTTCACATCTTTAACAGTAGGCTTCGGAACCTTGGGAACCGCAGGGAAATTGCCTTTTGAGTTCTCGGGGACATACGGGATATATCCGCCTTTCATGCTCTCCCATGACTTCTTCGCCGACTTGGGTGATTGATCCATTTTGGGTGATCCGGATTCATCTTCATCCTCAATTGCAAACGGGAGCTGCTCCGGGAAAACCGAAGCAATGGTGCTGTTTGCATTCTGTAGCTCGGTTGATAAGTGATCATATCTTTCGGCTAAGGCTCGATATGCCTTGAAAGTTTCTTCGACAAAATGGATCAACTCCGGCCTTCTTTTGTAGTACATTTCGGCTCTCCTAGCAAACGAGTCTCCATCTTGCTGGAGCAGCTTAAGAACATCCTTAACCTTTACCTGCATATCTGCATTTTCCCCAGGATTTCCAATCATGCATTAAAATTCCCAGAAAACCCAGAAATTGTTACAAGTTTATACAGACATGGAAGTATAACAAAAACAAGCATGAGGGAAATAGAAACACAAAAGTACCTTGAAGGTTTTGTTCCATCCATTTGGACTGCTTTGTTCTGATATGACTAGCCCACCACCATGAATATGCATTATTAGCAGCCCTCTGCAGCATTATTACAATTTCTTAATTGTTTCCCTCTGTATTTGGTGGTGGTAATGTGATCATGGAGGGGAGCTGACTATATAATCCACGGAACTGGCAACTTACCTTAAAAAAACCACCAACAAAATAACAATTTTCAATTTTCAACCAGTAATATAACTCCACGTGGCATATTATATTTTTAAGATTTTTTACCAGGGTGTTCAGGGCGCCCCATTTTTTTTCTTTAACCGACTTTTGCCTATTTTAATTGAGATGATTATCCTGGTTATAGTAAAATCGTCAAAAAAGAAAATCGAAGACGTTGGTTCTAAATTCATATTATAACCTGTAACAGGGTGCCTGAAGATTAAATTTAGGTCATGTTAAAAAAAAAAATTAAATTTAAGTTCTCCTGGTCAATTTGATAAGCCATGACAGGTAATTTCAGTTATATTTTGGGTTTAGGGTAATTTGATATTATAATGTACATTATTCTCGTTTATCCTGTTATTTTAAAAAATTTCAGAAAAATAAGAATCATCTGTCAAATTTTATTTCCATAAGTTAAAAATTCAAAAAAAATCATAAATAAATTTAATATATTTATATTTATATCTATTATGATTTACAATAAGTCGTGCGAGTTTTAAAAAAATTACGATCGTGACACCCACAATGATCTTAATAGCAACGATTATGTCTATAACCGTGATAAACACGATACGATCAAAAATACTTTTTAAATCTCTGATTTAAAACGCTATTTTAATCATTTCTAGTTGATTGATAATTGCACCTCCCTGGGATTTTAACGCTATGTATTAACTATAAAGATTCATTTTTTTAACATAGATCTACTAATTTCAATAAACGAGGATATATCCAAAAATATAATAATTCACATCCTAGTAAACAAAAAACCTAAATTCAGATATATACCTAGTAAACAAAACTAGCATTACGAGATCAAAAAAAGACCAAACAAGGAAAAGGTAAAAAACCTAATACAAAGACTCGAAATAAAAGAAGGATACAAACATCATCCAAATTTACGATAATAGGTAAAATCATCAACAAACAACATAAAAATGCATATTACAATGAAGGTGCGTTGACAACAAAGATATTACCACTATTCAATCGCAAAAAGGAACGGTAGACGTAACCGCATGTCCAAATCTTGTTCGAGAGCTTGAATTAGGGAGATCAATAATATAAAGGAAGGAGCGTTATCTTGATCGGTTATGAAGTCGTTGGATCCAACTCTAATAAAAAAACTAAAATAAAAAGAGAAAATCGTGTCAAAAGACAGAGAAAAACATACCAAAAGGTAGAATAAAATTGTGTCACAAGAGCGAAAAAAATTATTAAAAATTAAAAATAAAACAAACGAAATAATAGATCTGGTGGTCAATGAACAATATTAAAATCGGTGTCGCAACCGGTGTATGAAGAAAAATAAAACTGTCATTTTTTTAAATTAGTCCAAATTTTATTATAATAAAATAATATAATTATTTATTTAGGTGGTGACACATGTCAACACCTTATTGGAAGAAATTTTTTATATATATTTAATTTATTTTCTTCCTCCAATCAGGTGATGACACATGTCACCCTAAGTAAAGGAAGAAAATAAAACCTTTCAACTTTACGTTTGGGAGGAGTCAAACACAAGACCTGCAACATGCTTGAACAATGCTCAAACCACTAAACCAAACTGAATTATAGGTGAAGATCACTGTCGAATTTTAGTGAAGATATAAGTGAGGGTTTTAAGAAACTAATCCATTTGAATTAGTGACGATGTCGTTGGAATTTGTAATTTGCATTACATCATTCATGCATTATGACCTGTATTTTTTTTTTTTTGAGGTTTTACACTTGATAAAATAATTATGTGAACCATATTTTTTTCTTTTTATTTATGATATACACCTTAGAGATACACTGAGTTTTATGATTCACTTTCCTGTATTTCTGCTTATAGATACTTTCGGTCCTTAAACAACTCGATACCAAGAGAATGTCTCAGATTGCAAATTATTATTATATTTTCAATATGGTTTTATTATTTTTAGTTTTAGCTGCCAATTCATTTTATGATGTTTTGACTTGAGATATTGTATATTTGGACTTGAAACATTTTAGAGATTTTATTTTAGAATTTTAGTGCATGCTTAAATTGTTATTTTAGTTTTAATTTATTTTATTGAAATTTTGTAGGATGATTATTTTAAACATTCAATATTTTTAGTCATTTTCAAAAGTGATTTTTTTCGTTGACCCTAAAAATTCGATCAACTCTTACAAGTCGAAATTAGAGGTTGCATTATCACCTTGACCAACATATATGACAGTAGAACTTGATTGATGTTATCACCTTAGTCAACATATTTGTAGGATTTTATACTATCACAGTCTTCTGAAGTAGAATTTTTCCTTTTTTTTAAAGATCTTCCGCACAAAATGATATCTCACATGAATATACTTGATTTTTGAATGATACACTTAATTTTTTGCTAAGTGTTGCAACAATTTAACTGTCAAAATAAAAACTAATGTGACTTTGAAAAACTCTCAAATCTTTAACAATTCTTTAAGAAAAATAATCTTTTTAATAACTTATGAAACTATAAAGTACTCTACCTTTATTTTAGACAAAGTCACTCTAAGTTGTAAAATAGACCTTTAACTCATGGGGCTTTTATTAGAGTAAACAAGTCCCTAATTATTAATAGAAGCTTATTCAAATTATTAATATAGTCAAAATCAACATATCCAACCATAAATTGACCAAGTATTTCATCATATTTAAACACTAAAACAACATCCACAATTTATTGGAGATACTATAAAATTTATTTCATAGCTTGTCAATGTCCATTTCCAGGATTATGTATGTACCTAATCATAATTCTTACGAATTTTAAAATTTTAAGTCGCATGCGCACCATCGCATACTTCAAGCTCTTTAATGAATTAATATATAATTTTTTTGTCATATACTCTTCCTCTTTATTAGTTTTAGAAGATAATTGAGAATTAAATTTTAAATGAAAAGCAGGTGAGATAGATATTTTGTGTTTTCAAACATTGTAATACCTTTTTTAGATATTGCTTTTGAGTTAAATAAAGCTTGCCTCTTCTTCTTTTTCTACTTATCTTCATATCGAGAATCTTTTTGGTCTCACCTAAATCGTTCATCTCGAACTCTAATTTCAGTTGATCCTTTAATTTGTTTATCTCAGGTTGTCTTTTTGAAACAATCAACATATCATCAGTATACAAGATAAAATAAATAAAAGATCTATTTTATAGCTTTTACAAATATACATACTAGTCATATGTATTTTTTTTATCTTTGTCTCCTAATAAAGCTATCAAATCACTTGTAACACTACTTCGAAGATTGTTTCAATTTATATAGTGATTTATTTAGCTTACAAACCCATTTTTTGACACCAATATCCTTATATCTTTTTGGTTGAGTCAACAAATATCCTCCTCCAAATTACAATGCAAGAAAGTTATTTTTACATAAAGTTAGACTAGCTCTAAATTCAACTGTGCTACAAAGGCTAATAATATTCTAATGGAGGAATACTTCACAGTAAGAACATCTTTCTAACTGGGTAATCCTTCTTTCTTTGTAAATATCCACTATATTTCTTTATCTATAAAGCTTTTTCACTTATGATTTTCTAAGCTTTGCATTGCTCTTAATTAGTGATAGAGATATCATCATCAATAACTAAAAGACCGTAGGTCACCGATTATAAATCGAGCGGATGTACAAATTTCTTTCTTTGATCTTATATTTGCAAGTGATTCTTATGTCTCTATTGGTTCTTATATTTAAAACTCTTCATTAATTTCTGATTCCTCCATTAGAATTAGAGAATCAATAGCATCAATTGATAGGTTAATCGTCGTCTATTGAAACTCTATTTATTTTAGAGTACACTCCACTTATTGTGGAGTACTACTTGTCAACACATCTTCATTTATTACCCTCTTCAACATGACAAATTCATCAAAGGATTATACTATATATTATATTTTTTTGTTTAATAATTAAAGACGAAAATTTTTCACTCCATGGAAAATCTCCATAAAAAGTCTTCTTTGTTATGGGATCAAACTTTAAATCTTTTAAATGATAATAAATAAGGGATTCAAATACATATAAAGAATTATAATTTATAACCAAATTTATTGAATTAACCTTGAACAATAATTGGATTATTTGAACCTAATCAAGCGTTGTTATTGTTTAAAAATTTTATTGTAAACATTATAATTTTTTAGCGATCAAATTAAAAAAAAAAATTAAAACCCAAGAATAACGATAAAAAAGAACAATAAATTAAGGAACTAAGCTCATAATTATCCCATCAAAGGGATTATCCATCCAATGTGAGATATTAATATTCAAAATCCTTCATTTGAAGGAAAACTTAACAAATTGAATTATTAAAAGAAAAAAACAAAAAGGAAAAGGAAAGCTTATCAGTTATAAGTTGTTATCTCAATCATCTTTATTTTCTTCCTTTAGCTTTGTCAAGAAAGAGACTCAAGATTGATACAAACTTTTCTTCTCTTTAATTCCTTAATCCTAGAATATAATTATCAATTGTGTAAAAAAAATCCTCAACCTATATATCGATTCTATGGTTAAATTATGTTTGATTTCATGATCAAAAATCAAGGGACCTAGGTTATTTTGATGAAAATTAAAACTCAATCCTTATTAACTATATAGTTGATTATTGATAAAGATATTAATATCGATTTCATATAAATATAGTAAACTTATTCTTATTATTTTTATATAACTCAAAATGTTCCCATCAATGAGACAACAGTTCCATCGGGATCTATTGAAGCAAGAAACAATAGAAGAGTTATTTGAGAGCCCTAAAACATCAAGAGTATCAGTGAGTGTAGTCAAAGTCTAGAAATTAGCTAAGTGCCTTCCTGTTTTTATTAGTATTGTCTATTGCATTACTAATGTTGTTTTTAAGGTATTGTTGCATTGAAGCGTGGTAGAATAGAGGTGTATCCAACAAGATTTCAAGCTAGGCATTTTGAATTGTTATTTCCTTATGCAGGCTGGTGAGGGCTTAGGAGTCCTTGAAATATTCTTCCACCTTTTGTCAAGTTGTAGTATTTTAGATGTCGAACCCAAAGGGAATGGATTACTTACGCTGCACAATAATTTTACACTTTAAAAAAATAAATAAAAACACAAGTAATTTTGAGTGATGAATGATTTAATTGAAAATAAAAGAAAACTAAATAATTAACGAGAATAACAGTGAAATAAGTAAGGCTAGGTAAGTTGCTTTGTAAAGGGGAATCCATTTGCACTTATTATCCAATTATTAACGCATGTGGTTGAATTCCTGTCGCGGCAGGTCTTACGAAGGGTTTCATCAGCTGCCTCGGCGGGATTATGCCTTGTCGACAACTCAACTTTTCATAGTTCGACAGAGCATCTGAAATTGTCTCCTCCTTATCCCTAAGCTCAAAGAACTATTGAAACCCACATCTTGATAATACCTCCTGGCATGAATCAAGGATGAATAACAACGATTGTATGCTTCCTTTTAGTCGCTGAAACCCTTGTGGATTAGTCGATTCCCATGAGCAAAGACCGTGTTCTCTCGTTTCGTGAGCCTAACTCTACCGATATTAGACAAATAGAGTTTTCTTCATAAACTTATCTTTCGAGCTCTTAAGTAAAGAAGAGTAAAAACCAAGAGAGAATAAACTATGAAAATAAGATTGCATTAATAACTCTCAAATAAATTACAACTTTCTTCCTAACTATTCCAAAATTCACCTAACCCTCGATTGGAGTTTAGAACATAATGGATATGTCGATGGCTAAGGTTTTTTTCTATGAGAACTGAATTATTATTCTCAAACTAAGAGCTTGCTTTATATAGGCCAAGCCTAGGTTTTAGTCTTTCATAAAGGTAGGAGTTCTAAAAGGAAAAGAATATATGTCCATATTAAATTACAATTCTTTATTCTATTTCCTAATTTAACTCCTTAAATTCGACATTGAATTTGACCACGACTTAACTCTATTCCTAAGGTTTATTCTCCAAAGCAATGCTTAAATATTTTGTATGACTCTTTTTCAATGGTTTTATTTATGAAACTTATGGTTTGGACTAAACTATAAGAAAAATTTTCTATATGGGTTTCGGATTATAGCTCAATGTGTTATCAGGTTCTCTTTTTTGACATATGTAGGAATACCAGATGCATTTTCAAACTCGTTTTCTATAAAATATGAGTTTCGTTTAATATGTGTTATAATATTCGTTATTCAAATATTTTAAGAAATAAATTGAATTCGTGGCCCATATGATGTGAGTTCTGGGTAATTTTAAAACAAATCAACGCTATTTTCAAATGAATTGACTTGATTTTCAACTAAACTTGTAGCCCACAAGATGCGAGTTTTGTATCCTACTGATAACTCCGCAAAAAGGCTATATTTCAAGCCTTTTTACTTAAGTTATTGAGTGTCTTTAAGTAAATACATGAGCATTTAGATGCATTTAGGATCATAACATTGCATTTAGTAAATAGATATGTCTTGGCATTTATGGTATGGTAATAGGTGCTATTTTACGGGAAAGGTCGTGCTTTTGGCTGCTGTGTGCAAGTAAAGAAAGTAGGGAGCAAAGGAAATTTGTCATGGCATTCGCAGAAGGATAGCGATAGAAAAATGCCATGGCAAATCTGGAGACCTCCTGTGCGGCACTAAAAGAGAAGAAGATATTTTGAGAGGAGTGTCAGCTGGTGCCGTACAGGTTGGCTGTAAACACCTTGGAGGGGACCACTATCACCAAGTCAGAAATGCCATCACGTGAACACGGGTGAAAATGGAATTTCCACCAAACCTTTAACCCCCTTAGCCCGGCCTAGACGGAACCGACACTAACGGGTTACACGGGGAATATCGAACAAAATTCACGAAGGTCTGATTCGATAAACAACCCTGAAAACCGGTATGTTTTTTTTTCTTAACTAGATGCATAATTAAGTTCCTATGTGTGTCGAGGTCATGCATAACGAAAATGGAAACATTCGATTCACAATTGATCATTCAACTCGCATATAAAACATAAGGACCACAATGCAAATAACTTTAATTCCTATATTAAACTGGAACTTCAATCTACCAAAATTCAATTAAACATGCACAGAACACGCACATTAAAATTCAGATCAATCGGATCATTATAGCATCGTCAATTTCCTGATTCAATGATTAAGGACCAAATTGTAAAACACACAAATTCTAGGAACTATAACTAACATTGATTAACCAATATAAAATTATATTATTTTCATGCAATATGGTGAAATTGTATCTCAAATAGATATCCTTAGAGTCCATGTTCATTTACGGATGGATAACCGAACCCACACGAAATTTCAACCAGTGGAACATCATTTTTGGTCAAGGGTATCGATACCTTTGGTACCGGTATCGATACCTTGACGATGGCTAGCCAAGTAATCCATTCGAAGGCCTGGGGTATCGATACCACCCTGGATGGTATCGATACTCCAGAGTCCAGTGGCATAAATGCATCGAACCATGCTTCGGTACATACCCCAAAATAAGCCTTGGGTATCGATACCCTCACCAGAGATATCGATACCCCCTGTGCAATTAACAAAAGCAGAACATTTTAAAAGAGTTCCATCCAATTAAACACAACCATTAGTCACCCTAAGCTACATGCATGATATCCAAGCATATTGAGCAATTTATTACACCTATTTACCACATCAAGAACCTCAATTTCATCTATAGGCATGTTTCCTAGGTTGAGATTAAAACAAGAGTCATTCATGCATGGACATGCTTCACACAATCCAAAACGTTACCACAATCCATCAAACAACAACCAAAGCAAAATAAGGTTTTATTACAAGTCATTAACCAAAGCAAAACACACTCTCATAAGGGATAGGTTTACACATTGCCGAGCCCTGATTTATTTTCCAAATCATACAAAAAATGTGAGGTCTTTTCCCCTTGTTCCTCTTGCTCCAAATGCAGCCCCAAATGTCTCTATTTTTCTACAAAGGTGAAAAGAGAGCTTAAGCAAAACATGCTTAGTGAGGAAGCTCTAAACAAGATCATCAATGCATCAAATTAAAACCATATTTAAAAACCATAACTTGTAATGCCTTTCTAAAACCAAGCATGCTTAACAATTCATGTTCATGTTCATAATACCAAAAACCTTTCCTTGAGTATGCATGGCATTATCAATTCATTTCATAAATAATGCAAAATGTTCCAAATTATTTCATGTATGTATATTGGCTTTCTAGTGATCACTTAATGTGAACCTTAAGTTCACCGAATACGCGGATCCATTGTTTTAGAGACCCTTGGTGTCGTCATGACACAAAGTCACCATAGACATGACACGAAGTCACCATTAAAATGACACGAAGTCACCATTGACATGACACGAAGTCACCATTATCAAGCTCTATCACGCACGGTTGGACACAAAGTCACCCTTGTTACGTGTAGGCATTTTTTTCTTTATTTCCATAATATTTATAGTGCACTCAATCCTAATGACATGTCATTTGTATTCGTATCTAAAGTTAGTGTCACTAAGCCAATATCAATTCTAAACATGCATGTTAACTTGCTGCCCATAATGCATTCATAATATGTTCATCATGTGAACCATAAATCATGCTCAACGACATTATCAAATGTAGGGCAAATAACCTCATATTATTCTATTTCATTTTCATGCTTTCATGAGCCATGAATGTCTTTATAAACCATGTAATTTCCAGCAATTAACTCATGCATGCATCATTTCAAAATCATGATTATGCATTTCCAAAATCTCATTGAATCATCATCATAAATGCCATTACCGAAAATAGCCGAAACTTACAATAATATACCAAAATCATTTACTTTACTTACTCTTGAACTATGTAAAGTTTTCACACTATTTCATAGTCCCAATAACAGAAACGAATCTTTGCGAAACACTTTTAATCCGAAATCACTCACCGACAAGCGAAACAAGCCCTCGCCGACGCTCCGACGGCAACACCAACGCACCTGCCACTTGATAAGTGCTCAACACACTATCACTTTATACTCCTTTTATCGACATTTATCACCAAATATTCACCCACTTGAACCAATGCATGTGCTTAATGTGATATATTTAGAAGTTATACTTAAATAGATAATATTTATAGAAAAATACATGTTTTACTGCGTTTTCACATCTGTGCAGGAAAACCATTGCCGCGGTAGAGACAAGGCCGAGGCAGGACCTGATGTCGAGGCAGCAACAGGAAGACAGGAAGCAAAGTGATAAGCGATGGAAAGACAAAAATCCAAGGAACGTGTCTGGACTTGAAGCCCATGAATCGGAGCTGGCTAGCACAAGGAAAAGCCCAAAGGAAGACCACGCGGGAAAGCCCCCTTAGCCGAATTCAAACTTGGAAATATATTATTATTATGTACTTGACTTGTTCCCTACTCCAAGTTGTATTCTACTTAGGAAAGGTTTGCCCTAGGTCTAGCCTATATAAAGACCTAGCCACCCAATGTATCAAATATCGTAATACTTAGGGAGAGCCGACTTCTACTCTTGTTTCTTTCCTCTCCATCATGTTCTAAAACCTTCATAGGGTTTAGGTGAAGGTTGTGGAGTATTTGTGAAAGGAGATTGTACTTTATCTTTCATTCAATGCAATAAAGATTATCAAGGTTTGTTTATCCTTTGTTATTCATTGTTCTTGCATTCAAGCCTGGGAGGGAAGTTTATAAGTGATCCATTTATCTAAGCTCGGGAGAGCTAGATTCACGAAAGGGGTAAGTACAATATTTCAATCGCGAAATACTAACTCGGCCTAGGGATAGTTAAGAGTTTCAGCGGCTAAAAGAAGTGTGAGATTGGTTGGTGAGTATAATTGATTCACGCCGGGAGGTATCATCAAGGACTAGTCATCAACAGCACTCTGACTTAGGGATAAGCGGAGTCATTCAAGGACACTTTGCCGAACTTTGGTAAAGTCTGCCCACGAGCAAGGGATTGCCGCGGCGGACAGTGTTATCGCTGCCCAGGCAATAAACTGCAGTGCTGCCGAGACAGAGATATGCGATTTCATTGGATAAAGACAAGTCAATCAAGTCTAGTATGCTATAAGGAATATCAAAAAGAAAGAAGGAATGAGTGAAGAGAAAAACACAATCCTTGAGGTGCCCGAAATTGGCTCAAGAATTAGTTGTTTAGAAAAGAAGAGAACACTTAACTCAATTCTACTTGTCTTGAACTTAGAGTTTATCTAAGAAAGCCTTTAATCAAACATGTCCACAAAAACGCACACACTCACCAAATCTTATAGTTTGTTGGTAAACCCTTGGGTAGCCGAAAGGTTAAGTCTAAAAGAATAGGTATAGTTATGGTGGGGAGAATAGATGGAAACGTAAGACCAAGAGAGAGTAGAGTTTGGCAAATTGATGGTTTGCATTGCTTGAGGACAAGCAATAGTTCGAGTTTGGGGGTGTGATAAGTGCTCAACTCACTATCATTTTTTACACCTTTTATGGGTATTAATCACCGAATTTACACCCACTCGGACCAAAGCATATACTTAATGTGATATATTTAGAATTTATGCTTATAAAGATAATATTTACAGAAAAGGCAAGTTTTATATCTATGCAGGAGAAACCAGTGCCGCGGCAGCAATATGGCCGAGGCAGGACCTGATGCCGAGGCAGCAACTGAGAATCAGAGAGAAATACTGTAGGATATCGGAAGAGAAAAATCCAAGGGACTTTTCTGGACATAAAGCATATGGATCGGAGCTGGTTAGCATGAGGAAAAGCCCAAGACAAGGCCACGCGGGAAAGCCTCTTAGTTGAATTAAACATGGAAATATTTTATTTATGTACATGACTTGTTCCCTACTCCAAGTTGTATTCTACTTAGGAAAGGTTTGCCCTAGGCCAAGCCTATATAAGACCTAGCTGTCCAATGTATTAGATATACCTAGAGAGCCGATTCCTAGAGAATTTTCCCTAAGATTTAATGTTTTCTTTCTCTCAAACTATGTTCTAAGCTTTCTTAGGGTTTAGGTGAAGGTTGTTTAGTATTTGTGAGAGGAGATTGTACTTTTTCTTTGTTTCGATGCAATAAAACTATCAAGGTTTGCTTATCCTTTGCCATTCCTTGTTCTTGCATTCAAGCTCGGGTGAGAAGTTTGTGAGTAATCCATTTATCTAGACTCGGGAGAGTTAGATTCACAAAAGGGATAAGTACAGTGTTTCAATCGTGAAATACTAACTCGGCCTAGGGATAGATTAAGAGTTTCATTGGCTAAAAGAAGTGTGAGATTGGTTGGTGAGTATAATTGATTCACGCCGGGAGGTATCATCAAGGATTAGTCATCAACAGTACTTCGACTTAGGTATAAGCGGAGTCATCCAAGGACACTTTGCCGAACTTTGGTAAAGTCCACCCACGAGCAAGGGATTGCCGCGGCGGACAGTATCGTCGCTGCCAAGACAGTAATCTGCAGTGCTGCCGAGGCAGTGATATACGATTGCATTGGACAGAGACAAGTCAATCAAATCCATAATACAACGCAACTGGATCCTGACCTCTCTCTCTATTAATCAACTCTCATTCTTTTACTTAGCTGTTTTATTTCAATTTATTTAGTTTCATCCAAACCCAAATCACTTGTGTTTTATTTTATTTATTTTTACAGAACAAGAAGACAAAGAAGACATATTAAGTATACCAATCCATGTGGAGACGATAATCTGATAAATACTTATCACTTATTACTTGCGATGTGTCCACTTGCACTAAACGCGCACTTTTGACACGCGACATTCTACCACGCACGGTTGGACACAAAGTCACCCTTGTTACGTGTAGGCATTTTTCCTTTATTTCCATAATATTTATAGTGCACTCAATCCTAATGACATGTCATTTGTATTCGAATCTAAAATTAGTGTCACTAAACCAATATCAAGTTCAAGTATGCATGCTAATTTGCTGCTCATAATGCGTCCATAATGTGTTCAACAAATGAACCAAAAGTATGCCCAATGGCTCCATCATATGTAAGGCAAATAACCATATCATATTCCTTTTCATTTTTCATGTTTTCATAAACCATGAATGTCTTTGTAAACCATGCATTTCCAACAATGAACACATGCATACATTATTTCAAAATCATACTTATGCATTTCCAAAATATCATTGAATCATCATCATAAATGCTATTACCGAAAATAGCCGAAACTTACAATAATGCATCAAAATCATTTACTTTACTTACTCTTGAACTATGGAAAGTTTTCACACTATTCCATAGCCCCCAAAACAGAACCGAACCGTTGCGAAACACTTTAAACCCGAAATCACTCACCGACAAGCGAAACGAGCCCTCGCCGACGCTCCGACAGCAACACCAACGCACCAGCCACTTACGGACCTTCTTGCACTTCCTGTACAACATTAAAAACAGAGCATATTCACATCATAACATGCTCAAAAAAGCAACCACATTAAACCTTCACAAAACTATCGAAAACCTTACCGAAAAGATCGAAAACTAAGCCGAAACTTATCCGAAACAACATCAGCCCTTAACCTTATGAATCTAACATCTAATCCACCTCAATTATGAACTAAGAACACTTTCAAACCATCCTTATACCTCCAGCAAAAGCAGAACACTTAAAACAACCCCTAAAACAACCGAAAACCACCTTAAAACACCACCGATTGCATTATTCCGGGATTGATTTGTTGTTTAACTCATTTCAAGACTCAATCAATCATTTAATTGACCTAACATCATAATTAAATCATCCTAATTCCAGCATCAATTGATATATAAAAAGATTTCACAAAAACTATCATAAAACTCATAGATCTTGAATTAGAAACACAAAATTAAATATCAATTGTTAATGGGCAAGCCAATACTTGGGAATTTCAATAAAGAACCTTAGAAAAAGATTAGAAATCAGAATTTTACCTTTGAGATTAACTCCACCAAAAAGATGAGAAATCCTCTCTTGATTTCCTTGAAAATGGATGTTGATTTTGCAAAATTGATGAGTAGGTTTTGTAGAGAATGAAAGGATGAGTAAAATGAAATAAATCTTATTGAAAATGATGAAGAAATCAGCAAGTAATTGAAGAAATTTAGAGAAGAAGATGGAGAGAAAATTTTGAGAGAAAAGATGAGAAAATGGGAAGTTACAAAAGAAAATAAAATGATCATCTAAAATAAAACCATTTAAAAAAATAATTTTGGTGGATAAATCATTAATTAAAAATAAATTGGGTTTATGGCCCTCGAAGGATTCTAAGTATGACTTACTTTCCAATTAGTCACCAAAAATCTTAATTTCTGAAAATTATCAATTAAATCCCTAAACTTTTCAAAAAATTACAAGTTAGTCACTAGTAAAAATTAAGCCCAATTAAAAATCAAATTAAGGCTCAAATAATATTCCTTTAACTTTAAAACACCATTTTAATATTTTTAAAACCATTTCACAAAATTATTACTTATCCGATTAAAATATTCTTATTTTAATTTTTCTTGGAATAACGAACCCTAGGAATCCGATTCGATCTGAATCAAATTTCCCCAACTAACACTCAAGCTACTAACCCCAAAACCGGGATGTTACAGAAGTAAAACGCGGATCCCTATCCGATATGATCGACTTAGGCACACCATGCAACTTCACTACTTCCGAAACGTACAACCTTGCTAACTTATCCATAGAATATGTCGTATGCACGACAAAAAAATGTGCACACTTCGTAAACCTGTCAACAATCACCCATATAAAATCCTTTTTCGACGGCGTCAAGGGTAACCTCGTCACAAAATCCATAGTCACTCTCTCCCACTTCCACTCCGGAACTTGAACCGGTTGCAACAAGCCTGCAGGGAACTAATGTTCAGCTTTCACCCGCTGACACACCATACACCGCGACACAAACTCCGTCACATCCTTCTTCAAACCAACCCAAAAATATACATTTTTGAGATCCCTATACATCTTCACACTACCCGGATGCATAGCAAACGGACTAGTATGAGCTTCTACCAATATATCTTGTCTTAACCCAACATCATCCGACACCAAAATCCGACCTCTAAAACACAACACCTCATCATCATCAAAATGATATTCGGTCGGTCTACCTTCAGCAATATCCTCCACAAAAGGCACCAAAGCCTCTTCCTCTAACTGTTTCACCTTTATCATCTCAACTAAGACAGGTTTCACTTGCAACTCCGCCACTAAACCACCTTCCCTCGAAATACTCAACTTAGCAAACATCGCCCTCAACTCAACCGCCACCTTACGGCTCAAAGCATCAGCTACCACATTAGCTTTCCCCGGATGATACTCAATAGACAAATCATAATCCTTAAGCAACTCCATCCATCGTCGTTGCCTAAGGTTTAGATCCTTTTGTGACATGAGATACTTCAAACTCTTGTGATCCGTGTATATAGTACACTTTTCACCATACAAATAATGTCTCCATATCTTCAAAGCAAACACTATGGCCACAATCTCCAAATCATGCGTCGGATAATTCTTTTCATGCACCCTTAACTGTCTAGAAGCATAAGCCACAACCTTCCATTCTTGCATCAGAACACACCCGAGACCAACATATGATGCATCACTATAAACCACAAAATCCTTACCGGACTCGGGTTGAACCAACACTGGAGCACGAGTCAACACCTCTTTTAACTTTTCAAAACTCTTTTGTTGACTTTCTTTCCACTCAAAAGGAACCTTCTTTTGCCAAAGTTTGGTCATAGGAGAAGTAATGCTCGAAAACCCCTCAACAAACCTACGATAATAACCCGTCAAACCTAGAAAACTCTGAACCTCCGACACCGACTTTGGTTGCTTCCAACCCATAACAGCCTCTATCTTTTTCGAATCAACACTAATACCCTTTTCCGACACTACATGACCAAGAAACACCGCTTCCTTTAACCAAAACTCATACTTACTTAACTTAGCATACAACTGGTTCTCCTTCAACACTTGCAACACTATCCGCAAATGTCGATCACGATCTTCCTCGGTATGTGAATACACAAGGATATCATCTATGAATACCACCACAAACTGATCCAAGTATTCATGAAACACTCAGTTCATCATATCCATAAAAGCAGTAGGGGCATTTGTCAACCCAAACGACATCACCAAAAACTCATAATGTCCATACCTTGTCTGAAAATTTGTTTTCAACACATCCTCCGCTTTCACCTTCAACTGATAATACCCCGATCTCAAATCAATCTTCGAGAACACACTTGCTCCTCGAAATTGATCAAACAGATCGTCAATCCTCGGCAAAGGATACTTATTCTTCACGGTCAACTTATATAATTACCGATAATCAATGTACATCCTCATAGTGCCATCCTTCTTCTTCACAAACAACACCGGTGCACCCTAAGGTGATACGCTCGGTCGAATGAAACCTCGGTCAAGTAACTCTTGCAACTGCATCTTCAACTCCTTTAACTCCTTAGGTGCCATGCGGTAAGGAGCAATAGACACCGGATTTGTACTGAAGAGTGCCCAAAAGTCTTCATTTTTATATCATTTTCCCACTCGTTTATTGCTAATAAAGACAGACTTAAAGGCGATAATGGATATTTCTGGTTATTTTCCACTTTTCAGCAACTTAACACTTAAATTATGAATTTATCTATTATTTGGCATAAAACATGTACGGTTAATGGTTTCTTCTCTTACATAGGAAACTACCACATAGGTAATGCCAGATAGCATGATGGATGCTGGAAACCAAAGCTGGAATACAGATTAGTACCCGCCTCGGCAGCACTTGAAGGCCTCGGCAGCACTTGGAGGCCGCAGCAGCATCGGAGGCCGCGGCAGCACCTGGAACATAAATGTTGACATGATAGGCGATCTGAAGAGAAAAATAAGATGGACGTTTTAAGACAAGCAGCATAGAAATCGGAACTGAAGAACACACGGAAAGTAAAGGTCAAAGGCCACGCGAGAAAAAATCCTTATAGGAATAAACTAGGAAATAAAATAAACATCTTTTATTTATGTACTTAACTTGTGTTTTACTCCAAGTTGTATTCCTATTTTGGAAAGGTTTGCCCCAGGCCAAGCCTATATAAACCATAGCCTATGTAGAGAGGAGGATATCTAGAAATCAAGTTTCATAGAAAAACCCTAAACTCTTCCATCGTCCCCTTAGGATTTAGGTTAGATTGTGGAGTAGTTGTGGAAGAAAATTGTACTTTTCTTTCTTTGTTTCAGTGCAATAAAATATCAAGGTTTGCTTATCCTTTGCCATTCTTTGTTCTTGCATTCAAGCTCGGGAGAGAAGTTTGTAAGTAATCTATTTATCTAGATTCGGGAGAGTTAGATTCACGAAAGGGATAAGTACGGTATTTCAATCGCGAAATACTAACTCGGCCTAGGGATAGGTTAAGAGTTTCAACGGCTAAAAGAAGTGTGAGATTGGTTGATGATTATAATTGATTCACGCTGGGAGGTATCATCAAGGATTGATCACCAACAGTACTTCGACTTATGGATAAGTGGAGTCATCAAAGGACACTTTGCCGAACGTTGATAAAGTCCACCCAAGAGCAAGGGATTGTCGTGGCGGACAAGTATCGTTGTTGCCAAGGTAGTAATCTGCAGTACTGCCGAGGCAGTGATGTACAATTGCATTGAACAGAGACAAGTCAATTGAACCCACACTACGAAGCACTCTAACCTACCCCACTTTTTCATCCTTGATTTCTAGAGCCAATTTCGGGCACCTCTAGCATGAAGAAGAGTACTTCCTAGAGCCGGTGATAGGCACCTCTAGTTACTTTCCCAAAAATCTAAGTCTTTATCACCTAATTTCATTAGAACAATTCCTATAATCCAACAAGTCCTAAAAGTGTTTTAAAAAAATTCATCTTATAGTAAGCTTCTAAGTTTTCATCCTTAAGTATCCTAAGGTTAAACCTTCTTAACAGGACCTAATCATGGTAAGGAGAAAGATTTCGATAGCCTTAAAGAATAAACTAAGGCAATACTGATGATAGGCAGTTGATTCAAGTAAGGCGAGGAGCGTAAAAATTTAAAAAAATTCACTTAAATACTCCCTTTTCTTGGCAAGGCCTCGATAGTAGATTGCTACATTGGCAGTAGATCTACACCCCCAAAATCGAACCAAGCATTGCCCTCAATGCTTTATATCAGAAGAAAATAGCGGCAACAAAAAATATGAAAAAATAAGCAGCATATAAAGAAAGCAAACAACAATTAAAATTGAATATATGAAAAATTTAAAGAGACTTCGAAGAGCTGCTTGTAACAATTTTTCTCCTTGGTCTTGCTGCCGATTGCTGTGTTCTTGGTGAGGGAGATGGTTGAGGTTTTGCTTGTCGGGGCGGTTGGACTCTTGTGGGTGGTGTCCGTTGCATCGGAGCATCCATTTCTTCTCCTTCTTCCACGTCGGCCATCTCCTCGGTGATCATGATGTCTGTTCCACCTTCCATTGCTGTGGCTGCCCCGGTATGGTGTGTACTTGGTCCGACAACGGTTGAGCTTTGGTGCACATAGGCATCTATCTCAGCTGATAAACTGCCCATGATGATTGGGGATCGTGGTGGAATGCTGAAGACTGCCCTCCGCTTTGATGGTCTTCTGCTGGTAGATGATGCCGCGGTAGATTCTGCTACCCTAGATGGGCCGGCAGCATGGTATTGTGGTTGAGGGCCCGCATGGAAGAACGACCTCGGTCCTCCCAAAGCTGGTGTAGTCTCGGTATATGGGGCGGCTATGACAAACATATTGCTTGGAAATTCTGGAAACTACGCCCCTTGGTCTGGAAAAGCATGGACCATCATTTGGGCTAATGTTCTGTTAAAGTCTCTTTGATACTCCATGTATCTCTGTTGCCTAAGATCCATCGCTGCCATCCTTTGCAATATCTCCTGGTATGGGTCTGCTGCGGCAGAGGTGTGGGCAGTGTCTGGCATGTCTGCCGTGTACTGGGCCCCGGCAGCAGTATCAGCAGTGAACTGCTGGGGCGTTGCTTGAACTGGTACCGCCTGCGTGATCTGCATAACTTTGTGACAAAAGTCTTTGGTCCATCCGCGCCTTTGGGGAGTGTATTCGTCCGTGTCTTCTATTCGCACACCTACGGCAACACACAAACCAGTGATCAAACAAGGGAAATATAATGGTCCTCTATCCTTCTTACCACATTCGTAAATTTCACGTAAGATGATCTCTCCAACGTTGATGCTCCTTCTGTTGATGATCGATTAGATGAGCACCAATCGCTTTCGGTCCACCGTGCTGTTGTGGGATGTGAGAATAATGCGTCGCTTGACAAAGGTGTTCCAAAGCTTGGCCTCGGGCTTTAAACTCTGCCTTGCTGCAGATCCTCTATGGGCACCGGTTTTCGATGGAGTGTTCGTGTAGCAAAGGTAGTCTTTGATCAACTCGTAATCCTCGGCAGTGATGTCCTCCATGAATTCAGCGTGAACATCATGGTCCGGAGTGAGGCTGTAGAATTGGTTGATGGTCTCGGCATCTAGCTGGACAGGCCTGCCTTGGCAGTGGACAAAGAGGGAATCTTTACTGGGCCCGTGCGCATAGAATTCCCGCACGATGGTAGCGTTTCCCTGGGCAGGTTAAAGACAAAAGATTTCCCAATCTTGGTGATAAGTGCTCAACTCACTATCACTTTTTACACCTTTTATGGGCATTACTCACCGAATTTACACCCACTCGGACCAATGCATGTACTTAATGTGATATATTTAGAAGTTAAGCTTATGAAGATAATATTTACAGAAAAGGCAAGTTTTACTGCATTTTTATATCTGTGCAGGAGAAACAAGTGCCGCGACAGCAACATGGCCGAGGAAGGACTTGATGCCGAGGCAGCAGTTGAGAGCCAGAGAGCAATACTATAGGCGATTGGAAGAGAAAATCTAAGGGACGTTTCTGGACATAAAGCATATGGATCGGAGCTGGCTAGCATGAGGAAAAGCCCAAGACAAGGCCACGCGGGAAAGCCTCTTAGTTGAATTAAACTTGGAAATATTTTATTTATGTACATGACTTGTTCTCTACTCCAAGTTGTTTTCTACTTAGGAAATGTTTTCCCTAGGTCAAGCCTATATAAGACCTAGCCGTCCAATGTATAGGGATATACTTAGAGAGAGCCGATTCATAGAGTTTACGCTAAAAAACTTTGTTTTCTTTCTCTCAAATTATGTTCTAAGCTTTCTTAGGGTTTAGGTGAAGGTTGTTAAGTATTTGTGAGAGGAGATTATACTTTGTCTTTGTTTCAATGCAATAAAACTATAAAGGTTTGCTTATCCTTTGCTATTCTTTGTTCTTGCATTCAAGCTCGGGAGAGAAGTTTGTGAGTAATCCAATTATCTAGACTCGGGAGAGTTAGATTCACGAAAGGGGTAAGTACGGTGTTTTAATCGTGAAATACTAACTCGGCCTATGGATAGGTTAAGAGTTTCATTCGACTAAAAGAAGTGTGAGATTGGTTGGTGAGTATAATTGATTCATGCCGGGAGGTATCATCAAAGACTAGTCATCAACAGTACTTCGACCTAGGGATAAGCGGAGTCATCCAAGGACACTTTGCCGAACTTTGGTAAAGTCCAAACCACGAGCTAGGGATTGCCGAGGCGGACAGTATCATCACTGCCAAGGCAGTGATATACAATTGCATTGGGTAGAGACAAGTCAATCAAATCCACAATACAACGCAATTGGATCCTGACCTCTCTCTCTATTAATCAAATATCATTCTTTTACTTAGTAGTTTTATTTCAATTTATTTAGTTTAATCCAAACCCAAATAACTTGTGTTTTATTTTATTTCTTCTTATAGAACAAGAAGAAAAAGAAGACATATTGAGTATACCAATCCCCGTGGAGACGATAATCCGATAAATACTTATCACCTATTACTTGCGATGTGTCCACTTGCACTAAACGCGCACTTTTGACATGCGACAAGTTTTTGGCGCTGTTGCCGGGGATTGGCAACTAAATTTTGTTTTCTTTATTTTCTTGTTTATTTTTTTTATTTTACCTTTGTTTTTCTTGGTGTATGACCTGGGCCAACCCAACCAACCCTTTGTACGAGTTAGACCCAGAGATCGAATGTACAAGGCAAAGGTTGAGGAGACAAATCCAAGAAGCTATGGCAGATCACTCGGCAGGACAAAACTTACCTACCGGCAATGGAGGTCATCCGCCGCCCCCAGGGCCGCGACAGCTCACTGTCAGAGACTTCCTAGAAGAGGATTTAAATGGATTAAACCCAAGAGTCGTTACACCAGAGATAGAAGCAACCCACTTTGAATTGAAACCTGTCATGTTCAATATGCTTAACACCATTGGACAGTTTGGTGGGTCTTTAACTGAAGATGCAAGGCAGCATCTCAAGTCCTTCATGGAGATATGCAATTCCTTTAAAATCCAAGGAGTCCATGAAGATGTCTTGAGATTGAAGCTATTCCCCTATTCACTGAGGGATAGGGCGGAAACCTGGTTAAATAGAATTCCAGCAGGATCTATTGGATCTTGGAGTGAACTCTGCCGTGATTTTATTACACGCTTTAATCCTACAAATTTATATGATAGAATTCGTAATGAAATCACTTGTTTTCGATAGGCAGATGACGAACCGATGTACGAGGCATGGGAGCGCTACAGGGAGTTATTGCACAAGTGTCCTTTGCATGGATTTCCCCTATGGACACAAGTGACCATGTTCTATAATGCCACGAATGCCCCGACAAGGATGATGTTATATGCCTCAGCAAACGGAACACTCTTGGATAAAGCACCTAAGGAAGCTATTGAGATACTGAACAAACTCGCAAAGAACGATTTTCAATTTCCTACTTTTAGGCGAGGAGGAGTAAGACGCCAAGCCACGGTGAATGAGTTAGATACATCAAATTTAGTGGCAGCACAATTGGCCTCTCTTACAAGGATGGTGCAAAATTTGCAACTACAACAAAATACCCGTGAGGTTAAGGTGATTGATTCTTTTTGTGATTTATGTGGAGGTAAACACAATTCCTTTGATTGTATAAATCAAGAAACCGATATGTATGTTGGAAATTACAACCAAACCAATATGATGTCCAACACATACAATCCCTCATGGAAGAGGCATCCAAACTTGTCATGGAGCACTCCTAACAATGCCTTAAACCCAACCACCCAACCCTCAGGATTCCAGCAACCAATGCAACATCTGCCGCCGCCGCAGGTCCTGCAGCAATTGCCACAGTAGCAGATGCAGCAGCAATCGGTAAGTTCTTTGGAGAACACTCTCAAAGCCTTTATGATGAAAACGGAATCATACATGGCAGAGAACAGTAATTTCATCAAAAGGGTAGATGCTTTCATGAATAGGACTGAGATGAGGTTGCAGAATCAAGAAGCAGCTATTAAAACTCTAGAAACTCAGGTTGGGCAGTTTGCTCAAAACATAAACACTAGACCACAAGGAGGACTACCTAGCAATACTGAAGTTGCTAAGGTAATGGGCCATGAACAGTGTAAAGCAATCACTACTAGGAGTGGTCTACAACTGAAGGAAAAGATTCCAGCAAGCCAAATTCCATCTGCAGACCCAGCAAAAGAGGAGGCTGAGCAAACTGATTCTAGTAACACTACCCCGACAGAAAGCGTTGCAGCTCCTGAACAGTCTGCCGAGACAACAACCACCCTAGTGGTGCTAGGTACTAAATTCCAAACTAAAGAAACCCTGGACTAGATGAGACCACCACCACCATTCCTACAAAGGTTAAAAAAGCAAAATCAGGACCATCAATTCAAGAAATTTCTTGATATTTTAAAGCAAGACAACATTAACTTACCATTCGTAGAGGCAATTGAACAAATGCCTAATTATGCCAAGTTCTTAAAAGACATTGTGTCTAAGAGAAAACGAATAGGTGAGTTCGAAACAATGGCTACTACCGAGGGATGCATGGCAATGCTACACAATGACATGCCACCAAAATTGAAGGATCTTGGTTGCTTTATCATACCTTGTGCGATAGGTAAAAATTATGAAGGTAAGGCCCTATGCGACCTTGGAGCAAGCATCAATCTAATGCCCAAATCTGTCTTCCAAAACCTTGGAATAGGAAGGGCAAAACCTATAACAGTTATGCTCCAACTTGCGGATCGATCATATGTGCAACCCGAAGGCAAAATCGAGGACATACTGGTAAGAGTCGATAAATTTATTTTTCCTACTGATTTTCTTGTCCTTGATTGTGAAGCATATGAAAATGCACCGATCATCTTGAGGAGACCTTTCCTTGCAACTAGATGCACCTTAATTAATGTGGAAAAAGGAGAATTGACAATGAGTGTCAATGACCAACAAGTCAAACTCAATACATTCCACAACTTAAAAAATATGATGATCCAGAAGAGTGCAAAGCCATCCACATTACAGACACCAAAATATCCTGCCTTGGCAGCATGCTCGGCAGGCTATTTGGCAAAAAGAACAAGCTCAAAGTGGATGGAAACACAGCAAAAGGTAGTGGCCAACATCTGATTTATAATTCTGGACAACAAGAGAGAATCATCTTGGGAGATTCATTTGCATGCACTCCACTAGTAACATGATCTCTTCCCTTTTCTTTTATATTAGGATTAATTTAGTTTATTTTTATTTTCTAAATTCGTTTTTGCTTTAAGTACTTTTCTTTTTGTGTGTTTAATTTTTATTTAGGATAATAAGCAAGAATACAAGAGAAATAGTTCACAGCAGAAATTCTACCGAGGCAGAAAACAGTGTCAAAGCCGCAGCAGTTTCAACGGGCAGAACAGTGTAACGGCTAGTCTGCCGAGATTCCTGCCGTGTCAGAAAAGGAAACGGCAGTAAAGAGTAACGGCTACAAAACGGCTAGTGGATTCAAATGGTCACAAGGCCGAGGCCTATATAAGCAACCCCTCCCTCTTGAACTATTCACTCTTGCATTCTTGTTTTCTTTAGAATTCTTAACAATCTTGCTCTCATAATACTCTCTGCCTACTCACAACTCTTCATGAAATTCCCAGATTCCTTCAAAGAAAATCTCCAAAAAATCAAACTCTCACAATCTTTATGGCCACTTACAAGCGCTTTGCCCCAGCCAATGTTGAAGACTGCTTCAACAGGTCTTTCATTGCCCGACAATTGTGGGAAGAACAAGGTTTCCAACACTCAGATGACGAAAACTACGACATCGAGCATTATCTCTTCGACAGAATCAAGTACCAAGATTGGGAAATCTTTTGTCTTCAACCTGCCCAGGCGAACGCTACCATCGTGCGGGAATTCTATGTGCACGGGCCCAACAAAGATTCCCTCTTTGTCCACTGCCGAGGTAGGCTTGTCCAGCTAGATGCCGAGACCATCAACCAATTCTACAGCCTCACTCCGGACCATGATGTTCACGCTGAATTCATGGAGGACATCACTGCCGAGGATTACGAGTTGATCAAAGACTACCTTTGCTACACGAACACTCCATGGGAAACCGGTACCCATAGAGGATCTGTAGCAAGGCAAAGCTTAAAGCCCGAGGCAAAACTTTGTAACACCTTCGCTAAAAGACGCCTCATTGCCACATCCAACAACAGCACGGTGGACCGAAAGCGATTGGTGCTCATCCAATCGATCATCAACAAAAGGAGCATTAATGTTGGAGAGATCATCTTACGCGAAATTTACGAATGCGATAAGAAGGATAGAGGACCATTATATTTCCCTTGTTTGATCACTGGTTTGTGTGTTGCTGCAAGTGTACCGATAGAAGACACGGACGAATACACTCCCCAAAGGCATGGATGGACCAAAGATTTTTGCCACTAAGTTATGCAGATCACGCAGGCGGAACAAGTTCAAGCAACGCCCCAGCAGTTCACTGCTGATACTGCTGTCGGGGCCCAATACATGGTAGACATGCCAGACACTACCCACACCTCTGCCGCAGCAGACCCGTACCGGGAGATATTGCAAAAGATGGCAGCGATGGATCTTAGGTAACAGAGATACATGGAGTATCAAAGAGACTTTAATGGAACATTAGCCCAAATGATGCTCCATGCCTTTCTAGACCAAGGGGCGCAGTTTCTAGAATTTCTTAGTAATATGTTCGTCACAGCCGCCCTTTATACCGAGACTACACCAGCTCTGGGAGGACCGAGGCCGTTCTTCCACGCGGGCCCTCAACCACAGTACCATGCTGCCGGCCCATCCAAGGCAGCAGACTCTGCCGTAGCATCATCTGCCAGCAGAAGACCATCAAAGCGGAGGGCAGTCTTTCAGCACTCCACCATGATCCCCAATCATCATGGGCAGTGTATCAACTGAGATAAATGCCTATGAGCACCAAAGCTCAACCGCTGCCGGACCGAGTACACACCATACCGAGGCAGCCACAGCAATGGAAGGTGGAACGGACATCATGATCACCGAGGAGATGGCCGACGTGGACGAAGGAGAAGAAGTGGAAGCTCCGATGCTACGGACACCACCCACAAGAGTCCAACCGCCCTGACAAGCAAAAGCTCAACCATCGCCCTCACCAAGAACGAAGCAATCAGTAGAAAGACCAAGGAGAAAAATTGTTACAAGCAGCTCTTCGGGGTCTCTTTAAATTTTTCATATAATTCAATATTATTTATTGCTGGTTTCTTTATATGCTGCTTATTTTTTTTTCATATTTTTTGTTGCCCGCTATTTTCTTCTAATTTAAAGCATTGAGGACAATGCTTGGTTCGAGTTTGGGGGTGTAGATCCACTGCGAAGGCAGCAATCTACTGCCTAGGCCTTGCCAAGAAAAGGGAGTACTTAAGTAAAAAATTTTTTAGGCTCCCCGCCTTACTTGAATAAATTGCCTATACTTCTGCACTGCTCATCATTAGTATTGCCTTAGTTTATTCCTTAAGGCTATAGAAATCTTTCTCCTTACCATGATTAGGTCATGTTAAGAAGGCTTAACCTTAGGATACTTAAGGATGAAAACTTAGAAGTTTACTATAAGATGAATTTCTCAAACACTTTTGGGACTTGTTGGATTATAGGAGTTCTTTTAATGAACTTAGGTGATAAAGACTTAGATTTTTGGGAAAGTAACTAGAGGTTCCTATCACCGACTCTAGGAAGTACTCTTCTTCATGCTAGAGGTGCCCGAAATTGGCTCTAGTATGCTTTAAGGAATATCAAAAAGAAAGAAGGAATTAGTGAAGAGAAAAACACAATCCTTGAGGTGCCCGAAATTGGCTCAAGAATTGGTTGTTTAGAAAAGAAGAGAACACTTAACCCAATTCTACTTGTCTTGAACTTAGATTTTATCTAAGAAAGCCTTTAATCAAGCTTGTCCACAAAAACGCACACACTCACAAATTCTTATAGTTTGTTTCTAGGTAGACCCTTGGGTAGCCAAAAGGTTAAGTCTAAAGAATAGGCATAGTTATGGTGGGGAGAATAGATGGAAACGTAAGACCAAGAGAGAGTAGAGTTTGGCAAATTGATGGTTTGCATTGCTTGAGGACAAGCAATAGTTCGAGTTTGGGGGTGTGATAAGTGCTCAACTCACTATCATTTTTTACACCTTTTATGGGTATTAATCACCGAATTTACACCCACTCGGACCAAAGCATATACTTAATGTGATATATTTAGAATTTATGCTTATAAAGATAATATTTACAGAAAAGGCAAGTTTTATATCTATGCAGGAGAAACCAGTGCCGCGGCAGCAATATGGCCGAGGCAGGACCTGATGCCGAGGCAGCAACTGAGAATCAGAGAGAAATACTGTAGGATATCGGAAGAGAAAAATCCAAGGGACTTTTCTGGACATAAAGCATATGGATCGGAGCTGGTTAGCATGAGGAAAAGCCCAAGACAAGGCCACGCGGGAAAGCCTCTTAGTTGAATTAAACTTGGAAATATTTTATTTATGTACATGACTTGTTCCCTACTCCAAGTTGTATTCTACTTAGGAAAGGTTTGCCCTAGGTCAAGCCTATATAAGACCTAGCCGTCCAATGTATAGAGATATACCTAGAGAGAGCCGATTCATAGAGTTTACGCTAAGACACTTTGTTTTCTTTCTCTCAAATTATGTTCTAAGCTTTCTTAGGGTTTAGGTGAAGGTTGTTTAGTATTTGTGAGAGGAGATTGTACTTTGTCTTTGTTTCAATGCAATAAAACTATCAAGGTTTGCTTATCCTTTGCCATTCTTTGTTCTTGCATTCAAGCTCGGGTGAGAAGTTTGTGAGTAATCCATTTATCTAGGCTCGGGAGAGTTAGATTCACAAAAGGGATAAGTACAGTGTTTCAATCGTGAAATACTAACTCGGCCTAGGGATAGATTAAGAGTTTCATTGGCTAAAAGAAGTGTGAGATTGGTTGGTGAGTATAATTGATTCACGCCGGGAGGTATCATCAAGGATTAGTCATCAACAGTACTTCGACATAGGGATAAGCGGAGTCATCCAAGGACACTTTCCCGAACTTTGGTAAAGTCCACCCACAAGCAAGGGATTGCCGCGGCGGACAATATCGTCGCTGCCAAGGCAGTAATCTGCAGTGCTGCCAAGGCAGTGATATACAATTGCATTGGGTAGAGACAAGTCAATCAAATCCACAATACAACGCAACTGGATCCTGACTTCTCTCTCTATTAATCAAATCTCATTCTTTTACTTAGTATTTTTATTTCAATTTATTTAGTTTAATCCAAACTCAAATCACTTGTGTTTTATTTTATTTCTTCTTACAGAACAAGAAGACAAAGATGACATATTGATTATATCAATCCCTGTGGAGACGATAATCCGATAAATACTTATCACTTATTACTTGCGATGTGTCCACTTGCACTAAACGCGCACTTTTGACACGCGACACTTGGTACTTGATTCTGTCGAATAGATAGTGCTCGATGCCATAATTTTCATCATCCGAGTGTTGGAACCCTTGTTCCTCCCACAACTGGCGGGCAATGAAAGACCTGTTGAAGCGGTCTTCAACATTGGATGGGGCAAAGCGCTTGTAGGTGGCCATAAATATTTTGAGAGGTTTTGTTCATGGAGATTTTATTGGAAGAATTCTGAGAATTTTAACAAGGTTAGGGAGAGAGTATTGTGAGAGCAAGATTATTGAGTATTCTAAAGAAAACAAGAAAGCAAGAGTGAATAGTTCAAGAGAAGAAGGTTGCTTATATAGGCCTCGGCCTTGTGACCGTTTGAATCCACTAGTCGTTTTGTAGCCGTTACTCTTTACTGTCGTTTTCTTTTCTGCCGCGGCAAGAATCTCGGTAGACTAGCCGTTACACTATTCTGCCCGTTGAAACTGCTGCGGCTCTGACACTGTTTTCTGCCTCGGCAGAATTCCTACTGTGAACTACTTCTCCTTTATTCTTGCTTATTATCCTAAATAAAAATTAAACACACACAAGAAAAATACTTAAAGCAAAAACACAAATTATAGAAAATAAATATAAACTAAACTATTCCTAATATAATAATAAAAAGAAAAGGGAAGAGATTAAGTCACTGGAGGAGTGCATGCAAATGCATCCCCTAAGGTGTTTATCTCTTGCTGCCCATAATTGTAATTTAGATGTTGGCCACTTCCGTTTGTTGTGTGTCTATCCATTTTGAGCTTGATCTTTTTGCCAAATAGCCTGCCGAGCATGCTGCCAAGGCAGATATTTTGGTGTCTACTACGTGGATGGCTTTGCACTCTTTTGGATCATCATATTTTTTTTAATTTGTGGAATGCATTGAGTTTGACTTGTTGGTCATTAACCCTCATTGCCATTTCTCCTTTTTCCACATCAATTAAGGTACGTCCAGTTGCAAGGAAAGGTCTCCCCAAGATGATCGGTGCATTATCATCTGTTTCACAATTAAGGACAAGAAAATCAGAAGGAAAAATAAATTTATCAACTCTTACCAGTATGTCTTCGATTTTGCCTTCGGGTTGCACATATGATCGATCCGCAAGTTGGAGCATAACTGTTGTAGGTTTTTCCTTTCCTATTCCAAGCTTTTGGAAGACAGATTTGGGCATTAGATTGATACTTGCTCCAAGGTCGCATAGGGCCTTACCTTCATATTTGTTACCTATCGCACAAGGTATGATAAAGCATCCAGGATCCTTCAATTTTGGTGGCATGCGATTGTGTAGCATTGCCATGCATCCTTCGGTAAAAGCCACTATTTCGAACTCACCTATTCGTTTTCTCTTGGACACAATTTCTTTTAAGAACTTGGCATAATTAGGCATTTGTTCAATTGCCTCTACGAATGGTATGTTAATGTGGACTTGCTTTAAAATATCAAGGAATTTCTTGAATTGTTGGTCCTTTTTTTGCTTTTTCAACCTTTGTGGGAAAGGTGGTGGTGGTCTCATCTCGTCCAGGGTTTCTTTAGGTTGGAATTTAATACCTGGCACCACTGGGGTTGTTGCTGTCTCGGCAGACTATTCAGGAGCTGCAACGCTTTCTGTCGGGGCAGTGTTATCAGGATCAGTTTGCTTAGCCTCCTCTTTCGCTGGGTCTGTTGATGGATTTTGGCTTGCTGGAATCTTTTCCTTTAGTTGTAGACCACTCCTAGTAGTGATTGCTTTACACTGTTCATGGCCCATTACCTTAGCAACTTCAGTATTGTTAGGTAGTCCTCCTTGTGGTCTAGTGTTTATATTTTTAGCAAATTGCCCAACCTGAGTTTCTAAAGTTTTAATAGCCGCTTCTTGATTCTGCAGCCTCATCTCAGTCCTATTCATGAAAGCATCTGTCCTTTTGATGAAATTACTGTTCTCTGCTATGTATGATTCTGTTTTAATCATAAAGGCTTTGAGAGTGTTCTCCAACGAGCTTACCGATTGTTGCTGCATTTGCTGCTGCGGCATTGGCTGCTGGACCTGCTGCTACGACAGATGTTGCATTGGTTGCTGGAATCCTGAGGGTTGGGTGGTTGGGTTTAAGGCATTGTTAGGATTGCTCCATGACAGGTTTGGATGCCTCTACCATGAAGGATTGTATGTGTTGGACATCATATAGGTTCGGTTAAAGTTTCCAACATACATACCAGTTTCTTGATTCATACAATCAGATGAATCTTGGTTACCTCCACATAAATCACAAAAAGAATCAATCACCTTAACCTCACGGGTATTTTGTTGTAGTTGCAAGCTTTGCACCATCTTTGTAAGACAGGCCAATTGTGCTGCCACTGAATTTGATGTGTTTAACTCAGTCACTGTGGCTTGGTGTCTTACTCCTCCTCGCCTAGATGTAGGGAATTGAAAATCGTTCTTTGCGAGTTTGTTTAATATCTCAATAGCTTCCTCAAGTGCTTTATCAAGGAGTGTTCCGTTTGCTGAGGCATCTAACATCATCCTTTTCGGGGCATTCGTGGCATTATAGAACATGGTCACTTGTCTCCATAGGGGAAATCCATGCAAAGGACACTTGTGCAATAACTTCCTGTAGCGCTCCCATGCCTCGTACATAGTTCGTCATCTGCCTGTCGAAAAGAAGTGATTTCATTACGAATTCTATCATATAAATTTGTAGGATTAAAACGTGTAATAAAATCACGACAGAGTTCAATCCAAGATCCAATAGATCCTGCTGAAATTCTATTTAACCAGGCTTTCGCCCTATCCCTCAGTGAATAGGGAATAGCTTCAATCTCAAGACATCTTCATGGACTCCTTGGATTTTAAAGGAATTGCATATCTCCATGAAGGACTTGAGATGCTGCCTTGCATCTTCAGTTACAGACCCACCAAACTGTCAAATAGTGTTAAGCATATTGAACATGACAGGTTTCAGTTCAAAGTGGGCTGCTTCTATATCCGGTGTAACGACTCCTGGGTTTAATCCTTTTAAATCCTCTTCTAAGAAATCTCTGATAGTGAGCTGCCGCGGCCCTGGTGGCGGCGAAAGACCTCCATTGCTGGTAGGTAAGTTTTGTCCTGCCGGATGATCTACCATAGCTTCTTGGATTTGTCTCCTCAACCTTTGCCTTGTTCGTTCGATCTCTGGGTCTAACTCGTACAAAGGGTTTGTTGGGTTGGCCCTGGTCATAAACCAAGAAGAAACAAAGGTAAAAGAAAAAGAAACAAGAAAATAAAGAAAACAAAATTTAGTTGCCAATCCTTGGCAACGACGCCAAAAACTTGTCACGTGTCAAAAAGTAGGCGTTTAGTGCAAGTGGATACATCGCAAGTAATAAGTGATAAATATTTAACGGATTATCGTCTCCAAAGGGATTGGTATACTTAATATGTCTTCTTGTTCTGTAAAAAGAAATAAAATAAAACACAAGTGATTTGGGTTTGGATGAAACTAAATAAATTGAAATAAAACAGTTAAGTAAAAGAATGATATTTGATTAATAGAGAGAGAGGTCAGGATCTAGTTGCGTTGTATTGTGGATTTGATTGACTTGTCTCTGTCCAATGTAATCGTATATCACTGCCTCGGCAGCACTGCAGATTACTGCCTTGGCAGCGACGATACTGTCCGCCACGACAATCCCTTGCTTGTGGGTGAACTTTACCAAAGTTCGGCAAAGTATCCTTGGATGACTCCGCTTATCCCTAAGTCGAAGTACTGTTGATGACTAATCCTTGATGATACCTCCCGGCGTGAATCAATTATATTCACCAACCAATCTCACACTTCTTTTAGCCGCTGAAACTCTTAACCTATCCCTAGGCTGAGTTAGTATTTCGCGATTGAAACACCATACTTATCCCTTTCGTGAATCTAACTCTCCCGAGTCTAGATAAATGGATTACTCACAAACTTCTCTCCCGAGCTTGAATGCAAGAACAAAGAATGACAAAGGATAAGCAAACCTTGATAGTTTTATTGCATTGAAACAAAGACAAAGTACAATCTCCTCTCACAAATACTAAACAACCTTCACCTAAACCCTAAGAAAGCTTAGAACATAGTTTGAGAGAAAGAAAACATTAAATCTTAGGGAAAATTCTCTAAGAATCGGCTCTCTAGGTATATCTAATACATTGGACGGCTAGGTCTTATATAGGCTTGGCCTAGGGCAAACCTTTCCTAAGTAGAATACAACTTGGAGTAGGGAAAAAGTCATGTACATAATTAAAATATTTTCAAGTTTAATTCAACTAAGAGGCTTTCCCACGTGACCTTGTCTTGAGCTTTTCCTCATGCTAACCAGCTCCGATCCATATGATTTATGTCCAGAAACGTCCCTTGGATTTTTCTCTTCCGATCGCCTACAATATTGCTCTCTGACTCTCAGCTGCTGCCTCGGCATCAGGTCCTACCTCGGCCATATTGCTGTCGCGGCACTGGTTTCTCCTGCACAGATATAAAAATGCAGTAAAACTTGCCTTTTCTGTAAATATTATCTTTATAAGCATAACTTCCAAATATATCACATTAAGTATATTCTTTGGTCCGAGTGGGTGTAAATTCGGTGATTAATGCCCATAAAATGTGTAAAAAGTGATAGTGGGTTGAGCACTTATCATAGAGCTTGATAATGGTGACTTCGTGTCATGTCAATGGTGACTTTGTGTCATGACGAGACCAAGGGTCTCTAAAACAATGGATCCGCGTATTCGGTGAACTTAAGGTTCACATTAAGTGATCACTAGAAAGCCAATATACATACATGAAATAATTTGGAACATTGTGCATTATTTATGCAATGAATTGATAATGCCTTGCATACTCAAGGAAAGGTTTTTGGTATTATGAACATGAACATGATTTGTTAAGCATGCTTTGTTATAGAAAAAGCATTACAAGTTATGGTTTTCAATATGGTTTTAATTCGATGCATTGGTGATCTTGTTTAGAGCTTCCTCACTAAGCATGTTTTGCTTAAGCTCTCTTTTCATCTTTGTAGAAAAATAGAGACATTTGGGGCTGTATTTGGAGCAAGAGGACCAAGGGGAAAAGATCTCACATTTTTGGTATGATTTGGCAAATAAATCGGGGCTCGGCAATGTGTAAACCTATCCCTTATGAGAGTGTGTTTTGCTTTGGTTAATGACTTGTAATAAGACCTTGTATTGTCTTGATTGTGGTTTGATGATTGGTAATATTGTTTTGAATTGTTTGTAGCATGCACATGCATGAATGTTCTTGTTTTTAATCATAACATAAGAAGCATGCCTATAGATAATTTTGAGGTCCATGTTGTTGGTAATTGTGTGCTTTAAAATTGTTCTTTATGCTTAGGAAATTATGCATATAATTAGGGGTGATTAATGGTTATGTTTGAATGGGTGGAATTAACTTAGAATGTTCAAACTTGTAAAATTGCACAGGGGGTATCGATACCTCTAGTAAGGGTATCGATACCCAAGGCTTAATTTGGGGTGGTACTGAAGCATGATTCGATGCAATTACCCCACTGGTCACTATGGTATCGATACCACCTTTGGAGGTATCGATACCCCTGACCTTCGAAGTGCAACGAGGCTAGCTCCACGTCAGGGTATCGATACCCAGACCCAAGGTATCGATACCCCTGACCAAAAATGACATTCTAAGTGTTAAAAATTTCGTGTAGGATTGGACGTCTTCCCATGATCGAATATAGACGCAATGAATAACATTTCGAATGGTAATAGTACCTTGATGCATGATGTTCACTTAAATTCGTATTGGCAAATAAATGTTGATTTTAGTCTCTATGATTTGTGAGCTTTATAATTAGGTCCCTATTTAATGAAACATGAGATTGATGATGCTATAATGATCCTATTGATTTGAATTTTAATGTGCGTGTTTTGTGCATGTTTAATTGAACCTTGGTAGATTGAAGCTTCGGTTTATTATAGGAATTAAAGTTATTTGCGTTTGATTCTTATGTTTTATTTGTGAGTTGAATTATCAATTGTGAATCGAATGTTTCCATTTTCGTTATGCATGACCACGGCGCACATAGGAACTTAATTATGCATCTAGTTAAGAAAAAAACATATCGATTTTCAGGGTTGTTTATCGAATCGGACCTTCGTGGGTTTGGTTCAATATTCCCCGTGTAACCCGTTAGTGTCGGTTCCGTCTAGCCCGAGCTAAGGGGGTTACAACTTATAAGTTTTGGAAGGGTTTGCATGTTGCTTTGGGTTCGAGGCTTAGCTTTAGTACAGCTTATCATCCACAGACGAATGGTCAGTCTGAACGTGTTATTCAGACTTTGGAGGATATGTTGAGATGTTGCATCATTGAGTTTCAAGGTTCTTGGGAGAAGCAGTTGCCTTTTGTGGAGTTTGCTTACAATAATAGTTTTCAGGCAAGTATACAGATGGCACCGTTTGAGGCATTATATAGGCGTAGGTGTCGTACACCTTTGTGTTGTAAGGAAATTGGACAAAAGTATGTTTCTTTACCTCATGTGTTGAAAGATACGGATGAGAAAGTTAAGCATATTTGTGCTAAGCTCAAGGAGGCTTCAGATAGATAGAAGTCTTATGCCGATTTGAAACGTAGAGAGGTGGAGTATACTGTCGGAGATAAGGTGTTTCTAAAAGTTTCGCCATGGAAGAAAGTGATGAGGTTTTGGACGGAAGGGTAAGTTGAGTCCTCGTTTCATTGGGCCGTATGAGGTGCTGGAGCGTGTTGGTCCTGTTGCTTATCGGTTGAGGTTGCCAGAGGAGTTGAGTAGGATGCATGATAGTATAAATAAGATCATTCTCATGTTGTTCCAGTTGAGGAGATTGAGTTAAGAGCGGATATGATTTATGAGGAAGAACCGGTGAAGATTTTGGATGTAGATACAAAGGTTCTTTGAGGGAAGACCATAGATTTGGTTAAAGTGCTTTAGAGACACCGAGGTGTTGAAGAGGAAACTTGGGAGACAAGGAAAAGTATGGAGGAGCAGCTTCCTCACTTGTTTGCTTCAGGTTAGAATTTCGAGGACGAAATTTTCTTAAGAGGGGGAGAGTTGTAACATCCCGGTTTTGGGGCTAGTAGTTTGAGTGGTGGTTTGGGGGATTCGATTCGAGTTGAATCGAATTTTTTGGTTCATTAATTCCAGGAAAATTAAAATAATAATAATTTAATCGGACAAGTAATAATTTTGCGGAAATGTTTAAAAATATTAAAATGGTGTTTTAAAGTTAGAGGAATATTATTGAGTCTTAATTTGATTTTTAATTAGGCTTAATTTTGTACTAGTGACTAAATTGTGAATTTTAGAAAAGTTTAGGGGTTTAATTGGTAATTTTCAGAAATTAAGATTTTTAGTGACTAAATTGAAAAGTAAGCCATACTTAGAATCCTTAGAGGGCCATTAACCCTATTTATTTTTAATTAAAGATTATCCACCAAATATGTTTTAATTAGTTTTAATAAAAAGGTTATTTTCATTTTCTTTTGTAATTTCCCATTTTCTCATCTTTTCTCCCAAATTTTCTCTCCATTTTCTCTCCATCTTCTTCTCTAAATTTCTTCAATTACTTGCTGATTTCTTCTTCATTTTCAACAAGATTTAATTCATTTTACTCATCTTTTCATTCTCTACAAAACCTACTCATCAATTTTGCAAAATCAACATCCATTTTCAAGTAAATCAAGAGAGGATTTCTCATCTTTTTTGTGGAACTAATCTCAATGGTAAAATTCTGATTTCTCATCTTTTTCTAAGGTTCTTTATTGAAGTTCCCAAGTATTGGCTTGCTAATCAACAATTGATATTTAATTTTGTGTTTCTAATTCAAGATCTATGAGTTTTATGGTGTTTTTTGTAAAATCTTTTTAGATCTTAATTGATGCTTGAATTAGGATGATTTAATTATGATATTAGGTCAATTAAATGATTGATTGAGTCTTGAAATGAGTTAACATCAAATTAATCCCGGAATAATGTAATCGGTGGTGTTTTAAGGTGGTTTTCGGTTGTTTTAGGGGCGTTTTAGGTGTTCTGCTCTTGCTGGAGGTATAAGTATGGTTTGAAAGTGTTTTTAGTTCATAATTGAGGTGGATTAGATGTTAGATTCATAAGGTTAAGGGCTGATGTTGTTTCGGATGTGTTTCGGCTTAGTTTCGGTCTTTTCGGCTAAGTTTTCGATAGTTTTGGAGAGGTTTGATGTGGTTGCTGTTTTGAGCATGTTATGATGTGTATATGCTCTGTTTTTAATGTTGTAGAGGAAATGCAAGAAGGTCCGTAAGTGACTGGTGCATTGGTGTTGCCGTTGGAGTGTCGGCGAGGGCTCGTTTCGCTTGTCGGTGAGTGATTTCGGGTTAAAAGTGTTTCGCAATGGTTCGGTTCTGTTTTGGGGGCTATGGAATAGTGTGAAAACTTTCCATAGTTCAAGAGTAAGTAAAGTAAATGATTTTGATGATGCATTATTGTAAGTTTCGGCTATTTTCGGTAATGGCATTTATGATGATGATTCAATGAGATTTTTGGAAATGCATAATCATGATTTTGAAATGGTGCATGCTTGTGTTAATTGCTAAAAATGCATGGTTTATAAAGACATTCATGATTTATGGAAGCATGGAAATGAATTGAAATAACATGTGGTTATTTGCATTGGGCATGACTTTCGGTTCATTTATTGAACACATTATGGATGCATTATGAGCAGCAAATTAACATGCATATTTGGAATTGATATTGGCTTAGTGACACTAACTTTAGATTCGAATACAAATGACATGTCATTAGGATTGAGTACACTATAAATATTATGGAAATAAAGGGAAAAAATGCATACACGTAACAAGGGTGACTTTGTGTCCAATCGCGCGTGGTAGAGCCGCCTACACGTAACAAGGGTGACTTTGTGTCCAACCGTGCATGGTAGAGCTTGATAATGGTGACTTCGTGTCATGTCAATGGTGACTTCCTGTCATGTCAATGGTGATTTCGTGTCATGACGAGATCAAGGGTCTCTAAAACAATGGATCCGCGTATTCGATGAACTTAAGGTTCATAACATGTGATCACTAAAAAGCCAATATGCATATGTCGCGTGTCAAAAGTGCGCGTTTAGTGCAAGTGGACACATCGCAAGTAATAAGTGATAAGTATTTTATCGAGTTATCGTCTCCTCAGGGACCGGTATACTTAATATGCATTCTTCACCTTCTTGTTCTGTAGAAAAAATAAAGAACACAAGTGAGTTGATTTGATTTATCTAAACTAAAATAACTAAATAAAAATAAAGGATCGAAATAGTAGAGAGAGATGGGCTAGGATCCAGTTGCGTCGTATTGTGGATTTGATTGACTTGTCTTTGTCCAATGCAATCGTACATCACTGTCTCGGCAGCACTACAGTTTACTGCCTCGGCAACGACAATACTGTCTGCCGCGACAATCCCTTGCTCGTGAGCAGACTTTACCATAGTTCGGCAAAGTGTCCTTGGATGACTCCGCTTATCCCTAAGTCAGAGTGCTGTTGATGACTAGTCCTTGATGATACCTCCCGGCGTGAACCAATTATACTCACCAACCAATCTCACACTTCTTTTAGCCGCTGAAACTCTTAACCTATCCCTAGGCCGAGTTAGTATTTCGCAATTGAAACACCGTACTTACCCCTTTCGTGAATCTAACTCTCCCGAGCTTAGATAAATGGATGATTCACAATATCCTCTCCCGATCTCAATTGTGAAAGCAAGGAATAACAAAGGATAAGCAAACCTTGATAACTTTATTGCATTGAATCAAAGACAAAGTACAATCTCCTCTCACAAATACTCGACAACCTTCACCTCATCCTTAAGAAGGTTTAGAACATGATGGAGAGGAAAGAAACAAGAATAGAAATCGGCTCTCTCCCTAGGTATTCCGTATATTGTACATTGGGTGGCTAGGTCCTTATATAGGCTAGACCTAGGGCAAACCTTTCCTAAGTAGAATACAACTTGGAGTAGGGAACAAGTCAAGTACATAATAATAATATATTTCCAAGTTTGCTTCGGCTAAGGAGGCTTTCCCGCGTGGTCTTCCTTTGGGATTTTCCTTGTGCTAGCCAGCTCCGATCCATGGGTTTCAAGTCCAGACACGTTCCTTGGATTTTTGTCTTTCCATCGCCTATAGTCTTGCTTCCTGTCTTTCTGCTGCTGCCTCGGCATCAGGTCTTGCCGCGGCCTTGTCCCTGCTGCGGCACTGGTTCTCCTGCACAGATATAAAAACGCAGTAAAACATGCCTTTTTCTGTAAATATTATCTATATGAGTATAACTTCTAAATATATCACATTAAGCACATGCATTGGTCCGAGTGGGTGTATATTTGGTGATGAATGCCCATAAAAGGAGTAAAAAGTGATAGTGTGTTGAGCACTTATCACACCCCCAAACTCTAACTATTGCTTGTCCTCAAGCAATGCAAACCATCAATTTGCCGAACTCTACTCTCTCTTGGTCTTACATGTCCATCTATTCTCCCCACCATATCTAGGCCTATCCTTTAGTCTTAACCTTTCGTCTACCTAAGGGTTTATTTAGAAACAAACTATAAGAATTGTGAGTGTGTGCGTTTTTGTGGACAAGTTGATTAAAGGCTTTCTTAGATAAACTATAAGTTCAAGACAAGTAGACATTGGTTAAGTGTTCTCTTCTTTTTCAAACCCCAAATCTTGAGCCGGTTTCGGGTACCTCAAAGACTTGTGTTTTTTCTTTTCACTAAATTCCTTCTTTCTTTTTGATATTCCTTAAAACATACTAGAGCCATTTTCGGGCACCTCTAGCATGAAGAAGAGACTTTCTAGAGCTGGTGGTAGGCACCTCTAGTTACTTTCCAAAAATCTAAGTCTTTATCACCTAAGTTCATTAAAAGAACTCCTATAATCCAACAAGTCCCAAAAGTGTTTAAAGTTCTTCAAATAGTAAGCTTCTAAGTTTTCATCCTCAAGCATCCTAAGGTTAAGCCCTCTTAACAGAACCTAAACATGGTAAGGAGAAAGATTTCTATAGCCTTAAAGAATAAACTAAGGCAATACTGATGACGAGCAGTGCAAAAGTGTAAGCAGTAAATTCAAGTAAGGCAACGAGCATAAAAATTTAAAAAAAATCACTGGAATACTCCCTTTTCTGCAAGGCCGCGGCAGTATATTGCTGCCTTGGCAGTGAATCTGCACCCCCAAACTCAAACCAAGCATTGTCCTCAATGCTTTATATTTGAAGAAGTAAGCGGCAAAATAAAATATGAATATAAAACAGCAAATAGAAACAGTAAAAGCAATTAATATTGAATTAAGGACAAAGAATTTAAAGCGACTCTTAAGAGCTGCTTGTAACAATTTTCCTCCGTGGCCTTGATGCCAAATGCTTTGTCCTTGGTGAAGGCGATGGTTGCATCTTTGCTTGCCGGGGCGGTTGGACTCGAGTGGGTGGTGTCCGTTGCATTGGGGCTTCTACCTCTTCTCCTTCTTCTACATCAGCCATCTCTTCGGCGAGCATTACGTCTGTTCCTCCTCCCATTGCTGTTGCTCCTCCGGTGTGGTGTGTAATTGGGCCGGCGGCAGTGGAGCTTTGGTGCACATAGGCATCTATCTCGGCGGATAGACTGCCCATGATGATTGGTGATCTGGGTAGAGTGCTGAAAACGACCCTTCGCTTGGATGGTCTTCTGCTGACAGACGAGGCCGCGGCAGAATCTGCTGCCCTAGATGGGCCGACAGCCTGGCATGGAAGAACGGCCTTGGTCCTCTCGGGGCTGGTGTAGTTTCGGTGTAAGGTGCGGCTGTGACGAACATGTTGCTTGGGAACTCCGGAAATTGTGCTCCTTTGTCCGGGAAAGCGTGCAGCATCATCTGGGCTAAGGTGCCATTGAAGTCCCTTTGGTACTCCATGTACCGTTGTTGTCTAAGGTCCATTGCTGCCTTCCGTTGCAAGATCTCTTGGTACGGGTCTGCTGCGGCAGAGGTGTGGGCAGTACCAGGCATGTCTGCCGTGTATTGGGCCCCGGCAGCAGTATCGGCAGTGAACTGCTGCGGCGTTGCTTGGACAGGCTCTGCTTGAGTGATTTGCATAACTTTGTGACAGAAATCCCGTAACAAAGATCGTCTTTAATGAGTTCATAGTCCTCGACAGTGACGTCCTCCATAAATTCGGCGTGGATGTCACTAACAGGGGTGAGGCCGTAGAAATTATTGATCGTCTCTACATCGAGCTGGACAGGCCTGCCGCGGCAGTGAACGAATAGGGAGTCTTTGCTGGGCCCATGAGCGTAGAACTCCCGCACGATCGTGGCGTTCGCCTGGGCAGGTTGCAGACAGAAAATTTCCCAATTCTGGTACTTAATTCTGTCATAGAGGTAGTGCTCAATGTCGTAGTTCTCTTCGTCTGCATGCTGGAAACCTTGCTCTTCCCAAAGTTGCCTAGCGATGAAAGATCGGTTGAATCGATCTTCAACGTTAGCTGGGGCGAATCTTTTGTATGTTGCCATCAAGATAGAGAGATATGAGTTCTTGGAGCTTTTTCTTGAAAAGAATCTGGAGATTTTACAAGAATTAGTAGGCAGAGAGTAATGTGAGAGAGATTGTTATGAATACTAAAAGAAACAAGAAAGTAAGAGTGAATAGTTCAAGAGGAAGGAGTTTCTTATATAGGCCTCGGCCTTATGACCGTTGAAGCCACTAGACATTATGTAACCGTTTCCTTTTTCTGCCGTTTACTTTTTCTGCAGCAGCAGGAATCTCGGCAGACTAGCCGTTACACTGTTCTGCCCGTTGGGACTGTTGCGGCCCTGACACTATTTTATTGCCTCGGCATAGTTCCTGCTGTGAACTACTTTTCCCTTATTCTTGCTTATTAACCTAAGAAAAATAAAACACACGGAAAGAGAAAATACTTAAACAAAAAATAATTATAAAAATAAACTACTAACCTTAATATAATAATAAAGAAAAGGGGAGAGGTCATGTTACTGGTGGAGAGCATGAAAATGCATCTCCCAAAATTATTTTCTCCCTTAGGCCCAAATTGTTAATCGGTTGTGGGCCATTCCATTTTGCTGTCTGGCCATCCATCTTGGACTTAATCTTCTTGCCGAATATTCTGCCGAGCAGACTGCCCAGGCAGGATATCTTATTATCTACTGTGTGAATGGCCTTGCACTCCTCTAGATCATCATACTTCTGTAAGTTGTGGAATGCGTTGAGTTTGACGTGTTGGTCATTGACCCGCATTGTCAACTCTCCTTTTTCCACGTCAATTAAGGTTCGTCTAGTTGCAAGGAAGGGTCTCCCAAGGATGATCGGTGCATTGTCATCTGCTTCACAATCAAGGACAAGGAAGTCGGCAGGAAAAATAAACTTGTCAACTCTTACCAGTATGTCCTCGATTTTCCCTTCGGGTTGCACATAGGATCGATCCGCTAGTTGGAGCATCACTGTTGTAGGCTTCGGCCTTCCAATTTCTAGCTTTTGAAAGACTGATTTGGGAATGAGATTTATACTGGCTCCAAGGTCGCATAGGGCCTTACCTTCATAGTTCTTACCTATCGCACAAGGTATAGTAAAGCAACCAGGATCTTTTAACTTTGGTGGCATGCGGTTATGCAGCATTGCCATGCATCCCTCGGTAGCAGCCACTGTCTCAAACTCACCTATTCGTTTCCTCTTTAAAATCATGTCCTTTAGGAACTTGGCATAGTTGGGCATTTGTTCAATAGCTTCAACGAACGGTATGTTGATGTGGACTTGCTTCAAGATGTCGAGGAACTTCTTGAATTGCTGGTCCTGTTTTTGCTTTTTCAACCTTTGTGGGAAAGGTGTTGGTGGTCTCATCTCCTCCAGGGTTTCTTTAGTTTGAAATTTAATACCTGGCACCACTAGAGTTGTTGCTGCCTCGGCAGGCTGCTCAGGAGCTACAGTGCTCTCTGTCGGGGCAGTGTTGTCGGCTTCAGTTTGCTCGGCCTCTTCTCTTGCTTGATCCGCTGATTGAATTTGGCTCTCTGGGATCTTTTCCTTCAGCTGTAGACCACTCCTAGTAGTGATTGCCTTGCATTGTTCATGGCTCATTACCTTAGCAACTTCAGTATTGCTAGGTAGTCCTCCTTCTGGTCTAGTGTTTATGCATTGAGCAAACTGCCCAACATGAGTTTCCAGCGTCTTTATGGCTGCTTCTTGATTTTGCAGCCTCATCTCAGTTCTATTCATGAAGGCATCTGTCCTCTTGATGAAATTACTATTTTCTGCCATGTATGATTCAGTTTTCATCGTGAAGGCCTTTAGCATGTTCTCTAGTGAACTTACCGGTTGCTGCTGCATCTGCGGCGGCGGCATTGACTGCTGGGCTTGCTGCTGCGGCATCGGTTGCTGAAATCCCGAAGGTTGGGTGATTGGGTTTAAGGCATTGTTTGGGTTACTCCATGATAGCTTTGGATGCCTCTTCCATGAGGGGTTGTATGTGTTGGACATCACATGGTTGCGGTTGTAGTTCCCAACATACATACCGGTTTCTTGATTCATGCAGTCAGAGGAACTGTGGTTACCTTCACATAGGTCACAATATGAATCAATTACCTTGACCTCACGGGTATTGTGTTGTAACTGTAGGTTTTGCACCATCTTGGTAAGAGAGGCCAATTGTGCTGCCACTGAACTCGGTGTGTCTAATTCATTTACCGTGGCTTGGCGTCTTACTCCTCCTCGCCTAGATGTAGGAAACTGAAAGTCATTCTTTGCGAGTTTATTTAATATTTCAATAGCTTCCTCAAGTGCTTTATCCAGGAGTGTTCCGTTTGTCGAGGCATCTAACATCATCCTTGTCGGGGCATTCGTGGCATTGTAAAACATTGTCACCTGTGTCCATAGGGGAAATCCATGCAAAGGACACTTGTGCAATAGCTCTCTGTAGCGTTCCCATGCCTCGTACATTGGTTCGTCTTCTGCCTGTCGAAAAGAAGTAATTTCATTACGGATCCTATCATATAAATTAGTGGGATTAAAACGAGTAATGAAATCACGACAAAGTTCACTCCAGGAACCAATAGATCCTGCTAGAATGTTATTTAACCACGCTTTCGCCCTATCCCTCAGTGAATAGGGGAATAGCTTTAATCGCAAGACATCTTCATGGACTCCTTGGATTTTGAAAGAGTTGCAGATTTCTATGAAGGACTTGAGGTGCTGCCTTGCGTCTTCAGTTGCAGACCCACCAAATTGTCCGATTGTATTTAACATATTGAACATAACGGGTTTGAGTTCAAAATGGGTTGCTTCAATCTCCGGTGTGACGACTCCTGGGTTTAATCTGTTTAAGTCCTCTTCCAGGAAGTCTCTAACAGTGAGCTGCCGCGGCCCAGGTGGCAGCGGAAGTCCTCCATTGCCGGCAGGTAAATTTTGTCCTGCCGGGTGTTCTGCCATGGCTTCTTGGATCTGTCTCCTCAACCTTTGCCTTGTTCTTTCGATCTCTGGATCTAATTCGTACAAGGGGTTGGTTGGATTGGCCCTGGTCATACACCAAAACAAACAACAGTAAAATAAAAATAAAAATAAACAAGAAAATAAAGAAAACAAAATTTAGTTGCCAGTCCCCGACAACGGTGCCAGAAACTTGTCGCGTGTCAAAAGTGCGCGTTTAGTGCAAGTGGACACATCGCAAGTAATAAGTCATAAGTATTTTATAGAGTTATCGTCTCCTCAGGGACCGGTATACTTAATATGCTTTCTTCACCTTCTTGTTCTGTAGAAAATGTAAAAAACATAAGTGAGTTGATTTGATTTATCTAAACTAAAATAACTAAATAAAAATAAAGGATCGAAATAGTAGAGAGAGATGGGCTAGGATCCAGTTGCGTCGTATTGTGGATTTGATTGACTTGTCTTTGTCCAATGCAATCGCACATCACTGTCTCGGCAGCACTGCAGTTTACTGCCTCGGCAGCGACAATACTGTCTGCCGCGGCAATCCCTTGCTCGTGGTCAGACTTTACCAAAGTTCGGCAAAGTGTCCTTGGATGACTCCGCTTATCCCTAAGTTAGAGTGTTGTTGATGACTAGTCCTTGATGATACCTCCCGGCGTGAACCAATTATACTCACCAACCAATCTCACACTTCTTTTAGCCGCTGAAACTCTTAACCTATCCTTAGGCCGAGTTAGTATTTCACGATTGAAACACCGTACATACCCCTTTAGTGAATCTAACTCTCCCAAGCTTAGATAAATGGATGATTCACAATATCCTCTCCCGAGCTCAATTGTGAAAATAAGGAATAACAAAGGATAAGCAAACCTTGATAACTCTATTGCATTGAATCAAAGACAAAGTACAATCTCCTCTCACAAATACTCGACAACCTTCACCTAACCCCTAAGAAGGTTTAGAACATGATGGAGAGAAAAGAAACAAGAATAGAAATTGACTCTCTCCCTAGGTATTCTATATATTGTATATTTGGTGATGAATGCCCATAAAAGGAGTAAAAAGTGATAGTGTGTTGAGCACTTATCAGCATACATGGAATGATTTGGAACATTGTGCATCACTCATGAAATACTTTGAATTTCGGCATACATATTCAAGGAAATATTTTGGTAACATAAATACGAACATGATTTGGTAAAGCATGTTTGATGTTAAGGAAAGCATTACAAGCTTGATTTAAATATGGTCTTAATGTGATGCATTGATGATCTTGTTTAGAGCTTCCTCACTAAGCATATTTTGCTTAAGCTTTCTTTTCATCTTTGCAGAAAAATAGAGACTTTCGAGGCGACATTCGGAGCGAGGGAACCAAGGGGAAAAAGTCTTCTCATTTTTGGTATGTTTTGGCAAATAATTTGGGGTTTGACAATATGTAAACCAATCTCGTAGATGTGAAATTTGGTTTCAAATAAAGACTTGTAATAAAACCTTTAAGTTTGCTTGAGTGGTTCATGTTTGGTGAAGTGCAATGTTGTTGGTTTATTGATGGATGTTAAGCATGTTTGATCCTCTAATTTTTGATTTCAACTTAGGAAGAATACCTATAGGTATTTTGAGGTTTTTGATGTTGGTGATTGCATGCTTTAATTGCTTCTTGGGACTAGGGAAGTATGCATATAGTTGGGAATAATTGTTGGACATGTTTGGGTTGTATGCTACCCTTGAAAAGGGTCGAATTATGGCACTAGAACAGGGGGTATCGATACCCCTAGGATAGGTATCGATACCTTAGGCATAATTTTGGGCGGCATCGAATCATGGTTCAATACAATTACCCCACTGGTCACCAGGGTATCGATACTGCCTAAGGCTGTTTCGATACCACTAAGCTTCGAAGGCCTAATTTATTTGCCAAATCATACCAAAAATGTGAAGTCTTTTCCCCTTGGTCCTCTTGCTCCAAAAGTAGCCTCAAATGTCCTTATTTTTCTGCAAAGATGAAAAGAGAGCTTAAGCAAGACGTGCTTAGTGAGGAAGCTCTAATAAAATCATCAATGCATAAATTAAAAATCATTTTAAAAGCCATGCTTGCATCCTTCATGCTCAATTAAAATATGTGAAACCAAATCATTCTCATCAACATAAACAAATCATTTCTTATGTCATGCATATGGATACCAAATTGTTTCATGTTTGCTGTTGCGTGTCAAAAGTGCGCAATTAGTGCAAGTGAACACGTCGCAAGTAATAAAGTGATCAGTATAATCGTGTATAGTCTCCATAGGAATTGGTCTACTTAATATGTCTTCTCTTTTCTTCTTGCACTGTAAAGGAATAAAAGTAAAAACACAGGTGAATAGGATTTGAGTAAACTAAATTATTTGAATAAAGAAAACTAAGTAAAACGGATGAGATTTGATTAAGAGAGAGGGCAGGATCCAGTTATGTTGTATTGTGGATTTGATTGGCTTGTCTCTGTCCAATGCAATTGTACATCACTGCCTCGGCAGTACTGAAGATTATGGCCTTGGCAGTACTGCAAATTACGGCCGTGGCCTTGTCTTGGGCTTTCCTCGTGCCAACCAGCTCCGATCCATGTGCTTCATGTCCAGAAACGTCTAGAGTATTTTTCTCTTCCAATCGCCTATAATATCGTTACATGTCTTTCGGCTGCTGCCTTGGCATCAGGTCCTGCCTCGACCACGTTGCTGCCGCGACAATAGTTTATCCTGCACAAATGTAAAAAAATATAGTAAAATTTGTCTTTTTTGTAAATATCATCTTTATAAGCATAACCTCTAAATATATCACATTAAGTGTATGCATTGGTCCAAGTAGGTGTAGATTTGATGATTAATGCCCATAAAAGGTGTAAAAAGTGATAGTGAGTTGAACACTTATCATTTTCATATTGGCTTTCTAGTGATCACTTATTGTGAACTTTAAGCTCACCGAATACACGGATCCCTTTTTCCATAATTGGAGACGCTTGGTCTCTACTTGCATCGGTCGGACACATAGTCACCCTTGTATACATGTTACCCCCACTACGCACGGTCGGACACAAAGTCACCCTTGTTTACGCATGGGTCAACTATATGCACAGTCGGACACAAAGTCATCGTTGTTTACATATAGGCAAGCTCTACACGCACGGTCGGACACAAAGTCACCCTTGTTTACGTGTAGGCATCATCATTATTCTCAATATTTTTATAGTGCACTCAATCCTAATGACATGTCATTTGTATTCGTATCTAAGTTTAGTGTCACTAAGCCAATATAATTTCCAATCATGCATGTTAACTTGCTTCTCATAATGCACACATTATATGTTCATCATGTGAACCAAAATCATATTCAACGGCGTAATCAATTATAAGGCAATAACCACATATTGTTCCAATTTATTTTCATGCTTTCATAAGCCAAGAATGACTTTCCAAACTATGCATTTTCAGCAATTAACACATGCATGCATTATTTCGACATCAAAGATATGCAATTCCAAAATCGTATTGAATCATCATTTATAAAAGCCATTACCGAAATAGACGAAACTTAGGGTAATGAATCAACATCATTTAAATCACTTACTCTTGAACTATAGAAAGTTTTCACACTATTCTATAGTCCCCAAAACAGAACCGAACCATTGCAAAACACTTTTAACCCGAAATCACTCACCGACAAGTGAAACGAGCCTTCGCCGACGCTCCGACGACAATGCCAACGCATCAGTCACTTATGAACCTTGTTGCACTTCTTCTAAAACATTAAAAACAGAGAATTTTCACATCATAACATGCTCAAAACAGCAGCCACATCAAACCTCTCCGAAACTATCGAAAACCTAGCCGAAAAGACCGAAAAATAAGCCGAAACTTATCCGAAACAACATCAGCCCTTAACCTTATGAATCTAACATTTAATCCACCTCAATTATGAACTAAAAATACTTTCAAACCATCCTTATACCTCCAACAAAAGCAGAACACTTAAAACAACCCCTAAAATAACCGAAAACCACCTTAAAACACCACCAATTACATTAGTCCGGGATTAATTTGATATTAAATCATTATAAGACTAAATCAATCATTTAATTGACATAATATCATAAATATATCATCCTAATTACAACATTAATTGAGATCTAAAAAGATTTCACAAAAACCTCAATAAAACTCATAGATCTTGAATTAAAAACACCAAATTAAATATCACTTGTTGATGAGCAAGCCAATACTTGGGAATTTCAATAAAGAACCTTATAAAAAAGATGAGAAACCAGAATTTTACCTTAGATATTAGCTCCACCAAAAATATGAGAAATCCTCTCTTGATTTCCTTGAAAATGCATGTTGATTTTGCAAAATTGATGAGTAGGTTTTGTAGAGAATGAAAAGATGAGTAAAATGAAATAAATCTTGTTGAAAATGAAGAAGAAATCAACAAGTAATTGAAGAAATTTAGAGAAGAAGATGGAGAGAAAATTTGGGAGAAAATATGAGAAAATGGGAAGTTACAAAAGAAAATGAAAATAACCTTTTTATTAAAACTAATTAAAACAAATTTGGTGGATAATCTTTAATTAAAAATAAATTGGGTTAATGGCCCTCTAAGGATTCTAAGTATGGCTTACTTTCCAATTTAGTCACTAAACACCTTAATTTCCGAAAATTACCAATTAAACCCCTAAACTTTTCCAAAATTCATAATTTAATCACTAGTACAAAATTAAGCCTAATTAAAAATCAAATTAAGGCTCAATAATATTCCTTTAACTTTAAAACACCATTTTAATATTTTTAAACCTTTTCGCAAAATTATTACTTGTCCGATTAAATTATTATTATTTTAATTTTCCCGGTATTAATGAACCAAAGAATCCGGTTCGACTCGAATCGAATCCCCCAAACCAACACTCAAACTACTAACCCCAAAACCGGGATGTTACAGGTGCTTCCTCCATGCTGGGTTATAAGTGTTGTACATATTGTTTTTCTTCTTTTTCGTTTTGTCTCGCATATCATCCATAGGATTCAACATATTTTTCTTCATCTATCGAGCATCAATTATCATTTTTCCCCTATTGTCGCAGCGGGCGATCTATTGCCGTGGTAGGTGCATCCTTGCATTTTAGCTCATGTTCCAGCATCCATTCATCTATTTGGTCATGCCTGCATGATTATTTTCTGTCTAAGAAAGAAAATTATTAACCATAACTGTTTTACACCAAATAATAGATAAAATGACAAAGTGAGTGCATGGATGTTGAAAAATGGAAAATATGCAGAATTATCCTTAATTGTTATTAAATTTGTTCTTTAAAAGCAACAATCGGGTAGGAATATGATATAATAATTAGGACTTTTATGCACTTGTCACAGACCCTTTGAAATTGTTGTAACAATGGCAATTTCTGGTTCAAGAGATAAGCAGATAGTAGCCATTGACGAGGCAATTTCATCTTTCACTTTTCTACAAAAGGTAAAAAATAAAAAGCCCATTGAGGTTTTGGATGCAGAGTTGAAAGTCTGAGCTATAAAAGCGACGAAATAACATTCGTCCATTACACGAATTCTTCACATTCTAGTCCCGATTTTAAAAGGAGGAAACATGACGACAACTATAACAACAATAAAGCTTCCCAACAGGATAGTGAGATGTGAATTTACCTTCCCCTTTATTAATTATTTATTGAAATAGTCCAAAATCAATTTGGTTGAATGGGAACTTTGGTGTGGTTTGGGGGCTAAAAGATTGAGAAATGTGTGAATACAAAAAGAACAAGAAAAGGTGGAAAATGATTTTCAAGTTGTTCAATTCTTAAAGCATGAGATGAAAGAACAAAGAGTTGTCACCAGCTTTTTATATTAATCAAAATCCCCTCAAATCACAGCAATTGGTGTCACATACAGGAGTAGGTAGAGTTTTTACAAGGAAATAATACATTTATTTTAATTATAATTGCTATTTTTGATAACAACTCCATGATAAATAAATGAATAATTAGCTAAGCTTTGTTCATTCGTTGGTAATTCCATAATTAAATTTATGAAACAGAGGGCTAGAGTATGTAATTAATTACCCCAACCAGTTTAAATTGTAATCCAAAAACTCTTATCCGAATTGTGATGACTTGGAGCAAGACAGGGTGTAGGTTTGGTGTTGGTCATAGGGATCGGAGACTGGCCGTATGTAGGTCCATTATTGGGTGGGCCCCACTCAACATCTTTACTTTAGTTTTTTAGGTTGTTGAGTGGGTAATTCTAAAAGCCGACATTTTAATTGACGACTAAAAAATTTCTAAAATTTTAGGTCTTTAGATGAAGTTAAATTAATATGAACTGTTAGATGAAAAAAATATAAAGATTAACGAGTTGATTAGGTAAAAGGAGAAAAACTAAAGGAAAACGAAACAGAGCAACATCCGAAGGCGAAAATGGAGCTTCTGAGATCCATATGTGACCGAGAGATTCTAGAACAATAACAAATCATAGATTTTTTCACCGCATCGTTTGCTGCTTGTCTTAATTTCATAAAGATCTTGGCGCTGAATACTACCCAAAATCATGGTCAGTAACCTAGATTCTTTTAGTTTTTGGGTTTCTTTCTCAATTATATACTATAAATGGAGTAAAAATGACGAGTTTTTGTATAGAAGTAGGATTTAGATCGTGGATTTTGGTATTTTCTTGTTACGCTATGTTACAGCTAAACTCGCTAAGTAGAAAGCCATTATGAAAGAAGTCGAGGATGAGCTTGTTAAAGTTTTAACAATTGCTTCTTTTCTTTTTTTGTTTTTTTAGTTTTTGAAATTACCCTAATTTTTTATGATTTGTGAATTGAAAAAACGAAGTTATGGAGTTTTTTAAGTGGTTTATAAATGTTTTTGAACATGTTTCTGTATAACAAAGACTTGTAGAGAGGCAAAGAAGATGCATATGAGGGAATCAATTTCTGATATAAAAACTAGAGTAGAAAAACTTAAAAGAACCGTCGAAGTACAAAGAATTAGGAGAGAAGAGTATGTATCAATTATATCTTAAGAATCCATAGATAATTTTGTACTCTTGTACAATGGTTTAATGATTTTGGTTTACATATTGCACAATTGGATTCATGTTATAGTTTTGTCTTTTTAACATTCCAATGACGGAACTTTCATGATGCACATTGTCATGTTGTTCGTTGATAAGCTTGCTTCCCTGATGAGGTTGCTTCCCTCCTCCCTTCTACTAAAACATGTACTTATATAATTTATTGTCTTTATTTATTTCGCAAATGTTGGTAGTTTGAATATGTACAATTCACTCTTTATTTATTTGCCTTTGATTAGTTTTGTTTATATAGTTATTTTTGATTACAATGCACTTGAGATGATTGCTTGGTTATGTTGTTTGTCTTCTTCAAGAGGTGTATTTCTCCATTGATCCACCCCTAACTTGTAGTTTATTATAATTAGGAGATATTGTTGAACATTTAGTGAAATAATGTTAGTTTCTTCTTTTAAGATAAAACCTTTTTTTAATCTTTGAATTTAGAAAGGTACTAGCATTTTATTAAGAAAATAGTGTTCGTGTCTATTCATTATGATTGATTTGGAGTTATATTTCAATCATTTGCTCCTAGTAAAACAAGTACTAAAATCTTAAATTTTATTATGTGCTTTTTCTTTTAAAATTTTTGAGGGAACATTGAAAAAATATAGGGTTAATTATAACGGAGGTCACGTTTGTTTGATCCAGTACAAATTTAGTCACCAATTTTGAAAATCCACAAATACAGTCACATACGTTTTCGGGTTGTAAACTTATGGTTACTAAAACATTAAAAACTGTTAAAAGTTAACGGAAATGTAACATCCCAAAAATGGGCTTAGATATTATCAAGGTCGGATCAAGGGTTCGGTTGAACCGATCAAGCCAATTAGCCTAAATCTGGGAATTTATTTTTATAAATGGTTTTCAAGGGAAATAAAATATGGAAAAAAAATACTCTAAAATTCTTATTTGGACTCTATTTGAATTTGGTAAACTCAATTTTGTAAAATTACACCATGAACCTTGACATTTTGGAAAGTAGTGAATATTTTGTAAAAATGACTATTTTAGTGACTAAAATATAATTGGGTCAAAACTTAGAATCTTTAAGTGGCTATTTATCCAATAACTTTAAATAACTTCTTTTTAATCACAATTAAGATTTAATTGATGCATTTTCCCATTTTTCACCAAAATTACAATTTCACGTAACTTCCCATTTTCTCTCAACTTCTCCCAATTTTCTTGGTTTAGAATCAGATTTTTCTTCAATTTTATCAAGGTAAATCACATCTTTTTAATTCAATTTCGTTCACATTATTTTCTCCTTATTTCTCTTCAATTTCCTTACACTTTACAACTTGTTTTTCATGGATTTTTCAATTGGAAGGTTGTTGGATCTTGTTTGGAGGTAAGAAACCATTCAAACCTCTTAAATTTGAGTTCTTTATTGAAATTCCCAAGTGTTTGATCCATTTCATTGATTTCTTGATTTGTTTTATGGTTTTAATTGATGATTTTCGGTTTTTATCGGTTAATTTTGATTGAATTGATGCAATCCTGTAATAAGGTGATACCTGATGGTTTCCAATGGGTAAATCAATGAATTTTGATGTGTTTTAACATGGAATTAATGGTTCTTGGATGGGTAAACCCGGATCTTAGGTTTTGGTGATGTTAATTGGCTTAGATCTTTGGTTTATGGCTTGTTTAGGTGGCTGAATGTTTGTTGTTGGTTTAGGATGATTAGATCATTGTTCTTGGTTGTGTTTTGTTGCTGAGAGATTTTGGTTTTCGTTGGCTAAGGGCTGGATGTCATTCGGATGAGTTTCGGATGTGTTTTCGGTTTTCTAAAGTGTAGTTTTTGGGGCTGTTTGTTTGGAAAGTGTTGGAGGTTGATTGAATGCATTAATATGCATTAATACCTCTGTTTTTGATATGTTAAAATAGGGCAAGTTGTTGAGCTAAGTGTTGAAGGTGTTTCAGAAAAGGCGAGAATGTCGGTTGGTTTCGGCAAGCTAGTTTCGGACAAGTGGTGAGTGAACTGCCGTATCGGCAAGGTTTTACTTGTTTTATCAAGGGTTTGGGGGTTTAGGGATGGTGTGAAAAACCTTCCTACACTCGGAAGTAAGTTAAATGGTTTCGCTCTCTTAATGGTTTTCATATCGTTCCATAATTGCCATATTTTAGACATGCTCGTAATGTAGTTTTCGCATATGTAATTTATACATGAGAAATGATAAGTGCTTTGCCGAAAAGATGTTTTTATTATTGTCCACTGGTATCGGATATGTTTTTACACTTTAACACTTCATGAGTTTTATTAATATCTATGCATTTGATAACATATCCAATGATTGATAATGTTGCATTGGTTTTATGAAAGTTGCATATGAAGAAATGGATTCCAATGCATGAATTGAGTTTGATAATGATGCATGCATGTGTTAGTTGTTGTATATGCATGGTTAATGATAGTTTCAATGACTTCTAAAGCATGAGAATGATTTGGATTAAAGTATGGTTATTACCCTTTTCCCCGAATAAAGCCGTTGAGCATGATTTAAGTTCACTTTAATGAACATGTGTTGAGTGCATTGTAAAACAGAGAACTACCATGCATAATAAGAATGATATTGGCTTAGTGACACTATTTAAGACCACAAATACAAATGACATGTCATTAGGATTAAGTGCACTATAAAAATTATGAAAATAATGTTGTTGCCTACACATAAACAAGGGTGACTATGTGTCCGACCGTGCGTGTAGAGCTTGCCTATATGTAAACAAGGGTGACTTTGTGTCCGACCGTGCATATAGTTGACCCATACTTAAACAAGGGTGACTTTGTGTCCAACCGTGCGTAGTGGGGATAACATGTATACAAGGGTGACTATGTGTCCAACCGATGCATGTTGAGACTAAGTGTCTCTATATAAGGAATAAGGAATCTGTGTATTCAATGGATATAAGGTTTGAACAAAGCTAGTCACTAGTTGCCAATATGCATGAATTATGATTGAGACTTTTGTGTATTGAAAAGCATGAGATTGTGACACATATTGATATAAAACTATTTAGAATGTAATGTTTAAAGTCATGATGTTCACAAGCATGTGTTCTTGACTAAGCTTTGTGCAAGGATATGAGCACGAGAGAATAGCCTAAGTGTTTCTATGTGTTTAGCATATAAGACTTGTACCTTGCACATTATAATGCACTTGATATAAGCTTTGCTAAGTGAATAGCATGTAAGACTTGTGATGGTTCATAGAGTTGTATATGTATTAAAAAGGCTATAACCTATGATAATGTTTTAAAAGCATAAAAGTAATGAGGATTTTAGCTTTGCAATACATGAGATGAATGATATTTGATAAAGAGATTGTATTGAAAAGGTTCCAAGTGTTTATTGATGGCATAATCTAAAGAGTTTATTGATGGGCTTATGGGCTGCATTGTAAAGGTGGTTTTCTATGTTTTACCCCTCACTAAGCTTATGCTTACCCTCTCTTTTACCTTGCAATGCAGAGACAATAATCGAGGCGGCCAAGAGAAGCAAGGTTCCAAGTGTATGTCGATGAAAAGCTCAAGTAGGTGTTCTAAAATGTAGTAGTAGTAAGAGAGCAATGGGGTATAATGACATTGTTGCAAAAGTTGGTTTTTGGTTTACATTGGATACTTTGATTATATGAACTTTAGAACTGTATTGAATGTTGAACTATGTGATCGTCTTGTAAGTAAATGTAACCCCCTTAGCCCGGCTTAGACGGAACCGGCACTAACGGGTTACACGGGGAATATCGAACCAAACTCGCGAAGGTCCGATTCGATAAACAACCCTGAAACCGATATATTTTTTTATCTAGATGCATAATTAATTATGTTCCCAAAAGTCTTGATCTCATGCAAAGCATTAACGGAAACAATCCGATCACAAACAAGCATTCGATTAAACACTTAAGTAAATTAAGGACTAAAACATAAAACTTTTACGTTCTAATGAAAAAGTAGAAATTTTTTCCATCAAAGTGCAATTAAGCATACAAGTATCCATCACGGTAAATCTCAAATCAAACGGAGCATTCTAACATCATCAATTGCATGTTTCACTAATCTAGGGACCAAAATGTAAATCTTACAAATTATGAGGACTTCGTCAAAATTAAGTTATCCATCTTGAAATTTAATCAACTTTATGCATCCATGTGAAAATTATTCTCAAAATAACATCTGTAGATGCCCTAATTGAACAAAGAAAGATATCCGGGACTAAAATGCAATTTCCAGCAACTTCCATTTCCTGGCAGCCAAAGGTTTTGAAACTTTTCGTATCCAGTAAGGGTCCAGAATCAAAATTGCCCGCAGGGTTTCGAAACCTTCAGGAAGGTTTCGAAATTATTTGCCAAAGGTTTTGAATCCTTCCCTAAGGTTTTGAAACTTTGTGCCTGGAACCTAAAAATTCCGTCACACCAAGTGAATTCAACCGACTCAAGACATAGCCATTAATCACCATCAACTATATGCATAATTCCTAAACATAAATAATGATAATAATCACACAATTATCAACATCAAAGACTCCATACAATCTATAGGCATGCTTCCTAAAATATGATTAAAAATAAGAACGTTCATGCATGTACATGCTTCAACCAATTCCAAACAATATCAAAATTCATCAAACCAAAATGAAGACAATATAAGGTCTCATTACAAGTCATTAACCAAAGTAAAACACACTCTCATAGGGGTAGGTTTACACATTGCCAAGCCCCCAAGTTATTTTCCAAAACATACCAAAAATTGAGTTAACTTTGCCCCTTGGTTCCCTTGCTCCGAAAGTAGCCTCGAATATCTCTGTTTCTCTGCAAGTATGAAAAGAGAGAGCTTAAGCAAAACATGCTTAGTGAGTAAGCTCTAAACAAGATCAAAAATCATTTTTAAAGTCATACTTGCATACTTCATGCTTATTTGAAATATGTAAAACCAAATCATGCTTATCAACAATGTCAAATCATTTCATGTATCATGCACAAATATATCATTTCATTTCTTGTATGCATATTGGCTTTCTAGTGATCACTTAATATGAACTTTTAGTTCACCGAATACACGGATTCCTTTTCTTTATAATTGGAGACACTTGGTCTCAACATGCATCGGTCGAACACATAGTCACCCTTGTATACATGTTACCCCCACTACGCCCGGTCGGACACAAAGTCACCCTTGTTTACGCATGGGTCAACTATATGCATAGTCGGACACAAAGTCACCCTTGTTTACATATAGGTAAGCTCTACACGCACGGTCGGACACAAAGTCACCCTTGTTTACGTGTAGGCAAACTCTACACGCAAGGTCGGACACAAAGTCACCCTTGTTTACGTGTAGGCATCATCATTGTTCTCATTATTTTTATAGTGCATTCAATCCTAATGACATGTCATTTGTATTCGAATCTAAGGTTAGTGTCACTAAGCCAATATAATTTCCAATCATGCATGTTAACTTGTTGCTCATAATGCACTCATTAAATGTTCATCATGTGAACTAAAATCATGATCAACGACTTTATCAACATAGGGCAAATAACCTCATCATATTCCAAATTGTTTTTCATGCTTACATAATCCATGAATGCCTTTATAAACCATGCATTTTCAGAAATTAACATATGCATGCATCATTTCAAAATCAAATATATGCTATTCCAAAATCATATTGAATCATTGTTCACATATATGTCGTTACCGAAAATAGCCGAAACTTGAGGTAATGCATCAACATCATTTAAAACACTTACTCTTGAACTATGGAAAGTTTTCACACTATTCCATAGTCCCCAAAATAGGAACGAACCTTTGCGAAACACTTTAAACCCGAAATCACTCACGGACAAGCGAAACGAGCCCTCGACGATGCTCCGACGGCAATGCCAACGCACCAGCGACTTATGCACCTTCTTGCACTACCTCTACAACATTAAAAGCAGATCATATTCGCATCACAACATGTTCAAAACAGAAGCCACATTAAACCTTCACAAAACTATCGAAAACCTAGCCGAAAAGACTAAAAAGTAAGCCGAAACACATCCGAAACATCATCAGCCCAAAACCTAATGAATATAACATCTAATCCACTTCAAATATGAACCAAAAACACTTCCAAACCATCCTTATACCTCCAGAAACATAAGAACACCTAAAACAACCCCTAAAACAACCGAAACCCACCTTAAAACATCATCGATTGCATTATTTCGGGATTAATTTGTTGTTAACTCATTTCAAAACTCAATTAATCATTTAATTGACCTAATATCATAATTAAATCAACCTAAATCCATCATTAATTTAGATCTTTAAAGATTTCACAAAAACCATCATAAAACTCATAGATCTTGAATTAAAAACACAAAATAAAATCTTAATTGTTAACTAGCAAACCATTACTTGGGAACTTTGTCGCGTGTCAAAAGTGCGCGTTTAGTGCAATCGGACACATCGCAAGTAATAAGTGATAAGTATGTTATCGAGTTATCCTCTCCTCAGGGACTGGTATACTTAATATGCTTCCTTCATCTTCTTGCTCTGTAGAAAGATAAAAACACAAGTGAGTTGATGTGATTTATTTAAACTAAAATAACTGAATAAAAATAAAGAGTCAAAATATTAGAGAGAGAGATGGGACAGGATCCAGTTGTATTGTATTGTGGACTTGATTGACTTGTCTTTATCCAATGCAATCGTATATCTCTGCCTTGGCAGCACTACAGTTTACTGCCTGGGCAGCGATAACGCTGTCTGCCGTGGCAATCCCTTACTCGTGGACAAACTTTACCAAAGTTCGGCAAAGTGTCCTTGAAGGACTCCGCTTATCCCTAAGTTAGAGTGCTGTTGATGACTAGTCCTTGATGATACCTCCCGGCGTGAACCAATTATACTCACCAACCAATCTCACACTTCTTTTAGTCGCTGAAACTCTTAACCTATCCCTAGGCCGAGTTAGTATTTCGCGATTGAAACACCGTACTTACCCCTTTCGTGAATCTAACTCTCCCGAGCTTAGATAAATGGATTACTCACAAACTTCCCACTCGGGCTTGAATGCGAGAACAAGGAATAACAAAGGATAAGCAAACCTTGATAATCTTTATTGCATTGAATAAAAGACAAATTACAATCTCCTCTCACAAATACTCCACAACCTCACCTAATCCCTAAGAAGGTTTTAGAACATGATGGAGATGAAGGAAACAAGAGTAGAAGTCGGCTCTCCCTAGGTATTTCGATATCCCATACATTGGGTGGCTAGGTCTTTATATAGGATAGACCTAGGGCAAACCTTTCCTAAGTAGAATACAACTTGGAGTAGGGCACAAGTCAAGTACATAATAATATTATATTTCCAAGTTTGAATTCGGCTAAGGGGGATTTCCCGCATGGTCTTCCTTTGGGCTTTTCCTTGTGCTAGCCAGCTCCAATTCTTGGGCTTCAAGTCCAAACACGTTCCTTAGATTTTTGTCTTTCCATCGCCTATCACTTTGCTTCCTGTCTTCTTGCTGCTGCCTCGGCATCAGGTCCTGCCTCGGCCTTGTCGCTGCCGCGGCAATGGTTTTCCTGCACAGATATGAAAACGCAGTAAAACGTGCCTTTTTCTATAAATATTATCTATTTAAGTATAACTTCTAAATATATCACATTAAGCACATGCATTGGTTCAAGTGGGTGAATATTTGGTGATAAATGCCGATGAAAGGAGTAAAAAGTGATAGTGTGTTGAGCACTTATCAAACTTCAATAAAGAACCTTAGAAAAAGATTAGAAATCAGAATTTACCTTAGAGATTTGCTCCACCAAAAAGATGAGAAAACCTTCCTTGATTTCCTTGAAAATGATGTTGATTTTGCAAAAATTGATGAGTAGGTTTTGTAGACAATGAAAGGATGAGTAAAATGAAATAAATTTTGTAGAAAATGATGAAGAAATCAACAAGTAATTGAAGAAATTTGGAGAAGAAGATGGAGAGAAAATGAGAGAAAATCTTGAGAGAAAAGATGGGAAAATGGGAAGTTACAAAAGAAAATAAAGTTGTCATCTAAAATAAAACAATTTAAAAACAATTTTGGTGGATAAATCATTAATTAAAAATAAATTGGGTTTATGGTCCTCTAAGGATTCTAAGTATGGCTTACTTTCCAATTTAGTCACAAAAAAATCTTTATTGCCGAAAATTACTAATTAAATCCCCAAAACTTTTTCCAAAATTACAATTTAGTCACTAGCACAAAATTAAGCCCAATTAAAAATCAAATTAAAGTTCAAATAATATTCCTTTAACTTTAAAACACCTTTTTAATATTTTTAGAACCATTTCACAAAATTATTACTTATTCGATTAAAATATTATTATTTTAATTTTTCCCGGAATAATGAACCCTAGGAATCCGATTCGACCCGAATCAAATTTCCCCAACTAACACTCAAACTACTACCCCCAAAACCGGGATGTTACAGTAAAGGTATCTACAGGAAGTTTGTTTAATGCTCCGAATCTTATGTTGGAATTAGGTTGTGATGCATCTAGCTTGGATGTTGAATGGTTAGGCTTAGGCATAGCATTTTGGTGAAAGATGCATGCTCTTTGAGGTTAACTAGGTTGATTAGTGTTGAACATGTTTAATCATGAATGATCCTTGGTTTTGAGTCAATGATAGGGAGCATGTCTATAGGTGTTGCGGAGTCTTTCATGGATATAATTGAGTGTTTAAAATGCTTGTTGTGTTTAGGAATTATGCCTTTAGTTGTTGATGATCAATGAACATGTCTAGGATAGGTTGAACTCACTTAAATTGCCAATTGTGTGTTTTGGGCACAGGGTTATCGAAACACCTAAGGTTGGTATCGATACCCCAGGCAAAATCCGAGCCCTTTGGTAGCCCGAGCATTGATGCTGCCAAGAGCGGTATCGATACCCCCAGGTTTTTGGTGCTCACTGGTCGCTCGAGCATCGACACTGCCAAGGGGCAGTATCGATACCATTGGCCGTTTGGTGGTTAATTTGGTTTGTGCCACATTAAGGCATCGATACAGGGCTCAGCTGTATCGATACCCTTGAATAAACAATGAATTTTTGGAGTCTAAATTTCATATTAGAGTTATGTGTCTTGTTATGTTCGATTATGAAAGTTATGATAGTTGTTCTGGTTTGAAATTGTAACACGATGCACGAAATGAACTTAATGACCGGTTGATTGATGTAAGACGGGTATAGTAATTGGAAAGTAGGAGTCTTATGTTTTGGTCATTAATTAGTGAAGCCTGAAATTGATGCAGTTGAATTGCTCTGTTTGAACTGAACTTTATTGCAAGTGAGCTAGGCATGACTTATTGAACTTTGTTGAATTGAGTTTATATCCTGCTATAGGAATCGGTAATATTCTTGTTTAGTCTTTAAATTGCATATGTGCTAATCGAATGTTCAAATATGGTTTAATCACTCCACTCTTGTCTTGCATGAAACTGACACCTGTAGGAACTTAATTATGCATTTAGAAAATAAAAAATATATATATAACGGTTTTCAGGGTTGTTTATCGAATCGGGCCTTCGCGGGTTTGGTTCGATATTCCCCGTGTGACCCATTATAGCCGGTTTCGTCTAGGCCTGAATAAGGGGGTTATAGGAAATATGATTTGGCACAATAATAAAAGGATAAATTACCTATATAGTCATTAAACAATTATTTCATTTTTATTTTATCTTTAGTTTGACACTCAAAATTTTAAAATTTTATATTTTAATCATCTTTCTAAAAGTTTTTTATAAAAGGGTTGTCAAGGCTTTTTCCTCCGATCGAGTTAAAGCTGGAGAATGCAATTTCAATGCTTTCCCTTTTTACATATCTGTGTAAAGGGAAGTTGGCCAAAGGTGTTATTCTAAAGGCCATCTATTTTGGTTTTCAGGAGACCACTGAATATTTGTTTGTTTGAGCGGTGATACGTTTTTCTTATATTTTCTTGCAAGCTAAATATCTTTAGTTTGTTGCCTTTAAGGGGCTAGTGTAGAATGTAGTCTTCAGCTTTCAAGAGAGAATTGAGTGACTAAAGTTACTGAGTGTGAGTGATACTTTCTTATATTCCCAAATCTTGTTGTGGGTAGGTGTGAAAAAAATTATCAATTTGACTTAAGTCTGATTACTTAAAATAAGAATGATAGTGGGTTCTTCTGTTGCAGATGTGAGACGAATGAATGTTTGGCTAACAATGGTGCTTGTTGGCAAGATAAAGCAACCAATATCACAGTTTGCAAGGTACGAATTAAAACTTTTTCGATAGAGGTTCTCTACGTACTTACGACACATTAACTCTTTCTTTATTGTTATGCTCAGGATACTTTTAGAGGTAGAGTCTGTAAATGTCCCTTGGTTGATGTTGTGCAATTCAAAGGAGATGGTTATAGTCATTGTGAAGGTGAGGATTAAGAATCGTTGTTGTGTGTTGATAATTTTATTTTCAGTGATTTAGTTGGAGAATTTCCACGGAGCATTACACACCATCATGTCTTTCGGATATGTTTCAGGATCTCTGAAGCTGTAACCTCTAAATTAATTCAAAATATCAAGTTCAACCCATAAATTAATTAAAAATAAACAGTCCAGAAAATCTGAATAATTCCCAAGTTTAAGTCCAGTACAATATAAAATATTAATCGAATATCAATTATTTAACCGGAATCCAAAATAGTAAACATACGTAAAAATGATTTGAAATCAATCCTCCAAGTATCGTAAGTAGGCTAGATTTGGGATCTAAAACAGGAAACTGAGAGGGTGTAAGCTAGGGAGCCTAGTGTGTCTCTAGTGTACATGTAAACAGAAAACAGTATAACAGATGATGATATGAATGCATGAAATGCGCCCGTCTCCGAACACCATCAGAAGAGTAGGTTCCCCCTGAACCACTCTAACTCCATCACACCAAACAGAAGTGAAAACTCGACCCGCAGGTGGAGCCATTGAACAGAAGTGGTATCTCGTAGGACCACTGAACAGAAGTAAATTAATCACTAAACTTCCCCCGAACATATAATCCAACCAAATGCAATGTTATATGCAGATACAGAATAAGAATGCATGCCTAATATTCTAACAGGAGGCATGCATTGTAATTTCAGAATCAGAAATATAATGTCAGGATGATGCATGATCATTCAAGATTTAACAGAAATTACACACACGGAATAACAGAATTAACAGAAGAGAGCAAACTTGAAGCAGAAGACTCAACGACGATACTGACGTCGAATGAACTTGGCTCTACCACTAGAATGTGCAGGTGTAGAACCTACGAATAACAATTAACATTAGACACACTACTATGCCACTATACTGATAAGTACACTAAACAAAATTAAACCGATACTCACGTGCAGGTCCCGAATGGTGATGAACAGGAGGTCGTCCAGGAGGAGGAGGAGACAATTGCTCAGGGTCGGAATCTACGTCACCTAAACCAAACAAAAACCATTTTAGATTCCGATACAAATAACTTCCAGACAAACATTCGAACATAAAAGACCTAAAAACGACACTTCGGATTCAAATTTCGAAAAACAGACTGCACCATTGAACTCAGGACGTCGAAAAACATAAAGTGAGATCGGGTCGGAAAAAGTCAACGCTAACGTCAACGTGGTCAACGCTGACGTCAGCAGATGACGTTAGTAGATGACGTCGGCGTTGACGTCAGCAAAAGACGTCAACATGACGTCAGCGGGTCACGGGTCGGGTTGCTCGGGTCGGATTTCGGGTCATTCAGGTCGAGTTTCGGGTCGGGTCGGTCACGGGTTTCCAAGAATTTGCTCGAGAAAATCTGGAATTTCTAGATTTTCCGGGAAAATCTGGAAAAATCCAGATTCTTCCCAGGCCAATTTTTAACAGATTTTGATACTCAACCCCCTTTGATTCGATACTAAAACTAATTAAAACAACCTTTGATTCATTTCTAAACACCGAACCAAACACAAACACTCTTAAATCCGAATCAAACAAAAACAATCTCCACCTTCCAAAAGCTTGAACCGAAACTTAACAACCCTTCATTCACAAATATTACCCATAAATGAATCGAAAACTATAGACAAATCCTAACCACGAACAAACTCAATCCAACACAAATTCAACAGAAACGAAAGGATGAGGAGATCCCTTACTAGAAAACTTACCGACACACCACTCGAAAGAAATGAAGGCTCACGGGAAAGAGGAAGATCCAAACAACCCCAAAGTTGAAACGAAGCAGACTCCAGAGATTTGAAAGAATATTTTTTGGTTGAATATCTCAAATAAAAACGGAATTAAAACATGAGTTAAGGGAGAAATTAAACCCCCCCGATTTTGGTTCTGAAACGGAAGGAAAAGAAAATTGTTACCATTTGAAAAATGCTAAAATTTTCTTACAAGGTTCCGAACTCCAAAAACATTTCAATATGACCCTCAACTTTCACAAAATTACAAAAAGGTCACTGATTTTAGAATTATAAATCCCCAAATTCTAGGGTACGAATTAGGGATTTTGACTTTAATTTAGGGAAAACTTCAGGGTGTTACACAATTGGTTAATGGCTTATATATTTTAAATCTAGAAAATTCCATTTATAACATAAATACCAAAAGATCAAAAACAAATGATTCAAATCAAACTTATCTCTAGCATTGTCGTTTAGGCCATATAAGTGAGAAACGCATATCAAAACTCCATAAAGATGGATTCTTAGATTCATTTGTTTTCGAACAACTGGATGTATGTGAATCTTGCTTATTAGGAAAAATGACTAAGGCTCCTTTTAATGGTAAAAGTGAGCGAGCAAGTGATTTTTTAGGATTAATACATAGTGATGTATGTCGACTAATGAACACACAAGCTAGAGGTGGATTTCAGTACTTCATCACTTTCACTGATGACTTTAGTCGATATGGTTACATTTACCTTATGCGCCATAAATCTGAGGCTATCGAAAAGTTTAAAGTATTCAAGAATGAAGTAAAAATCAACTAGGCACGAGTATTAAAGCACTTTGATCCGATCGAGGTGGAGAATACTTAATCATAGAATTTGATAAACTTCTTAAAGAATATGGGATTGTCTCACAGCTTACTCCACCAGGTACACCACAGTGGAATGGAGTTTCTAAGAGGAGGAACCGAACTTTGTTAGAAACGGTTCGATCAATGATGAGTCAGAGTGATCTTTCGACTTCTTTCTGGGGACATGCACTAGAAACAACTGCTTTCACTTTAAATCGTGTTCCATCTACATCTATTCAAAAGACACCATATGAGATATGGACTGGAAAAAGTCCTAGTATGTCTTTTATGAAGATTTAGGGTTGTGAAGCATATGTCAAACATCAGATGTCTACAAAGCTCGAACCCAAATCTCATAAGTGTAATTTTGTTGGATATCTTAAAGAAACTAAGGGATATTATTTCTTTAACCCTAAAGAGAACAAAGTGTTTGTTGCTCGAACAAGAGTTTTTGTCGAAAGAGAATTTCTCAATAAGAAAGGAAAGGGTATAAACATTGAACTTCGAGAAGTTCAAGAACAACAATTCAATGAGCTTGAAATTGAACATGTTCCACAAATTGTTGAGGAACAATCAACAGATTTAGAAACACAATCATTGTGCAGGTCCACAAGAGAAAGCCATGCACCTGAGAGATACAGATTTCTTATTACCACGCATGGAGAAGTTCTTATTATGAATAAAGATGAGCCAAGAACTTATCAAGAGGCAGTATTGAGCCTAGACTTTGAGAATTGGCTTGAGGCCATAAAATCTAAGATGGAATCCATGTCAGTCAACCAAATATGGACTTTGGTTGAATCACCTAAAAGGGTAAAACCTATAGGGTGTAAATGGGTTTTCAAGAACAAAACCGACATGGATGGAAATGTACAAACATACAAGGGGCGACTAGTCGCTAAAGGTTTTCAGCAAGTTCATGTTATTGACTATGATGAAACTTTCTCCCCTGTAGCTATGTTTAAATCCATCTGGATCTTTCTTTCTATAACTGCATTCCATGATTATGAAATTTGGCAAATAGACATTAAAACCGCTTTCCTTAATGGAAAACTTGAAGAGGATGTGTATATGACACAACCAGAAGTTTTTTTCGCTCCAGGAAATGCTGGAAAGGTTTGTAAGCTACAAAGGTTCATTTATGGACTGAAGCAAGCTTCTCGAAGCTGGAATCTTCGTTTCAACGATGGGATCAAAGAGTTTGGTTTTATCAACAACGAAGATGAGCCTTATGCTTACAAGAAGACTAGTGGGAGCATTGTTTCTTTCCTAATCTTGTATGTAGATGACATACTTATCATAGGAAATGACATACCTACCTTACAGTCGGTTAAGACTTGGTTAAGTAGTTGTTTTTCTATGAAAGATTTAGGTGAGTCAGTATATATCTTAGGGGTTAAGATCTGTAGAGATAGATCTAGACAACTTCTAGGTCTGAGTCAAAGTACATATATAGAAAAAGTTCTAAAAAGATTTAGTATGGAAGAATCCAAGAAAGGATTCTTACCTATGAGACATGGTATATCTCTTTCGAAGGAAATGTGTCCTTCAACTCCACAAGAAAGAGAATGAATGACTAAGATTCTATATGCTTCGGCTATTGGTTCTATCATGTATGTCATGATATGTACTCGACCAGATGTATCATATGCCTTAAGCATGACAAGTCGATATAAGGTAAATCCTGGTGAAATTCACTGGGTAGCAGTCAAAAGCATCCTTAAGTACTTGAGAAGAACTAAGGATACATTTCTTGTCTATGGAGGCAAAGAAGAGCTTAGTATAAAAGGTTATATTGATGCTAGTTTCCAAACAGACAAGGATGACTCAAGATCGCTATCTGGATTTGTGTTTTGCCTTAACGGAGGTGCTGTAAGCTGGGAAAGTTCTAAGCAAGACACAGTAGCTGATTCTACGACAGAGGCTGAGTATATTGTAGCTAGTGAAGCAGAAAAGGAAGCTGTTTGGATCAAAAAGTTCATATCTGAATTAGGGGTTGTTCCAAGCATATCAGATGTTGTAGAACTCCGTTGTGACAACAATGGAGCCATTGCACAAGCAAAGGAACCCAAATCCCATCAACGATCCAAACATATTCTTAGACGCTTCCATCTCATTCGAGAGATCATAGATCGAGGAGATGTGGAGATATGTAAAGTACACACGGATGATAACATTGTTGATCCCTTGACGAAGCCTCTGACGCAATAGATGCATGATCTTCACACTGAGTCACTCAGTATTAGATATGTGAGTGATTGGTCTTAGTGCTAGTGGGAGATTGTTAGAGTATGCCTAAAGACCAATCATATGATGATTGTAAGGATACTTTTATTTACCAATTTTATTGAATAAAGGCATTGCCATTGTTGTTTTTAGATATACGTGTCAATGTATAACATAAATTGAGAAACAATAAGGTCCATATAATAATATATGTATTATTATTAAAAGATCCTTAGTCAAGTATTATTATGGATATGGACAATAATAATACGCTTAAGACTAACATGTGATTAATTGATGATAATGAGTTGTCATTGACATTGAGATCTCAGAATTAATGCATGAATATATTAGTAGAGAATAATATATTGGATTGACCCACTATGAGCATATATCTTGGATTATTATGTGACGGTCACGATATTGCTCATAGTGATAATTATATGTATGATCCTTACACTTGAAATTATTACTATCTCAACATATGTTGTTTTTTGTTTTGATGCAGTTAAACGTGTCTCATAATTAGTTACACTATAAAAACTGACATTGGACATATTACAATGTATGTAGTGAGATGTGAACGATCAAGATAAGATTTTTCCTTCCTACATAATAGGAAAATATATCAAAGGCCACTTGATTGAGTGAGACTAAAAATGCATGGCCATGCTTGAATACGTTGATATGAGATATCAAAAATTATTCATTAAAAGTATTCCACTCTAGATATCAAGAAACATTAAAATAGGCTATACAAGTGTGTGACTATTCCAAAACTTGTTCCTATTAAAGATATAAAAGGACAAAAGGATATAATACATTAAGAGAGTTGGTCACGGACATGATACATCGAATCATGATCTCTTGTAACTTAGATGACAATGATATATTGCTAGATGTCACTCATTGTTTGTAATATTAGAATTGTTCTAATATTATTACTAACGTTACAATGAGCCTACAGGGTCACACCCAATAGTTGAAAAGGAGCAAAAAATATATATGTATAAGTAGATTATATTTAATCCTGAATTTTAAAAAAAAGATATAATTAAAGTAATTATATCCCTTTTCAAATTCGAATTAAATATAGATTCCGAAATTTAAGGAAATAATAAAAGTAATTATTTCATAAACAAATTCGGAATAAAACTCTTATACCTAGGGTTTCACATAAATATAAAGGATCTTTGGGTCTAGTAGCCATAACAAAGAACCCCGTATTCTCAAACCTAAAATCACGAAAAAATAGTTTTTCGAGATTTGCTCTCAACCGGGTGAACTGAGTAGAGGCCGAGACGATATTCGTGGAGGCTAAAGATTCGAGTTGTCGAATGATCGTGATTGTAGTAAATCCAGTTGTTTTTGCTGCTTATCGAGGAACCCAACGTAAGTTATCACATCTCTTCCTCCCGATTTCGGATTAAACGTACATGGATCACTAGAAAGACCGTCGTAATTTTGTTCCGTTGTGCCATGGGGTGTGTTGGCGGTCCCAACATGATTTGGAGTTATATTTAAGTCAATTGTTCCTAGAAAAAAAAGTACTACAATCTCAAATTTTATTACGTGCTTTTTCTTTTAAAATTTTGAGGAAACATTGAAAAAATATAGGGTTAATTACCACGAAGGTCGCGTTTGTTTGTCCCAGTACAAATTTAGTCACCAATTTTGAAAATCCACCAATGTAGTCACATACATTTTCGGGTTGTAAACTTATGGTTACTCCAACATTAAAAACCGTTAAAAGTTAACGGGAAGATGATTTGGCACAATAATAAAAGGATAAATTACCTATGTAGTCATTAAACAATTATTTCATTTTTATTTTATCTTTAGTTTGACACACAAAATTATAAAATGTTATATTTTAATCATCTTTCTGAAAGCTTTTTTATAGAGGGGTCATCAAGGCTTTTTCCTCCGATCAAGTCGAAGCTGGAGAATGCAATTTCAATGCTTTCCCTTTTGACATATCTGTGTAAAGGGAAGTAGGCCAAAGGTGTTATTCTAAAGTCCTTCTATTTTGGTTTTCAAGAGACCACTGAACATGCTGTTTGTTTAAGTGGTGATACGTTTTTCTTATATTTTCTTGCAAGCTAAATATCTTTAGGCTGTTGCCTCTAAGGGGCTAGTGTAGAATGTAGTCTTCAGCTTTCAAGAGAGAATTGAGTGACTAAAGTTACTGAGGTTGAGTGATATTTTCTTATATTCCCAAATCCTGTTGTGGGTAGGTGTGGAAAAATTTATCAATTTGACTTAAGTCTGATTACTTGAAACAAGAATGATAGTGGGTTCTTCTATTGCAGATGTGAGACGAATGAATGTTTGGCTAACAATGGTGCTTATTGGCAAGATAAAGCAGCCAATCTGACATTTTGCAAGGTACAAATTAAAACTTTTTCGATAGACGTTCTCTACGTACTTACGATACATTAACTCTTTCTCTATTTTTTATGTTCAGGATACTTTTAGAGGTAGAGTCTGTAAATGTCCCTTGGTTGATGTTGTGCAATTCAAAGGAGATGGTTATAGTCAGTGTGAAGGTGAGGATTGAGATTCATTGTTGTCTGTTGATAATTTTATTTTCAATGATTTAGTTGGAGAATGTCCACGGAGCATTTCACACCATCATGGCTTTCGGATCAGTTTCAGGATCTCCGAAGCTGTAACATCTAAATTTAACCTAATTTCTTAGGTTAAAACTTAGGGTTTACGCTAGCAAAACTTGTTTCACAAGTTAGGGTTTTAAAGAAATAATTTTAAAATTCTGATAGATTATAAATCCAGTAATAATGAAAAAAATACTAAAAACTTAGAATTTAAATAACTGAAGGTTCAACCCAAGATTATAAAAAAATAACAGTTCTTAAAATCGATTATATGTCCAAAGTCCGTAGTTCATTAAAGAAATACTGAATATCCGAAATAAAAGTTATTAAACTGAAATTTGAAAATCATACTTAGAATTTCTGAAATCAGGATCCTCCAAGTACCAAAGTCTAGAACTGGGTATCTGAAAAAAAAAACTGTGGGGGTGTAAGCTTGGGACCCTAGAGTGTCTCTAGTATGCAGGTAAACATAGTTACGGTACAAAAAAGCATAACACAGAACAAAATAACATATTTCAGAAATAACAGAATAAATACAAAACAGAACAAAATATGTGATGTAATGTACGTATGATATGATATGCACCCAACACCAATCACTATCAGAAGATAAGGTTCCCCTGAACCACTCTAACTCCATCACACCAACAGAAGTGGAACTCGACACGAAGGTGGAGCCACTGAACAGAAGTGGTTTCTCAACCCGAAGGTGAAGCCACTAAACAAAAGTGGGTACTCGACCCGAAGGTAGAGCGACTGAATAGATGTGATACTCACCAATAGGTGATATCATTAAACTTCCCCGTACATATTATCCGACCAATGCAATGACATGAACAATTAACAGAGTCCGAATGCTTGCCTGAGAACTAACAAAAGGCATGCGTAATAGATTCAAAAATAATAGAATCAGAGTTTTCACTGTTTCCGAAACATATGTAACTCAGAGCATAATAATGTTCATTTAAAATTCAGAAATCATAGAAGCAATGCAATCAACATATATAATTTCACAGAGATGATAGAATCTGCACACAGAAGTAATGTAAAATATCAGGAGAGACACACCTGAAGCAGATCACTTAACGTCGATAATGACGTCTACCGGGCTTAATCCTATTACTAGGTCTAGAAGGCGTAAAATCTACGAGTAACACAAGATAAGATACACTACTATGCCACGATTCAAATTAAACAAACAAAACAGAAAAACTAGATAACTCACGTACGTGTCCCGAAGAACGTGCTCAAACAATCCGAACTACTAAAGGTAACCCAAATGCATTAGAAACGTTAACTCCTGAACATAAGAATATTCTGAATAAGATACTCTTAAACCACTTTTCAAATTCTAAGAACAATTCAAAAGAGAACTCTAAAACAAATTTTGGGTTCGAATTTAACAAAACATATAGTAGAATCGGACTCAGAACATCGAAAAAGGTTAAGGAGAAAATTGTCCAAAAAAAGTAAACTTTTAGTCAAAAGTCAAAGTTAATTTGTCAAAGTCAACTTTGACTTGACTGTTCAAAGATCAACTCAGAAGTCAAAGTCATCTATCAAAGTCAATTTTGACTTGACTGGTCAAAGGTCAAAAGTCAACGGGTCCAAGGTCCAAGGTCAAGGTCAATTTCCATGGTCAACTGTTCAAGGTCAAACTCGGTCAATGGTTAAACAAGGTCAAACAGGTCTTTAACCAGTTCGAGTCAAACGGGTAAAAACTGGTTCGGTCAAACGATTTGGTTTAGATTCTCAAAACCAAATTACCAAAAATGGGTTCTCCTCCAAATATTACCCACTCGGTCCACTAACAAAGCTCATCCCAAATCTTACTCTTATAAAGCCCATCACAAATAAGTCCATACTCTAAGCCCAACAGTACCATCCAAAATACTTACACACTAACCACCTCAACAAAACACGGCCTAACATCAACACACACACTAGCCCACTCACAAGATAACCCATACGGAAGCTATGGTTTCCAGCAAGTATAAACAGTGGCAGCAAAGAGAATGGTGGCGGCAGCTCAAGGACGACACTCCATCAACAACAACTACCAACATCAAATTCCGGCGACAAACTCCGATGACACCGGTAAAATATCTCCTCCTTGAAAAACCTTCAACAATTCAAAAATCACTCAAAAATCAACAACATTATCAAACCAAACAACTCCCTTAATAAAAAAAAACAAAAACTTGATAGAAAAAACACTTACCCAACCGAAACCCAACCACTATTTTCGATTTTCCAAGCATAACCACGATAAGAGGAGAAACAATTATGAACGAAGGGGTAACAAGGATGGATTCTTGATGCACAACAGTGGGGATCCCACGAAAAGAAAAAAAAGGTAAGAAGAAGATGATGCTGTGAGAGACAAACCACATAAAGGGGGAGAGAGCTGCTGCTGTTGAAAAGTGACCAGCCAAGCCAAATTCACTTTCTGGAAACAAGGGATTTAAATTTACCCTAAGAAAATGGGTAAATTACATAGCTGGTCACTAGATTATGTATGTGTTTTCACAAAGACCATGAAACTTTACTCATATAACAGAATGGTCACCAAAGTTACAAAAAAGATCAATTAGGTCACTGAAATTTTAAACTAAAAATTTCCAAATTATTAAGGTTTCAAAAATTTAGGAATTTCAAAATTAAACTCTGAATTTGGGCCAAAATTTGGGGTGTTACAGAATCCATCTTTGTTATTCCAATCGGTGAATCGCCGGCAAATAATAAATCCTCAGCTACCGAAGTATTCAATAAGGAATCTGTATGTGATGGCGAATGCACCCAACTAGAACAGATACACACTTATCGGAGTTAGGTTATCTATTAAAGAGAGCAGTGAAAATTGTCCCTAATGATACCCAAAGTGTTTTGTAAAGATTCAAATGTAACCCCCTCGACCCGGTCTAGACGCCACCGGACTCGAACGAGGTACACGGGGAATACCGAGGCTAATCCAGAGACTCGCCCCTATAAATAACCCTAAAAAATTTTGGTTTTATCGTTTATAAATGCTTTAATTAGATCCTAAATATTAATGCAAGGACTGAGCTCATTTGCAGCGAAAATTAATGAGAAACGAGTCTTAATTTAATAAAACAAGTTTTAGGGACCTAATTGTAATTTTTGAGATAATTATGATCAAAATGTGAAATTAAGGTAAACATACTTAAGTCTTAAATTAGGATCAATCCTTAATTAATTATATTACATGCTTAAGTCTCAAATTTCAGATTAAAATAATATCTACAAGTCATCTAATTGCATTATTAAAGTTTTGTGAGTAAGGTGTAAATTTCCAGAGTTTAAATCAACCTATAACGACTTTAACTAACAGAGGTATCGAAACACCCTTCTAAGATGCATTTAATCACCTATAGACCATAAACCACATATTTTAACAAGATTTGTAAACGCAAATCATCCTAGTTCCATGTTCTTAATATAAATTGAAAACAATATTCATCAAGGTAAACATACTTCAAATTCATCATGGATTTCATCCTAAATACTTCAAAGCAAAACAATATCATAAAAAATATCCAAATAAACATATCAAAACAGTGCTCCATTGCTCTCATCTACTTTAGGATTCTTAATTGAATTCAAAACATACTTGAGCCTAAGAAAATATAAATAGTTATTCGACTTCCTTGCTTCTTTCTGGCACCTAATCACTTATTTATCTGCATTGCAAGTAAAGGAGAGTGGTTAAGCAAAAGCTTAGTGAGTGACAATTTAAAAACATAAGTAAAACAACTTGCAATGCAGCCCATAAAAGCCAAAGTTTTATAAAAACATGTCATGTTCAACTCAAGAAATTATCACATGGCTATCAATGCCAACAACATGAAAAACAACAAGTATCCATGGCATAAGCCACAAAACCTTTTTCAAATACTTTTGAAAAACACATGCTCAATAAGCATCACTCTAGTCTTATGTCACGGGGTCAGAGTATTGACGCAGGGACAACCATCCCGTGCGGTACCTCGGGTCTCTCACATACCCGAGGTTAAGCCTTTACCATCTCGATGCTTACTGGTTTCGCCCTCCCATGGGCTCATCAAGGAAGCGGGGACAGCTCCCGACCAGTGTGGTGCACGATCAGCACATCTATCCGAAGATAGGTCGTCTGCTCGGCACGTACTACACCCTTAATGCTATCCCGCTCCCAAGAGTTAAACACAACCATAAAGCATCTCGCTCGGTCCCGCGTTGTTACGACACACGGACCGTGACACTTACATGCCAATCGTAAAGCTTCGTTGAAAACACTTTTCAATTAAGAAAACATACTTGCTTTTAACATTGTATTGGTATTAGTGAACCGTTTAGACTATCACTAAACGTTAGGATAAACGAAAATGGCAGGCATGGGGCGAATCGCCAACATGCCACATATGAGAGACAACAGGCACTCATATCACGTGTGAAGGCCAATCGCCTAATCACACCCATGATGGAATAAAACCAATCATGAAACACACCTTAGCATCCGAGATAAGCAACACTTACATGTAATACAACACATATATCACAATGTAATTACTAACTCTAATATATCACCAAGGCATTTATACACATACACATTTTAATTATAATACACTCACATCCTATTGATCGATCAAATTATCCACGTTTCATCGTCTTTAATACCAATACTTAAAACAAAACACAGTGCTCAAGTTTTAAAACAAAAACAGTGAATCACAACTCATGCTTCCCATCAATACTTGCATCAAGTGCAAAAACCGATAAAATCTCTTTTTTATCAAATTTTAAAAACAAAACCATGGGAGCATCAAAACGTTTTAAAAAAGTATCATAAGCATCTAATCACGTGCATAATTTCTAATGCACCATTAAAACATGAAAATGACAAAACACATAGTAAAGAAAGGCGTAATATGAGATTTTCAAGAGAGAAAAACTTAAAACACTTACTCCGGAGTATAAGGAGGTTTTTCACACCTTCCCTACACCCCCAAACCATTTAAAAACATATTTAAAACACTGCCAAAGCAACTCACTCTCAAAATCACTCACCGATAACCGAAACTTGCTCAACAAGTCACCTTAAAACGCGATTCGGCTTTCTGATCTCCCTCAAACTTGTTTCTCTACCTCTTGAACTAATTCAAGCATCAAAACCAGAGGTTTTAGGGTATTATAACAAACCCAAACATCCCTCAAGTCGGACCAATACATAGCAGCCCCTAAAAACACCATAAAACCTAACTGAAACTCCCGAAAACCTCTCCAAACACCACCTAAACCTTAGGTACGGGATTAGATACTTAAAATCCATCTTAATTACATCTAAACACTTCAATATTCATGTATTTAGGCATAAAAAAATTCATGGAAAACCCTTGAACAAAAATCAAGAAAACAATGAGATTTTTATCAAGAAAACCTATTTTATCGATTCAAGACTTTAAAGATTGTTTTGATCATACAAGAACTTAGTAATTTCCTTAAAGAGCTTTATGTTTCGTAGGTTTGAATGATTCTTACCTCCAAAATTGATACCACCCCTTTAAAGGTTTTAAAACTAGAAAAGTCGTAGAAAAAAGAAGAGATTTTGATGAAGAAAAATATAGGAAAAATAAACCAACGAAATTTTATTAAAAAGAATGTATTTATATTGAAAAGATGATGAAGAGGCTGACTTGGAGAAGAAGAAACCGAAATTTAAAGAATGGATATTTTTAAAAAGTGAATTTTTGGGTTTTAGATCAAAATTAGAGAATTTTGATTACTTAGGTTAAAACAAGGGATTAAACGTTGTTTATATAGGCTCTTGAAAGGTTTGGATCAACTAGGATTAGGATTATATCAAATTACCTTATATATCCAAAATTTTGGCTTAGTTTATAAAATTATCCTCAAGTTTTCAATTTTTACAAAATAGTCAATAATTTCAAAATCTTATGGATTCAAGGGTCAATTTTCAAAATTGATTTAACCTAAGTCAAATATATACTAAATAATGATTTTAGGATATTTTTCATAAATTATATGTATTAAAAATCAATTTTTAAGTATTTAATCCCAAACTAGGCTAAACAAGCTAAACCGACCCACTAACTTCTAGACCCATTTCTGGGGTGTTACATAAAAACCATGGAGGAGCAACTCAGTCAGCTTGAAGAAATGATGTCAAAAGAAAAGAAATGATGTCAAAAGAAAATGCAGATATTTGTGTTTTAAGCAACTGGTTGAACACTTTCGATGGAACTCAGTCAGCCTATCTTCTCTTATATTTTTCCATAAAAAGCAAGCTAAGAAAGATTTGAAAATAATGAATAGAGTCAAGTTGAATGATGTCATTTATCATATGAAACAGTTGCAGAAGAAGACCATAAGTTTAGAATGATGGTGAAAATGTAAAATTTTAAAATTTTGAGGTTAAATTAAAGATAAAATAAAATGAAATAATTATTCAGTGACTATATAGGTAATTTATCCTTTTATTATTGTGCAAAGTCATATTTTTGTTAACTCTTAACGTCTCTTAACGACGGAGTGACTATAAGTTTACAGCCCGAAATCGTACATGATTATATTGGTTGATTTTCAAAATCGGTGACTAAATTTATATTGGGAGCAAACAAATGTGACCTCCACAGAAATTTGGTATATAACTTTTTTTTTACAATTTCTATAGGGATTTGTGTATACTTTGTAGTAATTTGGGTACATACACAAAACCTTATATTTTTTGTAGCATATTATGTTTTCTCGTATAAATTACGTATGTACACAAATCCTTACACTAAGTTGACCTCGTTTAGCTCATCGTGATGTGTAAGAAATTCGGTGAATACCTTTTCTCTTACAATTTCTATAAAGATTTATGTATACCTTGTAGTAATTTGTGTACATACGCAAAACCTTACATTTCTTGTACCATATTATGTTTTCTCGTAGCAAATTACGTATGTACACAAATCCTTACACTAAGTTGGCCTCATTTAGCTCATGGTGGGTATATATAAGAAATTATGTATATTCCTTTTTTCTTACAATTCTTGTAGGAATTTGTGTATACTTTTTAGTAATTTGTGCACATACACAAAACCTTACATTTTTTTATATCATATTATGTTTTCTCGTAGTAAACTATGTATGAACAGAAATCCATACACTAAGTTGACCTCCTTTAGCTCTTGGTGATTAGGAGTAAGAAATTCGGTACATAGCTTTTTTCTTACAATTTTTGTAAAGATTTGAGTATATTTTATAGTAATTTGTGTACATACGCAAAACCTTACATTTACTGTATCATATTATATTTTCTCATAAAAAATTATGTATGTACACAAATCCTTACACCAAGTACTCCGCATTTAGCTCATGGTGAGTAGTTATAAGAAATTCGGTATATACTTTTTTCTTACAATTTCTATCAGAATATGGGTATACTATGTAGTAATTTGTGTACATATGATAAACCTTTCATTTCTTGTACCATATTATGTTTTCTCGTAGTAAATTACGTATGTAAAAAATCCTTACACTAAGTTGACCTCCTTTAGCTCATGGTGAGTAGGTGTAAGAAATTTCGTATATACCTTTTCTCTTACAATTTCTGTAAGAATTTGTGCATACTTTGTATTATTTTTGTACATACACAAAACCTTATATTTTTTGTACCATATTATGTTTTCTCATATAAATTACGTATGTACACAAATCCTTACACTAAGTTGACCTCATTTAGCACATGGTGAGTTAGTGTAAGAAATTCGTTATATACCGAGTTTGTTACAATTTCTATTGGAATTTGTGTATACTTTGTAGTAATTGGTGCACATACACAAGATTTTACATATTTTGTACAATATTATGATTTCTCGTAGTAAATTAATAACATATAGAAATACTTACGCTAAGTTGACCTCATTTAGCTCCAAGTGAGTTGGTGTAAAAAATTCGGTATATACCTTTTTTTCTTACAATTTCTATCGAAATATGGGTATAGTTGGAAGTAAATTGTGTACATACGATAAACCTTACATTTCTTGTACCATAAATTGTTTTCTCGTACCAAATTACATATGTAAAGAAATCCTTACACTGAATTGGCCTCATTTAGATCATGGTGAGTAGGTGTAAGAAATTCGATATATACCCTCTATCTTACAATTTATGTAGGAATTTGTGTATACTTTTTAGTAATTTGTGCACATACACAAAATCTTATATTTTTTGTACCATATTATGTTTTCTCGTATAAATTACGTTTGTACACAAATCCTTACACTAAGTTGACCTCGTTTAGCTCTTGGTGAGGTGTAAGAAATTTGTTACGAGATACTTCAAACTCTTGTGATCTGTGTACACTGTGCATCTCTCACCATACAATTAATGCTTCCCAATTTCCAAGGCAACCACAACTACGACTAGTTCTATATCATGGGTCGGATAATTGCGCTAATGATTCTTCAACTATCTCGAAGTGTAAGCTATAACTCTTCCATCATGCATAAGAACATAACCTAGCCCTACATACGAAGCATCACTGTAAATCACATACTCCTCCTCTGACACTAGCTTTATCAAAATCGGCGCATCTGTCAAAGCTTCTTTCAGTTTCTCAAAGGCTTGTTGTCTTGCATCTGACCACTCAAACTGAATATTCTTCTACCGCAACTTAGTCACAGGGACATCTATCTTCGAAAAACCATTCACAAACCTCTTATAGTAACCGGCTAAGCCTAGGAAACTACGAATCTTTATGAAAGACTTCGATTGCTTCCAACTAACAATTGCTTCAATCTTCTTAGGATCTACTTTAATCCCTTCAGCTGACACTATATGTCCTAAGAAAACAACTTCTTTAATCCAGAACTCACACTTGCTCAATTTGACATACTAACCTCAAGCGTTTGTCATGATCTTTCTCAGTACGTGAGTATAACAATATGTCATCAATGATCCAAATCACAACTGATCCGAGTACTCGAAGAAAATTATGTTCATCATGTCCTTGAAAAGCAGCTGGTGCATTAGTAAACCCGAAAGGCATAACCAGAATCTCATAATAATCATACCTTGTACGAAAAGCTATCTTCGGCACATCGACTTCTTTTACCTTCAACTGATAGTACCATGGTCTCAAGTCTATCTTGGAAAGCACGGTAGCACCTCTAAGCTGATCAAACATATCATCAATTCTCGATGATGGATACTTGTTCTTCACTGTCAACTGATCCATTTGTCTATAGTCGATGCACATCCTCATACTACCATCTTTCTTCTTCATAAACAACACGGGTGCGCCACAAGGAGAAGAACGCAGTCGGATACAACCTCTATCTGATAGTCCTTGCAACTGAGTCATCAATTATTTTAGTTCTTTTGGTACCATACGATATGGAGAAATCGAAATAGGAGCAGAATCTGAATACCTCTTTGGCAAACTCAACCTCTCTGTCAGGTGGCAATCCAGGCAACTCTTTTGAAACACACACTCGGAAAAATCACACATCATCCTGATATCCTACAGTCTGACTTCATTCATGTTCGGGTTCATCATATATGCTAGGTATGCCTCACAGCCCAACTCAACTGACCTCTGAGCCTCTAGAGCAGAAACAACATTCAATAAGAACTCCACATTCTCACCTACAACCATAATCTCATGGTCATCCGCTAGCCTCAATTAAATTCTCTTGGTCTCAAAGTCTACCCTAGTCCTATGCTTTGTCATCCAATCCGTACCCAAAATCACCTCAAACCCGTAGAATGACAATTCTATCATATCAACTGGGAACATATACCCCTGAACCATCTGTGGACATCGTCTATACATCTTTCTAACCACTACAGTATCTCCGAAGAACTAGCAACAATAACACCTATATCTAGTGTCTCACAAGGTATATCCAACATCCTAGCATGCTCACTCAGAAAACACTACCGGTGGATTAGTTGTCAGCTAAGTCTGGATCTCTTTCCTCAAACCTCTCAGAAACCTCTCGCACCTCATCTTCTCGGTAGCTATCAACTCGGTTGTATACCTACCCAACTGTAGGAACTCCTGCTCATACTCAAAGACCGTAAGGTTACCTTGCACAAGGTGGGTGAACTGATCTCTCAGCTGATTGATGTGAGTCTCGCCCAAATACTTTTTCTCAAACTCATCCAAAAAGTTGCCCCATGTTGGCTGATCGGGACACTATTCCATCTCAACAGTTTCCTACCATTCCCTTGCGTTTTCCTTGAGCAAAGAAAAAACACAAGACAGCTTATCCTCGGACCTCAACCACTGATCCATCCTCACATGATTATCTTAGCCAGAACCCAAGAAATTCGTAGCACCCTGCCTGCGAACCCTCTCAATAGGTGCCTCATGTGGGGTAGGTGCATGCTTCGAAATAGTCTTCACTATCCGATCCAAAGCACGGTGTATATGGGAGAAATAATTCGCCCTTTACCTAACCCCTTCCTTAGACTCTTTCACACCATGCACAGAAAACAACAAAAACAACAACAAACAGGATTCCACCATCAAAATTTCAACTTTAAAAGTACTATATCGACTCGTGGGCATGTACTTGTCTGACACCTATATAACACACTAGACTTCCTCAGGGACTTCCTAGAACCGACTCAACCTAGGCTCTGATACCACTAAATGTAACACTCCGATCCGGATGTCAAATTGGGCCTCCGGCCTACAACCTGTATTTCAAAATTTCTTTCGAAAGCCCAATAAATAAAATCCAATTCAAGGCCAAAATACAATTCACCAAAATCCATTAAAGTTCAAACATAAGCCCAAAATAATATAAAGTAATCGGAGCTCCAAAATATTACAAATCATTTAAAACATTCGACTTGAAATAATAACAAAGTTACAAGATACATAGGGTCCAATGAAGTACTAGCCCACTAATCTATAAATGTACTCTGAAATAGGTCGATGCTGAAATCCAAACCTCGATGGTGCTCCACAGAAACCGGCTTCACCTAACCTACGCACGAAAACACATTTCGAACGCTGAGCTACTAAAGCTCAATGGGTACGCCGAACTTGGCCAACATCATGCATATCATAAGTCGTAAAGCATAACATATAAACATCGTGCATGATATGATGATCTAGCATGCTTTCCTACTACATGGCATAAACAATGTATAATATCGCACACAACATATACATGTCACATCACAAAATAACACACAAGAGTGGGGCCCACGTCCACACAGCATCGGGATCCTACACTCAGGATTGAGGCCGCCCTCAAATCCTATGCCCGGAATGTTACATCGTACATCTTCGAACGAGGCCGCCCAACGTTCGGAAAGGGGTGGAGGCCGCACAACCAACCCCATGCTCGGAATGTTACAGCGAACATCTTCGAGTGAGGTCGCCCAACACTCAGAATAAAAGTTTTTAAAACATCATCTGGCATGTTACATCGGATGGCCTTCAACGTGTTGCAACACTTATGGATATCCGGATTTCCATCACACAAGGAATCAAACCACACAAACGATCCACCTAGGATCTTAGCACAGCAAGATATATTAAGACTTATCATACCTTAGTCTTTCGGGGTTATAAACATCAATCTTGGTTAAACAATTCATTTCTTCAAATATAGGTTTCATTAGGACTCTTAATACCCTTATCGAACCTCAAACAAAGCTTAACTTGTCAACATTACACAGGGGTATCGATACCCATATGTAGGGTATCGAAACACCCTGCATCGATGCCCACCCAAAGAGGGTATCGAAACATGGGTATCGATACTAGCATCGATACCCTTTGACCAATTCCAAAGTCAACGAAAGGGGGCCCTCCAGCATCAATACTGGTATCGATGCCATTATGCCATTGAAGGTCCCGGTATCGAACCATGGTTCGATATACCTGGCCATTTAGCCTATTTCCACTCATGGGTATCGATACCGCTAGCCCGTGTATCGATACCCGTACACGAAATGCAGGTCTGCACTTAGAAATTTCAAGGATTCATTCCCCAAACTTGATCGAATCAATCCTAAAGTGTTCTTACACATTATTAGGAGTGTTTAGGATAACTTAACATCAATTTCAAGTCAATTAACACATAAATCCAAAAACTACCATTAAAGACCCAAAAGCTCAAACCAAGCATTCAAACACAAAATCTACATGTCATGCATACTACCATGATATGAATGATGAAAGGATGAGTTAGGAGTACCAACCTCAAGCAACAACAACCAAAACCGAGCCCTCAACCTCTTCAAGCTTTTTCCCCCTCTTAAGCTTGTAGAAGGTTCTCCAACCTCTCTCTACAAAGAGATGTTAAACTGAGCATTAGACAACACTTAGGAAGATTCTCAGAACATCAAAGACTAAAGAAACTGAGATTTAAACCCTTGAATCCTCATTCCCGATTTCCTCACAACCCATACTCATAAACTCTTATCCTCACCAAACCAACACATTCTTACCTCTTGGATAGATCTTAAACCCCTCAAAAACTTACTTTTCACCTCAAAAACGTGAATCCTTAACAAAACTTCAATGTTCTCACCTTTAGCAAGATTTTCTCATGAAGAAAAGAGGAAGAAGAAGATGAAACCCATGATCTCACTCCTTTACTTTCCGCAGAAAACAATTCTCAAAGGCCCCTCCCTCTTTACCATCTATTTAGACAATTACCAAATTTTCCTCCATCTAAAAACTCATAAGCCCACAACGAACAAGCCCAACAAGCCTCAGGCCCAAACCACACACACTCGAGCCCAAAACCGAAGTCTAACACCACGGGTTAACCCGACACTCGGATCCGAATCCGGGTCGTTACCGAATTCTAATTCAAATTGGAATCATTTATTTTTTTTCCTATATATACATAGTATGGTTTAAGAGAAACCATAAATTGTTTTCCTCCATCAAGATTCTCTAAAGCCTATATTTTCATTCTTTAATTTTATTCGAGTTCAAAACTATGTTATTCAGTAATTTGAGTCGCTTTGACTATGGTGTGTTCTCTTACTAGTGCTACATTTGTTTTGTTTTGTTTTTCAAAAATATATATATTTTTGTGACATGCTTAATATTTTATGCTTTGAAAAATAATCGTGTTTTGCTGGCATGTGTAAATTTTTGTATTATGTCTTTGATTGCATATTTGTGTTTCTGTGCTTACGTGTTATTATGATTTAAGAAATATATAAAACTTTTCAGATTTTGAGATCTTATATTTTTATGAGTAGTTATGATTTTAAACCCTGTAAAATTATGTTTTCGGATAAATTATGATTTAGGGTTAAGACTGAGATTGGATAAATTATAACATCATTCATACAACTTGTTTTGTATTATTTCCTAAAATATTACTCTTGAGAAATAATTTTATAAACTGTGTTTTGTTGTTTTTATATACACCTTAGAGATACAATAAGTTCTTTAGGTTACTCCATCTTAGTTTCCTCTTACAAATCTTTGAACTTTAGACAATGCGGTACCTGAAGAATCTCATACTTTATCTGGTTATTTTATTATTCAATATAAAACTAACTTTTAGTTATTCAAATTATTATTACTATTTTAGAAACTTTAATATATTTGGGAATTAAAGTTATTTTCAGTATACATAATTTTTTTTCTTACATTCCGATATTCTATTTGAATCATCAGACTATAATATTAATTTTAATAAGCTTATGAGATAATTTATTTTAAGAATTTTAACTCTTCTTAAATTACAAATTTTTAGTTATAATTTTAGCTTTTATTTTTGACGAGTTATTAAGTAATTAAATGTTTTACAATTATTATGAAATAATATTAATTAAATTGGTTTTGAGGGTAAATTTTTTAACGTTAACTTCCTAGATTTAATTTATTTCTTATTGTGTTAAATGTGTATTTCTTTTTTTGCTATTGTTAAATAAATTTAAATGTGTGTTTTCTTCTAGTGTTAAATGTGTTTTTCTTGCGTTAAATGCGTGTTTCTTTCTGTGCTATTGTCAAATGAATTCAAATGCGTGTTTTCTTCTTGTGTTAAAGGTGTGCTTCTTCCTGTGCTATTATTAAATGAATTTAAATGTGTGTTTTCTTTCAGTGCTAGATTTGTGTGTTGTGATTAATTGTTTATCGTGATACTGTGATCTTGAGATTCCTTGTGATATTGAGATCAGATTATCTGAACCGTGTGTTTCATATTCTATACGATTATATGTCCTGAGACATTTGAGATCATTAACATTGATTGCATTACATGTGCATGGGGTGGATTGTATGGAGGAAGGTGGTTTTACCACACTGTTTTTGGCGAAATAAGGGGTGAGGGGTTTTGGGGAACTACCTCCACTGTGATCGGTTGGCTTTGCCACCAATGTGTTTGGTGTTCGGAGTATGGGACTGCATTCTCTATGACCTTGCATTCAACAGATTATCGAAATTGTGTGCCTCGTATATTATATGAATATCTGTGATGAGACTTTTGTGATTTATGATATTGATTACATAATCATGTGCATTGGGAGAGATTGTACAGAGGAAGGTGGTTTTACCACACTGTGTTTGGCGAAATAAGGGGTGAGGGGTTCTGGGGAACTACCTTCACTGTGATCGGTTGGCTTTGCCACCACTGTGTTTGGCGTTCGAAATATGGGATTGCATTCTCTGTGACATTACATTCATCATATTTGTGTTTATTTACCACGAAAAGTTAGATTATAATTGTGATTGTGAATTGAGTGACATTGTGATGTTCGACTGCACTTTAGAGACACACTGGGCTTTATAGCTCATTCTTTTAGTTTTTTTTCTCTTTCAGATATCTGGCCCTTGGAGTTGGTACTCGGAGATCTCTCTCGGATACGATTTATTACTATTTTTAGTATAATATTTTACAAATATTTTTATTTTGGGATTATTAGAGATTGAGATGTATTTAAACCTCATGCATAAAACCAGTTATTCAAATTTATTAATTTTAAATAAAAAATATTTACTTTTTTTAACCGTTTTTTATCTTTTGATTTACAAATTTGGTTTTTAAATCACCTTTTTTAATTACTTGACATGAAAGTTTTAAAAGCAACAGTTTTAACCTACAATGCTCTTTAAGTTAAAATTAAGAGGTTACATTATTAAAAGAAATTTAACATTCTCTCTCTTCTTGTATTTATAGGAGAGGATTAATTAGATCTTCAATCTAATTGAAAGGAAAAGGACCACTACCCTTGAGCCATGTGGCATTTTGGTGGAATAAAGAAACAAAAAATGTGTTTCTTTTGGGCCTTTTGATCTTCTGAATTTTGGGTGGGAAAGTACTCATTTGGGGCCTGTAGAAATTTGTTTTGGGCTCAAGGAGTGTAGGAGTGAAAATTTATAATATTTGATCTTTGAAGGGACATTTTATTTTGTAATGTACTTTATTTATCTTTTAAATTAATGTTTGTTTATTATTTATATTTATATATTTATTATTTGACCTTATTTATTATTATATTAATATACCAGACAAAATTAAGGTACTAAAAATCTTTAAGCGATATCCTCGTATGAGTTCTATCTAATATTGGAACTAGATACAAACACTACAAATTTCTTGTAATGCCATACGTGTTAACTAAATCCCCTGTTGCATTTAGGGATCTCATGAATCTTGTATTCAAGTTCTATCTTGATAAAGTTTTAGTAGTCTTAACAGAGGACATACTTTTCTATTTCTGAAACAAGAAGGAACATGTTATCTTTGTTGAAAAGATTAAAGTCAATACAAAAAAATCCAAACTAATCTTGATAAGAGACCTCAGAGGAATGTTATTGAGGTCAAATGTTTTTTCAGTTTAATCGGGTACTATAGATGCTTTATCAAGGGATTCTCATCCAATGTTGCTCCCTTGACCAAGTTACTCCAAAAAGATGAACCAATTGGATGGTCAGAAAAACAACAAAGAAACTTGATTAACCTAAACAAGCCTTTACTCATATCTTGGTCCTTATCCAACTAGAATAGTGAAAAAAGTTCATAGTATATTGTCGCGTGTCAAAAGTGCGCGTTTAGTGCAAGTGGACACATCGCAAGTAATAAGTGATAAGTATATTATCGAGTTATCGTCTCCTCAAGGACCGGTATACTTAATATGCTTTCTTCACCTCCTTGTTCTGTAGAAAGATAAAAACACAAATAAGTTGATTTGATTTATCTAAACTAAAATAACTAAAATGAAAGTAAAGGATTGAAATAGTAGAGAGAGATGGGCTAGGATCCAGTTGTATCGTATTGTGGAATTGATTGACTTGTCTCTGTCCAATGCAATTGTATATCTCTGCCTTGGCAGCACTGCAGTTTACTGCCTGGGCAGCGATAACACGGTCTGCCGCGGCAATCCCTTGCTCGTGGGCAGACTTTACCAAAGTTCGGCAAAGTGTCCTTGATGATACCTCCCGGCGTGAAGCAATTATACTCACCAACCATTCTTACACTTCTTTTAGCCGTTGAAACTCTTAACCTATCCCTAGGCCGAGTTAGTATTTCGCGATTGAAACACCATACTTATCCCTTTCGTGAATCTATCTCTCCCGAGCTTAGATAAATGGATGATTCACAATATCCTCTCCCGAGCTCAATTGTGAAAACAAAGAATAACAAAGGATAAGCAAACCTTGATAACTTTATTGCATTGAATGAAAGACAAAGTACAATCTCCTCTCACAAATACTCTACAACCTTCACCTAATCCCTAAGTAGGTTTAGAACATGATGGAGAGGAAAGAAACAAGAGTAGAATTCGGCTCTCTCCCTAGGTATTTCGTGTATTGTACATTGGGTGGCTAGGTCTTTATATAGGCTAGACCTAGGGCAAACCTTTCCTAAGTAGAATACAACTTGGAGTAGGGAACAAATCAAGTACATAATAATAATATATTTCCAAGTTTATATTCGGCTTAGGGGCTTTCCAGCGTGGTCTTCCTTTGGGCTTTTCCTTGTGCTAGCCAGCTCTGATTCATGGGCTTCAAGTCCAGACACGTTCCTTGGATTTTTGTCTTTCCATCGCCTATAATCTTGCTTCGTGTCTTTCTGCTGCTGCCTCGGCATTAGGTCCTGCCTCGGCGTTGTCTCTGCCGCGGCACTAGCTCTCCTGCATAGATATGAAAACGCAGTAAAACGTGCCTTTTTCTGTAAATATTATCGATATGAGTATAACTTCTAAATATATCACATTGAGTGCATGCATTGGTCCGAGTGGGTGTATATTTGGTAATTAATGCCCATAAAAGGAGTAAAAAGTGATAGTGTGTTGAGCACTTATCACACCCCCAAACTCGAACTATTGCTTGTCCTCAAGCAATGCAAACCATCAATTTGCCGAACTTTACTCTCTCTCTTGGTCTTACATGTCCATCTATTCTACCCACCATAACTAGGCCTATTCTTAAGCCTTAACCATTCGATTACTCAAGGATTTACCTAGAAACAAACTATAGGAATTGTGAGTGTGTGTGTTTTTGTGGACAAGTTGATTAAAGGCTTTCTTAGATAAACTCTAAGTTCAAGACAAATAGACATTGGTTAAGTGTTCTCTTCTTTTTCAAACACCAAATCTTGAGCCGGTTTCGGGCACCTCAAAGGCTTGTGTTTTTCTTTTCACTAAAATCCTTCTTTCTTTTTAATATTCCTTAACACATACTAGAGCCAATTTCGGGCACCTCTAGCATGAAGAAGAGACTTTCTAGAGCCGGTGGTAGGCACCTCTAGTTACTTTCCCAAAATCTAAATCTTTATCACCAAAGTTCATTAAAAGAATTCCTATAATCCAACAAGTTCCAACAAGTCGCAAAGTTTAAAGTTCTTCCTATAGTAAGCTTCTAAGTTTTCATCCTTAAGCATCCTAAGGTTAAGCCCTCTTAACAGAACCTAAACATGGTAAGGAGAAAGATTTCTATAGCCTTAAAGAATAAACTAAAGCAATACTGATGATGAGCAGTGCAAGAGTGTAGGCAGTGAATTCAAGTAAGGCAGGGAGCATAAAAATTTTAAAAAATATCACTGGAATACTCCCTTTTTTTGGCAAGGCCGCGGTAGTAGATTGCTTTTTTTGGCAAGGCCGCGGTAGTAGATTGCTGCCTTGGCAATGAATCTGCACCCCCAAACTCAAACCAAGCATCGTCCTCAATGCTTTATATTTTGAAGGAATAAACGGCAAAACAAAATATGAATTATGCGCAGCAAGTAAAAATAGTAAAAGCAATTGAATTAATGGACAAAGAATATTTAAAGCTACTCCGAAGAGCTGCTTGTAACAATTTTCCTCCGTGGCCTTGATGCCAAATGCTTTGTCCTTGGGGAGGGCGATGGTTGCGCCTTTGCTTGCCTCGGCGGTTGGACTCGAGTGGGTGGGGTCCTTTGCATCGGGGCTTCTACTTCTCCTTCTTCGACATCCGCCATCTCTTCGGTTATCATCACGTCCATTCCTCCTCCCATCGCAGTTGCTCCTCCGGTGTGGTATGTGCTTGGGCCGGCGACAATGGAACCTTGGTGCACATATGCATCTATCTCGGTGGATAGACTGCCCATTATAATTGGCGATCTGGGTGGAGTGCTGAAGACGACCCTCCGCTTGGATGGCCTTCTACTGACAAACGAGGCCGCGACAGAATCTGCCACCCTAGATGGGCCAGCAGCCTGGTATTGGGGCTGAGGGTCCGGATGAAAGAACGACCATGTTCCTCCCGGGGCTGATGTAGTTTCAGTGTAGGGTGCGGTGGTGACGAACATGTTGCTTGGGAACTCCGGGCATTGTACGCCTTGGTCTGGGAAGGCGTGCAGCATCATCTGGGCTAGAGTGCCATTGAAGTCCCGTTGGTACTCCATGTACCGTTGTTGTCGGAGATCCATTGCGGCCATTCGCTGCAAGATTTCTTGGTATGGGTCTGCTGCGGCAGAGGTGTGGGCAGTACCAGGCATGTCTGCCGTGTACTGGGCCCCGGCAGCAATATCGGCAGTGAACTGCTGTGGCGTTGCCTGGACAGGTTCTGCTTGTGTGATCTGCATGACTTTGTGGCAGAAGTCCCTAGTCCATCCCCATCGTGGGGGCGTGTATTCTTTCGTTTCTTCAATAGGTACACTTGCAGAAACACATAAACCCGTAATCAAGCAAGGGAAATACAATGGTCCTCTATCTTTCTTACCGCACTCGTGAATTTCCCGTAGGATGATTTCTCCAACGTTGATGGTCCGTTTGTTGATGATAGATTGGATAAGCACCAATCTCTTGCGATCCACCGTGCTATTGTGTGATGTTGCGATGAGGCATCGTTTGACGAAGGTGTTCCACATCTTGGCCTCCGGCTTCAAGCTTTGTCTTGTTACGGATCCTCGATGGGTACCGGTTTCCCATAGAGTGTTCCCGTAACAAAGATCGTCTTTGATGAGTTCAAAGTCCTCGGCAGTGATATCTTCCAAGAATTCGGCATGGATATCACTGTCTGGGGTGAGGTCATAGAAGTTGTTGATCGTCTCGGCATTGAGCTAAACCGGCCTGCCGCGGCAGTGAACAAATAGGGAGTCTTTGCTGGGCCCATGAGCGTAGAACTCCCGCACGATCGTGGCGTTCGCCTGGGCAGGTTGCAAACAGAAAATTTCCCAATTCTGGTACTGAATTCTATCATAGAGGTAGTGTTCAATGCCGTAGTTCTCTTCGTCCGCATGTTGGAAACCTTGCTCTTCCCAAAGTTGCCTAGCGATGAAAGATCGGTTGAATCGATCTTCAACGTTGGCTGGGGCGAATCTTTTGTATGTAGCCATCAAGATAGAAAGATGTGAGTTCTTGGAGGTTTTTCTTGAAGAGAATCTGGAGATTTTAGAAGGCAAAGAGCAATTGAGAGAGAGATTGTTATGAATACTAAAGAAAACAAGAAAGTAAGAGTGAATAGTTCAAGAGGAAGGAGTTTCTTATATAGGCCTCGGCCTTGTGACCGTTGAGACCACTAGCCGTTTGTAACCGTTTCCTTTTTCTGTCGCGGAAGGAATCTCGGCAGACTAGCCGTTACACTGTTCTGCCCGTTGGGATTGCTGCGGCCCTGAGACTGTTTTATTGCCTCGGCAGAGTTCCTACTGTGAACTATTTTTCCCTTATTCTTGCTTTTTATTCCTAAATAAAACACACAAAAGAAAAATACTGAAAGCGAAAATAATTAGAAAAATAAAAATAAACTACTAATCCTAATATAATATTTAAAGAAAAGGGGAGCGGTTAGGTTACTGGTGGAGAGCATGCAAATGTATCTCCCAAAATTATTCTCTCCCTTGGCCCAATTTATGTATCGGTTGTGGGCCACTCCTTTTTGCTGACTGTCCATCCATCTTGGGCTTGATTTTCTTACCGAATATTCTGCCGAGCAAACTGCCCAGGCAGGATATCTTATTGTCTACTATGTGGACAACCTTGCATTCCTCTAGATCATCATACTTCTTTAAGTTGTGGAATGCGTTGAGTTTGACTTGTTGGTCATTGACCCGCATAGTCAACTCTCCTTTTTCCACGTCAATTAATGTACGTCCAGTTGCTAGAAAGGGTCTCCCAAGGATGATCGGTGCATTGTCATCTGCTTCACAATCTTGGACAAGGAAGTCGGCAAGAAAAATAAACTTGTCAACTCTTACCAGTATGTCCCCGATTTTGCCTTCAGGTTGCACATGGGATCGATCCGCGAGTTGGAGCATCACTGTTGTAGGCTTTGGCCTTCCAATTCCAAGCTTTTGGAAGACTGATTTAGGCATGAGGTTTATGCTTGCTCCAAGGTCGCATAGGGCCTTTCCTTCATAACTCTTTCCTATCGCACAAGGTACAGTGAAGCAACCAGGATCTTTTAACTTTGGTGGCATGCGGTTATACAGCATTGCCATGCATCCCTCGGTAGCAGCCACTGTTTCAAACTCACCTATTCGTTTTCTCTTTGACACCATGTCCTTTAGGAACTTGGCAAAGTTGGGCATTTGTTCAATAGTTTCAACGAACGGTATGTTGATGTGGACTTGCTTCAAGATATCGAGGAACTTCTTGAATTGCTGATCCTGTTTTTGCTTTTTCAACCTTTGCGGGAAAGGTGGTGGTGGTCTTATCTCCTCCAGGGTTTCTTTAGTTTGAAGTCTTATACCTGGCACCAATGGAATTGTTGCTGCCTCGGCAGGCTGCTCAAGTGCTGCAGTGCTCTCTGTCGGGGTAGTGTTGTCAGCTTCAGTTTGCTCCGCCTCTTCTCTTGCTTGATCTGCTAATTGAGTTTGGCTCTCTGGGATCTTCTCCTTCAGCTATAGACCACTCCTAGTAGTGATTGCCTTACACTGTTCATGGCTTATTACCTTAGCAACTTCAGTATTGCTAGGTAGTCCTCCCTGTGGTCTAGTGTTTATGCATTGAGCAAACTGCCCAACCTGAGTTTCCAACGTTTTTATGGCCGCTTCTTGATTTTGCAGCCTCATCTCAGTCTTATTCATGAAGGCATCTGTCCTCTTGATGAAATTACTATTTTCCACCATGTATGACTCAGTTTTCATCATAAAGGCCTTTAGCGTGTTTTCCAATGAATTTACCGGTTGCTGTTGCATCTGCTGCTGCGGCATCGGCTGTTGAAATCCCGATGGTTGGGTGATTGGCTTTAAGGCATTGTTTGGGTTGCTCCATGATAGGTTTGGATGCCTCTTCCATGAGAGGTTGTATGTGTTGGACATCACATTGTTGCGGTTGTAGTTCCCAACATACATACCAGTTTCTTGATTCATGCAGTCAGCGGAATTGTGGTTTCCTCCACATAAGTCACAGTATGAATCAATTACCTTGACCTCACGGGTATTGTGTTGTAACTGTAGGTTTTGCACCATCTTGGTAAGAGAGGCCAATTGTGCTGCCACTGAACTTGATGAATCTAATTCATTTACCGTGGCTTGGCGTCTTACTCCTCCTCGCCTAGATGTAGGAAACTGAAAGTCATTATTTGCGAGTTTGTTTAATATTTCAATAGCTTCCTCAGGTGCTTTGTCCATGAGTGTTCCGTTTGCCGAGGCATCTAACATCATCCTTGTCGGGGCATTCGTGGCATTGTAAAACATTGTCACTTGTGTCCATAGGGGAAATCCATGCAGCGGACACTTGTGCAATAGCTCTCTGTAGCGTTCCCATGCCTCGTACATTGGTTCGTCTTCAGCCTGTCGAAAAGAAGTAATTTCATTACGGATTCTATCATATAGATTAGTAGGATTAAAGCGAGTAATCAAATCACGGCAAAGTTCACTCCAGGATCCAATAGATCCTGCTGGAATGCTATTTAACCAAGATTTCGCCCTATCCCTCAGTGAATAGGGGAATAGCTTTAATCGCAAGACATCTTCATGGACTCCTTGGATTTTGAATGAGTTGCAGATTTCCATGAAGGATTTGAGGTGCTGCCTTGCGTCTTCAGTTGCAGACCCACCAAATTTTCCAATTGTATTTAACATATTGAACATAACGGGTTTGAGTTCAAAATGGTCTGCTTCAATCTCTGGTGTAACGACTCCTGGGTTTAATCCGTTTAAGTCCTCTTCCAGGAAGTCCCTGACAGTGAGCTGTCGCGGCCCAGGTGGCGGCGGAAGTACTCCATTGCCGGCAGGTAAGTTTTGTCCTACCGGGTGTTCTACTATGGCTCCTTGGATTTGTCTCCTCAACCTTTGTCTTGTTCTTTCGATCACTGGATCTAATTCATACAAGGGGTTGGTTGGATTGGCCCTGGACATACACCAAGAAAAAGAAAAGTAAAATAAAAATAAAAATAAACAAGAAAATAAAGAAAACAAAATTTAGTTGTCAGTCCCCGGCAACGGCGCCAAAAACTTGTCGCGTGTCAAAAGTGCGCGTTTAGTGCAAGTGGACACATCGCAAGTAATAAGTAATAAGTATATTATCGAGTTATCGTCTCCTCAAGGACCGGTATGCTTAATATGCTTTCTTCACCTCCTTGTTCTGTAGAAAGATAAAAACACAAATAAGTTGATTTGATTTATCTAAACTAAAATAACTAAAATGAAAGTAAAGGATTGAAATAGTAGAGAGAGATGGGCTAGGATCCAGTTGTATCGTATTGTGGAATTGATTGGCTTGTCTCTGACCAATGCAATTGTATATCTCTACCTCGGCAGAACTGCAGTTTACTGCCTGGGCAGCGATAACACGGTCTGCCGCGGCAATCCCTTGCTCGTGGGTAGACTTTACAAAGTTCGGCAAAGTGTCCTTGAATGACTTCGCTTATACCTAAGTCAGAGTGTTGTTGATGACTAGTCCTTGATGATACCTCCCGGCGTGAACCAATTATACTCACCAACCATTCTCACACTTCTTTTAGCCATTGAAACTCTTAACCTATCCCTAGGCCGAGTTAGTATTTCGCGATTGAAACACCGTACTTATCCCTTTCGTGAATCTAACTCTCCCGAGCTTAGAAAAATGGATGATTCACAATATCCTCTCCCGAGCTCAATTGTGAAAACAAAGAATAACAAAGGATAAGCAAACCTTGATAACTTTATTGCATTGAATGAAAGACAAAGTACAATCTCCTCTCACAAATACTCTATAACCTTCACCTAATCCCTAAGAAGGTTTAGAACATGATGGAGAGGAAAGAAACAAGAGTAGAATTCGGCTCTCTCCCTAGGTATTTCGTGTATTGTACATTGGGTGGCTAGGTCTTTATATAGGCTAGACCTAGGGCAAACCTTTCCTAAGTAGAATACAACATGGAGTAGGGAACAAGTCAAGTACATAATAATAATATATTTCCAAGTTTATATTCGGCTAAGGGGCTTTCCCGCGTGGTCTTCCTTCGGGCTTTTCCTTGTGCTAGCCAGCTCCGATTCATGGGCTTCAAGTCCAGACACGTTCCTTGGATTTTTGTCTTTCCATCGCCTATAATCTTGCTTCGTGTCTTTCTGCTGCTGCCTCGGCATTAGGTCCTGCCTCGGCCTTGTCTCTGCCGCGACACTGGTTCTCCTGCATAGATATGAAAACACAGTAAAACGTGCCTTTTTTTGTAAATATTATCGATATGAGTAATACTTCTAAATATATCACATTGAATGCATGCATTGGTCCGAGTGGGTGTATATTTGGTAATTAATGCCCATAAAAGGAGTAAAAAGTGATAGTGTGTTGAGCACTTATCATATATAGTAATAACCTTGAATGGAAGGACTACTTTAAAGATAAATACATGTGTTCCTAACAAAAAAAATATATGAGAAAGGAGGTCTTACAAAAAGCTTACTAGAGCCCTTTTTCTTGATATACCCCAGAATAAGAAAATTGTATTAGAACATGGAATCATTGTATTAGTAACCAAGAATGAAGTCAATTATCTCGGACATGGTATCCTTGTTCCTAACTAGTCAAAGAATTATAGTCAAGTCCCATATCCTAATGCTTCAACCAATCTGACCGCATCAATAAAAGTGAATGTATGATCATGAACCTCGTAAATGTTTTTCCTTGCACTCCGAGAAGGAATGGTATCATGTAAGTAAATGAAGATATTTGCTAAATCGATTGATTTCCACCTTACTCAAATAAACCCTGGCATGTATTATGAAAGCAAGAAGGAAAATTCGAGAAGAATTTTCTTAAAGGGGAGAATTGAAATATCCCCAAACCCTAGGTATATAGCATAAATTTGAGTACTGAAGAATCATTTTAACTTGCTTATTGATGAAGTTACTACTTCAACCGAGTAATCATGAAACTAGAATATAAAAGCATCTTACAAATTAAAGAATTAGTAATTGCAATTTCAAGAGTGATGAATTAAGTTTGAATGACAAGGACTAAATTGAGATACTAGTCTAATATAAAGGTTAATTAAATGGGTAAAGAACCAATTATGAAGTTGAAAGAGTTTAAAGGCTAAATTAAAGTGGCAAAATTGAAAGCCTTGAATTAAAGAGGGAATGCTTGCAAAGAATTCTAAACTTTGTGGACATTACACATGTCAAATAAAATAGGAAAATATGTGTAATTGAAGAAAGAATGGTCACCTCAAAGATGATATTAATACAATATAGATTAATAAAACAAAAAATAAAATTATCTTCCTCTATTCCTCTAGAAATATAAGTGAAAAAGAAATAATAGGAATTAGGAAAGAAACCATAATAGAAGCTTAAAATTGGAGCTTAATATCTTGCATGTTCATGAAAAATTGTTAGCCTAACATAAGGAATAGGAAGATCAAACAGAGGAAAATCTTGAAAAAAGAAAGAAACAAAGAAAGAAAGATAAAGCAAGCAAAGAGAAGAAATAAGAGGATAGTCATTCACAATTCATAATTAATCTTGGAGTATTGTGAGTGTGGCTTTTTCTAAACCAACCCTTTTATTGTTTATTTATCATGTAAAATGATTAATTAATTATTTGATAATGATAAGGTAAGAAAGTTAGTTGTTTGACAATTATATGTTGCTATGAGACCACTTGATTGCTTTATATTATATTGAATTCCATGGTATACTTTAATATTGTATGATGTTATATGCATGCTCATACTTGCATTGTTTGGACTGCCAAGGTATATAAAGGCATATTGCTTGCTTGGATCCAAGGTACGCAATACATACATGTTTCTTTTGCTTCTGAAATGTTAAATGTATGATTGAAAAGCTAGTTACTTGAAATTTACTTATTTGACATATAAGATTACAAAACTTACTTCATGAAATTCTTGTTACTTGGCATGTATGTTTGAGCTTGAATACTTAATCACTTGATAAATCGACTATTTGAACTTAAATACTTGAAAAATTGAAATTGTAAGCTTGAGCATTTGATAGTTTAAGAACATGAATACTTGAACTTGTAAGCTTGAACATTTGATAACTTGAAAATTTTGAAATTTTGAACTTGTAAGCTTGAACATTTGATAGCTTGAAAAATTGAATTCTTGAACTTTAATACTTGTACACTTGAACTTGTAAGCTTGAACATTTGATAACTTGGAAACTTGATTGCTTGATACTTGAAACTTGAGCACTTGATAACTTGAAAGCTCGTATGCTTGAACTTGAATACTCGACTTGATAAGATATACTTTCTTTTGAAACATGAATTGATACTTATTAAATGCTATTTGGTAGAACTTAATTACTACTACTAATAATAACATTAATAAGCTTGTGAAATCCTTGACTTGGTGAGCTAAGGCTCTAATGCCTAAGTGTATACTTCATCTTAATTATACATGAAAAGATTTTAATAAATCTTGAACATGAATGCTTTACTTGAACATGAACACTTCATTGAATATAATCTTTGGACATGGAAGCATGAAACTTAATCAACAACAATAAACATTAAAGTGTACAATACACTCAAACTTTTTATAAGAACTAAGGTACTTAAGTTGCCTACAATGAAAATCCTTGGATACAATAGTATGACGCATGGTATACTTGGGACTAAGGTCCACGAGACACAACTCTAAGGGGATTCCCCATTACATGAAGTATGTTACTGGAAATAATTGGAGATAGTAGGGGAGTTGTACGAAATTGGCAATAGTTGGTTGGATAGTGAGAAGTATAGGGTTACATGTTATCAATATTAGTCATTGCTGTGTAATTTGAGCTAAGTATCTTTTGGACCTTTATAGTCAAACTTGGACCAATGTTATTCATTACCAATTGTAATACAAGGCAAACATGTTTAAAAGATATGAACCTTTTGAGATATTATAAAAGAAATTCAAAAGAAATCATGAATACTTGAATCATTTGATATGAATTCTCGAAAGACTCGAATTACATAACATGAAATGCTTGATCCTTGACAAGGATTTCAATTACTTAATCTACTTAAATTTCATGTTAATTGCTAAATTAAGCGTGTAAAAGATAACATGTTTGAACAAGGAACTAGAACCTTGATCATTAATATTGATCACACTTTATCTTGAATTACAAGTTCTAATGGATGTCTTGCCTACATGAATAACCTATTGATTGTTTAATAAGCTACGAGAAAATTTGATTTATGTGAACCCTAGATTGATATGACTAACAAGTGACTGATTTAATTATGTAACGCTCCAAAAATGGGCCTAGAAGTTAATGAACCGGTTTTGTCGGTACAGCCTGGTTCGGGATTAAATACTTAAAAATTAGTTTTAACTCAAATTAAATTATGAAAAAATATCCTAAAATCCTTATTTAATATATATTTTAATTTGGTAAACTCAATTTCCAAAATTGACCCTTGAATCCCTAAGTTTTTGAAATTAGTGATTATTTTTTAAAATTGAAAACTTTAGGATAATTTTTCAAACTAAGCCAAAACTTTGAATCTTTAAGGGGATTTGATCCAATTGTAATCCTAGTTGACCTAGGCCTTCCAATAGTCCATTTTAATAACCCATAACCCAAATAACTTAATATTAATCCTAAAAACTTCTTTTTAATCAAAATATAAACCTATTTTTTCAGAATTTCGACTTCTCCTCTTTTGGAAAGCCACTACATCATCTTTTCAAAGTTAAACATCAATATTTTCAATAAAAGTTTGTCTGGTTAATTCTTTATATTTTTCTTCTTCAAAACCTCTTCGTATTTCTTCGGTTTTACTTGTTTTTAAAACTTGGAAGGAGGTTGAATCAATTTTGGAGGTGAGAATCATTCAAACCTCTGAAAATTAAAGTTCTTTAATTAAATTCCTAAGTTATTGGCTAATTGCAACAATCTTTGAAGACTTGAATCAATAAAATTGGTTTTCTTGATAAAAATTCCATTATTTTCTTGAATTTCGTTCAAGGGTTTTACATGACTGTTTTTGATGCCTATATACATGAATCATGAAGTTTTTTTTGAATTTCGGTGAGTTTCGATTAAATTTTATGGTGTTTTTAGGGGCTACCATGTATTGGTCCGATTGGAGGGATTTTGGGGGTGCATTTTAATACACTAAACCCACTAGTTTTGATGCTTGAATCATTTCAAGAGGTAGAGGAAAAAGTTTGAGGGAGATCAGAAAGCCAAATGGCATTTTCTGGTGCCTTGCAAAGCAAGTTTCATTAAATCGGTGAATGTATTATGAGGGCTGCCAATTCGGCATGGTTTTAAATGTGTTTTCAAAAGTTTTGAGTGTAGGGAAGGTATGAGAAAATGGTGAAGGTTAGAAAGTCCTTGTTTTATGATGAAGCATTCGTCCTTCCACTTTTCGTCAAATTGTAGTATTTAAGATGTCGAACCCACAGGGATTGGCTTTACTTACGAAAATTTATTATTCCTGCACACTGGAAAACTAAAGAAACAAATAATTGAGTTTGAATTATAACTAAGAAAACTAATTAAAGCAATAATGATAAGTGATCAAGAAATCAAGGATGGAAAAGTGGGATAGGTTAGAGTGCTTCGTAGTGTGGGGTCAGAATGTAATTTTCTCGTTCTTGTAATGCAATAGGGTTGACTTGCTGCCTCGGCGGGTCGCACTAAGGGTCGCCACAGCTGCCTAGGCGGGGTTATGCCTTGTCGACAATTCAACAACTCATAGTTCGACAGAGCATCCTTGTATGTCTTCTCCTTATCCCTAAGCGAAGAGAATTGTTGAAACCCACGTCTTGATGATACCTCCCGGCGTGAATTAAGGGTGTACAACAACCAAACACATGCGTCTTGTTAGTTACTGAAATCCTGGGAGGTTAATCTCTTAACCAGATTATTCAATGCCCACGAGCAAAGATCGTATTCTCTCATTTCATGAGCCTAACTCTCCTGATATTAGACAAATAGATTTTTCTTCACATACTATCATCTCGAGCTCATATGCGAAGAAGAGTAAATGCCAAGAGATAATAAACTATGAATTCTGAAATTGCATTAATAAGAACTAAACAAATTACAAACTTTCTCCCACAAATACTCCACAAACTAACCTAAACCTCAAAGGGGACGATGGAGGAATTTAGGGTTTTTCTATGAAACTTGATTCCGAGATATCTTCCTCTCTACATAGGCTATGGTATTTATAGGCTTAGCCTAGGGCAAACTTTTCCAAAGTAGGAATTCAACTAGGAGTAAAACACAAGTTAAGTACATAAATAGAAGATCTTTATTTTATTTCCTAGTTTATTCCTATAAGGATTCTTTTCCCACGTGGCTTTGACCTTGATTTTCTATGCATTTTCCAGCTCTGATTTCTTGCTACTTGTCTTAAAACGTCCACCTTGTTTTTCTCTTCAGATCGCCTATCATATCAACATTTGTGTTCTAGGTGTTGCCTTGGCATCGGTTGCAGCGGCGGGTTGCTATCATAGTTGTAACACCCCAAAAATGGGCTTAGAAGTTAGTGAGCCGATTTAGCCTAGTTCGGGATTAAATACTTAAAAATTAGTTTTTAATCAAAATAAATTGAGGAAAAATATACTAAAATTCTTATTTAACATATATTTGACTTTGGTCAAATCAATTTTGAAAATTTACCCTTAAATCCCTAGGATTTAGAAATTGGTGACCATTTTGTAAAAATCGAAAACTTCGAGGACAATTTTATAAAACAAGCCAAAACTTTGAATCTTTAAGGGGCTTTGATCCAATTATAATCCTAGCTGGTCTAGGCTTTCCAAATTTTAATTAATTAAACCCAAAACCTATTTTAAATTAAATAACTTAATTAAACCTAATTTTAAACTCTTAAAACCCTTTTTAATTAACCTAAACATCACATATTTTTCTAGTTTTCGTTTCCCTCTTTGGAGGCATCCGTTCATCAAGTTTTCAAGGTAAAAACTCATTATTTTTCAATTAAATTCGTTTCTAATAATTATAATAACTTTTTTTTCTTTAAATTTTCTTGTTTTCTCATCGTTTTCTCGTTTTAAAACCCGAAAAGCGATTGGATCAGTTTTGGAGGTGAGATTTCATCAATACTCTAGAACAATAAAGTTCTTTACTGAAATTCTCAAATTATTGGCTTGGAGTTTTTGTTTTAATCCTTTAATTTCATAAAAATTGTTTTTTCGACTAAAAATCCCAATTTTCGTTCAAGTATTTTGATCCGCTGTTTTGGAATCCTAAATTCATGATTCTGAATGTATTATAATGTTTATAACATGTTTTAAACATATATAGTCCCGGACTATAGGTTTAGGAGAAGTTTGATAGTTTTCGGAAATTTTTCGGTTAAGGTTTTGATAGGTTTTAAGGGTTATTGAGTGGGGGTCCGAGTTGGGGTTTGTTGTGTGCGATTAGGACCACTAAATCCCTAGTTTTTGATGATTGAAACAGCACAAGAAGTTGGTGATCACATTTAAAGAAGTTTTGGATCGAATCGGTGACTTGTCGGACAAGAATCAGTTATTGGTGAGTGCATTATGAGGGCTGCCGATTTGGCATGTTTTTAAATGTGTTTTCAAAGTTTTAGGGGTGTAGGGAAGGTGTGAAAAACCTCCCTATACTCGGAAGTAAGTTTAAAGTTTTGCTTTCTTAAAGATTCTCATATTATGCCGTGTTTTTATAACATTATTTGTCATGCTCTTGTTGTGTTGTGCATATGTGATTATGCATGTATATAAATGCTCATGAAACTGTTTTTAAAAGAGATTTTATAAGCATTTGATGTTCCCACGGTTTTGTTTTGAAAAATAAGATAAAAGTGGTTTTATCGGGTTTTGCAAGTGATGCGTGAAAAGTGGGATACATGTGATTTGAATTTTGTTTTTGAATTAAGTTTTGAGCATTAAATTTTTATAATATATTGGCTAGTTAAGTGATGAACCTTATGGGATAAGTTGATCGATCAATAGGGTCTATAGTGCACTATAAACATTCAAAAGTTGTACGTGTATAAATTCCTTGTGTGTTGCATTTTGACTTTTATTCTAATGCTATGTGATGGGAGTGGAACTGTCACATACGGGTTGATCGGAGTGGTACTGTCACCGGACACCAAGGTGAGATAATTCATGTTGAGAGTGGTATCAACATGTGCATGCTCTGGGAGTGGTACTAACATGCGGTTCCCGTTTATCCTAACAATTTGGAGTGGTACAAATCGGATCACTAGCACCAATATATGCTTTTACTTTTTAAAGGTAAGTGTCATGGTTTTTACTTGTTGCATATGGGATTATGCATGCGAGGTTTTTTGCATTGGTATGCATGTGATTTAAACATTGCTATGTTGTTAGCATGCAAGACTTGAGCTTTGTGCATTGAGATGCATGTGTAAGCATTGCTATGTGAGTAGCATGTAAGACTTGCGTTTTAGCTTTTAAAGCATTTGATTTTAAAAAGGGTTTTACTAAATTTTAATGATGGCATTGTTGGTCATGGTTTATTGACACTTACTGAGTTTTAAAAAGTGACATTGTTAGCCATGTTTATTTTGTTTTATAAAGAGCATGACATGTTTTTAAATTGATGAAATTGGTTTAATATGAGCTGCATTGCAAGGTGTTTTTTTTATATACTTGTTTTTATTCACTCACAAAGCTTATGCTTACCCTCTCATTTACCTTGCAATGCAGAGTAAATAATGTTGAGGCAGTAAAGGGAAGCAAGGACCCAGGTAACCGTTAAGTGAAAGCTCAAGTATGTCTTTATAACATTAGTAGTAGTGAGAGAGCAATGGAGATGGGTTACCATGTTAAGAATATTGTTATATTGATGAGACTTGTAGTAGTTGTATGCTTGTACATGTTTGATGTTTATCTATGTTGATATTAGTTTTACGACTTCAACTTGAATTGTCTATTGATATTCCATTAGTTATAATATAGTTATTTTTAAGTTTGATTCTTGATATCAATATGTGTGAATTTGAGTGTTGTTGATGTTGAAGTATACTCTTTGGAGTTGAATATATTGTTGTGAACTAGGTTGAATTGCATCTAACTAATATGTCATGATACGTGCTTAAAGTGTTTTTAGGTGAATTTGCATATAGAGAATGTCATGAAACCTTAGGAGGCTGGAAATAGTCCCTAAACTTTGAGCATGCAATTTAATGACTTGTAGGTATTATTTTACGTCGAAAATTTGCGTGCAAGCATGAAATATACTTAATTAAATATTGATAACCTTAATTTCACAATTAGGGCATAAAATTTTAGAAATTATGAATAGGTCCCTAAAACTTCTTCGATTAAATTAGGACTCGTTTCTTTTTAGTCTCCATTGTAATTGAACTCGGTCCTTACATGAACATGTAGCATCTAATTAAAGCATTTAGAAAAGATAAAAGATAATTTTTTAGGGTTGTTTATTGGGGCGAGTTTTCGGATTAGCCTCGATATTCCGTGTGTAGCTCGTTCGAGTCGGGTGGCATCTAGACCGGGTCGAGAGGGTTATAATAATGGTCTCGTCTTGGAACTTCATCAGTACAGTTCTCTTGGCCTGATCTGCTTATTCCTTATCGTAGCATGTTGCTGCAATGTTTGGTGGCAAACCATGATTGTGGTTGCCATTTTGCTGCCGTGGCAACCTCCGCCGTGGCAACTTCCGTGGTGGCAACTTCCGCCGAGGCAACCTTTTTCTCTATCTGTTGAGCACCAGTTGTCATCATCAATTTGCTGCCGTGACATCCAAAGTGCTTCTTTGGCGGGTGTTTCATCTGCATTCAGCTTCTTTACAAACATCCGTCTTCTTGTTTGACCATTCATATGATGTAGTTTCCTGCCTAGGAAAGAAAATCATCAAATGCATCTGTTTTATGCCAAAAAATAGATAAATTTATGATTTGAGTATTCAGATGCTAAAATATGGAAAATAAGCAGAATTATCCAATATTGCCCTTAAATATGTCCTTTATTGGCAATAAACGAGTGGGAAAATGGTATAAAAAATAGGACTTTTGTGCACTCATCAAAAAACCTTCTTATACTCGTAAATAAGTTTAAAGTATTGCTTTCTTAAAGTTCTCATATTATGTCGTGGTTTACTATGTGTTTTTGTTATGCTTATATTATGTTATGCATGTGTTTTTAATGCTCATGGGATTGATTTTACAAAGGTTTTTATATGCATATGATGCTCTCATGGTTTTGCTTTATAAACATGAGTAAAGTTGTTTTACCGGTTTATGCATTTGATGCACGTATTGGTGGAATGGATAAGTTTATTTCACTGTTTTTAACTCAAATTTGAGCATTGATTTTGTTTTTGTATTGATATTAAAGATGATGAAATGTGGATAAGTTGATCAATCAATAGGATGTGATTGCACTAAAATTATAAAATGTTTACGTGTATTAAATGTTTTACCGGTTTATGCATTTGATTGCACTAAAGTTGTTTTACCGGTTTATGCATTTGATGCACGTATTGGTGGAATGGATAAGTTTATTTCACTGTTTTTAACTCAAATTTGAGCACTGACTTTGTTTTTGTATTGATATTAAAGATGATGAAATGTGGATAAGTTGATCAATCAATAGGATGTGATTGCACTAAAATTATAAAATGTTTACGTGTATTAAATGTCTTAGTGATGCATTAGAGTTGATGCTTAGAGTGTGGTGTATGTGTTGTATTACATTTAAGCATTGCTTATCTCGGATGCTAAAGTGAGATTTCACGATTGGAGGTAATCCATCATGGGTATGAGTAGGTGGTTTAGCCCTCACACGTGGTATGAGTAGTGATTTGGCTCTCATATGTGGCATTTTGGCGATTCGCCCCATGCTTGACATGTCTTGGCAAGTATGTTTGCATGCGTAGTTCCGTTTATCCTAAAGATTAGTGATAGTCTAATCGGTTCACTAATACCAATACGATTTTAAAGCAAGTGTACGATACCTTGCAACGAGGTTTGCATGTGTATTTGATATGTGAATAAGTGGTTTTTCTTTAAGCTTTTTCGTGAGTAGCATGTAACTCTTGTGTTTTTCTTATTAAGCGTGTGATTTCAAAAAGGTGTTTTAAAAAGGTTTTGTGACTCATAGGCCATGGTACACTTGCTAATTTTCAAAAGGTGACGTTATTTGCCACGATTTATTGTTATTATAAAGAGCATGACTTTGTTTTTAATTTGATGAAATTGGATTAATATGGGTTGCATTGCAAAGTGTTTTTAAATATGTTTTTATTCACTCACTAAGATTATGTTTACCCTCTCATTTACCTTGCAATGTAGAGTATTTAATGTTGAGGCAGCAAGGGGAAGCAAGGTGTTGCGTGTAAAAAGAGTGTGCAAATAGTGCAAGTGTACACGTCGCAAGTAATAAAGTGATAAGTATCAAGTATCGTCTCCACAGGGATTGGTGTACTTAATATGCTATCTTTTCTCTTCTCGCTCTGTAAAAGAAATAAAAGACAGATTAAATTGGTTGTTTTGAAAACTAAAATAACTGAAAAATAAAAGGAGAATGGTGAATGGAAATAAAATTAGATTTAGAGAATGGGCAGGATCCAGTTGAATCGTATTGTGAGTTTAATTGATTTTTTTTGTTCTGTGCAATAATGCAACACTGCCTCGGCAGAACTGTAGTTTCCTGCCTCGATAGTGAAGACCAGCGTCCGCCGCGGTAATCCCTTGCTCTTGGATGGACTTCTTTAAGGTTCGCAAAGTTTCCTTGGATGACTCCGCTTATCCCTAAGTCAGAATACCGTTGATGACTAGTCCTTGATGATACTTCCCGGCGTGAATCAATGATAACCACCAACCAATCTCACACTTCTTTTAGCCGCTGAAACTCTAACCTATCCCTAGGCCGAGTTAGTATTTTCCAGCTAGAAAAATACCTTACTTATTCCTTTCGTGAATCCAACTCTCCCAATATTGGATACATAAATCTCTCACAAACTTCTCTCCCGAGCTTGAATGCAAGATCAATGAATGGCAAAGAATAAGCAAACCTTAATATTTTATTGCATAAAACAAGAAAACAAAGTTCAATCTTCTCTCACAAATACTCAACAACCTTCACCTAAACCCAAAAAGATAAATTAGAACATAATGGAAACAAAGAAAACTCTAAAAATCTATGGAGAACTCTTTTCTCTCGTGCGTTGTATATTGTTCTCCTTGGACGGCTATGGTTTATATAGGCTTGGCCTAGGGCAAACCTTTCCTAAGTAGGAATACAACTTGGAGTGAAACATAAGTCAAGTACATAAATAAAATATTTGTTTTATTTCCAAGTTTATTCCCAAAAGGATTCTTTTCCGCGTGGCCTTTGACTTGGGCTTTCTGCTCGCTTCCCAACTCCGATCCTTGTGCTGCTTGTCCAGAAACGTCCACCTCATTTTTCTCTTCAGTTCGCCTACAATATCGGTACTTTTCCTTCAGCTGCTGCCGCGACCTCAGGTTCTAGTTCGGCCTCAGTTACTGCCGCGGCAGTAGATATTCCTACAATTGCATAAAAGGTGTCGTAAAGCCTGCATTTTCTATAAATATCATCTTTATAAGTCACACAAGCAGAATATCTAAATATCTCACATTAAGTACATGCTTTAGTCCAAGTAGGTGTAGATTAAATGATTATTGTCCATGAAAGTAGTAAAAGGTGATAGTGACTTAAGTACTTATCACCCCCCCAAACTCGAACTATTGCTTGTCCTCAAGCAATGCAAACCATCAAATTGTCAAACCTTATTATCTTTTGGTCTTATGTTTTCATTTATTCTCCCCACCATAACTATGCCTATTCTTAAGCCTTAACCTTTCGGTTATCCAAGGACTTACTCGGAATCAAGCTATAAGATTTTGTGAGTGTGTGCGTTTTTGTGGACAAGTTTGATTAAAGGCTTTCTTAGACAAACTCTAAGTTCAAGACAAATAGACTTTGGAATTTATGCTTTCTTCCTATAGTATCAACACTTGAGTCAATTTCAGGAACCTCAAGGGTTGTGTTTTATTATTAGTTAAGAGAATTTTTTTAGCATATACTAGAGCCAATTTCGGGCACCTCTAGTTATCATTCCATAAATCCAAGTCTTTATCACCTAAGTTCATTAAAAGAATTCCTAAAATCACACAAGTCCCAAAAGTGATTTTAGAATCAACCTTATAGCAAGTTTCTAAGTTTTCTTCCTTAAGTATCCTAAAGTTAAGCCTTCTAAACAGGACCTAACCATGGTAAGGAGAAAGATTTCTATAGCCTTAAAAGAATAAACTAAGGCAATACTGATGTAGAACAGTGCAAAAGTATGGGCAATATTTCAAGTAAGGTGGTGGACATAAAAAGAAATTTTCTGAGAAAAAAAAACTCAAATACTCCCTTTCATGGCAAGGCAGCGACAGTGAATTGCCTCGACAGTGAACCTACACCCCTAAACTCGAACCAAGCATTATCCTCAATGCTTATGATCATGGCACACAGTAGGAAATAAAATATGAAAAAGAACAAGTAGAGATAAAAATCAACATAAAGATTTAGAAATTAAATGGACTCCGAAGAACTACTAGTGACTATCAGTTTTCGAGGCCTTGCTGCTGATTGTTTCATTTTTATTTCCGTTGCACTATTTTGCCCGTTGGGGACTGCTGCAGCCCTGACACTATGCACTACTACGGCAACAGATTTCCTGCTATGAACTTCTTCACCTTCATTCTTGCTTATTGCCCTAAAAATATTGTTAAACACCAAACAAAAATTAAAAGAAAAAATAAAAAGATTAACTCTAAACTAAAACTAATCCTAAAAATAAAATAAAGAGACGATGAAGAGATTATGTCACAGGAGGAGTGCATACAAGTGCATCTCCTAAAGTGATAGTCTCTATAGTCCTCATCTCATGTTGACCAATATCAAGCTTCAAATGTTGGCCATTCGCTTTGAACTCATGCCCCTCCCTTCTTGATTTGATTTTTACTGCACCATGTGGTTCTGACCATTTGGATCTAAGTTTGCCTAGAAAGTGTGTTGTCCAATTGGCTTTCTTCACCTCTGATGTTTCAACATTATCCAGGACTTTTTTGTAACTATTATCAACAACATTGTCGAGCATACTGCCGAGGCAGTGGTTGTTGAGACAAGATATTTTGCTGCCTGAATCTGTGATGTGGATAACCTTGCACTCCTCTAGATCATCATGTCTTTTCAAGTTATGGAAAGCATTGAGTTTGACTTGCTGGTCGTTAACCCTTATTGTCAATTTTCCTTTTTCCACATCAATAAGAGTGCGTCCAGTGGCTAGAAAAGGTCTCCCCAAGATGATCGGTGCATTGTCATCTGCTTCACAATCAAGAATAAGGAAGTCAGCTGGAAAAATAAATTTATCCACCCTTACCAATATGTCCTCCATTTTTCCTTCAGGTTGCATATACGATCTGTCCGCCAATTGGAGCATTACTATTGTAGGTTTTGCCCTTCCTATTCCAAGTTTTTGGAAAAAAAAATCGGCATCAAGTTTATGCTTGCTCCAAGGTCACATAATGCCTTTCCTTCATAGTGGTTTCCTATCGCACAAGGTATAGTAAAACATCCAGGATCCTTCAATTTAGGAGGCATACGATTATGAAGCATTGTCATGCATCCTTCAGTTGCAGCCACTGTTTCAAAAGCCTTTTTCTTTTAGACACAATGTCTTTTAAGAATTTAGCATAATTCGAAATTTGTTATATTGCCTCAACAAGTGGCAAGTTAATGTGGACTTGCTTCAAGATGTCTAAGAATTTTTTAAATTGATAGTCCTGTTTATGCTTTTTCAACCTTTGTGGGAAAGGTGGTGGTGGTAGCATCTCCTCTATTGTCTCATTGGTCTGGAATTTAATACCTGGCACCACTGGTTTTCCTACTGTCTCGACCACTTGTCTACGGACTGCCGATTTTTCTACCGAGGCAGTGCTTTTTTCTAGGATTGTTGTAGCATGATCACTTAGTTCAACATCCAAGTCCTCTTTATCTGTTTCTTCTTGTTCCACTAGTGGGACTTTGTCTGCTGAGTTTCCTAACATCTCCTTAAGTTGTAGGCCACTCCTAGTAGCGGGTGCTTATCTGCATTCCAGCTTTGGTTTCTGTTGCGCATCAAAAGTACGTAATTAGTGCAAGTGAACACGTCGCAAGTAATAAAGTGATAAGTATAATCGTGTATCGTCTCTACAGGGATTGGTTTACTTAATATGCCTTCTTCGTCCTCTTGCTCTGTAAAAAGAAATAAAATAAAGACACAAGTAATTTGGGTTTGGATGAAACTAAATAAATTGAAATAAAGAAACTAAGTAAAAGAAGATGAGATCTGATTAAGAGAGAGGGCAGGATCCATTTGTGTTGTATTGCGAATTTGATTGACTTGTCTCTGTCCAATGCAATTGCACATCACTGCCTCGGCAGTCCTGCAGATTACTGGCTTGGCAGCAACGATACTTGTCTGCCGCGGCAATCCCTTGCTCGTTGGTGGACTTTACCAAAGTTCGTCAAAGTTTCCTTGAATGACTTCACTTATCCCAAAGTAGAAGTACTGTTGATGACTAGTCCTTGATGATACCTCCCGGCGTGAATCAATTATACCCATCAACCAATCTCACACTTCTTTTAGCCGTTGAAACTCTTAACCTATCCCTAGGCCGAGTTAGTATTTCACGATAAAACACCGTACTTATCCCTTTCGTGAATCTAACTCTCCCGAGTCTAGATAAATGGATTACTCACAAACTTCTCTCTCGAGATTCAATGTAAGAACAAAGAATGGCAAAGGATAAGCAAACCTTCATAGTTTTATTGCATTGAAACAAAGAACAAAGTAGAATCTCCTCTCACAAATACTTAACAACCTTCACCTAAACCCTAAGAAAACTTAGAACATAATTTGAGAGAAAGAAAACATTGAGTCTTAGGGTGAACTCTCTAAGAATCGGCTCTCCTATTCCCTTAGACGGCTAGGTCTTATATAGGCTTGGCCTAGGGCAAACCTTTCCTAAGTAGAATATAACTTGGAGTAGGGAACAAGTCATGTACATAAATAAAATATTTCCAAGCTTATTTCAACTAAGAAGCTTTCCCGCGTGGCCTTGTCTTGGGCTTTTCCTCGTGCTAACCAGCTCCGATCCATGTGTTGTATGTCCCAAAACGTCCATTGGATTTTTCTCTTCCAATTGCCTACAGTATTGCTTCCTGTCTTTTTGCTGCAGCCTCGACATCAGGTCCTGCCTCGGCCATGTTGCTGCCGCGACAATAGTTTATCCTGCACAGATGTAAAAAATGTAGTAAAACTTGTCTTTTCTGCAAATATCATCTTCATAAGCACAACTTCTAAATGTATCACATTAAGTATATGCATTGGTCCAAGTGGGTGTAAATTTAGTGATTAATGCCCATAAAAGGTGTAAAAAGTGATAGTGAGTTGAGCACTTATCACACCCCCAAACTCGAACTATTGCTTGTCCTCAAGCAATGCAAACCATCAATTTGCCAAACTCTATTCTCTCTTGGTCTTATGTTTCCATCTATTCTCCCCACCATAACTATGCCTATTCTTTAGACTTAACCTTTCGGCCACCCAAGAGTTTACCTAGAAACAAACTATAAGATTTAGTAAGCGTGTGCGTTTTTGTGGACAAGTTTGATTAAAGGCTTTCTTAGATAAACTCCATGTTCAAGACAAGTAGAATTGGGTTTAGTTTTCTCTTCTTTTTTAAACAACCAATTCTTGAGCCAATTTCGGGCACCTCAAGGATTGTGTTTTTCTCTTCACAAATTCCTTCATTCTTTTGATATTCCTTGTAGCATACTAGAGCCAATTTCAGGTACCTCTAGCATGAAGAAGAGTAATTCCTAGAGCCGGTGATAGGCACCTCTAGTCACTTGCCCAAAAACCTACGTCTTTATCACCTAAGTTCATTAAAAGAATTCCTATAATCTAACAAGTCCCAAAAGTTTTTTTAAAATTTATCTTATAGTAAGCTTCTAAGTTTTCATCCTTAAGTATCCTAAGGTTAAACTTTCTTAACAGGACCTAACCATGGTAAGGAGAAGGATTTCTATAGCCTTAAAGAATAAAATAAGGCAATACTGATGATGGGCAGTGCAAAAGTATAAGCAATTGATTCAAGTAAGGTGGGGAGCATAAAAAAAATTTAAAAACAAATTCACTTAAATACTCCCTTAAGTATCCTCAATGCTTTATATTAGAAGAAAGGTGAGCAATAAAAATATGAAAGGAAAGAAGCAGCAAACAACAAATAATATTGAATATATATACAAAAAAAATTTAAAGGGACTCCGAAGAGCTGCTTCTAACAATTTTTCTTCGGGGTCGTGCTGCTGATTGCTTCGTTCTTGGTGAGGGCGATGGCTGAGTTTTTGCTTTCCGGGGCGGTTGGACTCTTGTTGGTGGTGTCCGTTGCATTGGAGCATCCACTTCTTCACCTTCTTCCTCGTCGGCAATCTCTTTTGTGATCATGATGTCCGTTCCACCTTCATTTGCTGCAGCTGCCCTGGTATGATGTGTACTAGGTCCGGCAGCGGTTGAGCTTTAGTGTATATAGGCATCTATCTCTGTTGATAGACTGCCCATGATGATGGGGGATCGTGGTGGAGTGCTGAAGACTGCCCTCCTCTTTGATGGTCGTTTGCTGACAGATGATGCTGTGGAAGAGTTTGCTACCCTAGATGGGTCGGCAGCATGGAATTGTGGTTGAGGGCCCGCATGAAAGACCGGTCTCGGTCCTCTTGGAGTTGGTGTAGTCTCTGTATAGGGTGCAGCTGTGACAAACATGTTGCTTGGAAATTCTGGAAACTGCACCCCTTGGTCTGGAAAGGCATGGAGCATCGTTTGGGCAAGTGTGCTGTTGAAATCCCTCTGATACTCCATGTATCTTTGCTGCCTCAGGTCCATAGTTGCCATCCTTTGAAGTATCTCCTGGTATGAGTCTGCTGCGGCAGTGGTGTGGGCAGTGTCAGGCATGTTTGTCGTGTATTGGGCCCCGGTAGCAGTATCAACAGTGAACTGCTGGGGCGTTGCCTGGACGGGTTCTGCCTGTGTGATCTGCATGATTTTGTGGCAGAATTCTCTTGTCCATCCTCTCCTATAGGTTGTATATTCATCTGTCTCGGCCGTAGGGACACCTGCAACAATACACAAACCAGTGATCAAACAAGGGAAATATAAAGGTCCTCGTTTCTTCTTACCGCATTCGTGTATCTCCCTTAAAATTATTTCTCCAATGTTGATGCTCCTTTTGTTGATGATTGATTGGATGAACACCAATCTCTTTTGGTCCACCGTGCTGTTGTGGGAGGTGGGGATGAGGCATCTTTTGACAAATGTGTTCCATAGCTTGGCCTCTGGCTTTAGGTTTTGCCTTGCTATAGATCCTCTATGGGCACTGGTTTCCCATGGAGTATTGTTGTAGCAAAGGTCGTCTTTAATCAAATCGTAATCTTCATTGGTGATGTCGTCGAAGAACTCTGAGTGGATATCTCGTTCAGGTGCTAAGCCATAGAATTGGTTGATTGTTTCGGCATCAAGGCGGACAGGCCAGCCTCGGTAGTAGACGTATAGAGATTAACTGCTCGGCCCATGTGCATAGAATTCCTGCACGATGCTGGCGTTGGCCTGAGTGGGTTGTAGGCAAAAGATTTGCCATGCTTGGTATTTGATCCTCTCGAACAAGTAGTGCTCGATGCCGAAGTTTTCTTCATCGGAGTGTTGGAACCCTTGCTCCTCCCACAACTGCCGAGCAATGAAAGACCTATTGAAACGGTCTTCGGCAGCGGCCGGGGCAAAGCAGTTGTAGGTGGCCATGGATGAATGTTTTAAGATTCTTGGAGATTTTCTTGAAAAAATTCTGAAAGTATCAAGAAGGTTTGAGAGTAGGCAGAGAGTATTGTGAGAGCAAGATTATCAAATATTCGAAAGAAAACAAGAATGCAAGAGTGAATAGTTCAAGAGGGAGAGGTTGCTTATATAGGCCTCGGCCTTGTGACCGTTTGAACCACTAGTCGTTTTGTAGCTGTTAGTCTTTACTGCCGTTTCCTTTTTTGCCGCAGCAAAAATCTCGGCAAACTAGCCGTTACACTGTTCTGCCCGTTGAAACTGCTGCGGCTCTGACACTGTTTTCTGCCTCGGCAGAATTCCTGCTGTGAACTATTTCTCCTTTATTCTTGCTTATTATCCTAAATAGAAATTAAACACAAACGAGAAAAATAATTAAAGCAAAAACAAAAATTATAGAATATAAACTAAACTAATTCTAATATAATAAAAAGAAATGTGAGAGATCATGTTACTGGTGGAGTGCATGCAAATGCATCTCCCAAGATGATTCTATCTTTCCGGCCACAGTGATTCTTTAAGTATTGACTATTGGCTTTATGTCCATCTTTGTTTTTTCTGATCCACACCGCACCCCTTTTTCTGGGCAATGTGTTGCCCTCTTGGTTTCCTCCACATCGGCCTTACTTTTCCTGCCAAATATTCTGCCATAAAGTATTTTCATTTTCCTGCCGCGCATACTCCCCAGGCAATGGCTGTTGAAACAGGATATCTTTGTGCCTGTATCTGTGTTGTAAAGAACTTTGCACTCTTCTGCATCATCATACCGTTTCAAATTGTGGAAGGCATTGAGTTTGACTTGTTGGTCATTGACCCTCATTGTCAACTCTCCTTTTTCCACATCAATTAGTGTTCGTCCAGTGGAAAGGAAAGGTCTCCCCAAGATGATCGCTGCATTATCATCTGCTTCACAATCAAGGATAAGAAAATCAACGGGAAAAATAAATTTATCAACTCTTACCAGTATGTCGTCAATTTTGCCTTCGGGTTGCACATATGACCGATCCGCAAGTTGGGGTATAACTGTTGTAGGTTTTGCCCTTCCTATTCCAAGCTTTTAAAAAACAGATTTGGGCATTAGATTGATGCTTGCAACAAGGTCGCATAGGGCCTTACCTTCATAGTTATTACCTATTGCACAAGGTATGATAAAGCATCCAGTATCCTTCAATTTTGGTGGCATGCGATTGTGTAGCATTGCCATGCATCCTTTGGTAGCAGCCACTGTTTCGAACTCACCTAGTCTTTTTCTCTTAGACACAATATCTTTCAAGAATTTAGCATAATTAGGCATTTGTTCAATTGCCTCTACGAATAGTAAGTTGATGTGGACTTGCTTTAAAATATCAAGAAATTTCTTGAATTGATGGTCCTGTTTTTGCTTTTTCAATCTTTGTGGGAAGGGTGGTGTTGGTCTCATCTCATCCAGGGTTTCTTTAGTTTGGAACTTAATACCTGGCACCACTGGGTTGTTGCTGTCTCGGCAGATTGTTCAAGAGCTGCTGAGCTCTCTGTTGGGGCAGTGTTATCATGATCAGTTTGTTTAGTATCCAAATCCTCTTTTGCTGGTTCTGTTGATGGAACTTGGCCTGCTGGAATCTTTTCCTTCAGCTGTAGACCTCTCCTAGTAGTGATTGCTTTAAACTATTAATGGCCTATTACCTTAGCAACTTCAGTGTTGCTAGGTAGTCCTCCTTGTGGTCTAGTATTTATATTTTGAGCAAACTATCCAACCTGATTTTCCAATGCCTTAATTGTTGCCTCTTGGTTTTGCAAGCTCATCTCAGTCATGTATGACTCAGTTTTCATCATGAATGCTTTTAGAGAATTTTCCAAGGAACTTACAGATTACTGTTGCATCTTCTGTGGCGGCATTGGCTGATGGACCTGCGGCGGCGGCAGATATTGCATTGGTTGTTGGAATCCTGGGGGTTGGGTGGTTGGGTTTAAGGCATTGTTAGGATTGCTCCATGATAAGTTTGGATGCCTCTTCCATGAGGGGTTGTATGTGTTGGACATCACATTGGTTCGGTTATAGTTTCCAACATACATGCAGGCTTCTTGATTCATACAGTTAGAAGAATTGTGGTTACCTCCACATAAATCACAAAAAGAATCAATCACCTTAACCTCACGGGTATTTTGTTGTAGTTGAAAATTTTGCACCATCTTGGTAAGAGAGGCCAATTGTGCTGCCACTGAATTTAATGTGTCTAACTCATTCACCATGGCTTGGCGTCTTACTCCTCCTTGCCTAGATGTAGGGAATTGAAAATCATTCTTTGCGAGTTTGTTTAGTATCTCAATAGCTTCCTCAGGTGCTTTGTCAAGGAGTGTTCCGTTTGCCGAGGCATCTAACATCATCCTTGTCGGGGCATTTGTGGCATTATAGAACATGGTGACTTGTGTCCATAGGGGAAATCCGTGCAACGGACACTTGTGCAGTAACTCCCTGTAGCGTTCCCATGCCTCGTACATAGGTTCGTCATCTGCCTGTCGAAAAGAAGTGATTTCATTACGATTTCGATCATATAAATTTGTAGGATTAAAACGTGTAATGAAATCTCGGCATAATTCACTCCAAGATCCAATAGATCCTGTTGGAATGCTATTTAACCAAGCTTTTGCCCTATCCCTCAGTGAATAGGGGAATAATTTCAATCTCAAGACATCTTCATGGAGTCCTTGGATTTTGAAGGAATTGCATATCTCCATGAATGACTTGAGGTGCTGCCTTGCATCTTCAGTCACAGACCCACCAAACTATCCAATAATGTTAAGCATATTAAACATGACAGGTTTTAGCTCAAAGTGGGCTGCTTCTATCTCTGGTGTAACGAATCCTGGGTTTAATCCATTTAAATCCTCTTCCAGGAAGTCTCTGACAGTGAGCTGTCGCGGCCCTGGTGGCGGCGGAAGACCTCCATTGCCGGCAGGTAAGTTTTGTCCTGCCGGATGATCTGCCATAGCTTCTTGGATTTGTCTCCTCAACCTTTGCCGTGTACGTTCGATCTCTAGGTCTAACTCGTATAAAGGGTTGGTTGGTTTGGCCCTGGTCATACACCAAGAAAAAAACAAAGTAAAATAAAAATTAAAAATTAAAAAAAAAAAAAAAAGAAAATAAAGAAAGCAAAATTTAGTTGCCAATCCCCGGCAATGGCGCCAAAAACTTATTGCGTGTCAAAAATGCGCAATTAGTGCAAGTGAACGCGTCGCTAGTAATAAAGTGATAAGTATAATCGTGTATCGTCTCCTCAAGGATTGGTCTACTTAATATGCCTTCTTCGTCCTCTTGCTTTGTAAAAAGAAATAAAATAAAGACACAGGTAATTTGGGTTTGTATGAAACTAAAAAAATTGAAATAAAGAAACTAAGTAAAAGAAGATGAGATCTAATTAAGAGAGAGGGCAGGATCAATTTGTGTTGTATTACGGATTTGATTGACTTGTCTCTGTCCAATACAATTACACATCACTACCTAGGTAGTCCTGCAGATTACTGGCTTGACAGCAACGATACTTGTTCGCCGCGGCAATCACTTGCTCGTGGGTGGACTTTAGCAAAGTTCGGCAAAGTGTCCTTGAATGACTCCCCTTATCCCTAAGTCGAAGTACTGTTGATGACTAGTCCTTGATGATACCTCCCGGCGTGAATCAATTATACCCACCAACCAATATCACACTTCTTTTAGACGCTGAAACTCTTAACCTATCCCTAGGCCGAGTTAGTATTTCGCGATTGAAACACCTTACTTATCCCTTTCATGAATCCAACTCTCCCGAGTCTAGATAAATGGATTACTCACAAACTTCTCTCCCGAGCTTGAATGCAAGAACAAAGAATGACAAAGGATAAGCAAACCTTGAAAGTTTTATTACATTGAAACAAAGAACAAAGTACAATATCCTCTCACAAATACTTAACAACCTTTACCTAAACCCTAAGAAAACTTAGAACATAATTTGAGAGAAAGAAAACATTGAGTCTTAGGGTGAACTCTCTAAGAATCGGCTCTCCTATTGCCTTAGACGGCTAGGTCTTATATAGGCTTGGCCTAGGGCAAACCTTTCCTAAGTAGAATATAACTTGGAGTAGGGAACAAGTCATGTACATAAATAAAATATTTCCAAGTTTATTCCAACTAAGAAGCTTTCCCGCGTGGCCTTGTCTTGGGCTTTTCCTCATGCTAACCAGGTCCGATCCATGTGTTGTATGTCCAGAAACGTCCATTGGATTTTTCTCTTCCAATCGCCTACAGTATTGCTTCTTATCTTTCTGCTGCTGCCTCGGCATCAGGTCCTGCCTCGGCCATATTGCTGCCGCGGCTATAGTTTATCCTGCACAGATGTAAAAAATGCAGTAAAACTTGCCTTTTCTGCAAATATCATCTTCATAAGCACAACTTCTAAATATATCACATTAAGTATATGCATTGGTCCAAGTGGGTGTAAATTTAGTGATTAATGCCCATAAAAGGTGTAAAAAGTGATAGTGAGTTGAGCACTTATCAGTTTCCAGCATCCATCATGCTATCTGGCATTACCTGTGTGGTAGTTTTCTGTCTAAGAGAAAAAACCATTAACCGCACTTGTTTTATGCCAAATAATCGATAAATTCATGAATTGAGTATTGTGATGCTAAAATATGGAAATAAGCAGAATTATCCAATATTGTCATTAAATCTGTCCTTTATTAGCAATAGCAAGTGAGAAATTGGTATAAAGAATAGGACTTTTAGGCACTCGTCATTTATCTATGTTGATATTAGCTTTACGACTTTGACTTCAATTGTCTAATGATATTCCATTAGTTATAATAAAAGTTATATTGAAGTTTAATTCTTGATATCCCTATGTGTGAATTTGAGTGCTGTTGATAACGAAGCATGACTATTTATGAGTCGAATCTATGATGTTTTTATTTAGGTTGAAATGCATCTAGAAATCATGTTGAGATATTGAGGTGGTTCTTTCGTGTGTTTATAAGATTGTTGATGTTGAAGCATACTCTTAGGAGTTGAATGTAGTGTTGCTAACTGGGTTGAATTGCATCTAGCTAATATGCCTTGATTTATGCTTAAAGTGTTTTTAGGTGAATTTGCATATAGAGAATGTCATGAAACTTTCGGAGGCTGGACATAGTCCCTAAACTTTGAGCATGCAATTAAATGGTTTGTAAATATTAGTTTAAGCTAAAATTTGATATACAAGCATGTAATGAACTTAATTAAATGTTGGTAACTTTAATTTCATAATTGGTCCATAAATTTATAGAAAATTACAATTGGGTCCTTATAACTAGTTGGGTTAAATTAGGACTCGTTTCTTTTCGATTTCCGCTGCAATTGAACTCAGTCCTTGCATGAACATGTAGGATCTAATTAATACATTTAGATAAGATAAAAGAAATTTTTTTTTAGGTTTGTTTATTCGGGCGAGTCTTCAGATTAGCCTCGGTACTCCCTGTGTAACTCGTTCGAGTCATGTGGTGTCTAGATCGGGTCGAGAGGGTTACAACATGCATGTATTCTTGAGCATGACATTAGATTGCATTTGCATGCACTTGCATAAGCATCTAGGGTGACATACAAGGCTCATGCATACATTTTCCATACCTGCAAATGTTTCCTTCTTAAAAATAGAAGTTGTGTTATGGTTAGTCATGTAGGGAGAAGGTGTAGGTTTAAAGAGGTGTTTGAAAGATGCTCTTGTTAGCGCTGAGCCTATTGTGTAGTGGGTTGAGTTATTATTCTAGTTGGGAAGTAATTCTTGATAAGGATTGGTTATATGGTCTTGGAGTTGTGGATGGTTGAACCCAGGATGAGTGCCTTGAGTTTGATGTAAGTGTGGGTTGGCTGTTAGTGAAGGGGAAGACTGAGTTTTTCAAGGTTTCTTCGGCGAAAGTTCGATTTGTAAAAGGTGTTGTGTTATCATTGTGTTTAGTGGAAGTACCACTTGGTATTTTCTATTTGGTATGGTTTAAAAAGTGGTTAGGTCAAGGGTATAACTGATCTACTGTTTTTTGGGGGGGAAGAATTGGTTGGGTTGTTGGGAAAGAAAGAAATATATCGGAAAAAGAGTTGAGGTGTAGAAGGATGCATATCATATTTGTGTGGACCTTGGGAGGTTTTGGTCATGCCGTTTGGATTAGATTTTGCATTTTGTGTTCATAAAGAGTGGTGTCGGTTTTTACTTGGGTATGGTTAGGTTGTTGTGGAGTTATCGGATGTTATCCTTGGTGACCTTTGTATTGAGGAGTTTTGTGTCAGGGATCGCTGGTCAATGGAACCTTTATTGGGCAACCAATCTTTTAGGCTTGTTTTATCGTCAATAGGTGTTGCGAGGGTTCATTTTTGTTGAGTTTTCCGTTTAATCGTCCAGTCACTAAGTTGTTGTTTTGGGAAAAGTTGTGTTTTTACTACATCCATGTCGTTAACAATGTGTTGACGACTTGGTTATGATGATCTAGTCTTTAGATGAGATATTGTCTTTTCGATAAGCATGATGTTGTATAATGACACAAAAACGATTAGACGAGACTTGTGTTGCATGATGGGTTAATTTGATATGCTTAGTGTGACTTGGGTTGCTTAAGGGTTATGTCTTGATAGGTGTCGATTTAATGGAATAAGTTAAGAGTGTTATGAAGTTAAGAGCAATGTTGGCTCGATTAAGTTTATCAAAGAATGTTGGTCTAGTGAAAGAGTTGCATGTGAGTTTTTCCATGTTTAAGATGTTATGAGGTAAGTTGCTTTCGGATGTTGGGTGTAGCCGCGTGTGCGAGGCAAAGTTGAGCTTGTGTTAATGGGTTTTAGTTTTAATGTTGGTTGTCTTATTTTTTCTATAAGGCATGTAGTTTTGTTATATGGTGTTGAGTTAGAATTGTATCTTGATTAAAGTTTGTGATAGTCTTTCGCTATGCATCTGGAAGTAAGAAGTGGTGTCAAAAGTTTGAAAGTGGTTGTTGTTTGATGGACTTGTTTTAGATGTGGTTGAGACAAAAGTGAATGTTGTATTATTAGTAAGTTGAGTTTGAACACCAGTGTTTTAAGCTTTTCCGTTAAGTTGATTGAGAAGTATGCTTTAATATGGTAAGGTTTTTGAGACGTACTGTAATGCCGCAAAATTGTGTTGGGACCACTGGCACACCCCATGGCGCAACTGAACAAAATTACGACGGTCTTTCCATTGATCCATGTACGTTTAATCCAAAATCAGGAGGAAGAGATGTGATGACTTATATTTGATTCCTTAATAAGGAGCAAAAACAACAATTGGATCTGGTACAATCACAATCGTTCGACAATTCCAATATTTAGCCTCCACGAATATCGTCTCGGCCTCTACTCAGTTCACCCGATTGAGAGTAAATCTCGAAAAACTATTTTTCGTGATTTTAGGTTTTTAGGAATTCGGGATTCTCTAATGTGTGGCTGCTAGACCCAAAGTTCCCTTATATATATGTGTAACCCTAGTTATATGATAAGTGCTCAACACACTATCACTTTATACTCCTTTTATCGGCATTTATCACCAAATATTCACCCACTTGAACCAATGCATGTGCTTAATGTGATATATTTAGAAGTTATACTTAAATAGATAATATTTATAAAAAAGGCATGTTTTACTGCGTTTCCACATCTGTGCAGGAAAATCATTGCCGCGGCAGGGACATGGCCGAGGCAGGACCTGATGCCGAGGCAGCAGCAGGAAGACAAGAAGCAAAGTGATAGGCGATGGAAAGACAAAAATCCAAGGAACGTGTCTGGACTTGAAGCCCATGATTCGGAGCTGGCTAGCACAAGGGAAAGCCCAAAAGAAGACCACGCGGGAAAGCCCCCTTAGCCGAATTCAAACTTGGAAATATATTATTATGTACTTAACTTGTTCACTACTCCAAGTTGTATTCTACTTAGGAAAGATTTGCCCTAGGTCTAGCCTATATAAAGACCTAGCCACCCATGTATCAAAGATCGGAATACCTAGGGAGAGCCGACTTCTACTCTTGTTTCTTTCCTCTCCATCATGTTCTAAAACCTTTATAGGGATTAGGTGAAGGGTGTGGAGTATTTGTGAGAGGAGATTGTAATTTGTCTTTTATTCAATGCAATAAAGATTATCAAGGTTTGCTTATCCTTTGTTATTCCTTGTTCTTGCATTCAAGCCCGGCAGGGAAATTTGTGAGTAATCCATTTATCTAAGCTCGGGAGAGTTAGATTCACGAAAGGGGTAAGTACGGTGTTTCAATCGCGAAATACTAACTCGGCCTAGGGATAGGTTAAGAATTTCAGCGGCTAAAAGAAGTGTGAGATTGGTTGGTGAGTATAATTGGTTCACGCCGGGAGGTATCATCAAGGACTAGTCATCAACAGCACTCTGACTTAGGAATAAACGGAGTCATTCAAGGACACTTTGCCGAACTTTGGTAAAGTCTGCCCACGAGCAAGGGATTGCCGCGGCAGACAGCGTTATCGCTGCCCAGGCAGTAAACTGCAGTGCTCCCGAGGCAGAGATATGCGATTGCATTGGATAAAGACAAGTCAATCAAGTCCACAATACAATACAACTAGATCCTGGCCCATCTCTCTCTATAATATTTCGACTCTTTGTTTTTCATTCAATTATTTTAGTTTAATAAATCACACCCATTCACTTGTGTTTTTATTTCTCTACAGAACAAGAAGATAAAGAAGGCATATTGAGTATACCAGTCCCTGAGGAGACCCAAAGTTCCCTTATATATATGTGTAACCCTAGTTATAAGAGTTTTATTCCGAATTTGTTTAGGAAATAATTACTTTTATTATTTCCTTAAATTTCAGAATCTATATTTAATTTGAATTTAGAAAGGGATATAATTACTTTAATTATATATTTTCTTTAAAATTCGAGAATAAATATAATCTACTTATACATATATATATTTTTACTCCTTTTCAACCATTAGGTGTGACCTTGTAGGCTCATTGTAACGTTAGTAATAATATTAGAACAATTCTAATGTTACAAACAATGAGTGACATCTAGCAATATATCATTGTCATCTAAGTTACAAGAGATCATGATTCAATGTATCATGTCCATAACCAACTCTCTTAATGTATTATATCCTTTTGTCCTTTTATATCTTTAATAGGCACAAGTCTTGGAATAGTCACACTTGTATAGCCTATTTTAATGTTTCTTGATATCCAGAGTGGACTATTGTTAATGAATAATTTGTGATATCTCATATCAACCTATTCAAGCATGGCCATGCATTTCTAGTCTCACTCAATCAAGTGGCCTTTGATATATTTTCCTATTATGTAGGAAGGACAAATCCTATCTCGATCGTTCACATCTCACTACATACATTATAATATGTCCAATGTCAGTTTTTATAGTGTAACTAATTACGAGACACGTTTAACTGCATCAAAACATAAAACAACGCATGTTGAGATAATAATAATCTCAAGTCTAAGGATTATACATATGGTTGTCACTATGAGCAATATCATGACCGTCACATAATAATCCAACACATATGCTCATAGCGGGTCAATCTAATATATTATTCTCTATTAATATATTCATGTATTAATTTTGACATCTCTATGTCAATTATAACTCATTGTCATCAATTAATTACATGTTAGTCTTAAGTGTATTATTATTGTCCATACCTGTAATAATACTAGACTAAGGATCTTTTAATAATAAAACATATATTATTATATGAACCTTATTGTTTCTCAGTTTATGTTATACATTGACACATATATCTGAAAGCAATAATGGTAATGCCTTTATTCAATAAAATTGGTAAATAAAAGTATCCTTACAATCATCATATGATTGGTCTTTGGTCATACTCTAACAAATTGGGCCTAAAAGTTTAGTGAACCGGTTTCGTCGGTTTAGCCTAGTTCGGGATTAAATACTTAAAAATTGATTTTTAATCAAAATAAATTATGAAAAAATATCCTAAAATCATTATTTAGTGTATATTTGACTTAGGTCAAATAAATTTTTAAAATTGACCCTTGAATACCTACGGTTTTGAAATTAGTGACTATTTTGTAAAAATTTAAAACTTGAGGAAAATTTCATAATTTAAGCCAAAACTTTGAATCTTTAAGGGGCTTTGATCCAATCTTAATCCTAGCTTATCTAAGCCTTCCAAGGGTCTATTTTAATAACCCATAATCCATAATTTTAATTAATATCCCAAATCACTTAATATTAATCTTAAAAACCTATTTTTATGTCATAAACCTAAACCTATTTTTAAAATTCTGACTTCTCATATTCTTGGTAGCCTCTCAAGCATATTTTCAAAGATAAACATCAATCTTTTCAATAAAAATTAGTTTTCTTAATTCTTTATTATTTTTTTCTTCGGTTTTACTTGAAAAACTTTATTTTTCCATCAAGATTTAAACCCTTCTCCAAGATTTCGGTTTTTTCTTTACCAAGACATATTCTTCATCATATTTTAAAGGTAAATATCCATTATTTTTAATAAAATTTCATTGGTTTATTTTCCTATATTTTTCTTCTTCAAAATCTCTTTGTTTTTCTTCGGTTTTACTTGTTTTTAAACCTTGGAAGTGGTTGGATCAATTTTGGAGGTGAGAATCATTCAAACCTCTGAAACTTAAAGTTCTTTAATGAAATTCCTAAGTTCTTGGCTGATTGAAATAATCTTTAAAGTCTTGAAACTATAAAACCGGTTTTCTTAATAAAAATTCCATTATTTTCTTGATTTTCGTTCAAGGGTTTTCCATGGCTGTTTTTGATGCCTAAATACATGAATCTTGAAGTGTTTAGATGTAATTAAGATGGTTTTTAAGTATCTAATCCCGTACATAAGGTTTAGAGGGTGTTTGGAGAGGTTTTCGGTGAGTTTCGGTTAGGTTTTATGGTGTTTTTAGGGTCTGCCATATATTGGTCCGAATAGAGGGATGTTTGGGTGTATTATAATGCACTATAACCTTTATTTTTTATGCTTGAATTAGGTCAAGAGGTAACGGAACAAGTTTGAGGAAGATTGAAAAGCCGAATCACGTTTTTGGTTGACTTGTCGAGGAAGTTTCGATAAATCGGTGAGTGGATTATGAGGGCTGCCTATTTGACATTTTTTAAATGTGTTTTCAAAGGTTTGGGGTGTAGGGAAGGTGTGAAAAACCTCCTTATACTCAGAAGTAAGTTTAAAGTTTTGCTTTCTTAAAGATTCCTATATTATGCTCTATTTTTACAACGTTATTTGTCATGTTCTTGTTGTGTTGCGCCTATGTGATTATGCATGTATATAAATGCTCATGAAACTGCTTTTAAAAATATTTTATAAGCATTCAATATTCCCACAGTTTTTTTTTGAAAAATAAGATAAAAATGGTTTTATCGTTTTTTACAAGTGATGCATGAAAAGTGGAATACATGTGATTTGAATTTTGTTTTGAATTAATTTTGAGCATTGATTTTTTAGAATATAATGGCTAGTTAAATGATGAACCTTATGGCATAAGTTGATCGATCAATAGGGTCTAGAGTGCACTATAAATATTCAAAAATCTTACATGTGTAAATTCCTTGTGTGTTGTATTTTGGCTTTTTGTCTAATGTTGTGTGATGGAAGTGGTACTGTCACATCCGGGCTGATAGGAGTGGTACTTTCACCGGACACCAAGGTGAGATAATTCATGTTGAGAGTGGTATCAACATGCGCATGCTCTAGGAGTGGTACTAACATGTGGTTGCCCGTTTACCCTAACGATTGGAGTGGTACTAACATGTGGTTGCCCGTTTATCCTAACGATTTGGAGTGGTATAAATCGGATCACTAGCACCAATATATGTTTTTACTTTACAAAGTTAAGTTTCATGGTTTTTACTTGATTGCATATGGTATTATGCATGCGAGGTTTTATGCATTGATATGCATGTGATTTGAGCATTGCAATATTGTTAGCTTGTAAGACTTGAGCTTTGAGCATTGAGATGCATGTGTAAGCATTGTGATGCGTGTCAAAAGTGCGTAATTAGTGCAAGTGAACACGTCGCAAGTAATAAAGTGACCAGCATAATCGTGTATCATCTCCACAGGGATTGGTCTACTTAATATGCCTTCTTCGTCTTTTTGCTCGGTAAAAAGAAATAAAGTAAAGACACAAGTAAATTGGATTTTGATGAAACTAAATAAAGAAAACTAAATAAAAAGATAAAATCAGATAAAGAAAGTGGCCAAGATCCAGTTCTGTTGTATAGTAGATTCGATTGGCTTGTTTCTGTCCAATGCAATCGCACAACACTACCTCGGCAGTACTGCAGTTTACTGCCTCAACAACGATGATGCTTGTCTACCTTGAAAATCTCTTGCTCTTGGGTAGACTTTACAAAAGTTCGGCAAAGTGTCCTCTGATGGCTCCGCTTATCTCTAAGTCGAAGTACTGTTGATGATCAGTCCTTGATGATACCTCTCGGCGTGAATCAATTGTAATCACCAACCAATCCCACACTTCTCTTAGCTGCTGAAACTCTTAACCTATCTCTAGGCCGAGTTAGTGTTTCCCGATTGAAACACCGTACTTATTCCTTTCGTGAATCTAACTCTCTCGATATTAGATAAATGGATTACTTACAAACTTCTCTCTCGAGCTTGAATGCAAGAACAAAGAATAAGCAAACTTTGATACTTTATTGCATTGAAACAAGAATCTAGGTTCAATCTCCTCACACTTATACGTTACAACCTTCACCTAAGCCTAAAGAAACTTAGAACATAATGAAAAGAAAAAGAAAACTCTAAAACTAAGCTTGTGCCGAAAACGCTCCTCTCCTCTCCTTCCTTGGATGGCTAGGTCTTATATAGGCTTGGTCTAGGGCAAACCTTTCCTAAGTAGAATATAACTTGGAGTAGGGAACAAGTCATGTACATAAATAAAATATTTCCAAGTTTATTCCAAATAGGAGGCTTTCCCGCGAGGCCTTTGACTTGGACTCTCCATGTGCTACCCAGCTCTGATTCATGCGCTGCTCGTCCAGAAAAGTCCAGCTCATTTTTCTCTTTATGTCGCCTACAATATCGCTACTTGTCTTTCCTCTGCTGCCTCGGCATCAGGTCCTGCCTCGGCCAAGTTGCTGCTGCGGCAATTGTATTTCCTGCACAGATGTAAAAATGCAGTAAAACTTGCTTTTTCTGTAAATATCATCTTTATAAGAATAACCTCTAAATATATCACATTAAGTATATGCATTGGTCTAAGTAGGTGTAGATTTGATGACTAATGCCCATAAAAGGTGTAAAAAGTGATAGTGAGTTGAGCACTTATCACACCCCCAAAATCGAACTATTGCTTGTCCTCAAGTAATGCAAACCATCAATTTGCCAAACTCTATTCTCTCTTGGTCTTATGTTTCCATCTATTCTCCCCACCATAACTATGCCTATTCTTTAGATTTAACCTTTCGAATACCCAAGCGTTTACCTAGAAACAAACTATAAGATTTAGTGAGTGTGTGTTTTTGTGGACAAGTTTGATTAAAGGCTTTCTTAGACAAACTCTAAGTTCAAGACAAATAGATTTGGGTTTAGTGTTCTCTTCTTTTCTAAACAAACAATTCTTGAGCCAATTTCGGGCACCTCAAGGATTGTGTTTTTCTCTTCACTAATTCCTTCTTTCTTTTGATATTCTTTGTAGCATACTATAGCCAATTTCGGGCACCTCTAGCATGAAGAAGAGTAATTCCTAGAGCCGGTGATAGGCACCTCTAGTCACTTGCCCAAAAATCTAAGTCTTTATCACCTAAGTTCATTAAAAGAATTCCTATAATCCAACAAGTCCCAAATGTATTTTTAAAATTTATCTTATAGTAAGCTTCTAAGTTTTCATCCTTAAGTATCCTAGGGTTAAACCTTCTTAACAGGACCTAACCATGGTAAGGAGAAAATTTTCTATGGCCTTAAAGAATAAACTAAGGCAATATTGATGATAGACAGTGCAAAAGTATGGGCAATTGATTCAAGTTACGCGGTGAGCATAAATTTTTTTTTAAAAAATCACTTAAATACTCCCTTATCTTGGCAAGGCCTCGACAGTGGTTCTACACCCCCAAACTCGAACCAAGCATTGTCCTCAATGCTTCATATTAGAGGTAAACAGTGAGCAACAAAAATATGAAAAGAAACAAGCAGCATATAAAGAAAGAAAGTATTGAATATAAAAAATTTAAAGGGACTCCGAAGAGCTGCTTGTAACAATCTTTTGTCGGGGTCGTGCTGCTGATTGTGTCGTCTTCGGTGATGGCGATGGCTGAGTTTTTGCTTCTCTTGGTGGTTGGACTCTTGTTGGTGGTGTTCGTTGCATTGGAGCATCCACTTCTTCACCTTCTTCCTCGTCGGAAATTTTCTCGGTGACCATGATGTCTGTCCCACCTTCATTGGTTGTGTCTGCCCCGGCATGGTGTATGCTTGGTCCAACAGCGGTTGAGCTTTGGTGTATATAGGCATCTATCTCTGCTGATAGACTGCCCATGATGATGGGGGATCGTGGTGGAGTGCTGAAGACTGCCCTCCTCTTTGATGGTCTTCTGCTGGCAGATGATGTCGCGGCAGAGTCTGCTGCCCTAGATGGGCCAGCAACATGGAATTGTTGCTGAGGGCCAGTGTGGAAGAATGGCCTCGGTCCTCCTGGAGCTGATGTAGTTTCGGTATAGGGTGCTGCTGTGACAAACATGTTGGTAGGGAATTCTGGAAACTACAGCCCTTGGTCTGGAAAGGCATGGAGCATCATTTGGGCAAGTGTGCTGTTGAAGTCCCTTTGATACTCCATGTATCTTTGCTGCCTAAGATCCATAGTTGTCATCCGTTGAAGTATCTCCTAGTATGGGTCTGCTGCGGCAGTGGTGTGGGCAGTGTCAGGCATGTTTGTCGTGTATTGGGCCCCGGTAGCAGTATCAGCAGTGAACTGCTGGGGGTTGCTTGGACGGGTTCTGCCTGTGTGATCTGCATGATTTTGTGGGAGAATTCTCTTGTTCACCCTCTCCTATAGGTTGTAAATTCATCTGTCTCGGCCGTAGGGACACCTGCAGCATTGCAAATACCAGTAATTAAACAAGGGAAATATAGTGGTCCTCTATCCTTCTTACCGCATTCGTAAATTTCTCGTAAGATAATTTCTCCAACGTTGAAGCTCTTTTTGTTGATGATTGATTGGATGAGCACCAATCTTCTCCGATCCACCGTACTGTTGTGGGAGGTTGGGATAAGGCGTCTCTTGACAAAGATGTTCCAAAGCTTGGCCTCGGGTTTTAGACTTTTCCTTGCTACCGATCCTCTATGGGCACCGGTTTCCCGAAGAGTATTCTCGTAGCAAAGGTCGCCTTTTATCAATTCATAATCTTCAGCAATGATATCCTCCATGAATTCAGCATGTACATCATGGTCAGGTGTGAGGCCGTAGAATTGGTTGATGGTCTCGGCATCAAGCTTGACAGGCCTGCCTCGGCAGTGGACAAAAAGAGAGTCCTTGCTTGGTTTGTGCGCATAGAATTCTCGCACGATGGTGGCATTGGCCTGAGCAGGTTGTAGGCAAAAGATCTCCCATTCTTGATGCTTGATCCTATCGAACAAATAATGCTCGATGCCGTAATTTTCTTCATCGGAATGTTGGAACCCTTGTTCCTCCCATAACTGCCGAGCAATGAAAGACCTGTTGAAACGGTCTTCAACATTGGCTGGGGCAAAACGTTTGTAGGTGGCCATGAGTAAGTATTTTGAGAGTTGAGGTTCTTGGAGATTTTCTTGAAGAAGTTCTGAAAATTTCAAGAAGGTTTGTGAGTAGGCAGAGAGTATTGTGAGAGCAAGATTAACAAATATTCTAAAGAAAACAAGAATGCAAGAGTGAATAGGTCAAGAGGGAGATATTGCTTATATAGGCCTCGTCCTTGTAGCCCTTTAAACCACTAGCTGTTTTATAGCCGTTAAACTTTTACTTCCGTTTGTAATTACTACCGCAGCGGGAATCTCGAAAGACTAGCCGTTACACTGTTCTGCCCGTTGGAACTGTTGCGGCTCTAACACTGTTTTCTGCCTCGGCAGAATTCCTGCTATGAACTATTTCTCCTTTATTCTTGCTTATTATCCTAAAAAAATTAAACAAAAACAAGAAATATAATTAAAGATAAATATACTAAAAAAATTTAACTCTAAACTAAACTAATCCTAATAATATATAAAAGAAAATTATTATAGAAAAAAGATTATGTCACTGGTGGAGTGCATGCAAATGCATCTCCCAAGGTGATTCTCTCTTATTGGCCAAAGTGACTCTTCAAGTGTTGGCTATTGGCTTTATGTCCATCTTTGTTTTTCAGGATCTTTACCGCACCCTTTATGACTGGACAATTTGTTGTCCTGTTGGTTTCCTCCACATCTGCCTTACTTTTCCTACCAAATATTCTGCCATAACGAATTTCCATTTTCCTGTCGAGCATACTGCCAAGGCAGTGGCTGTTGAAACAGGATATCTTTGTGCCTGCATCTGTGCTATGAAGGACTTTGCACTCTTTTGCATCATCATGCCTTTTCAAATTGTGGAAGGCATTGAGTTTGACTTGTTGGTCATTGACCCTCATTGTCAACACTCCCTTTTACACATCAAGTAGTGTTCGTCTAGTGGCAAGGAAAGGTCTCCCCAAGATGATCGGTGCATTATCATCTACTTCACAATCAAGGACAAGAAAGTCAGCGGGAAAAATAAATTTGTCAACTCTTACCAGTATATCCTCAATTTTGCCTTCAGGTTGCACATATGATCGATCTGCAAGTTGGAGCATCACTGTTGTAGGTTTTGCCCTTCCTATTCCAAGCTTTTGAAAAACAGATTTGGGCATTAGGTTGATGCTTGCTCCAAGGTCGCATAGGGCCTTACCTTCATAGTTATTACCTATCGCACAAGGTATGATAAAGCATTCAGGATCCTTCAATTTTGGTGGCATACAATTGTGTAGCATTGCCATGCATCCTTCAGTAGCAGCCACTGTTTCAAAATCACCTAATCTCTTTCTCTTAGACACAACGTCTTTCAAAAATTTAGCATAATTAGAAATTTGTTCAATTACCTCTACGAATGGTAAGTTTATGTGGACTTGCTTTAAAATATCAAGAAATTTCTTGAATCGATGGTCCTGTTTTTGCTTTTTCAACCTTTGTGGGAAGGGTGGTGGTGGTCTCATCTCATCCAGGGTTTCTTTAGTTTGGAACTTAATAACTGGAACCACTGGGGTTGTTGCTGTCTCGGCAGATTGTTCAGGAACTGTTAAGTTCTCTGCTGGGGCAGTGTTACCATGATCAGTTTGTTCAGCATCCAAATCCTCTTTTTCTGGTTCTGTTGATGGAACTTGGTCTGCTGGAATTTCTATCTTTTCCTTCAGCTGTAGACCACTCCTAGTAGTGATTGCCTTACAATGTTCATGGCCTATTACCTTAGCAACTTCAGTATTGCTAGGTAGTCCTCCTTGTGGTCTAGTGTTTATGTTTTGAGCAAACTGCCCAACCTGAGTTTCCAATGCCTTTATTGTTGCTTCTTGGTTCTACAACCTCATCTTAGTTCTATTTATGAATGCATTTGTTCTTTTTGATAAAGTGGCTATTCTCTGCCATATATGACTCAATTTTCATCATGAATGCTTTCAGAGAATTTTACAAGGATCTTACAGACTACTGTTGCATTGGCTGCTGGACCTGCAGCGGCGGCAGATGTTGCATTGGTTGCTGAAATCCTGGGGGTTAGGTGGTTGGATGCAAGGCATTATTTGGATTACTCCATGACAAGTTTGGATGCCTCTTCCATGAGGGGTTTTATGTGTTGGACATCATAATGTTTCGGTTGTAGTTTCCAACATACAGGCTGGATTCTTGATTTTTACAATCAAAAGAATTGTGATTACCTCCACATAAATTGCAAAAGGAATCAATAACCTTAACCTCATGGGTATTTTGCTGTAGCTGCATGTTTTGCACCATCTTGGTAAGAGAGGCCAATTGTGCTGCAACTGAATTTGATGTTTCTAACTCATTCACCGTGGCTTGGCGTCTTACTCCTCCTCGCCTAGATATAGGTAATTGAAAATCATTCTTTGCGAGTTTGTTTAGAATCTCAATAGCTTCCTCAGGTGCTTTGTCAAGGAGTGTTCCATTTGCTGAGGCATCTAACATCATCCTTGTCGGGGCATTCGTGGATTATAGAACATAGTCACTTGTGTCCATAGGGGAAATCCATGCAACGGACACTTGTGCAGTAACTCTCTGTAGCGCTCCCATGCCTCGTACATAGGTTCATCATCTGCCTGTCGAAAAGAAGTGATTTCATTACATATTCGATCATATAAATTTGTAGTATTAAAATGTGTAATAAAATCACGATAGAGTTCACTCCAAGATCCAATAGATCCTGCTAGAATGCTATTTAGCCAAGCTTTTGCCCTATCCCTCCCTGAATAGGGGAATAATTTCAATCTCAAGACATCTTCATGGAGTCCTTGGATTTTGAAGGAATTGCATATCTCCATGAATGACTTGAGGTGTTGCCTGGCATATTGAACATGACAAATTTTAGCTCAACGTGGGCTGCTTCTATTTCCGGTGTAACGACTCCTGGATTTAACCCATTTAAATCCTCTTCCAGGAAATCTCTGACAGTAAGCTGTCGCGGCCCTAGTGGCGACGGAAGACCTCCATTGTCAGCAGGTAAGTTTTTTCCTGTCGGATGATCTGCCATAGCTCCTTGGATTTGTCTCCTCAACCTTTGCCGTGTACGTTCGATCTCTGGGTCTAACTCGTACAAAGGGTTAGTTGGGTTGGCCCTGGTCATACACCAAGAAAAACAACAAAGTAAAATAAAAATTAAAAATTAAAAAACCAAGAAAATAAAGAAAACAAAATTTAGTTGCCAATCCCCGGGAACGGCGCCAAAAACTTGAGGCGTGTCAAAAGTGCGCAATTAGTGCAAGTGAACACGTCGCAAGTAATAAAGTGATTAGTATAATCGTGTATCGTCTCCACAGGGATTGATCTACTTAATATGCCTTCTTCGTCTTCTTGCTCTGTAAAAAGAAATAAAGTAAAGACACAAGTAAATTGGAGTTTGATGAAACTAAATAAAGAAAACTAAATAAAAAGATAAAATCAGATAAAGAAAGTGGTCAGGATCCAGTTGTGTTGTATAGTATATTCGATTGGCTTGTTTATGTCCAATGCATTCGCACAACACTGCCTCGGCAGTACTGCAGTTTACTGCCTCGATAACGATGATGCTTGTCCGCCGCGATAATCTCTTGCTCTTGGGTAGACTTTACTAAAGTTCGGCAAAGTGCCCTCTGATGCCTCCGCTTATCTCTAAGTTGAAGTACTGTTGATGATCAGTCCTTGATGATACCTCTCGGCGTGAATCAATTGAAATCACCAACCAATCCCACACTTCTCTTAGCCGCTGAAACTCTTAACCTATCTCTAGGCCGAGTTAGTGTTTCCCGATTGAAACACCGTACTTATTCCTTTCGTGAATCTAACTCTCTCGATATTAGATAAATGGATTACTTACAAACTTCTCTCTCGAGCTTGAATGCAAGAACAAAGAATGGCAAAGAATAAGCAAACTTTGATACTTTATTGCATTGAAACAAGAAACAAGGTTCAATCTCCTCACACTTATCCGTTACAACCTTCACCTAAGCCTAATGAAACTTAGAACATAATGAAAAGAAAAGAAAACTCTAAAACTAAGCTTGTGCCGAAAACTCTCCTCTCCTCTCCTTCCTTAGACGGCTAGGTCTTATATAGGCTTGGTCTAGGGAAAACCTTTCCTAAGTAGAATATAACTTGGAGTAGGGAACAAGTCATGTACATAAATAAAATATTTCCAAGTTTATTCCAAATAGGAGGCTTTCCCGCGAGGCCTTCGACTTGGGCTCTCCATGTGCTACCTAGCTCTGATTCATGTGCTGCTCGTCTAGAAAAGTCCAACTCATTTTTCTCTTTAAGTCGCCTACAATATCGCTACTTGTCTTTCCGCTGCTGCCTCGACATCAGGTCCTGCCTCGGCCAAGTTGCTGTCGCGGCAATAGTATTTCCTGCACAAATGTAAAAATGCAGTAAAACTTGCCTTTTTTATAAATATCATCTTTATAAGCATAACCTCTAAATATATCATATTAAGTATATGCATTGGTCCAAGTAGGTGTAGATTTGATGACTAATGCCCATAAAAGGTGTAAAAAATGATAGTGAGTTGAGCACTTATCACATTGCTATGTGGGTAGCATGTAAAACTTGTGTTTTAGCTTTTAAAGCATGTGATTTCAAAGTGGTTTTTATTAAATTTTAATGATGGCATTGTTAGATAAGGTTTGATGACACTTACTCAATTTTGAAAGTGGCGTTGTTAGCAATGTTTGTTTTATTTTATAAAGAGCATGGCATGTTTTTAAATTGATGAAATTGGTTTAATATGGGCTGCATTGCAAGGTGTTTTTATACTTGTTTTTATTCACTCACTAATTTTATGCTTACCCTTTCATTACCTTGCAATGAAGAGTAGATAATGTTGAGGCAGCAAAGGGAAGCAAGAATCCAGGTAACCGCCAAGTGAAATGTAACATCCCAAAAATGGGCTTAGATGTTATCAAGGTCGGATCAAGGGTTCGGTTGACCGATCAAGCTAATTAGCCTAAATCTGGGAATTAATTTTTATAATTGGTTTTCAAAGGAAATAAAATATAGAAAAATACTCTAAAATTATTATTTGGACTCTATTTGAGTTTGGTAAACTCAATTTTATAATATTACACTATGAACCTTGACATTTTGGAAAATAGTGACTATTTTGTAAAAATGACAATTTTAGTGACTAAAATGTAAATGGGTCAAAACATAGAATCTTTAAGGGGCTATTTATCCAATCTTTCTCATCCGATCTAACATTCCAAAAATCTCTTTATAAACTCATTTTAATTACCATAAAGATTTTATTAGGATATATTTCCCATTTTTCACCAAAATCACAATTTCTTGTAACATCCCATTTTCTCTCAACTTCTACTAATTTTCTTGGTTTCCAATCAGAATTCTCTTCAATTTTATCAAGGTAAATCACATCTTTTTGATTAAATTTCGTTCATATTATTTGCTCCTTATTTCTTTCCAATTTCCTTACACTTTACAACTTGTTTTTCATGGGTTTTTCAATTGGAAGGAGGTTGGATCTTGTTTGGAGGTAAGAAACCATTCAAACCTCTGAACTTTGAGTTCTTTATTGAAATTCCCAAGTTTTTGATCCATTGCATTGAGTTCTTGATTTGTTTTATGGTTTTAATTGATGATTTTCGGTTTCTATCGGTTAATTTTGATTGAATTGATGCAATCCCTTAATAAGGTGATACCTGATGGTTTTCAATGGGTAAATCAATGAATTTTCGTGTGTTTTAACATGGAATTAATGATTCTTGGATGGGTAAACCCGGATCTTAAGTTTTGGTGGTGTTAATTAGCTTAGATCTTCGATTTATGGCTTGTTTGGGTGGCTGAATGTTTTCTGCTGGTTTAGGATGGTTATATCATGGTTATTGGTTGTGTTTTGATGTTGATAAGTTGTGGTTTTCGTTGGCTAAGGGCTGGAGTTCGTTCGGATAAGTTTTGGATAAGTTTCGGATGTGTTTTCGGTTTTCTTAAGTTTTGATTGAATGCATTAATATGCATTAATACCTCTGTTTTGATATGTTAAAAACAGTTCAAGGTGTTGAGCTAAGTGTTGAAGGTGTTTCGGAAAAGGCGAGAATGTCGGTTGGCTTCGGCAAGCTAGTTTCGGACAAGTGGTGAGTGGGTTGCCGTATCGGCAAGGTTTTACTTGTTTTATCAAAGGTGTTGGAGTTTAGGGATGGTGTGAAAAACCTCCCCACACTCGGAAGTAAGTTAAATAGTTTCGCTCTCTTAACGGTTCCCATATCGTTCCATAATTGCCATATTTTAGACTTGCTCTTAATGTAGTTTTTACATATGTGATTTATGCATGAGAAATGATAAGTGCTTTGTCCAAAGGATGTTTTCATTATTGTCCATTGATATCGGATATGTTTTGACAATTGAATACTTAATGAGTTTTATTAATTTCTATACTTTGCTAACAATTCAATGATTGGTGATGAGTGCCTAAAAATCCTATTCTTTATACCAATTTCTCACTCGATTATTGCTAATGAAGGACAGATTTAATGGCAATATTGGATAATTCTGCTTATTTCCATAATTCAGCATCACAATACTTAATTCATGAATTTATCTATTATTTGGCATAAAACAGGTACGGTTAATGGTTTCTTCTCTTAGACAGGAAACTACCACATAGGTAATGCCAGATAACATGATGGATGCTGGAAACCAAAGCTGGAATGCAGATTAGTACCCGCCTCGGCAGCACTTGAAGGCCTCGGCAGCACTTGGAGGCCGCGGCAGCACCTGGAACATAAATGTTGATATGATAGGCGATCTGAAGAGAAAAATAAGGTGGACGTTTTAAGACAAGCAGTGTCGCGTGTCAAAAGTGTGCGTTTAGTGCAAGTGGACACATCGCAAGTAATATGTGATAAGTATTTATCGAGTTATCGTCTCCTCAGGGACCGGTCTACTTAATATGCTTTCTTTATCTTCTTGCTCTGTAGAAAAATAAAAACACAAGTGAATGGGTGTGATTTATTAAACTAGAATAATTGAATAAAAATAAAAGGGTCAAAATATCAGAGAGAAAGATGGGCCAGGATCCAGTTGTATTGTATTGTGGACTTGATTGACTTGTCTTTATCCAATGCAATCGCATATCTCTGCCTCGGCAGCACTGCAGTTTACTACCTGGGCAGCGATAACGCTGTCCGACGCGGCAATCCCTTGCTCGTGGGCAGACTTTACCAAATTTCGGCAAAGTGTCCTTGAATGACTCCGCTTATCCCTAAGTCAGAGTGTTGTTGATGACTAGTCCTTGATGATACCTCCCGGCGTGAACCAATTATACTCACCAACCAATCTCACACTTCTTTTAGCCGCTGAAACTCTTAACCTATCCCTAGGCCGAGTTAGTATTTCGCGATTGAAACACCGTACTTACCTCTTTCGTGAATCTAGCTCTCCCGAGCTTAGATAAATGGATCACTTACAAACTTCCCTCCCGGGCTTGAATGCAAGAACAACCAATAACAAAGGATAAGCAAACCTTGATAATCTTTATTGCATTGAATGAAAGATAAAATACAATCTCCTCTCACAAATACTCCACAACCTTCACCTAAACCCTATGAAGGTTTTAGAACATGATGAAGAGGAAAGAAACAAGAGTAGAAGTCGGCTCTCCCCTAGGTATTTCGATGTCTATTACATTGGGTGGCTAGGTCTTTATATAGGCTAGACCTAGGGCAAACCTTTCCTAAGTAGAATACAACTTGGAGTAGGGAACAAGTCAAGTACATAATAATAATATATTTCCAAGTTTGAATTCGGCTAAGGGGGCTTTCACGCGTGGTCTTCCTTTGGGCTTTTCCTTGTGCTAGCTAGCTTCGATTCATGGGCTTCAAGTCCAGACACGTTCCTTGGATTTTTTTCTTTCCATCGCTTATCACTTTGCTTCCTGTCTTTCTGCTGCTGCCTCAGCATCAGGTCCTGCCTCGGCCTTGTCTCTGTCGCGGCACTGGTTCTGCTGCACAGATATGAAAACTCAGTGAAACGTGTCTTTTTCTGTAAATAGTATCTATTTAAGTATAACTTCTAAATATATCACATTAGGCATATGCATTGATTCGAGTGGGTGAATATTTGGTGATAAATGCCGATAAAAGGAGTAGAAAGTGATAGTGTGTTGAGCACTTATCACACCCCCAAACTCGAACTATTGCTTGTCCTCAAGAAATGCAAACCATCAATTTGCCGAACTCTACTCTCTCTTGGTCTTACATGTCCATCTATTCTCCCCACCATAGTTAGGCCTATCTTTAAGCCTTAACCATTCGGCTACCTAAGAATTTACCTAGAAACAAACTATAGGATTGTGAGTGTGTGCATTTTTGTGGACAAGTTGATTAAAGGCTTTCTTAGATAAACTCTAAGTTCAAGACAAATAGACATTGGTTAAGTCTTCTCTTCTTTTCCAAACCCCAAATCTTGAGCCGGTTTCGGGCACCTCAAAGACTTGTGTTTTTCTTTTCACTAAAAATCTTTTTTTTGTCTTTTGATATTCCTTAGTACATACTAGAGCCAATTTCGGGCACCTCTAGCATGAAGAAGAGATTTTCTAGAGCCAGTGGTAGGCACCTCTAGTTACTTTTCCAAAAATCTAAGTCTTTATCACCTAAGTTCATTAAAAGAATTCCTATAATCCACAAGTCCCCAAAAGTGTTTAAAGTTCTTTCCATAGTAAGCTTCTAAGTTTGCATCCTTAAGCATCCTAAGGTTAAGCCCTCTTAACAGAACCTAAACATGGTAAGGAGAAAGATTTCTATAGCCTTAAAGAATAAACTAAGGCAATACTGATGATGAGCAGTGCAAGAGTGTAGGCAGTTAATTCAAGTAAGGCGGGGAGCATAAAAATTAAAAAATTTTCACTGGAATACTCTCTTTTTGGCACGGCCGCGACAGTAGATTGCTGCCTTGGCAGTGAATCTACACCCCCAAACTCAAACCAAGCATTGTCCTCAATGCTTTATATTTGGAAGGAATAAGCGGCAAAATAGAATATGAATTTTATATGCAGCAAGGGAAGATAGTAAAAGCAATTGAATATTGAAATAAAGGACAAAGAATTTTAGAGCGACTCTGAAGAGCTGCTCGTAACAATTTTTTTTCGTTGCCGAGATGTCATGTGCTTTGTCCTTGGGGAGGGCGATGGTTGCGCCTTTGCTTGCCTCGGCGGTTGGACTCGAGTGGGTGGGGTCCTATGCATCGGGGCTTCTACTTCTTCTTCTTCTTCAACATCCGCCATCTCTTCGGTTATCATTACGTCCGTTCCTCCTCTCATCGTAGTGGCTCCTCCGGTATGGTGTGTACTTGGGCCGGCAGTAGTAGAGCCTTGGTGTACATAAGCATCTATCTCGGCAGGTAGACTGCCCATGATAATTGGCGATCTTTGTGGAGTGCTGAAAACGGCTCTCCGCTTGGATGGCCTTCGGCTGACAGATGAGGCCGCGGTAGATACTACTGGCCTAGATGGTCCGGCAGCCTGGTAATGGGGCTGAGGGTCCGGATGGAAGAAGGGTCGCGGTCCTCCTGGGGCTGGTGTCGTCTCGGTGTAGGGTGCGGCAATAACGAACATATTGCTTGGGAACTCTGGGAATTGGACGCCTTGGTCCGGGAATGCATGCATCATCATTTGGGCGAGCGTTCCATTGAAGTTCCGTTGGTACTCCATGTACCGTTGTTGTCGAAGATCCATCGCGGCCATGCGCTGCAAGATTTCTTGATACGGGTCTGCTGCGGAAGAGGTATAGGCAGTACCAGGCATGTCTGTCGTGTACTGGGCCCCGGCAGCAGTATCGGCAGTGAACTGCTGTGGTGTTGCCTGGACAGGTTCTGCTTGTGTGATCTGCATGACTTTGTGGCAGAATTCCCTGGTCCATCCTCTTCTTGGGGGTGTGTATTCATCGGTTTCTTCAATAGGCACACCTGTAGAAACACATAAACCCGTAATCAAGCAAAGGAAATACAATGGTCCTCGATCTTTCTTACCGCACTCGTGAATCTCCCGTAGGATAATTTCTCCAACGTTGATGATCCTTTTGTTGATGATGGATTGGATTAACACCAATCTCTTGCGATCCACCGTGCTATTATGTGATGTTGAGATGAGGCGTTGTTTGACGAAGGTGTTCCACATCTTGGCCTCCGGCTTCAAACTTTGTCTTGTTACGGAACCCCGATGGGTACCGGTTTCCCATGGAGTGTTTGTGTAACAAAGATCGTCTTTGATCAGTTCATAGTCCTCGGCAGTGATATCTTCGAAGAAGTCCACATGGAGATCGCTGGCCGGGGTGAGGCCGTAGAAGCTGTTGATTGTTTCGGCATCGAGTTGCACTGGCCTGCCGCGGCAGTGAACAAAGAGAGAGTCTTTGCTGGGCCCATGAGCGTAGAACTCCCGTACTATTGTGGCGTTTGCCTGGGCAGGTTGCAAACAGAATACTTCCCAATTTTGGTACTTGATTCTGTCGAACAAGTAGTGTTCGATACCATAATTCTCTTCGTCCGCGTGCTGGAACCCTTGTTCTTCCAAAAGTTGCCTCGCGATGAAGGATCGGTTGAATCGCTCTTCAACGTTGGCTGGGGCGAATCTTTTGTAGGTTGCCATCAAGAAAGAGAGAATTTAGTTCTTGGAGGTTTTCTTGAAAAGAAACTGGAAAATCAGAAGGGATTAGTATACTGAGAGTAATTGAGAGAGGGATTGTCAAGGATACTAAAGAAAGCAGGAAAGTAAGAGTGAATAGTTCAAGAGGAAGGAGTTTCTTATATAGGCCTCGGCCTTGTAACCGTTGAGATCACTAGCCGTTGTAACCATTTCCTTCTTCTGCCGTTTCCTTTTCTGCTGCGGCAGGGATCTCGGCAGACTAGCCGTTACACTTTTCTGCCCGTTGAGACTGTTGCGGCTCTGACACTGTTTTACTGCCTCGGCAGAGTTCCTGCTGTGAACTATTTTTCCCTTATCGTTGCTTTTTATTCCTAAATAAAAATTTAAACACACAAAAGAAAAAGAATACTTAAAGCAAAAATAATTAGAAAAATAAAAAATAAACTACTAACCCTAATATAATAAAGAAAAGAAAAAAGGAGAGGTTAGGTTACTGGTGGAGAGCATGTGAATGCATCTCCCAATTTTATTTTCTCCCTTAGGCCTAAATTATGTATCTGTTGTGGGCCGCTCCTTAGTGTTGTCTGTCCATCCGTCTTGGGCTTGATTTTTTTGCCGAATATCCTGCCGAGTAGACTGCCCAGGCAGGATATCTTATTATCTACTGTGCGGATGGCCTTGCATTCCTCTGGATCGTTATACCTCTTTAAGTTGTGGAATGCGTTGAGTTTGACTTGTTGGTCATTGACCCGCATAGTCAACTCTCCTTTTTCCACGTCAATCAATGTACGTCCAGTTGCTAGGAAGGGTCTCCCAAGGATGATCGGTGCGTTGTCGTCTGCTTCACAATCAAGGACAAGGAAATCAGCAGGAAAAATAAACTTATCAACTCTTACCAGTAGGTCCTCGATTTTTCCTTCAGGTTGCACATAGGATTTATCCGCGAGTTGGAGCATCACTGTTGTAGGCTTCAGCCTTCCAATTCCAAGCTTTTGGAAGACTGATTTAGGCATGAGGTTTATACTTGCTCCAAGGTCGCATAGGGCCTTTCCTTCATAACTCTTTCCTATTGCACAAGGTATAGTGAAACAACCAGGATCTTTTAACTTTGGTGGCATGCGGTTATGCAGCATTGCCATGCATCCCTCGGTGGCAGCCACTGTCTCAAACTCACCTATTCGTTTTCTCTTTGATACCATATCCTTTAAGAACTTGGCATAGTTGGGCATTTGTTCAATGGCCTCAACGAATGGTATGTTGATGTGGACTTGCTTCAAAATTTCGAGGAACTTCTTGAACTGTTGATCCTGTTTTTGTTTCTTTAACCTTTGCGGGAAAGGTGGTGGTGGTCTCATCTCATCCAGTGTTTCCTTAGTTTGGAATCGTATACCTGGCACCACTGGAATTTTTGCTACCTCGGCAGACTGCTCAGGCGCTGCAGTGCTTGCTGTCGGGGCAGTGTTGTAGTCTCGGTTTGCTCAGCGTCTTCCTTTGATTGATCCGCCGGTTGGGTTTGGCTCTCTGGGATCTTCTCTTTCAACTGTAGACCACTCCTGGTAGTGATTGCCTTGAACTGTTCATGGCTTAGTACCTTAGCAACCTCAGTATTGCTAGGTAGGCCTCCTTGTGGTCTAGTGTTTATACATTGAGCAAACTGCCCAACCTGAGTTACCAGAGTTTTTATGGCCGCTTCTTGATTTTGTAGCCTCATCTCAGTCATATTCATAAAGGCGTCGGTCCTCTTGATGAAATTACTATTTTCCGCCATGTATGACTCGGTTTTCATCATGAAGGCCTTTAACGTGTTTTCCAATGAATTGACCGGTTGCTGCTGCATCTGCTGCTGCGGTAACGGTTGTTGGACTTGCTGCTGAAATCCCGGTGGTTGGGTGATTGTGTTTAAGGCATTATTTGGGTTACTCCAAGATAAGTTTGGATGCCTCTTCCATGAGGGGTTGTACGTGTTGGACATCACATTATTACGGTTGTAGTTCCCAACATACATACCGGTTTCTTGATTCATGCAATCAACGGAACTGTGGTTACCTCCACATAATTCACAACATAAATCAATTACCTTGACCTCACGGGTATTGTTTTGTAATTGTAGGTTTTGCACCATCTTGGTAAGAGAGGCCAATTGTGCTGCCACTGAACTTGATGAATCTAATTCGTTTACCGTGGCTTGGCGTCTTACTCCTCCTCGCCTAGATGTGGGAAACTGGAAGTCATTCCTTGCGAGTTTATTCAAAATTTCGATAGCTTCTTCGGGTGCCTTGTTCAGGAGTGTGCCATTTGCCGAGGCATCCAACATCATCCTTGTCGGGGCCTTCATGGCGTTGTAAAACATTGTCACTTGTGTCCATAAGGGAAATCCATGCAGCGGACACTTGTGCAATAGCTCTCTATAGCGTTCCCATGCCTCGTACATTGGTTCGTCTTCAGCCTGTCGGAAAGAAGTAATTTCATTATGAATTCTATCATATAGATTAGTAGGATTAAAACGAGTAATGAAATCACGGCATAGTTCACTCCAGGATCCAATAGATCCCGCTGGAATGCTATTCAACCAAGCTTTCGCCCTATCCCTCAGTGAATAGGGGAATAGCTTTAATCGCAAGACATCTTCATGGACTCCTTGGATTTTGAAAGAGTTGCAAATCTCCATGAAGGATTTGAGATGCTGCCTTGCATCTTCAGTTGCAGACCCACCAAATTGTCCAATTGTATTTAACATGTTGAACATAACAGGTTTAAGTTCAAAATGGGCTGCTTCAATCTCGGGTGTAACGACTCCTGGGTTTAGTCCATTTAGGTCCTCCTCCAAGAAATCTCTGACAGTCAGCTGCCGCGGCCCAGGTGGCGGCGGTAGACCTTCATTGCCGGCAGGTATGTTTTGTCCTGCCTGAACCTCTTCCATGACTCCTCGGATTTGTCTCCTCAACCTTAGCCATGTTCTTTCAATCTCAGGATCTAACTCGTATAAGGGGTTGGTTGGATTGACCCTAGTCATACACCAAGAAAAACAAAAGTAAAAAAAAAATAAGAAAATAAGGAAAACAAAATTTAGTTGCCAGTCCCCGACAACGGCGCCAAAAACTTGTCGCGTGTCAAAAGTGTGCGTTTAGTACAAGTGGACACATCGCAAGTAATAAGTGATAAGTATTTATCGAGTTATCGTCTCCTCAGGGACCGGTCTACTTAATATGCTTTCTTTATCTTCTTGCTCTGTAGAAAAATAAAAACACAAGTGAATGGGTGTGATTTATTAAACTAGAATAATTGAATAAAAATAAAAAGGTCGAAATATCAGAGAGAAAGATGGGCCAGGATCCAGTTGTATTGTATTGTGGACTTGATTGACTTGTCTTTATCCAATGCAATCACATATCTCTGCCTCGGCAGCACTGCAGTTTACTGCCTGGGCAACGATAACGCTGTCCGCCGCGGCAATCCCTTGCTCGTGGGCAGACTTTACCAAAGTTCGGCAAAGTGTCCTTGAATGACTCCGCTTATCCCTAAGTCAGAGTGTTGTTGATGACTAGTCCTTGATGATACCTTCCGACGTGAACCAATTATACTCACCAACCAATCTCACACTTCTTTTAGCCGCTGAAACTCTTAACCTATCCCTAGGCCGAGTTAGTATTTCGCGATTGAAACACCGTACTTACCTCTTTCGTGAATCTAGCTCTCCCGAGCTTAGATAAATGGATTACTTACAAACTTCCCTCCCGGGCTTGAATGCAAGAACAACGAATAACAAAGGATAAGCAAACCTTGATAATCTTTATTGCATTGAATGAAAGATAAAATACAATCTCCTCTCACAAATACTCCACAACCTTCACCTAAACCCTATGAAGGTTTTAGAACATGATGGAGAGGAAAGAAACAAGAGTAGAACTCGGCTCTCCCCTAGGTATTTCGATGTCTATTACATTGGGTGGCTAGGTCTTTATATAGGCTAGACCTAGGGCAAACCTTTCCTAAGTAGAATACAACTTGGAGTAGGGAACAAGTCAAGTACATAATAATAATATATTTCCAAGTTTGAATTCGGCTAAGGGGGCTTTCACGCGTGGTCTTCCTTTGGGCTTTTCCTTGTGCTAGCCAGCTCCGATTCATGGGCTTCAAGTCTAGACACATTCCTTGGATTTTTGTCTTTCCATCGCTTATCACTTTGCTTCCTGTCTTTCTGCTGCTGCCTCGGCATCAGGTCCTGCCTCGGCCTTGTCTCTACCGCGGCACTGGTTCTCCTGCACAGATATGAAAACGCAGTAAAATGTGCCTTTTTCTGTAAATAGTATCTATTTAAGTATAACTTCTAAATATATCACATTAGGCATATGCATTGATTCAAGTGGGTGAATATTTGGTAATAAATGCCGATAAAAGGAGTAGAAAGTGATAGTGTGTTGAGCACTTATCAAGCAGCATAGAAATCGGAGCTAAAGAACACACGGAAAGTCAAGGTCAAAGGTCACGCGGGAAAAGAATCCTTATAGGAATAAACTAGGAAATAAAATAAATATCTTTTACTTATGTACTTAACTTGTGTTTTACTCCAAGTTGTATTCCTACTTTGGAAAGGTTTGCCCTAGGCCAAACCTATATAAACCATAGCTTATGTAGAGAGGAGGATATCTCGAAATCAAGTTTCATAGAAAAACCCTAAACTCCTCCATCGTCCCCTTGGGGTTTAGGTTAGATTGTGGAGTAGTTGTGGAAGAAAATTGTACTTTGCTTTCTTGTTTCATGCAATAAAATATCAAGGTTTGCTTATTATTTGCCATTCGTTGTTCTTGCATTCAAGCTCGGGAGAGAAGTTTATGACAGATCTATCTATCTAGCGTCGAGAGATGTAGATTCACGAAAGGGATAAGTACGGTATTTCAATCTTGAAATACTAACTCAGCCTAGGAATAGGTTAGAGTTTCAGCGGCTAAAAGAAGTGTGAGATTGGTTGGTGGTTATAGTTGATTCACGCCGGGAGGTATCATCAAGGACTAGTCATCAACAGTACTTCGACTTAGGGATAAGCGGGGTCATCCAAGGACATTTTGCCGAATCTTGATTAAGTCTACCCAAGAGCAAGGGATTGCCGTGGCGGACAAGTATCGTTGCTGCCAAGGCAGTAATCTGCAGTATTGCCGAGGCAGTGATGTACAATTGCATGAGACAGAAACAAATCAATTGAACCCACACTACGAAGCACTCTAACCTACCCCACTTTTCCATCCTTGATTTCTTGATCATTTATCTTTATTGCTTTCATTAGTTTCCTTAGTTATAATCCAACTCAATTATTTGTGTATTTACTTTTCCATTGTGCGGGAAGAATAAATTGCATAAGTAAAGCCAATCCTCGTGGGTTCGACATCTTAAATACTACAATCTGACAAAAGGTGGAAGGACGAATGCTTCATCATAAAAGCAGGACTTTCTAGTCTCCATCAATTGGTAATGTTGCATTGGTTTTATGAAAGATGCATATGAAGGAATAGTTTCCAATGCATGAATTGAATTTGGAAATGATGCATGCATGTGTTAGCTTTTGTATATGCATGGTTAATGATGGTTTCCATGACTTTTAAAGCATGAGAATGATTTGGATTAAAGTATGGTTATTTCCTTTTTCCCGAATAAAGCCGTTGAGCATGATTTGGTTCATCTTGTTGAACATATAGCGAGTGCATTGTAAAACAGCAAGCTACCATGCATAATGAGTATGATATTGGCTTAGTGACACTATTTTAAGACCACGAATACAAATGACATGTCATTGGGATTAAGTGCACTATAAAGATTATGAGAATAATGATGTTGCCTACACGTACACAAGGGTGACTTTGTGTCCGACCATGCGTGTAGAGCTTGCCTACATGTAAACAAGGGTGACTTTGTGTCCGACCGTGCATATAGTTGACCCATACGTAAACAAGGGTGACTTTGTGTCTGACCGTGCGTAGTGGGGGTAACATGTATACAAGGGTGACTTTGTGTCCATCCGATGCATGTTGAGACCAAGTGTCTCTTGATAAGAAATAAGGAATCCGAGTATTGGATGGGTATAAGGTTTGAACAAAGCTAGTCTCTTAGTTGCCAATATGCATGGTTTATGATTTGAGATTTTTGTGCATTGAAAAGCATGAGATTGTGTCACATGTTGATATAGAATTGTTTATAAAATGTAATGTTTTAAGGTCATGAATTTCACAAGCATGTGTTTTAAATAAGTTTTGTGCAAGGATATGAGCACAAGAGAATGGCCTAAGTGTTGTTATATGTTTAGCATGTAAGACTTGTACCTTGCACATTATTGAGTACTTGATATAAGCTTTGCTAGGTGAATAGCATATAAGACTTGTGATGGTGCATAGAGATGCATATGTATTAAAAAGGGCCATAAGTTTAATGGTTGTTTTAAAAGCATGAAAGCATTGAGAGTTTTAGCTTTTTAATACATGAAATGAATGTTACTTGATAAAGAAGTTATTTCGATTTTACAAACCATGTTTGAGATACTTTTAGTGATCATGATATGGCATGATTTAACGAGTTTATTGATGGACTTATGAGCTGCATTGTAAAGGTGTTTTCTTTATGTTTTACCCCTCACTAAGCTTATGCTTACTCTCTCTTTTACCATACAATGCAGAGACATTAATCGAGGCGGCCTAGGAAAGCAAGGTTCCAAGTGTATGTCGATGAATAGCTCAAGTATGTGTTCTAAAATGTAGTAGTAGTAAGAGAGCAATGGGGTATAGTTACATTGTTGTAAGAATTGGCTTTTGATTTGTAAACGTTGTTTTGATTATTTGAACTTGAGTATGTATTGGATGTTTAAGTTGCTCTTGGTGCCTAGGAATTATGCATATAGTTAATGGTGATCATTGGTGGTGTTTTGAATGAGTTAGATCTACTTAAAAAGGAATGATTTTATGTTTCTGAGCATAAAGTTTCGAAACCTTAGGGAAAGTTTCGAAACCTTTATCAAATAGTTTCGAAACTTCCAAGAAGGTTTCGAAACCTTGCGGGCTAGTTGGATATTAGAACCTTACTGGAATGAAAGTTTCAAAACTTTTAAGGAAATGTTTCGAAACCTTTTCCATAAAGTTTCGAAACCTTTAATGAAAGTTTCAAAACCTTTGATTGGTTATTAGTTGATACTTGTCGGATTTGCATTTTAGTCCCGGATATCTTTCTATGTTTAATTATAGTAGCTACAAATATTATTTTGAGTTGAAATTTCACCTTTATGCATAAAGTTGACTTAATTTCAAGTTGGCTAACTTAAATTGGAGGTAGTCCCTAGAAATTAAAAGTTTTACATTTTGGTCCCTAGTTAGTGAAGCATGTAATTGATGATGTTAGAATGCTCCGTTTGGTCTGAAATTTATCATGAGAGTTCTTTGCATGTTTAATTGAACTTTGATGGAATGAATTTATACCTTGTCAAAAGAATTTAAAATATTCACGTTTTAGTCCTTAAGTTGCTCATGTGTTAATTGAGTGCTCAATTGTGATCGAATTTCTACCGTTCTTGTTTTTCATGAAATCGAAACACATAGGAACATAATTATGCCTTTAGATAAGATAAAGAAAAAAATATATAACGGTTTTCAGGGTCGTTTATCGAATTGAGCCTTCACGGGTTTGGTTCGGTATTCCCCGTGTGACCCAATAGAGTCGGTTCCGTCTAGGTCGGGCTAAGGGGGTTACATGAAAGCTTAAGTATGTCTTTATAACATTAGTAGTAATGAGAGAGCAATGGGGATGGGTTACCATGTTAAGAATATTGTTATATTGATGAGACTTGTAGTAGTTGTATGCTTATCCACGTTTGATGTTTATCTATGTTGTATTAGCTTTACAACTTTGACTTGAATTGTGTATTGATATTCCATTAGTTATAATAAAAGTTATATTGAAGTTTGATTCTTTATATCCGTATTTGTGAATTTGAGTGTTGTTGATAATGAAGCATGACTATTTATGAGTCGAATCTATGATTTTGTTATTTAGGTTGGAATGCATCTAGAAATCATGTTGAGTATATTGAGGTGCTTCTTCCGTGTGTTTATAAGATTGTTGATGTTGAAGCATACTCTTAGAAGTTGAATATATTGTTGCTAACTAGGTTGAATTGCATCTAGCTAATATGTCTTGAATTGTGCTTAATGTGTGTTTAGGTGAATTTGCATATAGAGAATGTCATGAAACCTTTGGAGGCTAGAAAAAGTTCTTAAACTTTGAGCATGTAATTAAATGACTTGTAAATATTATTTTAAGCTGAAATTTGAGATACAAGCATGTAATGAACTTAATTAAATGTTGGTAACTTTAATTTCATAATTAGTCCATAAATTTCTAGAAAATTACAATTAGGTCCTTATAACTTGTTGGGTTAAATTAGGACTCGTTTCTTATCGATTTTTGCTGCAATTGATCTCATTCGTTGCATGAACATGTAGGATCTAATTAAAGCATCTAGATATGATAAAAAGTAAAAAAAAATTAGGATTGTTTATCGTGGCGAGTCTCCGGATTAGCCTCGGTATTCCCGTGTAACTCGTTCGAGTCGTGTGGTGTCAAGACCAGGTCGAGCGGGTTACACGGACGTTAGGTTTCCGGTTATGTTTTAGGTATTCTCTCGTTAATAGGCATGTGGCCGGTATAAGTGGGTTATCCAGTTTTGGGAAGATATATTAAGGTAATGTAACATGAATCTTTCGGTTTCCTGGTGACGGTGTTGCCGTTAATAGAGTTTTCTTATACTTGTGTCTGTAGTTGGTTGTTCGAGTGATACCGTTTAAGGTTTCTGTTGGTGGAAGTTTTTATGTGTTATTGCGTTGAGCGAGGCTCGGAAGAAAGTTTTGGTTTTTACCTTGTATATTGGAATATGCTTGAGAAAGTTAAGCTTATTAGTTTTAGTTGGGAGATATTTCAGTTTGTCGAAAGTCGAATGCCAATCATAAGTATGGAAAGGTTAAATCGTTAGAAAAGAAAAAGGGTTTTGCTTTCGGCTTAAGGGTGCAATGAGTGTTGAGACGGATCATGGTGTTTTTGTGTGTCGTTATTCTGTGAATCGTTGCAATTTGTGGTGAAGGACGGTGTTAGGATAAGACCGAATCTTGTCTTTATGAAATGTATGTTGAGATCTTGGTGTTTAGAAAGTCACGTGGGAGTGAGAGGAAGTTTTGAAAGAGTAGTTTCTTGATCTATTTCCATTGTGAAAATTTCGAAGACGAAACTTCTTAAGTGGGGAAGAGTTGTAAAGCCCCAAAAATGGGCCTAGAAGTTTGTGAATCAGTTTTGGGGTATAGCATAGTTCGGGATTAAATACTTAAAAATTAGTTTTAACTCAATAAATTATAGAAAAATAACCTAAAATATTTATTTAATATATATTTGACTCTGGTCAACTCAATTTCGAAAATTAACTCTTGAATCCTAAGATTGTGAAATTAGTGACTATTTTGTAAAAATTGAAAACTTGAGGATAATTTTACAAATAAAGCCAAAACTTTGAATCTTTAAGGGGATTTGATCCAATTTTAATCCTATTTTATATGTCTTCCAAGGGCCTATTTTAGTAACTCATAACCCGTAATTTTAATTAATAACTCAAATTGTAACATCCCGGTTTTGGGGTTAGTAGTTTGAGTGTTGGTTTGGGGGATTCGATTCGAGTTGGATCGGATCGGATTCTTCGGTTCATTAATTCCGGGAAAATTAAAATAATAATAATTTAAAAATATTAAAATGGTGTTTTAAAGTTAGAGGAATATTATTGAGTCTTAATTTGATTTTTAATTAGGCTTAATTTTGTACTAGTGACTAAATTGTGAATTTTGGAAAAGTTTAGGGGTTTAATTGGTAATTTTCGGAAATTAAGATTTTTAGTGATTAAATTGGAAAGTAAGCCATACTTAGAATCCTTAGAGGGCCATTAACCCAATTTATTTTTAATTAAAGATTATCCACCAAATTTGTTTTAATTAATTTTAATAAAAAGGTTATTTTCATTTTATTTTGTAATTTTTCATTTTCTCATCTTTTCTCACAAATTTTCTCTCCATCTTCTCCTCTAAATTTCTTCAATTACTTGCTGATTTCTTCTTCATTTTCAACAAGATTTATTTCATTTTACTCACCTTTTCATTCTCTACAAAACCTACTCATCAATTTTGCAAAATCAACATCCATTTTCAAGGAAATCAAGGGAGGATTTCTCATCTTTTTGGTGGATCTAATCTCTAAGGTAAAATTCTGGTTTCTCATCTTTTTTTCTAAGGTTCTTTATTGAAATTCCCAAGTATTGGCTTGCTCATCAACAAGTGATATTTAATTTTGTGTTTTTAATTCAAGATCTATGAGTTTTATGGAGGTTTTTGTGAAATCTTTATAGATATCAATTAATGCTGTAATTAGGATGATTTCTTAATGATATTATGTCAATTAAATGATTGATTGATTCTTGAAATGAGTTAACATCAAATTAATCCCGGAATAATGTAATCGGTGGTGTTTTAAGGTGGTTTTCGGTTGTTTTAGGGGTTGTTTTAAGTGTTCTGCTTTTGCTGGAGGTATAATGATGGTTTGAAAGTGTTTTTAGTTCATAATTGAGGTGGATTAGATGTTAGATTCATAAGGTTAAGGGCTGATGTTGTTTCGGATAAGTTTCGGCTTAGTTTTCGGTCTTTTCGGCAAGGTTTTCGATAGTTTTCTGGAGGTTTAATGTGGTTGCTGTTTTTAGCATGTTATGATGTGTATATGCTCTGTTTTTAATGTTGTAGAGGAAGTGCAAGAAGGTCCGTAAGTGGCTGGTGCATTGATGTTGCCGTCGGAGCGTCGGCAAGAGCTTGTTTCGCTTGTCGGTGAGTGATTTCGGGTTAAAAGTGTTTTGCGGGTTTGGTTCGATATTCCCCGTGTAACCCGTTAGTGCCGGTTCCATCTAGGCCGGGCTAAGGGGGTTACACAAATAGCTGAATATTATTCCTAAAAACTTATTTCTCATCAAAACATAAACCTATTTTTTAGAATTTTGATTTTTTATCTTTTGGGCAGCCATTCCATCATCATGTCAAAGTTAAACATCAATCTTTTCAATAAAAGTTCGTTTGGTTAATTCTTTATATTTTTCTTCTTCAAATCTCTTCATTTTTCTTCGGTTTTACTTGTTTTTAAACCTTGGATAAGGGGGTTACATTTGGTGGTATCAGAGCCAGGTTTGCTAAAGTGTGTGATTGAACGTGTTATATTGTTAATTTGTTGGATATCTATGCTTGATGGTTGTATTTTGAATAATGACTATTAAAAAGGAATTAATGGTTACACATTGCCAATGCCAGTACATTTTCAAATGCTTCAGGTTTCCCTTGGATCTTGCCCGAATGTAAGTCTAATATGTTTTGATATTATGTTTTGATTATACGTTTAAATTTGTGTTTAAAGTTTTAGAATATGCCTCTGAGACGTGAGACTTGAGCTAGTGCTAGTATAATCACTAATGGTCAGTTTGAGGGTGAAACGACTGCTGGGGAAGAGAGGTTTCCCTTCCCCTTCACCCGTGGCTGTGCCTCCGGTTATACGGGGAGGTTAGTTTAGAAACTGAGTTCGCACTGTGCATTCAGGATTTAACGGGTGTATTTCAGTCTGCTGAAGATGAGAGGCTGCTACTAACCTGACTTGGAAATAGTTAACAAGTTATTAGTTGAAATTGTTGGAAACAAGGATGTTATTTGTGAGTGTGAATAAATAATCATGCATAATGTAAGAGCACATATATGTAAATATCTATAGATATTGTAGGGCATGCATGCATTCTTGAGCATGACATTAGAAAATTGCATTTACATGCACTTGCACAGGCATTGACGAGGACATATGGGGAATCATACATACATTTGTTCACACTTGCGAGTATCTCCTTTGAAGATAGAAGTGGTGCTGGGTTGGTTCTTTTTGGGTGTAGGTTTGTTAAAAAAAATTTGTTGAAAAGCTATTTAGTGTGATACAGTCCCTGTGAAATTGATATCTAAAATATTACAATTTGGAAAAAGAGGTGAAAACTTTGTACACAAGAATAAGACTCCAAAGCTCACGTCAAATTTGGCTTCATTGTCGGGGACTAGTGTTCAACCTAAATCGCATATTACTTCTACAACTTTAGTTTTATTTTTTATTTTATACAATATAATATGGTTCGTTTTGTTGTATGAACAGTTCTAATCCTTCTACTGATAACTACCTTTTTGATTTTGAAATCGAAATAACCGCAAGGAATCTTCGACAAAGGCTACGCGAAAGGATGAATCAAGCACCTAGCCAGCAGGGGAACAACGCTAGCATGAATGCCACCGAGGCAATTAACCTGGAATCGCTGTTTTTTGTGAAACATTTGGCGACAATCATGATTCGAACGAATGCCTGCAAAATCCAGAATGAAGCTTCTATTTTGGGATTTTCTATAGGAATAATATGTCCAATAATTATAATCGAACATGGATAAAGCATCCAAACTTCTCATTGAGTAATCCTAATAATGCGTTAAATCCACAGCAACAAACTATGCAACCTTCTAGATTCTAGCAGAATAATATAAGTGTTCAGCAACAGCTACCGCAGCAGGGGATGCCGCAGCAGCAACCAAATGACATCCGAATCCGGGGAAATACGTTGAATATGTTTATGGCTCAAACTGGAGCTTATATTGAAAAAACATACAAATTCATTCAAAGAGCCGATACATTCATGGACAAAGCTAAAATGAAAATGCAAAATAATGTAGCTGCTTTGAAAACACTGGAAATCACAGTAGGGCAGATAGAACAACAAATGAACAATCGACCATTAGGAAGTCTACCCAGCGATACTGAAGTCGCTAGAACAAGTCCACATGAACACTGCAAGGCTATAACCACCAGAAGTGGACTCCAACTGAAGGACCCTGAGATATCTGTTAGGACAGGGGGTCAGAAATCTAAGGAAGTAATCCCTAAGGAGGTTACTGAAGAAATACTTGAGGGAAAAGAACCAGAAGAAGCTGTCGTTGATGATGCCGAAGCAGACAATTTCATATCAGAACCGCAGATAAGATTTCAATGTTCTGAAAAGATTGAAGATCTGCGACTACCAACACTATTCCCACAAAGGTTGAAACAGCAAAAGTTGGAGTACTAGTTTAAGAAATTCTTAGACATACTTAAGTAGATACATATTAATATACCTTTAGTGGAGGAAATAAAACAAATTTCCAACTATGCGAAATTCCTTAAGGACATTATATCCAAAAGGAAAAAAATTGGGGAATTCGAAACTATTGCCGCAACAGAAGGGTGTGTGGGAATGTTGCATAACAAGGCCACAACAAAAAGAAAAGATCTTGGGAGTTTTATCGTACAATGCTCTATCAAAGATCAATATGTGGGCAAGGTACTATGTGACTTAGGTGTCAGCATTAACTTAATGCCTAAGTCAGTGTTCCAGAAGCTAGGCATCGAGAAGGCAAAGCCAACCACGGTGATGTCGCAACTGGCAGATCAATCTTACGTGCAACCTAAAGGAAAAATAGAGGATATTTTGGTAAGAGTAGATAAATTTTAACCCCCTCGACTCGGTCTAGACTCCACCCGACTCAAACGAGTTACATAGGGAATACCGAGGCTAATCCGGAGACTCGTCCCGATAAACAACCCTTAAATAATCTTTTGTCTTCTCTTTTATGTTCTCTAAATGCATTAATTAGATCCTACATGTTCATACATAGATTATATTCAAATGCAGCGGAAACAAAAAAGGAAAGAGTCCTAAAATGTACAACATTCTTTAGGGACCAAAATGTAATTTTCATTAATTTAAGATCAAAACGTCAAATTTAAATTACCAAGTCTTAATTAAGTTCATTAATGCTTTCATCTCAAATTTCAATCTTCCAAAGGTTTCAAGACATTCTTTATATGCAGATTCATCTAAAAACACTTTAAGTACATATCATGGCATATTAGCTAGATGTATTCCTACCTAAATAACCACATCATAGATTCAACTCATAAATAGTCATATTTTATTATCAACAACACTCAAATTCAAACAATGGGATATGAAGAATCAAAGTTCAATATAACTTTTATTATAATTAATAGAATATCAATAACCAATTCAAATCTAAGTAAAAAAGCTAGCATCAATATGATAAACATCAAACAAGTATAAGAATACGAATACTATAAGTCTCATTAATATAAAAATATTCTTAACATGGTAACTCATCCCCATTGCTCTCTCACTACTACTAATGTTATAAAGACATACTTAAGCTTTCACTTGGCGGTTACCTGGATCCTTACTTCCCTTTGCTGCCTCAACATTATTTACTCTGCATTGCAAGGTAAATGAGAGGGTAAGCATAAGCTTAGTGAGTGAATAAAAACATATTTAAAAGTAAATTTGAAAACACCTTGCAATACAGCCCATATTAAACCAATTTCTTCAATTTAAAAACATGTCATGCTCTTTATAAAACAAAACAAACATGCCTAACAACGCCAGTTTTAAAACTCAGTAAGTGTCATCAAACCATGGCTAGCAATGCTATTATTAAAATTTAGTAAAGACCACTTTGAAATCTCATCCTTTAAAAGCTAATACACAAGTCTTACTTGCTACTCACATAGTTATACTTACACATGCATCTCAATGCACAAAGCTCAAGTCTTACATGCTAACAATATAGGAATGCTCAAATCACATGCATATCAATGCATAAAACCTCGCATGGATAATACGATATGCAGTTAACTAAAAACTATGACACTTACCTTTGAAAGTAAAAACATATATTGGTGCTAGTGATCCGATTTGTACCACTCCAAATCGTTAGGATAAACGGGCAACCGCATGTTAGTACCACTCCCAGAGCATGTGCATGTTGATACCACTCTTAACATGAATTATCTCACCTTGGTGTCCGGTGACAGTACAACTCCTATTAGCCCAGATGTGACAGTACGACTCCCATCACACAACATTAGACTAAAAGCCAAAATGCAACACACAAGGAATTTAAAAACGTACAACTTTTGAATATTTATAGTGCACTCTAGACCCTATTGATCGATCAACTTATCCCAATAGATACATCACTTAACTAGCCAATATATTATCAAAAACCAATGCTCAAGTTTCAAGTTAAAAACAATATATTAACTACATGCATCCCACTATCTCATGCATCAAGTGCATAAACCGGTAAAAAATATTTTTTCTCATGTTTTCAAAACAAAACCATGGAAGCATCATATGCATATAAAACCTTTATAAAAAAAAGTATCATGAGCATTAAATCACATGCATAATCACATATGCACAAGAAAATAAGAACATGAAAAATAGCGTTTTAAAAACAAGGCATAATATGGGAACCTTTAAGAAAGCAATACTTAAAAATTCCTTCCGATTATAGGTAGGTTTTTCACATCTTCCCTCCACCCCCAAAACTTTGAAATTTTTTTTAAAACCATACTGACAGCCCTCATAATCCACTCACCGATTTACCGAAACTTGCACAACAAGTCACCAGAAAACGCGATTCGGCTTTCTGATCTCCCTCAAAATTGTTCGTCTAACTCTTTAACTAATTCAAGCACCAAAACCAGTGGGTTTTAGTGCATTAAAACACACCCAAACATCGCTCAAGTCGGATCAATACATGGCAGCCCCTAAAAACACCTTAAAACCTAACCGAAACTCACCGAAAACCTCTCCAAACACCCCCTAAACCTTATGTCCGGGATTAGATACTTAAAATACATCTTAATTAAATCTAAAAACTTTAAGATTCATGTATTTAAGCATCAAAAAAGCCATAGAAAACCCTTGAATGAAAATTAAGAAAACAATAGAATTTTTATCAAGAAAACCGATTTTATTGTTTCAAGACTTTAAAGATTGTTTCAATTAGCCAAGAACTTAGGAATTTAATTAAAGAAATTTAGGTTTCAGAGGTTTGAATGATTCTCACCTCCAAAATTGATTCAACAACTTCCAAGGTTTAAAAACAAATAAAACCCAAGAAAAACAAAGAAATTTTAAAGAAAAAAATACAGGAAAATAAACCAACAAAATTTTATTAAAAAAATGGATACTTACATTTAAAATATTATGAAGAATATGTCTTGCTAAGGAAAAAACCGAAATCTTGGAGAAGGGTTTAAAACTTGATGGAAAAATAGAGTTTTTCAAGTAAAATCGAAGAAGAAAATTATAATGAATTAACCAAACTAATTTTTATAGAAAAGATTGATGTTTACCTTTGAAAATATGATGGAATGGCTGCCAAGAAGATGAAAAGTCGTAATTTTAAAAATACGTTTAGGTTTATGACATAAAAATGGGTTTTTAGGATTAATATTAAGTTATTTGAGTTATTAATTAAAATTATGGGTTATGGGTTATTAAAATAGACCCTTGGAAGGCTTAGATCAGCTAGGATTAGGATTGGATCAAAACCCCTTATAGATTCAAAGTTTTGGCTTAATTTATGAAATTGTCCTCAAGTTTTCAATTTTTACAAAATAGTCACTAATTTCAAAATCGTAGGTATTCAAGGGTCAATTTTCAAAATTGATTTGACCTAAGTTATACTAAATAATTATTTTAGGATATTTTTCCATAATTTATTTTAATTAAAATTAAGTTTTAAGTATTTAATCTCGAACTAGGCTAAACCGACGAAACTGGTTCACTAAACTTCTAGGCCCAATTTTGGGGCATTACATAAATTCTTATTTACATTTGAATTCTTGATTCTAGATTGTGAAGCAGATTAAAATGCTCCAATCATATTGGGAAGGTCGTTCTTAGCCACAGGAAGAACATTGATCGATTGTGAAAAAAGGGAATTGGTCATTCGAGTCAATGACCAACAAGTGAAGATCAACGTATTAAAGCTCTACGGCATCCAGAGGAACCTAATGAATGTAAAAAATCGAGGTGAAATCTGAATTTAACTTCGATATAGAAACGAAGAGCCTAGACAAAACCCGTCGTGGCAACTGCTACCATGGCATCATAACCCCTAATCATAAGCACACAAGAAAGAAACCACCTGATGAAGAGACAAAAACTGGATCATTAGCATCTCCTCCATCAAAAAAGGGGAAGATGGTTACTTCAGGTGATGCATTGCACTCCTCCATAACCTAATTTTATTTTAAACTTTCATATTTTATTTTTATGTTTTAGGAGTTTGAGTGAAATTTTTGCAATTTAGTTTCCATCAATTTTCAATATTTTTCACATTTTAATTTTATTTTCTTTAGTTCCAATAAACAAGGATAAAAGATGGTAACCGACCTGTCGCGTGTCAAAAGTGCGCGTTTAGTGCAAGTGTATACATCGAAAGTAATAAGTGATAAATAATTATCGGATTATCGTCTCCACAAGGACTAGTAGACTTAATATGTCTTCTTTGTCTTCTTGTTCTGTAGAAAGAAATAAAATAAAGCACAAGTAATTGAGTTTGGTTTAACTAAACTAAAACAACTAAGTAAAGTAAAGATATTTAATAATAGAGAGAGATGGGTCAAGATCCAGTTGCGTTGTATTGTGGATTTGATTGACTTGTCTCTGCTCAATGCAATCGTATATCACTGCCTCGGCAGCACTGCAGTTTACTGCCTTGGCAGCGACGATACTGTCCGCCGCGGCAATCCCTTGCTCGTGGTTGGACTTTACCAAAGTTCGGCAAAGTGTCCTTGAATGACTCCGCTTATCCCTAAGTCAGAGTGTTGTTGATGACTAGTCCTTGATGATACCTCCCAGCGTGAACCAATTATACTCACCAACCAATCTCACACTTCTTTTAGCCGCTGAAACTCTTAACCTATCCTTAGGCCGAGTTAGTATTTCGCGATTGAAACATCGTACTTACCCCTTTCGTGAACCTAACTCTCCCGAGCTTAGATAAATGGATTACTCACAAACTTCTCTCCCGAGCTGGAATGCGAGAACAAGGAATAACAAAGGATAAGCAAAACTTGATACTTTTATTGCATTGAAACAAAGACAAAGTACAATCTCCTCTCACATATACTAAATAAGCTTCACCTAATCCCTAAGAATGTTTAAAACATAATGGAGAGAAAGAAGACAAGTATAGAATTCGGCTCTCTCTCCCTAGGTATTCCATGTTTTGTACATTGGATTGGCTAGGTCTTTATATAGGCTAGACCTAGGGCAAACCTTTCCTAAGTAGAATACAACTTGGAGTAGGGAACAAGTCAAGTACATAATTAAAATATTTCCAAGTTTAATTCGGCTAAGGGGCTTTCCCGCGTGATCTTGTCTTGGGCTTTTCCTCATGCTAGCCAGCTCCGATCCAAGGGGTTTAAGTCCAGACACGTCCCTTGGATTTTTATCTTCCAATCGCCTACAGTCTTGCTTCCTGTCTTCCTGCTGCTGCCTCGGCATCAGGTCCTGCCTCGGCCATGTCGCTGCCGCAGCACTAGTTCTCCTGCACAGATATAAAAACTGCAGTAAAACGTGCCTTCTCTGTAAATATTAACTTTGTAAGCATAACTTCTAAATACATCACATTGAGTATATGCATTGATCCGATTGAGTGTATATTTGGTAATTAATGCCCATAAAAGGTGTAAAAAGTGATAGTGAGTTGAGCACTTATCACACCCCCAAACTCGAACTATTGCTTGTCCTCAAGCAATGCAAACCATCAATTTGCCGAACTCTACTCTCTCTTGGTCTTACATTTCCATCTATTTTCCCCACCATAGCTAGGTCTATTATTTAGTCTTAACCTTTCGGCTTCCCAAGGGTTTACCTAGAAACAAACTATAAGAATTGTGAGTGTGTGCGTTTTTGTGGACAAGTTTGATTAAAGGCTTTCTTTGACAAACTCTAAGTTCAAGACAAGTAGAATTTGGTTAAGTGTTCTCTTCTTTTCTCAACCACCAAATCTTGAGCCAATTTCGGGCACCTCAAGGATTTGTGTTTTTCTTTTCACAAATTCCTTCTTTCTTTTTGCTATTCCTTAAAGCATACTAGAGCCAATTTCGGGCACCTCTAGCATGAAGAATAGACTTTCTAGAGCCGGTGATAGGTACCTCTAGTTACTTTCCAAAAATTTAAGTCTTTATCACCTAAGTTCATTAAAAGAATTACTATAATCCAACAAGTCTCAAAAGTGTTTAAAGTTCTTCCTATAGTAAGCTTCTAAGTTTTCATCCTTAAGTATACTAAGGTTAAACCTTCTTAACAAAACCTAATCATGGTAAGGAGAAAGCTTTCTATAGCCTTAAAGAATAAACTAAGGAAATACTGATGATAGGCAGTGCAAATGTGTAAGCAGTTAATTCAAGTAAGGCGGGGAGCATGAAAATAAAAAAAATCACTGGAATACTCCCTTTTTGGCAAGGCCTCGGCAATAAATTGTTGACTGGGCAGTGAATCTGCACCCTCAAACTCAAACCAAGCATTGTCCTCAATGCTTTATATTTGAAGAAATAAGCGGGCAACACAATTATGAAATAAGCAGCATATCGAAACAGCAAAAGCAATTAATAAAGAACAAAAATTTTGAAGCGACTCCAAAGAGCTGCTTGTAACAATTTTTCTCCTCGGCCTTGCTGCCGATTGCTTTGTCCTTGGTGAAGGCGATGGTTGAGCTTTCGCTTGCTGGGGCGGTTGGACTCGTGTGGGTGGTGTCCGTTGCATTGGGGACTCCACCTCTTCTCCTTCTTCCACATCGGCCATCTCTTCGGTTATCATTATGTCCGTCCACCTCCCATTGTTGTGGCTCCTCCGGTATGGTGTGTACTTGGTCCGGCGGCGGTAGAGCTTTGGTGCACATAGGCATCTATCTCAGCTGATAGACTGCCCATTATGACTGGGGATCGGGGTGGAGTGCTGAAAACTGCCCTCCGCTTGGATGGTCGTCTGTTGGAAGACGATGCCGCGACAGAATCTGCTGCCCTGGATGGGCCGACAGCCTGGTATTAGGGCTGAGGGTCCGCATGGAAGAACGGCCTTGGTCCTCCCGGAGCTGGTATAGTCTTAGTGTAAGGGGCGGCTGTGACGAACATATTGTTGGGGAAATCTGGAAATTGCGCTTATTGGTCCGGAAAACCGTGCAACAGAATCTGGGCTAATGTGCCGTTGAAATCTCTTTGGTACTCCATGTACCTCTGTTGCCTGAGGTCCATTGCTGCCATCCTTTACAAGATCTCCTGTTACGGGTCTACTGCGGCAGAGGTGTGGGCAGTGTCTGGCATGTCTGCCGTGTACTAGGCCCCGGCAGCAGTATCAGCAGTGAACTGCTGGGGCGTTGCTTGGACTGGCTCCGCCTGCGTGATCTGCATGACTTTGTGACAAAAGTCTCTGGTCCATCCTCGCCGTGGGGGAGTGTATTCGTCCGTATCCTCGATTGGCACACCTGCGGCAACACACAAACCCGTGATCAAACATGGGAAATACAATGGTCCCATATCTTTCTTAACGCACTCATGAATTTCCCGTAGGATGATCTCTCCAACATTGAGGGTCCTCTTGTTGATGATTGATTGGATAAGCACCAATCGCTTGCGGTCCACCGTGCTATTGTTGGACGTGGGGATGAGGCGTCGCTTAACAAAGGTATTCCACATCTTGGCCTTGGGCTTCAAGCTTTGTCTTGTTACGGATCCTCTATGGGTACCGGTTTCCCATTGAGTATTTACGTAACAGAGATCATCTTTGATTAGTTTGTAGTCCTCGGCAGTGATGTCTTCCATGAATTCTGCGTGGACATCACTGTTTGGAGTAAGACCGTAGAAATTGTTGATTGTCTCGGCGTCTAATTGGACTGGCCTACCGCAGCAATGAACAAAGAGGGAGTCTTTGCTAGGCCCGTGTACATAGAACTCCCGCACGATCGTAGCATTCGCCTAGGCTGGTTGAATACAGAAAATTTCCCATTCTTGGTACTTTATTCTGTCGAAGAGGTAATGTTCAATGCCGTAGTTTTCATCGTCCGCATGTTGGAAACCTTGTTCTTTCCATAATTGCCGGGCGATGAAAGATCGGTTGAAACGATCTTCCACGTTGGCTGGGGCAAATCTCTTGTAGGTGGCCATCAAGATTTGTGAGAGATGTGATTTCTTGGAGTATTTCTTGAAAAGAATCTTGAATTTCACGAAGAATTGTGAGTAGGCAGAGAGTAATGTGAGAGGGAGATTGTTATGAGTTCTAAAGAAAACAAGAAAGTAAGAGTGAATAGTTCAAGAGGAAAGAGCTTCTTATATAGGCCTCGGCCTTGTGACCGTTTGAACCACTAGCCGTTTTGTAGCCGTTACTCTTTTCTATCGTTTCCTTTTCTGCCGCGGCATGAATCTCGGCAGACTAGCCGTTACACTGTTCTGCCCGTTGAGACTGCTGCGGCCCTGACACTGTTTTTCTACCTCGGTAGAGTTCCTGCTGTGAACTATTCCTCCTTTATTCTTTCTTATTATCCTAAATAAAAATTAAACACACAAAAGAAAAATACTTAAAGCAAAAATAAATTCGAAAAATGAAAATAAACTAAACTAATCCTAATATATTAATAAAGAAAAGAGAGGAGATCATGTTACTGGTGGAGAGCATGCAAATGCATCTCCCAAGTTGATTCTCTCTCGTTGGCCCGAATTGTAAATCGGTTGTGGGCCACTCTCTTTTGCTATGTGTCCATCCACCTTGGGCTTAATCCTTTTACCAATCAATCTGCTGAGCATTCTGCCCAGGGAGGAAATTTTGGTACCTCCTGTGTGAATGGCCTTGCACTCCTCTAGATCGTCATATTTTTTAAGTTGTGGAATGCATTGAGTTTGACTTGTTGGTCATTGACCCGTATTATCAACTCTTCTTTTTCCACGTCAATTAAGGTGCGTCCAGTTGCAAGAAAGGGTCTCCCAAGGATGATCATGCATTATCATCTGCTTCACAATCAAGGAAAAGAAAATCAGCAGGAAAAATAAACTTATCAACTCTTACCAGTATGTCCTCGATTTTTCCTTCAGGTTGCACATAGGATCGATCCGCTAGTTGGAGCATGACTGTTGTAGGTTTTTCCCGTCCTATTCCAAGCTTTTGAAAGACTGATTTGGGCATTAGATTTATGCTCGCTCCAAGGTCGCATAGGGCCTTACCTTCATAATTTTTACCTATTGCACAAGGTATGATAAAGCAGCCAGGATCTTTTAATTTTGGAGGCATGCGATTGTGCAGCATTGCCATGCATCCCTCGGTAGCAGCCACTGTTTCGAACTCACCTATTCGTTTCCTCTTTGACACCATGTCCTTTAAGAACTTGGCATAGTTAGGCATTTGTTCAATTGCCTCTACGAATGATATGTTGATGTGGACTTGCTTTAGAATATCGAGGAACTTCTTGAATTGCTGGTCCTACTTTTTCTTTTTCAACCTTTGTGGAAAAGGTGGTGGTGGTCTCATCTCATCCAGGGTTTCATTAGTTTGGAATTTAATACCTGGCACCACTAGGGTTGTTAATGTCTCGGCAGGCTGTTCAGGAGCTGCTGTGTTCTCTACCGGGGCAGTGTTATCAACATCAGTTTGCTCAGCCTCTTCCTTTGCTTGATCTGCTGATTGAGTTTGACTCTCTGAGATCTTTTCCTTCAGTTGTAGACCACTCCTAGTAGTGATTGCTTTGCACTGTTCATGGCCCATTACCGTAGCAACTTCAGTATTGCTAGGTAGTCCTCCTTGTGGTCTAGTGTTTATGTTTTGAGCAAACTGCCCAACCTGAGTTTCTAGCGTTTTAATGGCCACCTCTTGATTTTGCAACCTCATCTCAGTTCTATTCATAAAAGTGTCTGTCCTTTTGATGAAATTACTGTTCTCTGCCATGTATGACTCAGTTTTCATCATAAAGGCTTTAAGCGTATTCTCCAGTAAACTTACCGGTTGCTGTTGCGGCGGCATTGACTGATGGTCTGCTGTTGCGGCAGTTGTTGCATTGGTTGCTGAAATCCTGAAGGTTGGGTGATTGGGTTTAAGGCATTGTTAGGGTTGCCCCATGATAAGTTTGGATGCCTCTTCCATGAGGGATTGTATGTGTTGGACATCATATTGTTGCGGTTGTAGTTCCCAACGTACATACCGGTTTCTTGATTCATGCAATCAGAGGAACTGTGGTTACCTCCACATAAGTCACAATAAGAATCAATTACCTTGACCTCACGGGTATTTTGTTGTAATTGCAGGTTTTGCACCATCTTGGTAAGAGAGGCTAATTGTGCTTCCACTGAATTTGATGTGTCTAATTCATTTACCTTGGTTTGGCGTCTTACTCCTCCTCGCCTAGATGTAGGAAATTGAAAATCATTTTTCGCGAGTTTGTTCAATATCTCGATAGCTTCCTCAAGTGCTTTATCAAGGAGTGTTCCGTTCGCCAAGGCATCTAACATCATCCTAGTCGGGGCATTCGTGGCATTATAGAACATAGTCACTTGTTTTTAGAGGGGCAATCCATGCAAAGGACACTTGTGCAATAGCTCCCTGTAGCGCTCCCATGCCTCGTACATTGGTTCATCATCTGCCTATCGAAAAGAAGTGATTTCATTACGAATTCTATCATATAAATTAGTTGGATTAAAACGAGAAATAAAATCACGGTAGAGTTCACTCCAAGATCCAATAGATCCTTCTGGAATGCTATTCAACCAAGCTTTCGCCCTATCCCTCAGTGAATAGGGGAATAGCTTCAATCGCAAGACATCTTTATGGACTCCTTGGATTTTGAAAGAGTTGCAAATTTCCATGAAGGACTTAAGATGCTGCCTTGAGTCTTCAGTTGCAGACCCGCCAAATTGTCCAATAGTGTTAAGCATATTGAACATAACAGGTTTAAGTTCAAAGTGGGTTGCTTCTATCTCCGGTGTAACAACTCCTGGGTTTAATCCATTTAAGTCCTCTTCCAAGAAGTCTCTGACAGTGAGCTGCCGCGGCCCAGGTGGCGGCGGAAGTCCTCCATTACCGGCAGGTAAGTTTTGTCCTGCCGGGTGATCTGCCATGGCTTCTTGGATCTGTCTCCTCAACCTTTGTCTTGTTCTTTCGATCTCTGGATCTAACTCGTACAAAGGGTTGTTTGGGTTGGCCCTGGTCATACACCAAAAAAACAAGAGTAAAATAAAAATAAAAAGAAACAAGAAAATAAAGAAAACAAAATTTAGTTGCCTATCCCTAGGCCGAGTTAGTAATTCGCGATTGAAACATTGTACTTACCCCTTTCGTGAATCTAACTCTCCCGAGCTTAGATAAATGGATTACTCACAAACTTCTCTCCCGAGCTGGAATGCGAGAACAAGGAATAACAAAGGATAAAAAAACCTTGATACTTTGATTGCATTGAAACAAAGAGAAAGTAGAATCTCCTCTCACATATACTAAACAACCTTCACCTAATCCCTAAGAAGGTTTAGAACATAATGGAGAGAAAGAAGACAAGTATAGAATTCGGCTCTCTCTCCCTAGGTATTTCGTCTGTTTGTACATTGGATGGCTAGGTCTTTATATAGGCTAGACCTAGGGCAAACCTTTCCTAAGTAGAATACAACTTGGAGTAGGGAACAAGTCAAGTACATAATTAAAATATTTCCAAGTTTAATTCGGCTAAGGGGCTTTCCCGCGTGATCTTGTCTTGGGCTTTTCCTCATGCTAGCCAGCTCCGATCCAAGGGGTTTAAGTCCAGACACGTCCCTTGGATTTTTAACTTCCAATCGCCTACAGTCTTGCTTCCTGTCTTCCTGCTGCTACCTCGATATCAGGTCCTGCCTCGGCCATGTCGCTGCCGCGGCACTGGTTCTCCTGCACAGATATAAAAATTGTAGTAAAACGTGCCTTTTCTGTAAATATTAACTGTGTAAGCATAACTTCTAAATACATCACATTGAGTATATGCATTGGTCCGATTGGGTGTATATTTGGTAATTAATGCCCATAAAAGGAGTAAAAAGTGATAGTGAGTTGAGCACTTATCACGACCCAATAAATTATCAGCCTCAACCCACACGATAGTAATTTTCCGAGTGAGAATTATGACACCCAGATTTGAATTTTGCATCAATCTCACTGCCATTGAAGGCCAGCTGTGGTTGCATCACGTGCACGCCACAGATATTAATCACGCCCGCTCCCTCAAACGTCGTGCCGATCCGCGCCTTTAAAAGCCAAGGCAACCGGTGATATTTTCTTTCCTCTTTCTCATTATTTTTCGCTTAAGACTAATTTCTTTTCATCATCTTCTTCTCCACAAAATATCATGGCAAATCGACGATAACAATCTAACGGCGCAGCCACAACAAACTAAAGAAGATTTGTGACACCAGAGGTAGAGAAAGAGTATCAACGAAACTTCAAGGGAAGACAAGTATGGGAGTAACAAGGATTCCACTACAACGATATTGATGACCTTGGCATTGAAGCCTTCATACTGTCAAAGATTACCAACCAAAGATGGCAGAAGTTTGCCAAACAACCAAATCTGGCAAACATCGAATGGGTTAGAGAGTTCTACGCCCACCGACCTGTTCCCAACAACCCATACATACATATCTGAGGAAGGGAAGTCCCAATAGTAGATATACCAATCAATGCCCATTTTGGCCGCCATATCGAAATCGATGAACATGCTAAGTTTGTCACTGCCTGGACGGTCGATGATTACGAGATGATGAAGGCAGAACTCTGCATGCCTGGAGCAAAGTGGAAAAAGGGGAAACATAGCGAATTCGTCAGCCGCCGAGATCTACGACCAGAGGCCAAACTCTGGAATACCTTCGTCAAGAGAAAAGCAGCAACCACCTCTTCAATCAACATCGACACCGAGAAGGAGGTGAGCAACCAGCCCACTCCCATTCGAGTCCAACCACCCTGATCTGACAAGAAGCCAATGGTAAGCCCGCTGAAGGCATCAACACCATAGTAACCCAAGACCCTTCGCAAACTCCATATTGACAGCGATTCGGAGGACTCCTTCGGATCCACACAATTCTAAGGGCGGTAGTAACTTCTAAATTTTCTCTAATTTTGTTATATATCAGCCAGATCTTTTGTTTCTCTTATCTATTTTCTGTATATGCATTGAGGACAATGCATCCCTCGAGTTTGGGGGAGTATTGGTCAAATTTTATAAATTTGTAAAAATCTACCATGTATGGAATTTAATATGAATTATCTTAATATTGCCTTAAATTTTGTCTTTACAGTCTTTACAGTTTGATGCGATTTTTTTAAGTCTTTGAATTTTATAGAGTCTGCCTTGGCAACAATATATCATCTAGTCGTAACAACAGTTTGCACCATTCATCAAACTTGAAATCAGAAAGGTATCTTAGGAATAATACTTAGGATTAGACTATGAGCCTGAATTTACATAAACAGTGTTGGACTTGATTGATTTAAAAGTTCTTTTTCTTTGAAAAGAAATAAGGACTTAGTGTTTAGATTTTAACTAGAGGTTCCTATCACCGACTGTAGTATAGTCAATAGAGGTGCCCATCACCGACTCTAGGACTTACTAGAGGTGCCCGAAATTGGCTTTAGAGGTGCCCAAAATTGGCTCTCGTAAGAGTAGTAAAACACTTGAGGTGCCCGAGGCCTGCTCAAGCAATATAAGTATATAGTAATATATATTTATATACAAATTAAAGAAAAAGAAAAAGATTAAGAGAAATCTAATTCGGGATTCTTGAGCTAGAAAAAGGATTAGAACTTAAAAAATCATCTTTGACACAGCTACGCACACACTTACTAAAACTCAAAGTCCAGTTCTAAGAAAATCCTAAAACGTAGAAGAGGTCGAGTCAAGAATGGAACTCCACCGCAACAGGCAGAATGGTATATTACTATAAAATTTCTTACTTAAAGATATTATTGCATTGCTTGAGGACAACCAATAGTTCAAGTTTGGGAGTATTTGATAAGTGTTTAAAAATCCTATTTTTATATCAATTCTCCACTCAATTATTTCTAATGATAGATAGATTTAATGTCAATAATGGATAATTCTGTTTGTTTTCTATATTTCAACATCCTAACACTTATGTAACACCCCTATCCCAGTTCGGGAGCTAGCAGTGTCACTCAGACAAATCCAAACAAGTTCAAATAAATCATGTCAAATTTTGAGCTATTTAAAACTTTTTTTACAATTAGGTATAATTACCATCCATTTACTAATCCATAACAAACATAGACATATTATATATTCATACATGGCATTCAAATGCTAACACAGAAGCTAATCTAATTCATGAATCATATTAATCATATTTATTTCATATAAGTATACTTACCATTTGTTGCCACCATGAGAACTTATTAATCTTATCTTTATGCCATATTCGTGTATAGTGTTCAAATTATATCTTATAGTCTTATTCATGTTACCAAATATACATGTTCATGTTAATTTTATTACTTAACTAATGAACAAATTATTTCATACACATTCATTTGATGATCATGCAACATGCTTAAACTTATAATTCAAGACCTTTCACATTATTAACATAACCAATTTAGAGCCCAATTTAAACTTTTATACTAATTGATCTTAATTATCATTTAAGATTCATTTAACTTTCAAGTTATAGATATCAAGTAAGCATACTAGTTACCATTTGAATCATAAACCCTAGGTCATATTTTGAATCATTTGAATCCTATAGTTAAGGCAAACTAGTGAACTATATCAAAATACATGACCTTCCTTGATTCAAATTACCAAACCCAAGCATGCATTATATGATTCGAGACATGTGGTTAAGTTAGATTAAAGTTATCTAATTGGCTTTTATTGGATAACAAGTAAACAATTCGGTCTTTCTTAACTCCCAAGTAAACAATATAGTTAATCTTAAAGTGCAAGCTAATCTACAATATGATATTGATTGTCATTTGCAATTCCCCTATACAATCACACATTTGATCATTTCAGTGACTAAAAGGATGCATATCATCGGTTTTTGTTCATCCTTGATTCACGCCGGGAGGTATTATCAAGACATGGATTTCAATAGTTCTCCGAATTAGGGATAAGGACGAGACATACAATGATGCTCGGTCAAACTATGGAAAGTTCAGTTGTCGATAACGTATAACCCCGCCGAGGCAGCTAAGGCAACCCTTTGTGTGACCCGCCACGACGGCAAGTCAACCCAATGCATTAATAAGTGGATAACAAGTGCAACTAGATTTCCCTCTACAAAGCAATCGACCTAGCCTCATTCTTATCATTGAGATTTCCTTTATTTAATTAGTTTATTCTTTTTACTTTAGTTATGACTCTCCAAACAATTCACTTGTGTTCTTTATTTTTCTTAAGTGCAGGATTAACGTGCTTCTTAAGGTGATCCCGTCCCTGTGGGATCAATATCTAAAACATTACAATGTGGCAAAAGAGGTAGAAGCTTTGTACACAAGCATAAGACTCCAAAGCTCACTTCAATGCATTAGAGTTAATGCTTAAAGTGTGGTATATGTGTTGTATTACATTTAAGCATTGCCTATCCCGGATGATAAGGTGAGATTTCATGATTGGAGGTAATCCATCATGGGTATGAGTAGGTAGTATAGCCTTTATACGTGGTATGAGTAGCGAGTTTGGTCTCATACATGGTATGTTGGCGATTGGCCCCATGCTTGGAATGTTTGGCAAGTATGTATGCATGCGTAGTTTCGTTTATCGTAATGATTAGTGTACGATAACTTGCAAAGAAGTTTGCATGTGTATTTGATATGTGAATAAGTGGTTTTGCTTATTAAGCATGTGTTTTCAAAAATGTATTTTAAAAAGGTTTTGTGGCTCATGGGCCATGGTACACTTGCTGATTTTTCAAAAGGTGGCATTGTTTTTCACGATTAACTGTTTTCATAAAGAGCATGACTTGGTTTTGAATTGATGAAATTGGTTTAATATGAGCTGCATTTCAAGGTGGTTTTAAATATGTTTTTATTCACTCACTAAGCTTATGCGTACCCTCTCATTTACCTTCCAATGCATAGTATATAATGTGAAGGCGGAAAGGGGAAGCAAGATTCCATGTAATCGCCAAGTGAAAAGCTAAAGTATGTCTTTATAACATTTCTAGTAGTGAGAGAGTAATGGAGATGGGTATATCATATAGTGAATGTTGTTTATGTTACTAAGACATGAAATAATTGTATGCTTATACATATTAATGATATTCAATGTTGATGTTTCTTGAATAAAAGCTTAATGTAAGAATGTTTTGAAAGTCATGAACCTTATGTTTTGTATTGGTTATTATGTGATGGTTAAGAGCATGTTAGCCTAAAAAATTAATATTGATTATCAAAGTTAAGGTTAGCCTTGTGACCTGGAATTGAATTGTCTATTAGTATACCTTTAGTTATAATAAAGTTACATTGAAGTTTGATTCTTAATATTCGTATGTGTAAATCTGAGTTTTGTTAATAATGAAGCATGACTATTTAAGAGTTGAATCTATAAGGTGGTTATTTAGGTTGAAATGCATATAGAAATCATGTTGAGTATTGGTGTTGTTCTTATATGTGTTTATGAGATTGTTGAAGTTGAATCATGCTTTTATGAGTTCGAATATATTGTTGCTAACTAGGTTGCAATGTATCTAGTAAGTTCTATATGATGTGCGGATAATGTGTATTTAGGATTGAAATTTGAGATACAAGCATGTAATTAACTTAATTAAAGGTTAGTAACTTTAATTTCACAATTAGTCCCTGAATTTCTAGAAAATGACATTTTGTTCCCTAAAGTATGTCTATACTTTTTAGGTCTTGTTCCTTATTTCTTTCCACTGCAATTGAATATCATCTATGGATGGACATGCAACATCAAAATAAAGCATCTACATAAGATAAAGAAAAATAGTCATTTAATTTTTAGGGTTGTTTATCGTGGCGAGTCTCCGGATTAGCCTTGGTATTCCTGTAGCTCGTTCGATTCGTGTTGTGTCTAGACTGGGTCGAAGGTTACAAATTTTCTCAAACAAGGGTAAGAAATCCTACAATAAAAGATCTGAAACATTAATATTTAACAATAATCTTGCTCAATAATTGGTGTGCATGTTTGTAATGCTTAATAATTGAAAATTCTTCATACTTGACACGTAAATTTGAGTTTTGATCTATGTCGATTACTTGAATTATAAGTATCACTTGAGGCCTTGAATACTTGAATCTTATGTTGCTTACTTGATAAGATATAAGCCATAATTGAATTGATTGAACTATAAAAATACTAAATTAGCTAATATTTTATCTTTAATTACTCTTTGATTCGATGATTTATGTTACTAATTTAGGTGTTTTCGTACGTTTTTAAGCATGATTATGAATGCAGGAAATTGCACTTAAATGGCTAGATTTTGAAGTTTTTTTTCATTTTCTGGATCGAGGCTGGATTAGTGGACATGACGGCATGAGTGCTGACGTGGCATTCGGTCAGTAACATCTAGAAAATGATGTCAACAACGCTTGATAGCTTATCAATTGTGATCCAGATAATTTATCAGCCTAGATTTAGATTTTAAATTTAGAAATTATCTTTTGTATTTGAATTTAAATAAATTTAAATTTATTTAGGATTTATTTCTTATTATTTTAGCGTTTGTCAGAGGCTATAAATACCCACCTTGGGTAAGCCTAAAACATATATATCATATCTTTGATCTCTTTATTCTAGTTTTTAAGGTTTTATAAAAGCTCTATTCTTTTGCTTTCTTGTTCTTATTTTTATTTTTTTTACTTTATTTTTAATATGTCGAGCATGATTCTTTCTATAATCATGCTCGGCTAAATTTCTTATAGCCAAGGGCTTAAGCAATGACTCGATCCAAATGTAAGGATTTAAAAGTGCATCAACAACTTCAATTTTTATCTCTTTTAGTTTTCTAAACTTATTTCTAAAATCAAAATGATTTCAAAAACAAAGGATTGACCTTGGTCAGGATGTTGTTTTGATTATTTATGTGGGAGGAAGGATCGACTATTGAATCAAATTCGACTTCCTAGAAACACACTTAGCAATTTTTTTGCTAAGAGAAAGCTCAGATCGAATCAGTTATTATTGCAACAACATAATCCGAGTCGACATTAACAGTTTAAATGTTTTTATCTACAAACATTGTGTTGTTGGATTAATTCATGAAACCAATATCAAAGATAGCACTTGGGTATTCGGTTTGCAAGTTTTTCTACGAGGGTTAAACCTTGAAGACAAGTATCGACGTAAAATCCCGAAGTGAAAAAATTTGTTTTCGATGATCTAGTAAAATCGAGTCAAAGCAAGAGCCTAAGGTTATTTATCATCATAATTAATCAGTCTCTTTACTTTCTATGATTACTTAGTTTTATTCGACAAACCCCACCCCATTTACTTAAACATCATTGAACCTTGTTCTTGGATCACTAATCGAACAAGCATAATCAGGAAGTTTCTTAGTCCATGTGGGATCTACCCTTACTTCTTCTTTACTACGTTTAATTCCCTTTATCATTTTAGAATAAGGCATTTTATTTTGACGCTACACGATGTGTGACAGAACTCTAGATCTATTTGAGTAACTAGTTATTTATTTAACAAGCCACATGTAAACTTGATACTTGACTTGGATTGCCATGCTACTTTTCACTTGATACTTGATTTGAAATGCATGTTACATGTTAACTAGAAACTTGTCTTGATTTGAAATATATGTTGTATTCACTAGAAACTTATCATGACTTTAAATGTTATGATACTTTATTACTTACATCTTCCCTCGAATTAAATGCTACTGATGAGTGTTCAAAAGTACTATTTTTATTACCCTTTTTAATCATATTATTGTTAGAATTAAGAACATTTTAGTTGCATTATTAGACATTTATGAATAAATACATAATTTCCTTAATCGTCGTATTTCATTTCGTATTTTGGTTAATTTTATGGGAAAAGATATTGTGAATGTGTATTTTTGTGTGTGCATGATAGGAATTACCGAATCAAGTGGGAGATTGTCATGGCAATTGAGGTGAATTTCTAAAGGGCATGCCAAGGCAATTAATCGAGATAATTGTTGGGACCGTCGGCACATTCCATGGCGCAGCGGAACAAAATTACGACGGTCTTCTAGTGATCCATGTACATTTAATACGAAATCGGGAGGAAGAGATGCGATGACTTACATTGGGTTCCTTGATAAGAAGCAAAAACAACAACTAGATCTGCTACAATCACGACCGTTCGACAATTCGAATCTTTAGCCTCCACGAATATCGTCTCGGCCTCTAATTAGTTCACCCGGTTGAGAGCAAATCTCGAAAAACTATTTTTCTTGATTTTAGGTTTTTTGGAATTCGGGATTCTCTGATGTGTGGCTGCTAGACCTAAAGTTCCCTTATATATATGTGTAACCCTAGGAATAAGAGTTTTATTCCAAATTTGTTTAGGAAATAATTACTTTTATTATTTCCTTAAATTTTAGAATCTATATTTAATTCGAATTTGAAAAGGGATATAATTACTTAAATTATATTCTTTGTTTAAAATTCGATATTAAATATAATCTACTTATACATATATATTTTTGCTCATTTTCAATCACTGGGTGTGACCCTGTAGGCTCTTTGTAACGTTAGTAATAATATTAGAAAAATTCTAATATTACAAACAATGAGTGACATCTAGCAATATATCATTGTCATCTAAGTTACAAGAGATCATGATTCGATGTATCATGTCCATGACCAACTCTCTTAATGTATTATATCCTTTTGTCCTTTTATATCTTTAATAGGCACAAGTCTTGGAATAGTCACACTTGTATAGCCTATTTTAATGTTTCTTGATATCCAGAGTAGACTATTGTTAATGAATAATTTGTGATATCTCATATCAACGTATTCAAGCATGGCCATGCATTTTTAGTCTCATTCAGTCAAGTGGCCTTTGATATATTTTCCTATTATGTAGGAAGGACAAATCCTATCTTGATCATTCACATCTCACTACATACATTATAATATGTCCAATGTCAGTTTTTATTGTGTAACTAATTACGAGACACGTTTAACTGCATCAAAACATAAAACAACGTATGTTGAGATAGTAATAATCACAAGTCTACGGATTATACATATGGTTGTCACTATGAGCAATATCGTGACTGTCACATAATAATCCAAGATATATGCTCATAGCGGGTCAATCCAATATATTATTCTCTATTAATATATTCATGTGTTAATTCTGACATCTCTATGTCAATAACAACTCATTGTCATCAATTAATCACATGTTAGTCTTAAGTATATTATTGTCCATACCCATAATAATACTTGACTAAGGATCTTTTAATAATAATACATATATTATTATATGGACCTTATTGTTTCTTAGTTTATGTATACATTAACACATATATCTGAAAACAACAACGGTAATGTCTTTATTCAATAAAATTGGTAAATAAAAGTATCCTTACAATCATCATATGATTGGTCTTTGAGCATACTCTAACAATAATCACTTGAAGGGAAGCACGAAAATAAAGGAATAAATCCTAAAGATTTAGATTACTACATAGGATTTGATGGAGATAAAGATTGCAATTGGATATGAGTTTTTAAGGAAAATATAAAAGAGATTTATTATTTCTTTTATTCTATATGAGGGACTTATTTCCAAATTAATCTCCTCATCATTAACGAAGAATTGAAGAGAGATCTGTGACGAGGTTTTAAGGAAAGATTTATTATATTTTGGTTTATTTTATTCCTAATTTAAACTCCTTTCTATCTATAAGCTTTGACCAAACCAAGCCTTATAAATAGACTTGCATGCCGTCAAGCTAAAGAGAGTCGAATTGGTGAGTCAAAGAAGAGAGTAGAATTAGAGAGTAGAATTTGGAATATTCTTTGTATATCTTTAGAACCCAATCATGAATTGATGTAATTGGTTTGAGTTATTTTGTTTTGTGGTTGTGAGAAATATTTGAAATCTATTTAAATAATTGAGTTTGTTTTGAATCAAGTTTTGCTTATTCTTGGCAATTTATTTGGTTTGCAAGAGAATTGGGAAATGACCTCATAAAACAATTTGTTTATCTAGATTCGGGAGAATTAGATTCATGAAACGAATAAGCATAGTTCAAATCAAGTGCGTGAGAACTAATCCAGTTTAGAGATAAGTTAAGGATTTCAACAACTAAAATGAGCGCAAGATTGGTTGTTGTACACCTTTTATTAACACAGGGATATATCATCAAAGATTGTACAATTAACAGAGTTTCGCGTTATGGATAACGGAAACCATTGAAGAACGCTTCATCAAACTTTGAGGATAGTCACCCAAATTTCCCTAGTAATTACCTCATCGTAATTGCCCAAGAATTCAAAGAACTGACTAGGCAATCCGTTTGAGCCCAATTATCGATACGAATTGAGCGGCACTAGCACTCTTTTAAAAAAATCAATTCGAACATCACTCCATAACTCAGGATAATTCAACCTTTTCTCTCACCTATTCATTTTCAGTTATCTTTTCTTTTTATTATTTATTTTACTTGTTTATTTAAATTCCTATGATCAACTTGTATTTTTATTTTACAATGTGATAACTTAAGCAAAGTGTCCCAAACCAATCCTTGTTGAGACAATATCTAATATAAACTATTACTTGCGATATGTACATGACTTGCACTAAAATCATGCAATAAGTTTTTGGCGTCATTGTCGGGAATTGGCGATTGGTGTTAGTTGTTTTTGTTATTTCATTTTTATTATATTTTTACTAACTTATTTTTTTATTTTTTAAAAAAATCAAAAAAATATATAGGTGTGTTTCAAGTTGAAGGAACTTCAAGATGAAGAAAGAAAGAAAGAAATATATTCGAGAGTTGATGTTAGAAGATAGGAATCGATCCAATCAAGAATTTCTTACATTAATCAATGATTACCTATACCAACCAAGAGTAACCCAACAAGTTCATGCCATGGCAATTTTTTGTTCTTATTTTGGAGAAAATCATTCGTTTAACAATTGCTCGTACAATGTTGAGACATATAGCCACATGGAAAATCATATATGGAACCAACAACAAATTTCTTCATGGTATGATCAAAATGCTCAATTTTTTTACCATAAAAAATTTGTTACTATTATAGATATTTAATGGCATACTTTTCAAGAGTATCCAAATTCTTTGGAGGAAACGCTTCAAGCATCATTGGCTAGACTCGACAGATCAATAGAGGAGATTAAAGAGACATAAAAGTTAATGGATAAGAGGATAGCTAAATTGGATGCACCCTTAGGGGATTCGGAAGATCAATTGAGGAAATCCACATATGCCATGGATAACATGCCCCGACAATCAATTCTCAGGGATACTGAAATTCCAACACTAGATGACAAAGAGGAACGTCTGGAACCTCCAAGTCAAGAGCATGTTGATGATAAAGACCACACAACATTGGATGAGTCTAAAGAAATAATTGCCGCAAAAATTTAGAAGCTTGAACAGAGCAATGTCACGACAAAATTTAGTGAATCTGAAGAGAGTAATGCTACAACAAATTCTGAGGAGTCTGATTCTCAGGATGTTACAACAACGTTGATGTTGAATAAAGAATATGTGGATTAATCTCACTCACAAATGTCATGGAAATTGCATGATTACATGCTCGATCAACAAGATGGTGATACCTTGTTAATGGAATATAAGAAGATAATGATTGAACCTTTTGAATTCTTTAAAAACTCACTTGTTTCATTACATATATCTTTTGAGGAATTAACGCTATAATATTTGAAGCCATCAAAAGTAAGGTATAACTGTTTGGGAGAAGATATTTTATCCTTGATAATTCCATCTGATATTAGTGTCATACAAATTTTTCTATTGATGGAGATATTTGAGAAGTATAAAGAACACGTTGGGTTGATTCTTTAAGAATTCAAGAAAGATTGTCCTTCACTTGATTTATACAGAATTTTGCCAAAAGATTTTCACGGCAATTGGCTTGAACAGCAATTGCCATGAAAACATAGGCTATATTTATTGATATCAACAAGAATGAGGTAGTTAAATGGTTGAATGTTCATATAATTTTTTCTAACAAGATATTCACGCATTTAGGAATAGTAGAAAGGTGGAGGATATACATGGACTACAAGAGAACACGAAAGAAAGACACCTCTACCATGTTAACACAAAGAATAGTAGTTGCAAGCATATTCGCCCAACACTTTTTGGGCAGAATTATCACTCGATGGAGGGTGCGGATGGATTATAAGAAATATCAAAAACAACCCTCTATAAGTTTTTTATATTTTTATTTAATATTATTTTTTATATTTTATTTTATTTTGATATTTATACTTTTAGTTATTTTTATTTTTATTTATCCTTTTATGGTTTTTCTTTCTTGTTTATTTAGTTTTTCCAATAAAGAACCACAACCATTCTATCCAAGAATCTAAAAGATTATGTTCATGCCAAGTTGAAAGATGATTTCTAATGGGAAACATCTCATGGCCATCACAAGAATTTTCCTGAAGATCTATTTTAGTAGCCCTACCCCCTTTGATCTATTTTAGTAGCCCTACCCCCTTTATCTTTGTTTTCCATGTTGCGTTATTTATCACTGCATTTGAATCCGTACATTTTCCCAACACAACATTATCGCAACAATTGTTGTCTACGTCAAGATTACAATTGAACTACTATGTCCGAAGCCCAGGCAAGTGGAGATGCACTACTCCTGTTATGCGATTCATGAAAGAGCAAACTAAAGACCACACGAGTTAAACCATTGTGACGAGGAAAGAAAATTAAATCCACGGCGAAAAGGAAATTACTAACTCAAGGTGACTACCTTCTAATTAACTCATTTGCATTTAATTGTATTTTATTTTTATGCATTGAGGATAATGCTTCACTCGAGTTTGGGGTTGTCATTGTTAATTTATTTTCATTTTCATTCATTTTTCATCTTAGTTGCATTATCACTTACCATGCTATTTACTTGTTACAACTACTGTCAATATGATGTGAAGATCTATTTTGAATTAATTGCCATGACATTTAGGGTAGAGAAACTTATACTTGTGGATTAACATAGAATTTATTTGAATTTTCGTTATGATACTATATATAATTGACACAGTTGTGATTTGTTAATAGATAGAGACTTAGTGAACTTAGGTTGCGGTAAAAATTTTGGGTGAATTAAAATTTGAAAGTTAAAAGACAATGTCTTGCTAGAGGTGCAAAAAACTGGCTTTAGTCTTTGTGCATTGAAGAATCGCTAGAGGTGCCCAAAATTGACTTTAATAAAATTAAACATAAATGCCTAAGCAATTAATTTGATAAAGACCTATTGTGCACTTAGAATCTTGAAAATTGACTTGTATACAACTACACACACATTCTCACTAGTATTATAGTGAACATTTGATTAATTTTCTATGTCTTCCGAAAATTGAAAAGTAATCAAACTCTTCTTGTCATGGTTCTGGGAATTGATGTCAGATTGAAAGCATGTTCTTGATAGTGATGCCCTGGCAGGTTATTGTTAGTGTTTTGCATTGCTTGAGAACAAGCAATAGTTTGAGTTTGGGGTGTGATGAGTGTTTAAAAAATACTATTTTTATTACCATTTTTACTCATATTATTATTAGAATTAAGTACATTTTAGTTGCATTGTTAGACATTTATGCATAAATACATAATTTCCTTGGTCGTCTTATTTAATTTAGTATTTTGGTTAATTTCATGGAAAAAGATATTGCGAATGTGTATTTTTTTTGTGTGCATTATAGGAATTACCGAAGCAAATGGGACATTTTCGTTGTAATTAAGGTGAATTTTTGAAGGACATGCCAAGGCAATTAATCGGGATAATAACTTGAAGTGAAGCACGAAAATAAAGGAATAAATCTCAAAGATTGGATTACTACACAGGATTTGGTGGAGATAAAGATTTCAATTGGATATGAGTTTTTAAGGAAAAGATAAAAGAGATTTATTATTTCTTTTATTCTATATGAGGGACTTATTTCCAAATTAAACTCCTCATCATTAATGGAGAATTGAAGAGATACTTGTGAGTTGTTTTTAAGGAAAGATTTATTATCTTTTTTATTATTTCATTCGTAATTTAAACTCCTTTCCATGCACAAGCTTTGACCAAGCCAAGCCAAGCCATATAAATAGAAGAGCATGGCGTCAAGCTAAAGAGAGTCGAATTAGGGAGTCGAAGACGAGAGTAAAATTAGAAAGTAGAATCAGGAATATTCTTTATATATCTTTAGAACCCAGTCATGAATTGATGTAATTGGTTTGGGTTATTTTGTTTTTTGGTTGTGAGAAACGTTTGAATTCAGTTTAAATAATCGAGTTTGTTCTTGATCAAGGTTTGCTTATTATTAACAATTTATTTAGTTTGCGAGAGAATTAGGAAAGGACCTTGTAAAACGATCTATTTATCTAGATTTGAGAGAATTAGATTCGTGAAACGAATAAGCAAGGTTCAAACCAAGTGTGTGAGAACTAATCCGGCTTATGGTAAGTTAAGGATTTCAACAGCTAAAAGGAGCGCAAGATTGGTTGTTGTACACTTTTTATTAACACATGGATGTATAATCAAAGATTGTACAATTAACAGAGTTTCACGTTAAGGATAACGGAGACCATTGAAGAACGCTTCGCCGAACTTTGAGGATAGTCACCCAAATTGCCCGAGCAATTCCCTCATCAGAATTGCCCAAGCATTCGAAGAACTGACTAGGCAATCCGACTGAACTCAATTGTTGGAACTAATTGAGCGGCACGAGAATGCATTTACAAAGAAGAATTCAATTCGAACATCACTCCACAACTCAGGATAATCAAACCTCTTCTTTCACCTATTCGATTTCATCTATCTTTTCTTTTATATTTTATTTTATTTGTTTATTTAAACTCCTATTATCAACTTGTTTTTTATATTTTACAGTGTGATTGTAACATCCCGGTTTTGGGGTTAGTAGTTTGAGTGTAGTTGGGGAAATTCGATTCGGGTCGAATCGGATTCCTAGGGTTCGTTATTCTAGAAAAAAAATTAAAATAATAATATTTTAATCGGATAAGTAATAATTTTGTGAAAAGGTTCTAAAAATATTAAAATGGTGTTTTAAAGTTAAAGGAATATTATTTGAACTTTAATTTGATTTTTAATTGGGCTTAATTTTGTTCTAGTGACTAAATTGTAATTTTGGGAAAGTTTTGGGGATTTAATTAGTAATTTTCGGCAATAAGGATTTTTAGTGACTAAATTGGAAAACAAGCCATACTTAGAATCCTTAGAGGGCCATAAACCCAATTTATTTTTAATTAATGATTTATCCACCAAAATGGTTTTTAAATTGTTTTGTTTTAGTTAATAATTCCATTTTCTTTTGTAACTTCCCATTTTCCCATCTTTTCTCTCAAGATTTTCTCTCATTTTCTCTCCATCTTCTTCTCCAAATTTCTTCAATTTCTTGCTGATTTCTTTATCATTTTCTACAAGATTTACTTCATTTTATTCATCCTTTCATTCTCTACAAAACCTACTCATCAATTTTGCAAAAATCAACATCTTTTTCAAGGAAATCAAGGAAGCTTTTCTCATCCTATTGGTGGATTTAATCTCAAAGGTAATATTCTGATTTTTAATCTTTTTCTAAGGTTCTTTATTGAAATTCCTAAGTATTGGCTTGTTCATCAACTATTGCTATTTTATTTTGTGTTTTTAATTCAAGATTTATGAGTTTTATGATGGATTTTGTGAAATCTTTTGAGATCTAAATTAATGCTGTTATTTGGTTGATTTAATTATGATATTAGGTCAATTAAATGATTAATTAAGTGTTGAATTGATGGCACATTAATTTAATCCCGGAATAATGCAATCGGTGTTGTTTTAAGGTGGTTTTCGGTTGTTTTAGGGGCTGTTTTAGGTGTTCTAATGTTGCTGGAGGTATAATGATGGTTTGTAAGTGTTTTTGGTTCATAATTGAAGTGGATTAGATGTTATATTCATTAGGTTTTGGGCTGATGTTGTTTCGGATGCGTTTCGGCTTAGTTTTCAGTATTTTCGACAAGGTTTTCGATAGTTTTGTGAGGGTTAAATGTGGATGCTGTTTTGAGCATGTTGTGATGTGAATATGCTCTATTTTTAATGTTGTAGAGGTAGTGCAAGAATGTGCATAAGTTGCTGGTGCGTTGGCGTTGCCATCGGAGCATCGGCGAGGGCTCGTTTCGCTTGTTGGAGAGTGATTTCGGGTTTTAAAGTGTTTCGCAAAGATTCGATTCTGTTTTGGGGGGTATGGAATAGTGTGAAAACTTTCCATAGTTCAAGAGTAAGTAAAGTAAATGATTTTGATGCATTATTGTGAGTTTCGGCTAATTTTGGTAATGGCATTTATGATGATGATTTAATGAGATTTTGGAAATGCATAAGTATGATTTTGAAATGATGCATGCATGTGTTAATTGCTGGAAATGAATGACTTTTAAAGACATCCATGGTTTATGAAAACATGAAAAATGAAGTGGAATATGATTTGGTTATTTGCCTTACATATGATGGTGCCATTGGGCATGACTTTTGGTTCATTTGTTGGACACATTATGGATGCATTATGAGCAACAAAATAGCATGCATACTTGAACTTGATATTGGCTTAGTTACACTACTTTTAGATTCGAATACAAATGACATGTCATTAGGATTGAGTGCACTATAAACATTATGGAAATAAAGGAAAAATGCCTACACGTAACAAGGGTGACTTTGTGTCCAACCGTGCATGGTAGAGCTTGTCAATGGTGAATTTGTGTCATGTCAATGGTGACTTCGTGTCATGTCAATGGTTACTTCGTGTCATGTCAATGGTGACTTCGTGTCATGTCAATGGTTACTTCGTGTCATGTCAATGGTGACCTCGGGTCATGTCAATGGTGACTACGTGTCATGTCAATGGTGACTCTGTGTCATGACGAGACTAAAGGTCTCTAATCAATGGATCCGCGTATTCGGTGAACTAAAGGTTCACATTAAGTGATCACTAGGAAGCCAATATACAAACATGAACATTTTTGGAACATTGCGCATCATTTGTGAAATGTATTGATAATGCCATGCATACTCAAGGAAAGGTTTTTAGTATTGAACATGAACATGATTGTTAAGCATGTTTGGTTTTAGAAAGGCATTACAAGTTATGGTTTTAAATTGATGCATTGATGATCATGTTAGAGCTTCCTCACTAAGCATGTTTTGCTTAAGCTCTCCTCTCATCTTTGCAGACAAATAGTGACATTCGAGGCTACGTTCGGAGCAAGGAAACCAAGGGGAAGAGTTGTCTCAATTTTTGGTATGTTTTAGCAAATAATTTGGGCTTGGCAATGTGTAAATCGAACCCATGTGAAGTGAATGATTTTTGCTTTGGTTAATGTTGTAATAAGACTTATAATGTTTTGGATTGTTGATTGATGGATTATGGTGTTGTTTGGATTATTGAGACATGTACATGAATGTACATTGTTGATTTTAAATCATATGTTAGGAAGCATGCCTATAGATTGTTTGTGGTCTTTGATGTGATAAATGTATGCTTTAAATCGTTCTTTATGCTTAGGAAATTATGCATATAGTTAAGGGTGATTAATGGACATGTTTGAATGGGTGGAATTAACTTAGAATGTTTAAACTTGTCAAAGTGCACAGGGGTATCGATACCAGTACCGATACCCTAAGGCTTAATTTGGGGTGGTTCGAACCATGGTTCGATGCAATTACTCCACTGGACGCTGGAGTATCGATACCACCTATGGGGGTATCGATACCAATAGCCTTCGAAGTGCAAGGAGGCTAGCTCCACGATAGGGTACCGATACCGAAACCCTAGGTATCGATACCGAGACCCAAAAATAACATTTTAAGTGTGGAAAATCTTGTTTGGGGTCGGATGTCTTTCCACGATCGAATATAGATGCAATGAATGATATTGAGAGTTGTAATATCACCAAGATGCATGATGTTAACTTGAATTCGCATTGGTAAATAAATGTTGGTTTTAGTCCCTATAATATTGTGAGCTTTATAATTAGGTCCCTATTATATGAAACATGAAATTGACGATACAATAATGGTCCGTTTGATCTGAACTTTGTTATGAGTATGCTATGAATGTACAATTGAACTATGGTAGATTGCATTACCGGTTTATTGTTGGAATTAAGAATTATTTGCGTTTTGATCCTTATGTACTGATATGCGAATTGAATAGATCAATCGTGAATCGAATGTTTCCGCTTTCGTTACGCATGACCTCGACACACATAGGAACTTAGTTATGCATCTAGAAGAAAAAAAACATATCGATTTCAGGGTTATTTATCGAATTGGACCTTAACGGGTTTAGTTCGATATTCCCCGTGTGACCCGTTAGTGTCGGTTCCGTCCAGGTCGGGCTAAGGGGGTTACATTTGGTGGTATCAGAGCCAGGTTTGTTAAAGTGTGTGGCCAGGTTGCTAAATTGTGTAGAGGGTAACTAAAGTGTGTGGTTAGGTTTTCTAAATGTGTGACTGAACTTGTTATTTTGTTAACTTGTTGAATATATAGGCATGATGATTGTATTTGAATGATGATGGTTTAAAAGGGATAACGGTTACACATTGCCAATGCCAATATATTTTCAAATGCTTCTCAGGTTTCCCTTGGATCTTGCCCGAATGTAAGTTTATTATGTTTTAATATCATGTTTTAAATTGCATGTATGAAGTTTTTGGGATATGCCACCGAGACGCGAGACTCGTGCTAGTGCGAATATGATCACGGAGGGTCAGGCTGAGGGTGAGGCGACTGCTAGGGAAGAGCCGCTTCCTCCTCCTCCACCCTTGGGTGTGCCTCCGGTTCCTCTAGGAGGTCAGTTTAGAGAGTTTGCACCGCTTATACAGGCTATGGCGGGTGCGTTTCAGGCTGCTGTTGCTGGAGTGCATATCCGGCTCCTACTCCTGCTGTTGTGGTTACCCCAGGTCTACCTTTAGAGCGTTTGCGTAGCTTGGGCGGTGTAGAGTTCCGTGGATCAGATCTGAGCTTGGCTGAGTAGTGGTTGGCTAGTACAGAGAGGATTTTGGATCAGATGGACTGTCAGGATACTAGGAGGCTGGGTTATGTAGTTTCTCTGCTTCAGGGAGATGCTTATCGTTGGTGGATCACCACGAAAGCTAGTGTACATGCTGCTAACCTGACTTGGGAGTACTTTCGGACCGCTTTTGTGCGGAAGTTTTTGGGGCCACAATATGAGGATGCAAGAAAGAGGGAGTTTATGTCGTTGGTACAAGGTGCGAGGACAGTAGCTGAGTATGAGATACAGTTTATTAGGTTGAGCCATTATGCTCCTGAGTTGGTACCTACTGACCGGAAGAGGTGTGACAGGTTCCGTTATGGGTTGGATCCCGAGATTAAGACATATCTGTTAGCCGCTGAGTACACCGAGTTTGATGTGTTGGTTAATAGGGCTAAGGATGTTGAGGAGTCTCTAAGGGAGGCTAGGAAGTCTACCGATGTTGGCAAGAGGCCTCCTGAGGCTGGTGCACAAGGTAATAAGAGTAAGAGGTTTCGGGACAACCGGTACAGAGCTAACCGATGCCGAGGTGATTTTGGACGCGGTGGTCGTGCTCAGCACTATGGTAGAGGTGGTGGTGATGCTCCAGTCTGTAACTTGTGTTCTAGGCGCCATCCAGGAGAGTGCTGGTGGGCCACTGGTGCATGTATAGGTTGTGGGTCGATGGATCACAAGAAGCGTGATTGCCCAAGGTTTGCTGGTGAGTCGGGTGATCGTGCTGAGGCTGTTGTGATGCCTGGTAGAGGACGTGGACGTGGACGAGGTCCTTTCTAGAGGCAGTGAGATGGACGGAAGGTTTATGCTCAGCGTGGGACTCGTAATGCCACAGATGTGGTTACAGGTACCTTTTCTTTACAAAATGTACCGTTGTTTTCTTTGATAGATTCGGGATCTACGCATTCTTATGTTTTGAGTGAGCATGCATATTTGTTGGATATTCCGGTTGAGGTTTTAGACGTAGGTGTTGTGGTTACTAGTTCTTTGGGTGAGACGGTTACGGTAAGGAGGTTGTATAAAAGGTGTCCGTTGGAGGTTCAAGGACATGTCTTTGAGGTCGACTTGATGGAGTTGCCGTTTCATGGTTTTGATCTTATCTTGGGGGTTGATTGGTTGACGGAGAACCGGGCGGTGGTGGACTTTGAAAAGAAGAAGGTTACTTTAAGGTTGTTGGATGGTAGTGAGGTTGTGGTAAAGAGTGAGTATACCGGATTCTTGTCTAATATGGTTTCGGCTTTACAAGCGGAAAAGATGTTGCAGCATGGTGGTATGGCATATCTAGCTTATGTGATGAATTCGAGTATAGGGGATGTTCAGGTGCAGGACATTCGAACAGTGCGCGACTTTTCGGAAGTATTTCCTGAAAAGTTGCCAGGACTACCTCCCGATCGTGATGTGGAGTTTAGTATCGAGACTTATGCTGGTACTAACCCGGTGTCTATTGCTCCTTATCGCATGGCACCTAAGGAGTTAAAGGAGTTGAAGATGCAGTTGCAAGAGTTGCTGGACCGAGGTTTCATTCGACCGAGCGTATCACCTTGGGGTGCGCCGGTGTTGTTTGTGAAGAAGAAGGATGGCACTATGAGGATGTGCATTGATTATCGGCAGTTGAATAAGTTGACTATGAAGAATAAGTATCCTTTGCCAAGGATTGATGATTTGTTTGATCAATTTCGAGGAGCAAGTGTGTTCTCGAAGATTAATTTGAGGTCAGGGTATTATCAGCTAAAGGTGAAAGAAGAGGATGTGTTCAAAATAGCTTTTCGTACAAGGTATGGACATTATGAGTTTTTGGTGATGCCGTTTGGGTTGACAAATGCCCCGGCTGCTTTTATGGATATGATGAACCGAGTGTTCCATGAATACTTGGATCAGTTTGTGGTGGTATTCATAGATGATATCCTCGTGTATTCGCGTACCGAGGAAGATCATGATCGGCATTTGCGGATAGTGTTGCAAGCGTTGAAGGAAAATCAGTTGTATTCTAAGTTAAGTAAATGTGAGTTTTGGTTGAAGGAAGTGGTGTTTCTTGGTCATGTGGTGTCAGAAAAGGGTATTAGTGTTGATCCGAAAAAGATAGAGGCTGTTATGGGTTGGAAGCAACCAAAGTCGGTGTCGGAGGTTCGGAGTTTTCTAGGCTTGGCAGGTTATTATCGTAGGTTTGTTGAGGGGTTTTCGAGCATTGCTGCTCCTATGACCAAGCTTTTGCAAAAGAAGGTTCCTTTTGAGTGGAAAGAAAGTCAACAAAAGTGTTTTGAGAAGTTAAAAGAGGTGCTGACTAGTGCTCCGGTGTTGGTGCAACCCGAGTCCGGTAAGGATTTTGTGGTTTATAGTGATGCATCATATGTTGGTCTTGGATGTGTTCTGATGCAAGAAGGGAAGGTTGTGGCTTATGCTTCTAGACAGTTAAGGGTGCACGAAAAGAATTATCCGACGCATGATTTGGAGCTTGCGGCGGTTGTGTTTGCTTTGAAGATATGGAGACATTATTTGTATGGTGAGAAGTGTACTATATACACGGATCATAAGAGTTTGAAGTATCTCATGTCGCAAAAGGATCTAAATCTTAGGCAACGGAGATGGATGGAGTTACTCAAGGATTATGATTTGTCTATTGAGTATCATCCGGGGAAAGCTAATGTGGTAGCTGATGCTTTGAGCCGTAAGGCGGCGGTTGAGTTGAGGGCGATGTTTGCTAAGTTGAGTATTTCAAAGGAAGGTGGTTTAGTGGCGGAGTTGCAAGTAAAACCCGTTTTGGTTGAGATGATAAAGGTGAAATAGTTAGAGGATGAGGCTTTGGTGCCTTTTGTGGAGGATATTGCTGAAGGCAGACCAACCGAATATCATTTTGATGATGATGAGGTGTTGTGTTTTAAAGGCAGGATTGTGGTGCCGGATGATGTTGAGTTAAGGCAAGCTATCTTGGCTGAGGCACACATTAGTCCATTTGCTATGCATCCGGGTAGTATGAAGATGTATAGGGATCTCAAGAGTGTGTACTTTTGGGTTGGTTTGAGGAAGGATGTGACGGAGTTTGTGTCGCAATGTATGGTGTGTCAGCGGATGAAAGCTGAACATCATTTCCCTGCAGGCTTGTTGCAACCGGTTCAAGTTCTGGAGTGGAAGTGGAAGAGAGTGACTATGGATTTTGTGACGGGGTTACCCTTGACGCCGTCCAAAAAGGATTCTATATGGGTGATTGTTGATAGGTTTACGAAGTGTGCACATTTTATTGTCGTGCATACGACGTATTCTATGGATAAGTTAGCGGGATTGTATGTTTCAGAGGTGGTGAAGTTGCATGGTGTGCCTAAGTCGATCGTATCGGATAGAGATCCGCGTTTTACTTCTAAGTTTTGGAAGGGTTTGCAAGTTGCTTTGGGTACGAGGCTTAGTTTTAGTACAGCTTATCATCTACATACGGAGGGTCAGTCTGAACGTGTTATCCAGACTTTGGAGGATATGTTGAGATGTTGCATCATCGAGTTTCAAGGTTCTTGGGAGAAGCAGTTACCTTTGGTGGAGTTTGCTTACAATAATAGTTATCAGGCAAGTATACAGATGGCACCGTTTGAGGCATTATATGGGCGTAGGTGTCGTACACCTTTGTGTTGGAAGGAAGTTTGACAAAAGTATGTTTCTTTACTGCAAGTATTGAAAGATACAGATGAGAAAGTCAAGCTTATTTGTGCTAAGCTCAAGGAGGCTTCAGATAGACAGAAGTCTTATGCCGATTTGAAGCGTAGAGAGATAGAGTATGATGTCGGGGACAAAGTGTTTCTAAAAGTTTCGCCATGGAAGAAAATGATGAGATTTGGACGTAAGGGTAAGTTGAGTCCTCGTTTCATTGGGCCGTATGAGGTGTTGGAGCGTGTTGGTCCTGTTTCTTATCGGTTGAGGTTGCTGGAAAAGTTGAGTAGGATGCATGATGTTTTTCATGTATCGATGCTCCGTAAGTATAGATCGGATCTCTCTCATGTTGTTCCAGTTGAGGAGATCGAGTTAAGAGCGGATATGAGCTGTGAGGAAGAACCGGTGAAGATTTTAGATGTGGATACAAAGGTTCTTCGAGGGAAGACCATAGATTTGGTTAAAGTGTTGTGGAGACACCAAGGTGTTGAAGAGGCAACTTGGGAGACAAGGAAAAGTATGGAGGAGCAGTTTCCTCACTTGTTTGTTTCAGGTAAGAATTTCGAGGACGAAATTTTCTTAAGAGTGGGAGAGTTGTAACATCCCAGTTTTAGGGTTAGTAGTTTGAGTGTAGTTGGGGAAATTCGATTCGGGTTGAATCGGATTCTTAGGATTCGTTATTCCGGGAAAAAAATTAAAATAATAATATTTTAATCGGATAAGTAATAATTTTGTGAAAAGGTTCTAAAAATATTAAAAATGGTGTTTTAAAGTTAAAGGAATATTATTTGAACTTTAATTTGATTTTTAATTGGGCTTAATTTTGTGCTAGTGACTAAATTGTAATTTTGGGAAAGTTTTGGGGATTTAATTAGTAATTTTCGGCAATAAGGATTTTTAGTGACTAAATTGAAAACAAGCCATACTTAGAATCCTTAGAGGGTCATAAACCCAATTTATTTTTAATTAATGATTTATCCACCAAAATGGTTTTTAAATTGTTTTGTTTTAGTTAATAATTCCATTTTCTTTTGTAACTTCTCATTTTCCCATCTTTTCTCTCAAGATTTTATCTCATTTTCTCTCCTTCTTCTTCTCCAAATTTCTTCAATTTCTTGTTGATTTCTTCATCATTTTCTACAAGATTTACTTCATTTTATTCATCCTTTCATTCTCTACAAAACCTACTCATCAATTTTGCAAAAATCAATATCTTTTTCAAGGAAATCAAGGAAGCTTTTCTCATCCTGTTGGTGGATTTAATCTCAAAGGTAATATTCTGATTTTTAATCTTTTTCTAAGGTTCTTTATTGAAATTCCCAAGTATTGGCTTGTTCATCAACTATTGCTATTTTATTTTATGTTTTTAATTCAAGATTTATGAGTTTTATGATGGATTTTGTGAAATCTTTTGAGATCAAAATTAATGTTGTTATTTGGTTGATTTAATTATGATATTAGGTCAATTAAATGATTAATTAAGTGCCGAATTGATGGCACATTAATTTAATCCCGGAATAATGCAATTGGTGTTGTTTTAAGGTGGTTTTCGGTTGTTTTAGGGGTTGTTTTAGGTGTTCTAATGTTGCTGGAGGTATAAGGATGGTTTGTAAGTGTTTTTGGTTCATAATTGAAGTGGATTAGATGTTAGATTCATTAGGTTTTGGGCTGATGTTGTTTCGGATGCGTTTCGGATTAGTTTTTAGTCTTTTCGGCAAGGTTTTCGATAGTTTTGTGAGGGTTAAATGTGGCTGTTGTTTTGAGCATGTTGTGATGTGAATATGCTCTGTTTTTAATGTTGTAGAGGTAGTGCAAGAATGTGCATAAGTTGCTGGTGCGTTGGCGTTGCCATCGGAGCATCGGCGAGGGCTCGTTTCGCTTGTTGGTGAGTGATTTCGGGTTTTAAAATGTTTCGCAAAGATTCAGTTCTGTTTTGGGGGCTATGGAATAGTGTGAAAACTTTCCATAGTTCAAGAGTAAGTAAAGTAAATGATTTTGATGCATTATTGTGAGTTTCGGCTAATTTTGGTAATGGCATTTATGATGATGATTTAATGAGATTTTGGAAATGCATAAGTATGCTTTTGAAATGATGCATTCATGTGTTAATTGCTGGAAATGCATCATTTTTAAAGACATCCATGGTTTATGAAAACATGAAAAATGAAGTGGAATATGATATGGTTATTTGCCTTACATATGATGGTGCCATTGGGCATGACTTTTGGTTCATTTGTTGAACACATTATGGATGCATTATGAGCAGCAAAATAGCATGCATACTTGAACTTGATATTGGCTTAGTGACACTACTTTTAGATTCAAATACAAATGACATGTCATTAGGATTGAGTGCACTATGAACATTATGGAAATAAAGGAAAAAATGCCTACACGTAACAAGGGTGACTTTGTGTCCAACCGTGCGTGGTAGAGCTTGTCAATGGTGACTTCGTGTCATGTCAATGGTGACTTCGTGTCATGTCAATGGTGACTTCGTGTCATGTCAATGGTGACTTCGTTTCATGTCAATGGTGACCTCGGGTCATGTCAATGGTGACTTCGTGTCATGTCAATGGTGACTCTGTGTCATGACGAGACTAAAGGTCTCTAATCAATGGATCCACATATTCGGTGAACTAAAGGTTCACATTAAGTGATCACTAGGAAGCCAATATACAAACATGAACATTTTTGGAACATTGCGCATCATTTGTGAAATGTATTGATAATGCCATGCATACTCAAGGAAAGGTTTTTAGTATTGAACATGAACATGATTGTTAAGCATGTTTGGTTTTAGAAAGGCATTACAAGTTATGGTTTTAAATTGATGCATTGATGATCATGTTAGAGCTTCCTCACTAAGCATGTTTTGCTTAAGCTCTCCTCGCATCTTTGCAGACAAATAGTGACATTCGAGCCTACGTTCGGAGCAAGGAAACCAAGGGGAAGAGTTGTCTCAATTTTTGGTATGTTTTGGCAAATAATTTGGGCTTGGAAATGTGTAAATCGAACCCATGTGAAGTGAATGATTTTTGCTTTGGTTAATGTTGTAATAAGACTTATAATGTTTTGGATTGTTGATTGATGGATTATGGTGTTGTTTGGATTATTGAGACATGTACATTAATGTACATTGTTGATTTTAAATCATATGTTAGGAAGCATGCCTATAGATTGTTTGGGGGTTTTGATGTGATAAATGTATGCTTTAAATCGTTCTTTATGCTTAGGAAATTATGCATATAGTTAAGGGTGATTAATGGACATGTTTGAATGGGTGGAATTAACTTAGAATGTTCAAACTTGTCAAAGTGCACAGGGGGTATCGATACCAGTACCGATACCCTAAGGCTTAATTTGGGGTGGTTCGAACCATGGTTCGATACAATTACTCCACTGGACGCTGGAGTATCGATACCAATAGCCTTCGAAGTGCAAGGAGGCTAGCTCCACGATAGGGTACCGATACCGAAACCCTAGGTATCGATACCGAGACCCAAAAATGACATTTTAAGTGTGGAAAATCTTGTTTGGGGTCGGATGTCTTTCCACGATCAAATATAGATGCAATGAATGATATTGAGAGTTGTAATATCACCAAGATGCATGATTTTAACTTGAATTCGCATTGGTAAATAAATGTTGGTTTTAGTCCCTATAATATTGTGAGCTTTACAATTAGGTCCCTATTGTATGAAACATGAAATTGACGATGCAATAATGGTCCGTTTGATCTGAACTTTGTTATGAGTATGCTATGCATGTACAATTGAACTATGGTAGATTGCATTACCGGTTTATTGTTGGAATTAAGAATTATTTGCGTTTTGATCCTTATGTACTGATATGCGAATTGAATAGATCAATCGTGAATCGAATGTTTCCGCTTTCGTTACGCATGACCTCGACACACATAGGAACTTAGTTATGCATCTAGAAGAAAAAACATATCGGTTTCAGGGTTGTTTATCGAATTGGACCTTAACGGGTTTAGTTCGATATTCCCCGTGTGACCCGTTAGTGCCGGTTCCGTCCAGGCCGGGCTAAGGGGGTTACAGTGATAACTTAAGAAAAATGGCCCAAATCAATCCTTTTTAGATCAAAAATCGTTTTGGACCTCACACTCCGAAGGTTGAACCGGGATCTGATACCATTAAATGTAACCCCTAAAATTAACCTAATTTATTAGATTACAAGTTAGGGTTTACGTTATTAAAATTTCTTTCGCAAGTTAAGGTTTTTATAAATTAAATGTAATAATCTAATAAATTATTAAACAATTAATAATTTAAAATACCGAAAACATAGCCTTTAAATATACTGAGTTCAATCCATAATTTTAATTAACATTAACAGTCCAGAAAATCCGAATAAAATACAAAATCCAAAGTTCACTACATAATATTAATAAAATATCTGGAATTAAACATGATTATTTAAAATCAAAGTAACATACGTATCGGTTCTATAAATATTCCTCCAAGTACCATAGCCTATGATTGAGGATCTGAAACAGAAACTAAGAGGGTGGAAGCTAGGGAGCCTAGTGTGTCTCTAGTGTGCAGATAAATAGAATCAGAACAGAGCAGAGCAAATAATGTAATACATGCATGATATGTACCCAACACTATACGCATTCAGAAGAGTAGGTTCCCCCTGAACCACCCTAACTCCGTCACACCAACAGAAGTGAAATCTCGACCCAAAGGTAGAGCCACTGAACAGAAGTGGATACTCGACTCGAAGGTGGAGCCACTGAACAGAATTGAATATATCACTAAACTTCCCCGTAGAACAATCCATCTCATGCCATGAAATTAACAGATACAGAATCAGGATGCGTGCCTTAATATCTAACAGGAGGCATGTATGTTAATATCGAAATCAGATATGCAATTAACTCTGAGCATGGTAATGTGAGATATTGAAGTAACACGGGAATGATGCAAACTACTTGATCATACAGGAATAATAGAATCTGCACACACAGAAATAAACGAAATTGACGAAAGAGAACATACCTGAAATAGAGAGCTCAACGTCGAGATTGACATCTACTAGACTTGGCTCTACCACTAGATCGACCGAGTGTAAAACGTGAGTGTCCCGATGTCTGAGGAATAGGAGGTTGGAGGAGGCAGAAACTAAGGGTCTGAATCCACGTCACCTGAACCAAACAGAAACTATTTTAGAATCGGATAAAGATATAATGTCAATATATAATGTCAATAGTGACGTCAGTAGTGACGTCAGCCGGGTCATGGGTCGGGTCAAATCGGTTTGGTCAGGCGGTTCGGTTTGGTAAAGGATTTCCAGGATTTTCTAGGAAAATCTGGCTTTTCTAGATTTTCTAAGAAAATCTGGAAATTCCCAAAAACCCAGAATTTCGATTCTTCTTTCCCCCTTCTCGATTCGAATTAAAACAACACAAACACCAATAAACCCGAAACAAACTTTAACAACAAAACACCCAAACAAAAACGATTGAAAAAAAACGGGAAAAACTCTCCCCAAACTCCACTGAACTAAAACGAAAAGAAACAGAGACAAAGATTGAATACTTACCCAAACACACTGAAATTGATTCGAATGAAAACAAGGGATTCTTAGGTTGAAAATGAAACAGAGAAAGAAAGAGTCTATTGGTCGGGAAGATTTGAAATGAGAAATAAAATGGGAAATAAAATCCCGAAGTGAAACTGAAGCGGGAATGAAGGGAGGGTGTCAGGTACCAAAATAAATGGTTTAATAACACAATAAAGGTTTGGACTTTTTAGAATTTAAAAATTGAACCCTTAAACTTTCATACTTTACAATTATTCCATTAAATTCAGAATTGGGAATCCCTAATTTCTAGGGTTTAAATTAAGGATTTAGGGGTTTTAATTTGGGGGAAATTTTAGGGTGTTACAACTCTCCCCCATACAGAAATTCCGTCCTCGAAATTTACATAGATCAAAAAGATGTGGATATTGGGCTTTGATAACAGACTTGGTCTCCCACGTAGCCTCATCATATTAATGGTTTTCCTCCGAAGGACTTTCTGGTCCTGAGCAATGATCTCAACAGGTTCCTACTCATAACACAGATCTGGACGGATCTCAAAATCATCAACTGACAGAACATGAGACGGATCAACTCGATAGCATCTCAATAAGGAAACATGGAAGACATCATGGATACGCTTAAGTTTTGTTGGTAACTTGAGCTGATAAGATACAGGTCCAACACGTTTGTTAATACGGTAAGGTCCGATATAACGGGGACTGAGCTTGCCTTTACAGCCAAAACGAAGTATCTTCCTCCACGGAGATACTTTCAGAAAAATCTCATCGTCTACATCAAACTCGAGATCCTTGCGCCTCAAATTAGCGTAGGATTTCTGTCTATCAAAAGTAGCTTTAAGCCGATCCCGAATGAACATGAAAGTCTGCTTAGCCTCATACACAAGATTTGGACCCAATAACCGATGCTTATTAAGTTCACTCCATCCAATAGGGGTGCGACACTTACACCCATAGAGAGACTCATATGGTGCCATCTTAATACTGGCCTGGTAAAAGTTATTGTACGCAAACTCGGCAAGCGGTAAGAAATCCACCCAACTGCCTCTGAAATCCAAAATGCATCCTCTCAACATATCCTCAAGGATTTGAATCACTCGCTCAGACTAACCATCGATTTGAGGATGATATGCAGTGTTGAAGTTTAAATGAGTACCCAGAGCAAAATGCTGAGAAACCCAAAACTTAGACGTAAACCTCGGATCCCGATAAGATATAATAGATAGAGGTACTTCATGCAACCGAACAATCTCAGAAATATACAATCGGGCTAACTTACTTAGAGGATAAGTAGTCCGAACCGGAAAGAAATACGTAGACTTAGTCAACCGATCAATGATGACCCAAATAGAATCCTTCTTTGACGGAGTCAAAGGTAAACGGCTGACAAAATCCATAGTCACACGCTCCCATTTCCACTAGGGAATCTCAATATGCTGAAGAAGCCCAAACGGACGTTGATGCTCTGCTTTAACTTTCTAGCAAGTCAAGCACTTAGACAAAAAACTAACAACGTCTCGCTTGAGACATTTCCACCAATACTTCTCCCAAAGATTCTTATACATCTTTTCACCACCAGGATACATAGAATAGGGATTGTCATGAGCCTCTCGAAGAATAACCTGTTTTAGATCAAAGTTCCTTGGAACACAGTATCGACCCCGAAAACGAAAAACTCCATCTTAATCAATAGAGAAATCCTAAGATGTTCCCTCATTAACCTCTACAATACGATGGGCTAAGAAGGGATCATTGGCTTGCTCAGTCTGGATATCAGATATCAGCTTAGGAACAACATGGAGCTCTGTCAAAAGACTATTATCCTCAAACAAACTCATCCGAGCAAACAGAGCTCTCAGATCTGAAATGGCATTGCGACTCAAAACATCCGCAATGGCATTAGCCTTACTAAGATGATAATCGATCTCACAATCATAATCCTTCAGAAGCTCTAACCAACGAAGTTGCCTCAGATTAAGCTCCTTCTAAGTGAGAAGGTACTTCAGACTCTTATGATCTGTGAAGATGTAACACTTTTCTCGATAGAGATACTGTCTGTAGATTTTCAGAGCAAAGATCACTACAGCTAACTCCAGATCGTGGGTAGGATAGTTACTGATAAGTGCTCAATACACTATCACTTTTTACTCCTTTTATCGGCATTTATCACCAAATATTCACCCACTTGAACCAATGCATGTGCTTAATGTGATATATTTAGAAGTTATACTTAAATAGATAATATTTATAGAAAAAAGCACGTTTTACTGCGTTTTCATATCTGTGCAGGAAAACCATTGCCGCGGCAACGACAAGGCCGAGGCAGCAGCAGGAAGACAAGAAGCAAAGTGATAAGCGATGGAAAGACAAAAATCTAAGGAACGTGTTTGGACTTGAAGCCCAAGAATCGGAGCTGGCTAGCACAAGGAAAAGCACAAAGGAAGACCACGCGGGAAAGCCCCCTTAGCCGAATTCAAACTTGGAAATATAATATTATTATGTA